>CM024763.1:21204945-21804945 GCA_014218235.1 Colocasia esculenta | reverse complement strand
TCTAGAGCTTCTGTCGAGGCATGCCTAGCCGAGTCTGCCAGGAAGCTCATGGCCGAGAAGGACCTTCGAGCCAAGGAGGCGGAGCGGGCAAACAAGGCCGATGCTAAAGCCGACAAACTTCTGAAGTCACTTCAGGCCGAGAAGGAGGCCCACCAAGCTGAACTCCTGGCTCACGAGAAGACCAAGACTAACACTGCTCAGTTGGTTGCTGATGAGAGAAAGAAGGCGATCGCCGAGACAGTTGCTGAGTACCGCAAGTTTGACGAGCTCAAAGTTGAGGTTGTCAAGCTTTTCCAGCAAGGGTATGACTTCTGCCTCAGACTTGTTCGAGAACACTTTCCGAGCATCGACCTCTCTGAGATTGTACTTGCGGAAGAGGACGAGGAGGCAGGTGCCGACGATAGAGATGAGAGCATTACTGCTGTCGTCGACGACGCACTGGCTGCTGCTATTGAAAATGTCCTGGAGACCATCGCCGAAGACGTTGTAGCCGTCGAGTCTGTTGTGCCCGACAATGAGGAGACTCCGGTCGATAATGATGTCGTCATAGACTGACGCTTAAACAAATGTACCCTTGGCGCTGCGCCAAGGCCTTTTGTATCTTTTTGAATATCAATATAACTCCTTTTCGAACCATTTGCACATGTTTGGCACACATTTAGGTCGTCGGCACTATCCGAGAACTTAACCTTGGTTTAGTTCTTAAGGTACCGAGATCATGCTTAATGTCGTTATTGTCATCATCTAATGTGGCCCACGGTGACCGTACCGTCATCTAAAAATATCTTAGCCGACAAGAAATAGTCATGCGGTAGCGGCTTTATATTCTGTTGTCGTGACCGTATCGAGGTCCACGAGCTCTTCTTTAAAGTCGGCTCCTCTTCTTTATGGCCGGCTCTGACCTCTACAACACGATTTTTGAGGTCGACTCTTGACGAATGTCATAGCAACCGTCTCCAGATTTGGGTGCCGAAGCGACCACGCCTTCGATTCACGTCGGACGTTGTTCCTCAATTTTTGACGAGTGCCTATGCGACCTCGTCCAGCTAACTACGACGTCCTCATTTATCACGTGTGCCAAAGCGACCTCGTCTTCAATTCACGTCGGACGTCATTCCTCAGTTCCTGACGAGTGCCTAAGCGACCTCGTCCAGCGAACTACGACGTCTGCGTACATCACGTGTGCCGAAGCGACCACGTCTTCAATTCACGTCGGACGTTGTTCCTCAGTTCCTAACGAGTGCCTAAGTGACCTCGTCCAGCGAACTACGACGTCCACGTACATCACGTGTGCCGAAGCGACCACGCCTTTGATTCACGTCGGACGTCGTTCCTCAATTCCTGATGAGTGCCTAAGCGACCTCGTCTAGCGAACTACGACGTCCGCGTACATCACGTGTGCCGAAGAGACCACGTCTTCAATTTACGTCAGACGTCATTCCTCAGTTCCTGACGAGTGCCTAAGCGACCTCGTCCAGCGAACTACAACGTCTGCGTACATCACATGTGCCGAAACGACCATGTCTTCAATTCACATCGAACGTCGTTCCTCAGTTCCTGACGAGTGCCTAAGCAACCTCGTCCAGCGAACTACAATGTTCGCGTACATCACGTGTGCCGAAGCAACCACGTCTTCAATCCATGTCGGACATCGTTCCTCAGTTGGAGTGCCGAAGCGACCTCGTCCAACAAACTATGACGTCCGCGTTCTTTAACTTGTTCTCATGTTGTCGGTATAATAAATGGCGATGCAATAACGCTGCTCGCTAAGTTTTAATATTTTAACCATATTTAAATCATGTAGATTCAAAATAAATTCAACATTATCGAAATAGTCAACCTGCACATCACATAATCGTTGGCCCCTCGGCCGGTGTTCTCAATCGCACAATGTGGGCCAACTAAGAGTGCTCATGATTACGCAAAGCAAGGTCTCCGATGACAAAGTATGATGTCCGACCACTAGGCCCCCGAGTCGGAGGTGCGAAATCTACTGGGGAAAAAGGAAGGGATTCGCGCAGGACGATGCTCTAAACGACTCGTCATTCGCCCCTTTTTTAACTGGTTTTTGGAGATACTTGTCGAGTAACCTTATATGCTCTAGATCGGTCCCCTTGTCGATCATGGATTGTGCCTCAGGGGCTCCTTAATGTCCACACTTAGTTGAGATCAACTAAAGGGGGTGTGGGGAAAACCGTATTGACCTCTAGTAGTGATTTCCCATAGATGGCGCCATTGTTATCGTATATAACATAGCTAGGTCGGCTCTAGCCGAGGTGATTGCTGAGGTGCTCTTGGCTTGAGAACGAGCCGAGATGACCAAGCTGATGAATCCCATTTGAGGCGCGCTTTGCCGACATATGACGCTGGTTCTGAGCTCCCGATCTGACCTGCAAAGCCCGCCGAGAAGCCTCGGCGAGGAGACACTCTGACGCTCTTGTCAGTCGCTAGCCGAGCAGAATGGCCTAGCTTGTGGGATAGAACAGCGTATCTGCGCCTGTGGAGTGTCTGCCTCTTTTATAGTGTTAGGACACATGTGTGATAGCTGGACGACCCCGCCAATCTTGCTGAGAGTTTCTGCAATTGATGTCAGATCTTGGGTGTAATCAGTATGCCAGATCACCAAGATCGTGGTCTTAATGGCCGCAATTATCGGACGCGTGATCCTCGGACCTTATCTTATTTGTTTTGCATCGTCAGTCACGTGAGCCATTCTCCGAGACACCCGAGAACATGTCGGGTCGAGCTGAAGAAGTTGGCCCGAGGTGTAAAAGGAATTTTGCCGACCAGGGTCGTCGGATTGGAACGGCGCCAACAGTCCCCCTGCTCCATAGAGATGTCGGCATGTTCATTCAATGAGGTCGGTCGAACCCAAGATTCATCCGACCTGACGAGAACTCTCCGTAACACTTATTATACCTTCTTTTTTCGTTCAAGTGACATATAAATGAATAGGAAATGGCCACACTCTCTCCCCTAGCTTTTCTTTCTGGTAAGAGGATTCATTGAATCTTATGAGGATCGATCCACCTATATATATATATAATACTACAATATAGCAATGGCGGTTAGTGCGGCCACGCCGCACTGTGGTACCACCTTTTGATCAAAATCTAAAGGTGGTAAAAATAAAAATGTCTGACATCGCTTGGGGCACGAATCATGGCGCCACTCCAGCAATTCTGTTACGTCCTTCCTCAGTGTTCTTCCTCCACTTCAGTTGGTTTGCTGATCTACTCATGTCGAAGGAAGGCATCGTCGAAGTTGTATCTGCTGCTGAAGCAACTGGCCAACGTAAAAGTTGTATCCACTTCAGTTAACTCTAGTTGCCGCCGCTGGAAGACACCAATAACTCCAGATCTGCTTGAACCCATTCGCAGGAAGCACAACCTCCCTGCTAGTTTCCCGTTGCAGGATGCACCTGTGGGTGCATCGGATGGTAATCTTCGTCGTGAGGAGAGGCGAGTTCTTCAACTTCGACGACAACGAGAGTCCCATCTGGGCAAACTCCACATGGTCCCGACAGGCTTGATTGGTGAACAGCACCAAGCAAGGGGCCCTCACAGAAGAGCTCTCCACACTGTTCAACATCGGCAAGTCCTACCTCAAATTCAGGAAGGGATGGCTAGCGAACCTGAGGAAGGTGGCGGTCTTGCAACTGGGGAGATGGCAATTAGAAGGGCTCTACAAAGCACCACATCGAGGTGGAAGACATATTCTTGGAAGGGTTGGGTGCCCTCAAGTATCTGAGGTACCTCGGCCTCCAGGGGATCTCCAGGATCAGGGAGCTCCTAGCCTCCATAACTGAGCTCTCCAACTTGCGTGTCCTGGACCTCCGAGCCTGCCACAACCTGGAGAGACTACCGCTAGGGGAAACTAACCCACTCGGACGTCTCCTACTGCCACTTGCTCGAGCAAATGCACAAGGGGCTCGGCGCACTCTAGGAGCTCTAGGTGTTGAAGGGTCCCTAGGTGGGAAACTCCCAGAACAGAGACCCCTACTACCTCGCGAGTTGGCAAGGCTGGGAGGCTAAGGAAGCTGAGCATCTACATCAGCGGCGAGGCGGTGGCCATGGAGGTAGACATGCACGCGTTGGAGGGACTCAAGTCCCTCCGCTTGTTGGCAATAACCTAGGGGGTGGTCTCATCGCCAATCAAGAAAGGCACCACGATTCGCACTCCGACATGATGTCACGATCATTTTTTTTTTACCATCCTTATATTTTGACCGAAAGGTGGATGCTACAGTGCGGTGTGGCCGCACCAACTACCAACAGTCCGACTTCCCTTATGGATACCATTAGTTCTACGCCTTTTGTCATTCTAGATGTGACACAATTTGGCTTCTCGTAGACTTAGGGTCTGCTTGGTTGTATGTAAAATATTTTTATAGGAAAAAAATTTTCTACGGAATAACTTTTACATGAAAATTAAAAACATGATCGGTCATTTGGATGTATGTAAAATATGTTTTAAAGAGACCACGCACTGGGGTAGTTGCAGACGAAGGTTCTGCTGCTACGCTGCAAGAGGCGAGGATGCCGAGGGGGCTACTGCTGGACATCGTGGAGTGCAGGTACTTGGAGGAGACGAGGTTCGTGTGGGTGAAGCAGAAGAAGAAGGTTGAGCACTACTTCAACAAGGTGGGGAGGATGGTGTCCTACGCCGCCGAGATCACCGCCTACGTTGAGGAGTCCCGCATCCGAAAGCTGACGGGGGTGAAGGTGAAGGAGCTCATGCTCTGGCTCACCCTCTCCGAGATCTTCGTCGACGGCTCTGTCAACTCCCCTGCTGGCAAGCTGACCTGCAAGACCTCCGTCGGCCTCTTCCGCGTCTTCCCCGCCTCCGCCTTCGAGCTCCCCGGCAACCCTCCCCGCTTCCCCAGGCACCCTCAGCTCCCTCCTCCGGCTCTGCAGGCAGACCAGCAGCAGCAACAACAAGATCAGGAGATCAAGCCGAAGCTGGAGGCCTAATTGATCATGCATGCACCTGGCAATATTGTGGGCATCTCCATACACCTGCAGTGTGTCATCGACAGGGGATGTGGAGCTGTTCTTCTCGGAGCCGGTAGGGAAGTTGCCGAAGAAGGGGAGGCTTTTGGCAACAGTGACGAAGGCAGGCCCGCTCCTCCAGAACATGATGTTGGCCGACCCGCTTCCGTAGTGGCGGCACCCTCCTCCGGCCGTCTCTGAAGCTCGTTGCGCCAATGGTGGAAGGGAAGAAGGGGGACGAGATTGCGCGACCTCGGGAAGGGGGAAGGGAAAGTGGGAGTTGGGGTTTTTAAAATTGGGGAAAACGGCATTCGGGGTTTTACATCGGATGTCAAAATCCAAGGATTTCATGAAAATGGTTTCATGGATCAACTTTTCAATGCAATCAAATGACCAATTTTATAAGTTTTTCTGGGAAAATTTTTTCTTGTGGGAGATTTTAACCCTTAACTTCAACAACTTTCTCACTAAACCTCTGTTTTGTTTACCTCCTCTAGTAATATCTTTGCTTGGATTTTAGACTCTAGGACTTCTCATCATATGACCTCCGATGGCTCGTTTCTTATATATTGTTCTCCCACTCCCACTTACTTATAGATTCACTCTACACTATCTCATTCACCTTCTCTACATGTTATATGGGTCCATCTTGTAACGACCCAAAATCTGAGATACTAAATACTCACCAATATACTTGAACTGTGAACCACCACCCACAAGTTAGAGCTTGGAAGGGTTAGGAAACGATGTAGCGGCCCTGAATATTTATGCCAGAGAAGACTTCATATCCAGATCCACCTCCGCAAATAGATCGAAATCTTACAAGAGATATCACACATGTGTCTAATAAGAATAAAAAAAACAACCACATAAGTATAGAGATACATGATAAAATATGTCCTTATACACATTCATAGAATTACATTGTCTCAATACATATTACATCTCTAAAAAAAAGTACACAAACTTAAGACATATCCCGAGATATACAACAAGAGCAAAACTCACTACTACTGGTGAGACAAATTCGCCTTCGAAAAACCATGCCTGCTAAAGTACTTGAAAGGAGGTGTAAAAATATGAGTATCACAAAGTCACAGACTTAGCAAAGAAACTCCTCACAATAACACATAATCCACATGTAACAAAAAAAAGTATTAAATAACACAAGACCACCGGTCAACCCACATATAACAATTTAAAAGGGAATTCACATAAAGCTAGAATCTAAGCATGCTTTCTACTCAACACAAGTAAACACTACATTATTCACGGCTAAGCAGCTAAGTACTCACGATAACCACATTTAACAAAAAATAACAAGAAGTCCACTATAAATCAACATCTAAGAGATACTTAAACTAGACAAGCACTAGGAGTAAGCCATCGAACGGAAAGTAAGGCAAACTACAAGCCGAAGCTACAAACAAAAATACTCAACAAGTTCTAGAACATGCACTACGAAGTAACTTAGCAAAGCAGAGTCGAAAGGAGCGACGCTAACACTCAGGTCATGACTACTGGTTCATGAAGCCAATATCTAACCAGGACAAGTCAACACAGGAAAACACCACTCCAGAAGATATGCATGTGTGGCACGTGCCTCTGTCAACCCACGTGGCCCGTATGTTGCCCTGTCACCTTCTGTCAGATGCCGCCCTACCATGCAGTCATGACGTTGTCAGAGCCGTCCTACGTCGTGCTGTCGCTTCGTCTTCTGTATGGCGACGTCAACCGTCACAATGCCTCCTCGGCTCCCGCACGCCATCATGGCCATCCTCGTCAACTGTCATGTTAGAATCCGAGGAGACACACGTCAGCTAATCCCGTTGCGCCACGTTTGTGAATCCCAACTACTGTCATGGAAGATGGATGTCCACCGTTGGATTCGATTGATACCCCGGCACTATAAATAGTGGGGTCTGCTGCCGAAAAACCACCCTTGTTCTTACGCGCGATCCGCCCTCAGATGACCAGTCGACGTGCCGACGACATTCGCACCAACGTCCGAGTACCTGACGTCCGACCTAGCTCCTTGCTTGCTTCCTTCAGAGGTCAGCGATGTCTTCATCTAGTTCGTTTTAGACCTCTTCTTCCGGTCCTCGCCTTCCTAAGGACTAGGGGTGTAAACGAGCCGAGTCGAGCCGAGTAGTATGTTGTTCAAACTCTGTTCGTTAATTTTTAATTGAGTTAGAGCCGAGCTCGAGCTATATCGAGTATTGAAAATGCCTGTTCAAACTCGGCTCGTTTAAATACTCTCGAGCTCGAGCCCTTAACGATTATTTTAACGAGCTTAATTGAATGTGCGAGTTCATATATATAAGTAAGTTCAATCCAATCTACAAGTAAAAAATTGATCGTTCATAAGACCTAAATTTTTCTTATTTCAAACTCATATCTCCATAGTTTTGATAAGTTACTTAATTTAACTATTTTAATATAATGTTTGAAATATATTCATAATTTGTTACAAGCAATATGAGATGATAGACACCGCAAGGGGGGGAGGGGGTTGGTGTGCAACAAGGTAGGGGCGGTGCTGTAACACCCCTTCGCACACCGTCTAGAGCCCCATTTTTGCACCGTCGGTGACGGTACTGCGGCCGCCGAGAGCACTGTCTGCCACTGACGGATGGTCCACAGTGGTCGTCTGAGATGCCAGTGGCCGACAACGCACCCCTCGGTCCCACCAGGGGGCTCACCTACTGCGCAAGTCGGTCTCGAGAGGAAGAAGATACTTGATATGCTGGGGGACCTTGCAACATTAAATTTTATGTTCATGCCCCTATTTACATGATCTGTGTATATACCCTCATTTGCATAATTTGTGTATATACACTGTGAATTTAGTCTATGACATTTAAGCCTTGAAAAATATTTTATATTGTAATAATAACTGTATAAAAAAATAAATATTTTTATATCAATGTATACTTATTATATTTAAAGAAATATTTAAATGAAGTGTTAACGAGTACTTAGACAAGTTCTTAACGAGTATTTAATCGAGCTCTTAACGAGCTCTTAAACGAGTTGTTCACGAGTATAATCGAGCCGAGCTCACATGTGTTCAGACTCGGCTCGTTTATGAATCAAGCTTTTTTTATTGTTCAAGCTCGGCTCGTTAATTAAATAAACGAGCCGGACCGAGCTTTTATCGAGTCGAGTTTCGAACTACTCGTCGAACGTATCGGCTCGTTTACACCCCTACTAAGGACTCACCAGCTGGAGGTTCTCCCTCTGAGAACTTTTCTTCCTCGTCTGAGGCGTCCTCGTCCTCTTATCCTTCCGAGAGGACGATCATTCCGGAGGCTTCTCGACCCGACGTCCAGGCGTCGGGGCTTGCCGAGGAGTCTTCCGTTCTTCAAGTCAGTCCTGGGTCATATGTCCCCAGGAAACCATCCTCCCACACCTCGGGCTCTCGTCGGCAAGCCAACAATGTTGCCGACGCCCGTTGTGAGATTGATTCCGAGACCTTTCAATGGATGACGAACCATCCATGTCTCATCCTTCCCAAGCACTCCACCGTTTATTCAAACAAACTCCGAGCCCATTACTCCATGGAGGGCGGAGTCTGTCTTTATTCTGAGGCCGTCCGAGCAGACTTTCGGCTGCCTCTCCATCCTTTTATCATATTTCTTCTTCTCAAACTGGGAGACGCTCCATCGCAGCTGACCCCGAACTCCTGGAGGTCGGTTGTGAGCTTTCCTGTGGCATGTGCTCTGGCCGAGGTCCTTCCGACCACTCGACTCTTCTTCTATTGCTTCTCGATTAAGGCGTTTGGTGACTAGCTGTACTTCGCAGCTCAGTCTGGTCGCCAAATACTTGGCCGAATACCGTCCTTTGTCCACAACTGGAAGAGGAACTTCGTTTTCATTCATTGTCCATCCTGATGGCCCTTTCCGACCACTTGGTCCGCCATCAACATTCGAGATAAGGCCTTCCGTTCCCCGAACCTTGTCGAATCCGAGCTCTCGGAGTTCGAGTCTCTACAGGCAGTGGAACCTTCCGACCTATTCGTGCCTTCCGAGAAGCTATTCGAGCTGATAGCTAAGGCCGGCCTAGGTCTGAACTGTGATTTTTATCTCTGATTGTTGCTACAATCTTAGGATAACTAACCTTCTTTTCTTGCAGCAATGGCCGACAAGGGAAAGTCGTCGGCTCCCCCAACCAAGGGGAGAAGCAACCTCTCTCTTTTCGAGCTGGCCGAACGGAAGGTCATGTCTCGGGGCAAGAAGAAGGTGAGAGGAGGCGCAAAGCGTCCTCGCCCAGCCGAGGCTGACGCGCCAATTGTCGCCCCTACCTCCTCGGCACCTTACAAAGAGCCGCGCCTCTCCAAGACGACGGGTCCAACCAAGCGTCCTCGGCCAGCAAAAGAAATGTCAGCCGACGCCACTACCTCGGTCGCCTCTCAGCCGAGGTCATCTAGTCGTTCCGGGGGGCTCAATGCCACAGAGTGGGGCAAGCAAGCGCTCCCTGCCGAAGTGAAGGTTCTGACCTCGGGTGTGAGGTCGAACCAGATAATTGAAGACTTCTACTCGTTAGTTCAAGGCACGATGGCCCAGTTTGAAGCATTTCTTTATCGGGTCGAGACCTCCAGAGCTTCTGCCGAGGCGCGCCTAGCCGATTCTGCCAAGAAGCTTGTTGCCGAGAAGGAGAAAGACCTTCAGGCCAAGGAGTCTGAGCGGGCCAACAAGGCCGAGGCTAAAGCCGACGAACTCCTGAAGTCACTTCAGGCTGAAAAAGAGGCTCACCAAGCTGAACTCCAGGCTCACGAGAAGACCAAGGCCAACACTACTCAGTTGGTGGCCGACGAGCGTGAAAAGGTAGTCGTCGAGGCTGTCGCCGAGTACCACGAGTCTGACGAGCTCAAAGCAGAGGTCGTCAAGCTCTTCCGAAAAGGGTATGACTTCTGCCTCAAGCGTGTTCGGGAACACTTTCCGAGCATTGACCTTTCCAAGGTCGAACTCGCTGAAGATGACGAGGAGACGGGCGCCGACGACAGAGAAGAGACCATTGCTAGTGTCATCGACGACGCGCTAGCCACTGCTGCCGAGGGTGCCTTGGAGGCCGCCGTCGCCGACGTCATAGCAGATCAACCAGCAGTGCCCGACAATGAGGAGACTTATGTCGGCACTGACGACGTCGTCGTGGACTAGGTTCCTCGTGTTTGTACATGGCGCCTCGCCGCACACTGTACCCCTTCTCTTTATCAATAGAATTTTGCAAACCTTTTGTCGTCGGTTGCACCATTTTTGTCGTCGATCTATCTGAGAACCTGTCTGAACAGTTTCCAATTAATGAGAACATAGAACTATATGGGCTATTACTACTCTATCACGACGAGGTTAGCCTTTCAGTATGTCGGAATTTCATCTTCGACGAGTGCCAAAGTGACCCCGTCGTCACTGTTGGTTTGTATCAACCAGATTATAGCCCTTGGACAACTTAGTATGCCCATACCCGCCAAAACAACTTTTGAGGTCGGGTAAGCTCGTTTTAAAGTGTCGAGAGAAATCGTTCGTCAACGCTCATTGTGTGTGCCTCAGCGACCACGACTTTAGTTCACGTCGGACGTCGTCTCTCAGTTCCTGACGAGTGCCTAAGCGACCTCGTCCAGCGAACTACGACGTCCACGTCACGTGTGCCGAAGCGACCATGCCTTCAATTCACGTCGGACGTCGTCTCTCAGTTCCTGACAAGTGCCTAAGCAACTTCGTCCAGCGAACTACGACGTCCACGTCACGTGCTGAAGCGACCATGCCTTCAATTCATGTTGAACGTCATCTTTCAATGCCTGACGAATGCCTAAGCGACCTCGTCCAGCGAACTACGACGTCCATGTCACGTGTGCCAAAGCGACCACGCCTTCAATTCATGTCAGACGTTGTCTCTCAATTCCTGACGAGTGCCTAAGCGACCTCATCCAGCGAACTTACGACGTCCACGTCCTTTGTCCTATTCTTTTTGTTATCGGAACCAGCTGAGTGCCCACGGGATAACAAATCGTGATGCCATAATGCGATTGACCGAGTTTCAACTTTTCAGTCATAATCAAATCATGCACATTCAAAAGAAGTATAACTTTATTGACAAATCACAACAAATAGATTAGGTTACTGGCATATCCGACCTGCACATCTTTCATGGCGGCCTCGCACCGGAGGTCTTTCATTGCATAGTTTGGGTTTTCAGCTCAGCATGCGCATGAGCACGATCACACAAATTACATAGAGTAAGGGATTAGCGACCTGTCATCTCCCCTTTTTACCTGTTCTCTGGAAGAACTCGTGGGGCAATCTTGTATGATCCTAGTTGGCCCCCTTACCGATCATAGGTGATGCCTCAAGGGCTTTTCAATTTCCACACCTAGTTGAGTTCAACTAAAGGTGGCGGGTGGGGAAATCCGTACTGACCTTTAGTAGTATTTTCCCACAGACGGCGCCAATGTTACAGTAATTGTAACATAGGTCGGCTTAGGCCGAGGTGACCGCTGAGGTGCTTCTCGTCAAAGAGTGAGTCGAGACGACCAAGCTGATGAATCCCGTCTGAGGCGCGCTTGGCCGACGTGTGACGTTGGTTCCGATCTCCCGACCTGACCTGCAAAGCCCGCTGAGAAACTTCGGCGGGGAGACACTCCGACGCTCTTGTCAGTCGCTAGCCGAGTAGAATGGCCTAGTTTGTGGTAGAATAGCGTACCTACGCCTGTGGAGTGTCTGCCTCTTATATAGTGCTAAGACACCTGTGTAACAGCTGGTTGACCCCGTCAATCTCGCTGGGGGTTTTCGTGATTAACGCCGGATTAGAAGTTGCCACCGCCCTGCCAGGTCATCGTGACCATGGTCTTAATAGCCGCAGTTATCAGTCCCGTAATCTTCGGATCTTACCTTACCTGCCTTGTCGGCGACGTGAGCAACGCTCCGAAGTGTCCGCAAGCATGCTGAGCTCCACGTCGGCTACGTCCGAGATGAAAGAGTTCATGGCCGAGCTTAAGAAGACAGCCCGAGGAGTAAAGCTGATCTAATATCTCTGGCCTGACTCTTCGAATCGTATGTTTTCCCTTGATATAGAAAAGATGTCGGCATGTGCCCTAAATGAGGTCGGCCTAGCCCGAGGATTGAGCCGACCTGCCAGGATATCCCCGTATCAGAACCCTTCCTCGATAGCCTTGCCCTTATACTCCTCAATAAAATAGTCTCACTGAGCACAAGCACCGCCACATCCTTGACATTACTCGAGTGCTTCTTCTCTATGCTTCCATGGTGTCCCGATCTTTCGAATCCCCATTATTTGGTTGTTGAATCACAATGCTTGGGTCCAAAGGTTAGTTCAACTTCCGAAAGACCTAGAGCAAAGGTGAGACTGCTCATCAGTCTTATGACTTTCTAATTTTTGGCCTTTCATTATGGACTCTTGAACACATCAACTTGACATGTGGTGTCCAATATAAATGCAACAACTTTGGTTGATGTGTTATGATTGGCAACTTGCAGTGAGTCAACAAGTGACAGGTGTCAACATGCAAGTAATTAGTGGTGACATGTGATGGCCTTCACAGGCCAAGTGGGGCCACATGTCAGTTATGTTTCTAGTACAACACTCCACTAGTCTATTATAGAAAAACGCATGAATAGAGATCGAGAGATTCAATCTTTATTCAGTCACAATTCGGTCACTAGTGCAAATAGAGACTAAATTGAAGGTGAATAGAGAGCAAATACATCGGTCAAGAGATTTTAGTCATAAATCTGTGACCGAATTTCGACTGATAATTGATCTCAATATTGAGATTGAATATCGTTGGTCTTTAATCGATCTCAAAACGAACAACAAAATGATTAGTAATCGATATACTTTGGCCACAAAATCGGTTTCAGATTTGAGACCGAATTTGTGACCGAATATATTTAGTATCAAAGTAAACCACTAAAATATATGTGACCGATATTTTAGAGTCACAAATTCGGTCTCAAATTTGAGAGCGATTTTGAGACTGAATAATTTTGACCTCAATTTGGAGATCAATTTTGTCACCAAAGTCAGGTCGGTCAGAAAATCATTTAGTGACCGAATCATTTCGGTCACAAAATCAATCTTTAAATGCAAACCGAATTGAGACCAAAATTATTTGGTTTCAAAATTGATCTCTATTTTCTTTATTTAAAAAAAATGAAAATAACCTCAATGGAACATGAAAATTAACAAGGAGAACATTTTGTCTCAATGGCACCATCGACACTATGCCAAAAGTGAGTAACGAGGTGGGAAACATGGTTCTGTAAAGAGCTTTCTCAACTGAAAAGCCACGAACATAGTAAAAGATATTCAGTTGTGGTGACTCTACATATTTAAATTTAGTGGTGAGTTTGTCAACGCATGACGATGACCTTATCATTAAACTGATGAACATAAAATATAAATAGATAGAGCTTTCATCATCCTTCAATATGTTTCAGTCCAGGAAAAACAATGAAGAGATGGGTGCATGTGTGTTTGGAGAAAGAGAGAGCACTAACCAATTTACTGTAGCCATCTACAAAAAGTATTTGTAGACAAATACTGCAGACCATCTACATATATTGTTTTCGTAGACATCTATTATAGCCGTCTATGTATATTTCTACATATCTTTCATTCAAAAAAAAAAGATTAATTCATCAGTACAGACAGGAACAAAGCTAACTTTTGCTGTCACTGTTTAAAACTAGGCCAAGACTCTTATTTCATTCAAGAATGAAGAAGTGACTTCTGAAAGAAGAAAAACCAGAGAAAGAAATTCCTATCTAAATCTAAACCAGCAATCCAAGTTTCAACTAAGAAGGAAATCACATGTTTCAATGTTCAAACAATATCCTACACGACACGAACTAATTTAAGGGAAGACATGAAGATAAGCATGACGAGAGCTTCTTCTTGCTTGTCAGGGTGTACCTAAATGCTACAAGATACAATAAAGATGAAGACAATGAAGAACCAGAAGGCAGAATGTTTAGATAAAGTACTTGTAACGGAAGAAAAATGATATAATTTGAATAAAAGAACAATTAAAGTGAGTACTTAGATACACACAAAAGCTCAAAGATAGACAAGAACAAAATGCAAAGCATTCAACCCCAAAGATGAAAAGAAATGGATGAACAGGGAGAAGTAGACAAAGGAATGCTCTCCTCATCAAAAAGTGCGGTGGTTCTGACATGTTTCCCATAGCATTTCAAGTGCGAAGGAAATAAAGCAAAGTGTATTTCGTATTGAAACCATTAACCTAAATATGAATTTCAGGGCAATGAGCATCTGATTAAATCTCAGTAAGATTAGAGTCCCTCATCATAATACTCAAGGACAAAGTCAAATTTGTGTAACCAGAAAATTTTCCAGAATTAGAAATGTACAAAAGCAACACCTCATGCATTTTTCCAAGCAAGGGCAATTTAATGCAGAAAACAAGTTATACAGAACTAGACTTCTGTGGGTTTAGTGAAAAGGACGGATTTCAATTGGATAACAAAATTATGTGGATCAGAAAAAATCACAAAGTTCACATAAATATGGAATCTAACTTCATGCATAAGAATAAAGATTATGCCCTTGCTTTGCAGGGGAAAGCAGAAGAGCAGTAGGCCAAACATAGATGGAAATGAATGTTCAAAACAAATGCAAACAAAGGGAATCTTCTAGTGACACTGAAGGCAAAGTAAGAATGGTGCCACCTACTCCAAAACCTCATGATTCAACATGTCAATCCACACTGTTAAAACTTTTCCATTACTAATAAACTGTTTGCATTATTGCTTATGCACCAAATTGGATGCAGATAAAAAGAACAGCTTAGATAAGGACTAAATGATTTTCACACCTATTCATTTACATTTTTTGAGTATCCAAGTGTGGATTAGATTTCATTTCCACTAAATGACTTAGTGATAGAATAGGATTCAATTTCACTAAGACTCATTTCCATTTAAACATAACATTTACTACTAAATGATTTAGTATTCATTTACCTGCTATTCAATTTAAATACACTTAGTAAGAATGATTTACCCCACTAAATGGATAAAACTAAATCATCTCAATTTACATTTTGTTAATATTATTACTCATTCTGCTAGCTTTGCAGAATAGGGCAAACCATATTGCAATTCATCCTGTCCCTCCAAAGTTGATCCCCAACGCGGGCTCCGGCAGTACTAGAAAATGATATTTTTATTTTCATTATTATTGGTATACATATAAAATAATTATTTTTATTAATCAATAGTCTTCACCTGTCTACCACGTCCCTTGCATTCTGAAGCCCCCTCAATGATTCCAGGAAGGTCAAGGAGTTGGATCTTAGTATCATTGTAGTAAATGATCCCAGGGACACAGGTAAGTGTGGTAAACTCATATGATGCAGCTTCCGAATGTGTTCCCGTTAATTGAGTTAGAAGTGTTGATTTTTCCCACACTATCAAAATAAAGAAACCAAATCATCCATCATGGAGTTCATGACAAACATTGAGGATGTGGCCTTCGCAGAACATCCGCCAATTCAGAACTTGCATGTGGAGGGGGGTAGATCTTGGAGACCCAGGAAGGATGAGCATGTCCAGCGGATGGTGCTTCAAGCTACAGTTTGGACTGTCTGAGAAAAGGAACCATTGCATTCTTGACAACGAGAGCAAAACAGCAATCATGGAATGGGGCAACCTTCTGGGAGCGGATACTAATCTCTTTTTTTCCCTATTTTGAGCGGCTTGTGCAGCGGATGGTACTTCAAACAGCTGATCCAGCCAATACCCAAGCCGATCCGCCCTCCTCAGCACCCACGCCAATCGACGTGAAACTACACGGCAGAAAGCCCATTCACAGAGCAAAAACGCTAGGTCACCGAAACGAGAGAAAGAATAAAAAAAGGTGGGGGTTTGCGAGGGAAACGCAGACAAAATGGCAGACCTCCTGCTCGGAGGGCGGCTTGCACTGCATGAGCTACGAAATTTGCTCGTCGAGATTGGCGTGGGAGTCGGACGGCACCGGATCCGCCATGGTCATATCAGGGCGCGGTGATTGAGGAGACATCGGCGACGACCCGAGCGGCAGCAATGGCGTAGGGAGGGGCGACCGGGGGGGTGGGGGAGAGGAAGAGAGAGGGAGAGGGCGGCGGGGGACGGAAGAGAGACAGAGACAGCGTGAGAGGGAGAAGAGGACACCGCGAGAGAGAGGGAGACGCAGGTCGGCGCGGTGACGAGGGACGACGATCGGCGACGGCAGGTCGACCGGCGGCGGGAGGTCAGCGGCGGTGGAGGGGGCCGGGCGGCGGGGTAGGGAGAGAGCACGGGCTGCGGGAAAACAGGGGAAAAAGGGCGCGCGAATGGGAACCGGGGGCCATGGTTTGGGCTTATTTAGATGTGTATATATATATATTAGTTCTATATGCCAAATGTTTTAGGTACGAATATATTTAATTTAATTTTTAACTATTCAAAATAATTTACAAATTTAATAACATTATAATACCAGTAATATAAAATGAAAAAAATGAATTAAACACATAATAAATTTACAAAATAGATTTGTCCATGTCACGAGAGATTAATTTGTAAGTAAAATTCTTAAATAATATTCAAGAGAAGAGGCGTTTTCTTTTCTTGTTGTATGACGATTGTTTTGTAGCATCATTCAATAAATGAGAATACAAATATAGAATTATGAGGAAAAATGTATATTGAAATATATAATTTATATTTTATTTGTTGAATAAATTTTGTAAAAAATAACATTCTAAATCGTATGATAAGACATTATACATTTGAGGTGGCTATGAAATCTTCAATCAAATAATATATGTTTAATATAGGTTTATTGTTTTCCAAATAATATATGTTTATATCAATTTAATATATATATTTGAAATGTTAATACTAATGCATGAGATATGTTTAATATATATATATGTTTAATGGGACAGAGAAACTAATGCATGAGATATATAATTTTTTTATAATACTCTTTCTCTCATTCACTGTAGCTACTATAACTTCCTAGTTTTGCTACGGTAGCTACAATTTCCTTCTTTCTTCACCTTCTCTTTTTCTAATGTTCAGCAATATTTGATCCTACATCGTCAGTGGAGTGCAGGTGTACATTGTGTGCAGATGTCGGTGTAGCATACAGACGCCGGTGCTGATCGCCACCTTGCCGCCACCCCAGCGACACGGTTCGTGCCGGTGCTGATCGCCACCTTGCCGCTACCCCGGCGACACGGTTCGCGACGTCGAGTCCTTAATTAATCTCCACCAGCAGAAGCTTCAGGCTGGGCTTCTCACCCCAAAAACTTATCCAAATTCCAGTACATCGGCATCTGGTACAACACCATGCCTGCAATGAGGTTCTGGTGGGCTAGTTGTTTACGTGGAACTGGGTGTGCATCGGTTAGAGACAATGGTGTTGGGACATGGCTGGTTGTGAGCTGGGTTTGAAGTGATTCACATGCATGGAAGTTATGACATACTCAAACTTGTAACGTGTTATGCCGATTGCAAGTAATCACATTTACTAATCAGATTCTGCAAACAGTAAGGTTTCAGATTTGCTAAAAGTAATTTTCTTTTGTTCTGAACGAGTACATTGCATAGGCTAATCACCTGTTTCTTTTGTATATCTCCTTAAGTAGTTAATATATAAGTTTATAGATATTAACATTTAATGTATAAATATATAGTTATATAGAAAGCTATGCATGCAAAAAGTAAATATAAATTTTATAGTAACAGCAAATATCTGTATATATCCATAGCATTTGGTTGAGAGCACTCTACCACCAGAAATGCAAGGAAGTGGAGGTGGTAATGACACTGCGGCGTCAGCTCTCCACACTTCGTTGCGGCATCACTGGAATGTAAAAATATAATATTAAAAACATATAATAGAATTGACTATTGATAAGAGCTATCAAATTTCTAACATGCTAATAATAGATATAGATTGTCATATGAGAAAGAACTATCTAGCTCTACAGCAGACTTTCATCATAGGTGGGCGTAAACATTTTGTGGTGAGCTTAAGAGAGAAAAAATGTAGGCAGTGAAAGTTGGGAAGTTCCACAGTTCCACGGTTAAAGAGAAACTTTGGGTGTTTAGTAATAATTAATAAGTCACCACCTTGCCCACACCACTTCGGCATGAAAAAAAAATAGCAAAACTAATCCGCCACACAAAGAAATATCAGAGAAGCAGACGACGATAGATAATGTTAACTTTGCATTGTCACCGTCGCCAGCCACCAAAGGAGGGGATCATGTTTCATGTATATAAAGCAAGTGAAAAGAGTCTTGTGGGGTTGGAAGAGCTTTGGTAGAGAGAGCATTCTGGAGGATAGAGAGAGAGAGAGACGTGTTTGATGCGAGTGAGATCATCATTTTGCTTCTTCTTGAAGAGCATATATACGTAACGTTGACTGGGCTCTCCAGTCGGCAACTCCTTCTTGACTGGGCTATCCAGGGTCGGGAGTTTCATGAAGCTTTCTTTGAGCTCGGTCACTGTTGTGGTTTCATTCGCCCGGATGTATCGCATGTGGCTGCCTGATGATGTTGTGCGTGCTGGTTGTGTGGGGGTTAGGGTTGCTGGCGTCCACCATGCTTGCTTTGTGGTGGTGGAGGTGACAGTTACCGTCGCTGATCCAGGAGAGAGAGAGATTGGAACGTTGGAACAACAGGGATATGGTGATCAGTGTTTGGCAGAGAGGCAGGCGACCACGGCTCTGTTGCTGATGCTTGATCTCCTGCCTTATCGGCATGATTTTGGCGCCGCTGACGCAGACGGGGCGGGGTCATCCAGTGAACCGGGCGGCTACGCGTGCAGGGGGAGAAGAACCTGCGAACAGGGGCTCCGGCCAAAAAGGGGGGCCAACGCGGAGATCGGCAGGGAGTGACGCGGGCGGCCACGGCAGGGCGATGCGGTCGACCGCCACTGGGTGAGACGTGAGCGGCTGCGAGGGAGGCGACTCGCGGGCAGCTGGCGCGGTTGGCCACGCGCAGGGATACGACTTGAAGCGGAGCGGCGGTTTGGCGTTGCGAAGGAGGGAGATAGCGTGGCGGGAGGAGGAAGGGGTGAAGGAGTCGGCAGGGTGATCGTTGCGTCTAATAGGAGGGAAATGGGGATGCGACGATGGTGGGTTAATTTGAATGGATTTGAAAGTTTAAGAGAGGTGAGTTAAAAGAGAGAAATTTTTTACCTGCCATGTTTTGGCGGGCATATGAATTCTTGCTTTGGTATGTCGTTTTTGACAATTAAATACGTTTCTTACCTGGATTCCATGTATATAATAGTGATTTTATTTCTATTTTTTCAGAAATCTTTAAACCGGAATAAGGAACAGGAATGTCTTGTTATACGTCTAAAACTTTAAATAGAAAGATTTTAAAATAATTATGTAATACTAAACTTTTAAGATTAAAAACTTTTAGAAAGCTTTAGGCGGGAACAGGAATGTCTTGTTTTATAGTTTTTAAAAACTTTTAAGAACTACCTTGTTTGGCAAGATAGAAATAGGTAACCCCGTCTTAATAAGGTTAAAGGTCTGTTTTCAAAATTTTTATAATTTTAATGAGGAGGGAGGCAAAAATTTTTGACACCAATGCATGCCAAGTTTTGTATGTGATTATTAATAAGTGCACAACTGATTTGGAAAGGTGAAGTTTTGGGAATTTTATTTTTTAAGAGGATAATTTTATGACAATTAAGTGAGGTTTTTCCTGGTGTTGCCACGTGGCAGCACAGTATAGATCTTAGTTTGGGCGGGAAAAAAAATTTCTGGTGCTGCCACGTGTACTTCTAAGACTGAGTTTTATTATAATAGTATAGATTGAATACATAGAATAAATTAATTAAGAGTTCTTAATTGTAATCACAGTTGGTCAAATGGCACTGTATCAGTGACCATGTCATGGTTCATCGGGTCACTCCAATGGGGTGACCCGAGCCACGGTTTGCAACGGTCTGGTCTTTGGCAGGTTTTTTTTTTCTTTTTCTTTTTTTTACTTTTCCTCTCACATCTGGTGTATGAAGGATCGAGAAAAGATGTGGATAAGATCTAGAAGGGGAGGTTGAATAGATCTATGCCAACTATTGCGGAAGCTTGATCAATCTTGAAAAATTCTTGAATCAGAGTCAAATTGAAAACAGATTTCACAGATCTAAAAAGTGATTAAGTGAGATGTGTAAACGGAATGTGTGAACAAGTTGATTAGATGAAATTAAATGATCATATGCATGCATCTAACGAAGGATAAATTCAAACCACAATTAGACCAATGCACAGAGATTTTTAGGTGGTTTGAAAATCACACCATGTGATTCCTACATCCACCCCTCACACAGTGAGGATCCACTAAACAACTTGGGTACACCACACCCACTGGAGTCAGACAACTCCAACAACCTGAGTTTACAACTCACACAACCTCTAGAGCAAGACTACTCTAGAACCCTGAGCAAGACTACTCAACAACACCTTGAGTACACGACTTAAAAACCACTGAGCACAATGGCTCACAAACAACTTGCTAGAAAAACACACAAGACTCAGATCCTCTAGCAATAGATCTAGTCTGACAAGAGGTCATTCATGAGACTTATGCAGCAACTCTTGCACAGTCTCAGAACAACTCAGAAGAACAAAGGTACATGAAGAATTGTATAAAGAAATCTTTGCTCTTCAATTATACTCCCTTGTAGAAGATCGAATTGGGAAGAGACTTGAGTTCTTGAAGTCCCAGGCCGATGCTCTGCACTCTGAACTTTGGGATCTTCCTTGAGGTCTTCTCAATCGATTGCTTCCACTTGATCTGCTTCCTTGAGGTGATCCAACTGCATCTTCAATGATCAAACTCCACTTCTCATCCTTGGATAGATGAGAATTGGCTTGAGGAATCACCAGGAGAGCAGGAGCAGGGAGGTGAACTCTTCTTGCCGCCAAAACAGGTTTCTGGGAGGCTCTGAAAGGTTCTGATATGATAGATGGCCAATAGGAGGGTATTTATACCCTAAATAGTCCAAAGGTACCCTTGGGGTACGTGGGCACACGATCCAATGTTGATCCAACATTTCCCTAGGGTGCCACGTGTCCAGGAGGAACTTTAAGTCAAAAGGTTTCCGGAGTGTGTCGACCTGCCCATAGGGTGTGTCGACACACTGTCCCAGACTGGGCAAAACAGTTCCCTGGGAAAGCCATCTAGTGTCGACCTGAGATGGAGTAGTGTCGACCTGCTGTAGCCAGCTGAAGAACAGGCCTTCTGGGAAGGCTCTCTAGTGTCGACCTGATTCCATCTGGTGTCGACCTACTATAGAAGTCTGTTGACTTGTTTCTCTGGGATCTGTCTCTAGTGTCGACCTGCCCTGGTCTAGTGTCGACACTAGTTGACCATTTCTTTATCTTTTGCCTTAGGACTTGGAGCATTGTGTCGACACCAGTGTGAGGTGTGTCGACACCACCCTTGCAATAAATGTTTGTCCCTGAGAAATAAACACATAAATCATTAGTTAAATGTATTATCATGAATACAAATGATAAATGTGCTTGGAAACATGCTTTTTGAATATAGGTATTTCAGGTGTGATGTATTTCACATGTTTCAATTGTTATGCATTAAAATCACAACTTGTCATCATCAAAATATGAGGAGAAATGAATTGTATTCACACTCAACCTAACAATCTCCCCCTTTTTGATGATGGCAACATTAAATCCATATAAAAGTGAGGTTTTGATGAAATGTGTTTTTAAACATTTTTGTTTATTTAACACTCAGTTAGAAAAGCATTGATTGTCACTGAGTGATATTTTATTTCTTTTTATTCATACTTGTCAAAGACCTTTGAACATTTTTAAGTAACATTTGAAAGTTATACACATGAAAGACACAATGTTACTAGAAATGAGCTATTTGCACACAAAGGTCAAGCAGCTTGACAAGTAATCATACATTCACATTCATTATCAAAGAGTTTTCAATCACATTGAAGACATAAAAGTTTCTATTCATTTCATTCAAGAATATGAACATTACAATCTTCAAAAAGACATTACAAACTTTCTTCCTTTCTTGCTATCTTCTCCCCCTTTGACATCATCAAAAGAAATTATATTAGGTGGAAGGAGGAGGAGGAGGAGTAATGGGGATCAAGATGGTCTCAATATCCGACAATCTCTTGTCCATTGAAGTCAAACTAAACTTCATTTGAGCTTGGATAGTTGAGAGTCTTGTATGCAATAGATGTTTTATTCTCTCTGAATTCTCTAACATAGTGGCTTGAAGTGCACTGAAGTCAGTGGAAATTGGCTGTGAAGATGAAGAAGAACTAGTTGACCAACCATGTTTGGGCAAAGCTTGGAATTCCTTTTTCAGATCAGACATTTCTTCATCAATATGAGCAGATAAGTTCTTCATACTTTCCAAGTCATCTACCAGATGAGCAAAGGACAGTCTTGTCTTAGTTATCTGAGAGAGTGTTTCTTTGGTGTTGAAGACATCAGCTTGGGAATTTGCCAAAATTCCCTTAAGAACTGTTTCCAACTGTTCTTGATGTTCTTTTAGCTCAACTGAAGCATCTGCCAATGTGCCAATCAGCCTGTTGAATCTTTGCACTACATGGTCAGAGGCTGCTTTTTGTTCAATAAATTTTACAGACATAGTGTTCTCCAACCTCTGTACTTTCACCTCAAGATTTTCTGTCATTGTCTGAATGGAGGTGTTCAAAGCATCAAATTTGTCATTTAGAAAGGTGTACAACTCTGGTGGAACAGAAGGTCCACCAAAGGATGTGGATGCTTGAACTTGAGGTTGTGGAGAAAAAGATGGAATTTCTATGTCAGGGTTCAGGGAGGAGTAGGGCTGAAGTTGAGGTGAAAGTGGGGCATTGAGGGGTACATCAACTTCATCTGCAACATGAGGCTGATCCTCATTCACTGGAGGTTGGTCCTCATTTACTGGAGGCTGGCCCTCTTGAACTGGAGGCTGATCCTCTTGCACTTGAGGTTGATTCTCTTGAACCACAGGGGCCTCTACTGCAGCTGGCCCTCTCCTAACCTGATCACCCACAATCCTAAAGCCTATAAACTTTTGAACATGCTTGAAACAATAAATGTTAGACTTAGGAATTTTCTGAGACTTCTCATTCTCAAATGACACACCAAAGTGCTTAAAGACTTCAGTCAAATGGGCTGCATAAGGAAGTGATCTATGTAAATCTGCCCTAGTTGTCTCAGATATAATCTGGTACATTATGACATGGAGGTTGATCTTTATGTCCTTGTTCATGCAGTATATCACAAATCTTTGAGTGTCTGTGAGTCTATCCCTCCCACCACCTTGGGGTGTTATGATAGTGGTGAGAATATGATGGGTATGTCACGTCCTAATAAAAGTCTATTTATTGGAAAATGACAGAAAACAGGCACAAGGATACGATTAACATATAATCCTTATGTTACCGTAAGCGGAAGTCTTTATTACATAAGCTCCTCACTGTAAACTAGGTGAGGAGTAGGCAAGAGTAAACCATTATTCATTACATTCTCTAATTACATATCTAAAATAGAAAAAGGTTGAATAGCTCGCCATTAGGGTCCACTCAGCACACATGCCCTTTTTAAACTTCATCCCCATCTTGGTTGCCTGAAAGGAAAGATGTGAGCTAGCTAGCCCAGTAGAATTCAAATCCTTAAATTTTAGGAAAAGGAACATATGATAACCAAGGTAAAGAACATGGCTGATGTCAGAGGGAGACAACTAAACATCTTATCATGGCAGTGAATATAAACAGTAGTATTAAAACACAGGGCATGCTCAGGAATTTACAGTGAAGATCAAAATTCTGGTTCATATAAATATTCACACAGGACAGTTAATAAGATGACCACAATCAGACAGTATTTGTAACGACCCAAGATCCGCATTACCAATAACCAACCGGTAACCCGAATCCTGACCCGCTAACCCACGAGCCGAAACTCGAAAGGGTAAGAAAAGAAGTGTCTGAGGAGAACATATAAACAAATGTACACATCACAATTTAAAGCATCTCAAACTGGCATAACTCAGAGACAACATTAAAGTAAGAGTACAGTAAGAACATGAGTAAAGTACTACTCACAACAGCAAGACGAGACCAACCACGGAGAGACACAGCTCCTCGAACCTCGAAAGCCGACCACGAACCATCTGAGGGGAAGGGAGTGAGTCTCACAAAAGAGACCCAGTAGGGCAACTAACCCCTACCGGTAACAGAGCTACTAAACAGTGCTAAACAGAAAGCAACTGTAAGTAAACGCACACACTCTGTCAACACACACAGGAACCGGTAACGTAGTGCGCAACTCCCTCAGGAGCGCACTGAGAGAAACTGGAACCTCGCCGGCTCGACAACATTACAAGCACAGCACACACACAAGCTCGCACGCAAGAGCTCACACAGCACTCACAAAGTAGGACTCAACCAGGGTCTGCTGTTCAGCGTCCTGAAACCACAGAGTCTCGCAACCCTAGCCACGTGTGCACACTACAGACGCTCTCTCTCACGTCTGGTCCACGACCGGTTTTTCCCCTACACCTGACCTAGCGGTAGAGAAGGGGCTCCACGGAGACCGGCTCAAAACCACCACAAGGAGTACGCACAGGACAGAGTCGCACTCGGCGTCCTGGCTCACTAGCGGAGGACAACCACACGCTAGTCATCTAGACGGAGTCGCACCCACGCCTAGGAAACACAACAGAAATGAGCACGCGGTAACGCAACGCGCGTACAACAGACGGAACACACTCAACGCCTGAAACTCCGTACAACCGACGGACAGCCCCGTGTCACGTCTCGATACAGTCAAACACAACATGAGCACAGGTAGAGACACTCTCTACACCTGGCAGATTGTGCTAACAGGCGGACACCGCATATCAACACCTCAAACTACGGAAGAAAGGAAAGCACAGCTTGCTGGGAACTCACCTGCAGGTAGACAGCAACATCGATTGCCGCTAACCAGGACGTAAACGGTAGCATAGCTTGACATCAAGTGTGAAGTAGACGACAGCATCGACTGTCGCTAACTAAGGGTAAACGGCAACACCCTAGACATCTATCAGAAAGTAGACGGTCGCACGTTGGCCGTTCACTCAAACTCGACGACAAACTATCTTGTCGTTTATATCCTACCATGAAGAATTAGACGACAAAGAACACGCCGTCTAGATCCTCCACTGAAGAGCTTAACGGCAAGGGCTCCCGCCGTTTATCTCTTCCCTGAAGCGTTCAACGTCAACATCCCTTGACGTTGACTTCTTCAGCCTCCAGCAGCTGAACCAGCCCTAGCTGATTCCCACACAGGACAAATTTGCCCCACAAACCACAATCTGATGTAGGGAAACACTCCCCTACATCACACTACACTACCACAATGCCGGTAAAACACGATCCAACGCACGGATCGGCCAAACCACTCAAAATCCCGGCAAAAAGGAAAACCTCCTCAAAGCACGATTCCACGCAAATCACACGCAACAAGCATGAAATTAACACTACAAGAACACTAAGGGGTCGAGTCCCTACCTCCGAAGCGTGAAAGAAGTCCTGCCAAACCTCAATTCGCGCCGAACCCTTAGAAGCTTCCTCGCGAAAATCGCCACCCGATCCGCTGTTTTCCGCCCGATCTAACCCTGTCTCGCGCACCAAGGTCTTTCCACGAGCTCCCGTCAACCACCTGAACGAGTGAAAACGGACAAAGATCGAAAAGGAGAAAAAGAGAAGGAAAAGGAGAGGAAATGGCTGCTCACGGGTCTGCCCTATTTCAACAGGCGCGACAGGTAGACGTCAACATCCCAAGCCGTCTACTCGAACTGCCAAAGATTCGACGTCAAGACCGTTTGCCGTCAAGTTCATCGCAAGAACAATCCTGAACCGACAACAAACGTCCACAACGCTAGACGCCAACCCCCAGATCAATGACCTACCCCTGGACGCCAACCACTGATCGACGACAACACCTAGGCTGTCAACCAGAACCGAACCTCAACTAGACCCACTAAGGTTCCGAGAAGACCCAAGATGTTACAGTATCTCAGTCTCGCAGGGGTTCTGTTGACACTTCAGGAAGAGACAGTCCTGACAGAAACACAGAAATCTGGCTAACTCCACTACATGTGAGTCGAATCATGTATAAATGGGCAGTTAGTCGAATGTAGTAGTAAGTGGTATCAGTCGAATGTAGTATGCGACTGTAGCAGTCGGAGTGTGGCATTCGACTGTATTAGTCGAATGTAGCGTTCGATTGTAGTAGTCGAATTATGTGTAATACTGTAGCAGTCGAATGTGGCAGTCGAATTATGTATAAAACTGGCAGTCGAATGTGGTAGTCACTGTAGCAGTCGAATGTATGGTAGTCATTGTAGCAGTCGAATGTGGCAGTCGAATTATGTATAACTCACAGTCTGGTACTTAGAAACTTTTTAGCAGGGAGTTGGATGGTCTCACAGTGTATAGCATGATCAAGTGTGTGTACAGGGGTGTACACACTATGGTTCTAGGGATGATCCTAACCAAGTTAAGCTTACAGTATAACACAGGAATGCTTTTATTACTACAGAAGTGATCACCATCGTGGTGTGGGACATTCCTAGAATAATCATGGACGATCAAACAGTAACATAATACCTAGTCCAAGGATGAACGGAAGGAAGAAAGAAGTTTGAATCCTACACAAGAGATTTCATAACAAGTCAAGTGAGAAAGATTGAGAGAGAAAGGAAAATAATTCTACCTTTTCAGTAGAGTGTCCTCCTTCACACAGAACTTCCAAAAATATGGAAAAGAAGAGAAGGCTTGCAGCAATTGGAGAGATATGATCTATATCAGCCGAAGCAAGAGTAGCACACTGCATGTAGCTCCCACCTCAAGATCTGCAGCCCCTTTTGCTCAGAAGTAGCAGCAGGAAACACTAGGAGAAAAATCGAAGAAAGTGATAGACAGGGGGAACATCTAGGAGAAGCTCTCCTGGGAAGGTCGGAATGCTGCGTACAGGAAGATTTTTGTCACCCAAAGCTTCCAGGTGCAAGGAACGCAGGCTTACAGGTATTGGGGTAAAAACCCCCCAATTAATCACCCACAGCCACTTGGTGCAAGCATCACCCTACGATTAGCATATGGGTAAAAACGTGTAAGAGATTTAACCCACCATGACACAAGCTTACGTTGCCCATGGTACGTAAGCATGTAAAAATCTAAAAATCCTTGCCGTAACTAATCCATAATTCGGTTAGCCCAATGTTCCTCTTGTAAACATATCCAAATGAAGTCCATTTGTGTTGAAATTTCAGCCATAAGCTAATGTAATGGTTTTACAAATTATGGTGAGTTTTATTTAATTTTTAGAATTTATCTTACACAGGGTGAAAATTCACCCGAAAAATAGTCACGGCGGCTTATCCTCGAAGTCCGCATGTCAATAGATCCAGATATTTATGTTTATATTATCTCCACATTTTTCTGAGAATGATGGTGCTCTCAGATTTATTTTTCGTTACAGTTTTTCGGTGTCGCCCTATCGGAGCACGCACCTCGGCGTACGACACTGGGGAAACGTGCGTCGTCCTTAATTAAACCCAAATCCTAATTATTTCAATTTAATGAAAAAAAAAATAATGTATAATAACCATATTATTCATATTTTCCTAGCACTTTATATTTTTTGGGGTGTTACAGGGTAAGTCTCAACACAGGTGGAAAAGTGTTTGTGTTGAATTTAGTAACATGTGTTTGCTTGGGATCAGACTCATCTGCTTGCAACCCAGTTAAGATTGAATAGGCTTCATGAAGGTCAAACTCAAAATTATGGTAATCAGCTCTTTCATCTGGAATTTTAAAAAGGGTGGCTGCTAGGTCTGTAGGCAGATCAATCTCAATTCCTTTGACCTTTGACTTGTAACCATCATCAGTGCATTCCAAATGCATATAGAATTCCTGGACAAGTCTAGGGTATATTATGTGAAACTCAGAGATGAAGGATTGCCAAGACTGAAACTTGAAGAAGTTGATGACTTCAGGAAAAGCAGCATTCAATCACTGTCCTCTAAATCCACTGCCCTGGGTTTCAAAATTATTTTTCCTTCACTAACTGACTTGGAAGGAGTTGCCTCAGAAGGCTGGGAAGACTCAGAGGATGAAGAAGATGACTACTCAGAGACTTCAGGAGAAGAACCCAAAATCTTCCTCCTAGGGTATGCAGACCCTCTACCTTGACCAGAAGAGGATGTCCTACCTCTCTTAGTAGACGACGGGGATACAAAGGAAGGCCCTGGCTGCTCCGCAGTCATGGCGCCTCTTGCTTCTCTTTTCAATAGGAGGAGCATCGTCCGCCGGAATGGGCCTTGCCGTAGCCCTGGACCTTGCTCCACGGCGAGGGGCCTGCTTGTGTGCCATGGGAGCAAGATGGAGTGGGATAGGAGAGGATGGAGAGTGAGGAATGAGAGAAGAAAGACAGGGATGGATTGGAGGAGGGAAGAGGTGGAATGCCTGTCGGATTCAAAGGTAGAAGACGACCGTCAGGTCGACCTGCAGAAGAAAAGGCGTTTTCAGAGGTACAATACCCCGCAGGAACAACCAAACCCTTAACCGGCGCCCACGGTTTAAATGACCCTGGCAGGGGGTCAGTGTCGACACTAGAAGAGGTTAGTGTCGACCTGAGCTAACCTGTGTCGACACTAGATGTAGGTAGTGTCGACCTGGCCTGATGAAAAATTGAAATTTGAGTATGGGAAAAAAAATTGTGACCTTTGGGACATCTTTATAATGATAAGTAATGGGTGGAATGATCATTTCAAGGATTTTTAAGAGGCTAAAAAAATTCATTTGTTATATTTTGCAAAAATTTAATACAATTCAAGTTTTACACAGCATCCAACAGGATATGATCATTCAGTGACTTGAGTCAATAAAATGATGATTTGAGGGATATAATACATCTAATAATTAACTACAAACTACCATATTCTTCAACTCCAAAGAAATAAAAACATCTTATAGACTGAAAATAAGTGTGTTGAAGGTAAACAACTTCTTAAAAACAACTTGATGATGGATAAAGATGATTCTTTTTAAACAAATCTCCTTTGATAGACATTTTGTTTTTGACTCAAACTATCAAATGTGATAAATCTTGTTCACTCAAGAACTAATATTTTTTACACACCATAGTCCCTGGATACTAAAGATTTATTCATTATCAAGTCTCAAAGGGGTAAATGATGACCTTTTGACATGAAAATATACGTTTTTCAGACGTCAATATTTCCAGTTACTCAGTCATCATCAAAAAAAATATAGGACATATTTATTTTGTTTTGTATTTATTTTTGATTTTGATCCCCTTTGAACAGAGATAGCAGTAATGCCTCATGACATACATATCACTTCATTCATTGTGAAGGTTTGTAGTTTCTCAGCATATGTGCTATTGCTCTGTTGAATCATCAGATTTTGGAGAGCTTTGTAAGATAGAAATCATTTATATCCAACATCAGTTGCAAACAAAAAAATGTTTAAATTCAAGGCACACATTATCCTTCAGACTTTGAAACTAATTTGAATTTCTGTAGTTTTGAAGAATATAGTTGAGAGTTGACAAATCAATATAGTAGATCACTCAAAGGATCATTTTGAGACTCTAGACATCTAAATGAGGACATCATGCAAGGAAATTGATGTGAATCAAGAAGAATGTTGAATTTTGCAAAAGAGATGACTTGTGAATTTTCTAGCTCCCCCTGAGATGAAGATTCCAACTACTTTTCATCAGAATAAAGATGTGCAAGTTTTTGAAATCAGAAATAATTCTCTTTGAACAACAAAAGCTCCCCTCAACAATTGCATATTCATTTCTTGGTACTTGGCGGAGACATATACTCTCGCATAGTGAAAGTGTCCAGACAAGCAGAACTTGTCATTCTTCAAATCACCATTTGATATACCAAGAAGTTCAACACAATGTGAGTTGAAGAGTTTATTGTTAAAAAGAATTAAAAATGAAATGGAGAGAGATATGATCAGTATGAATCAAGGAAGCAAAGGATAATGATGATGCAAAGAACTCCCCCTCAAAAAGTGCATAACACTCAACCCAACCCAATGAGAGAGATCAAGAAAATAGACATTTACAAAGGCCAAACTCTCTCCTCAAAGATGAGAATCTACTGTCAGGAAGGGGTTTGGTGAAGATGTCAGCAATTTATTTTTCAGTTTCTATGAAATGGAGTTCAAAGGATTTCTTTGCTACCTCATCTCTCAAGAAATGATGCCTAATTTCAATATGCTTGGTTCTTGAATGCTGAATAAGGTTTTTAGACAGATTTATTGCACTTGTGTTATCACATAAAATGGGAACACAACTTAACTCTTGGTTGTAATCAAGAAGTTGATGTTTCACCCAAAGAATTTGAGTTCCACATCTACCTACTGCAACATACTCAGCCTCTACAGTTGACAGAGCAACTGAATGTTGCTTTTTAGATGCCCAAGAAATTAGACACCCACCTAAGTATAAACACAAGCCACTTGTGTTTTTTCTATCTAATTTACATCCAGTATAGTCAGCATCATAATAGGCAATCAAATCTAACTTGCAACCAGCAGGATACCAAATTCCTAAATCACATGTTCCAACAAGAAAATTCTTTTAACAGCTAACATGTGACTTTCCTTAGGATCATTTGATTGAAATCTAGCACACAAACACACACAAAATTGAATATCAGGTCTAGAAGTTGTAAGATAGAGTAGAGAACCAATCATACCTCTGTAGGTCTTTGGGTCTATTGACTTACCAAGTGAGTCTTCTTCTAACTTAGCATTAATAGCAATTGGTGTGTTTGAATGCTTGAGGTTCTGAAAGTCAAACCTTTTCAGAAGTTCCTTGACATATTTGGTTTGACTGATGAAGATCCTCTCATTTGTTTGGTTAACCTGCAATCCCAAGAAAAACTTTAAGTCTCCCATTAAACTCATTTCAAATTCATTTTTGTTGAAGAAAAACTTTAAGTCTCCCACCAATTGAGGTGATTCCACTTTGAGGACGAAGTTGAAAAAGAATAGAACAACTTTGTTGAAGACTTCATGAGTATATCAGCCCCTTTTCAGGTTGTAGAAGGTATGATATCCCTAATAGTTCTGGAAGATATGAGAGAGAAAGGGAAGAGAGAAATGGTGCATGTATGAGAAAAGATGGAAAGTCTATCTTGAGTTTGGATGGAGAGTCTTCTTTTGAAGTTTGCTCATTTTAAATATTCATCAAGTCACAAAATAAAAAAAATAAATCGAACAAGCCATTTTTCCACTGTATCTCAGCGGTACCGTACCGTACCTTCCTACGGAGAATGCGGCACGGTCGATCCGGGCGGTACGGCGAACCTTGACTGTAATATGAAAATCTTTACTTCAATAATTTGACCAATTATATATGAGAAAGGCTTAGTGCACTTTCTTATTGCACTTAAGTGCAATATGACTAGGTACTAAGTCCATGTGGCACCCAATAATTGGGTTGCCACTTTATCACTCCCCATGTGAGGAGTGATGGGTGCCACATGGACTTAGTGCCTAGTCATATTGCACTTAAGTTCAATAAGAAAGTGCACTAAGTCTTTCTCATTATATATACCTATATAAGTATATTTAATTATTTAATTATATTATATATTTAATCAATATATATTTTTGTATACTCACATATCTTATAGAATTATATATGTAATTAATCAGATTTAATTATATTTAAATATTTAAGTATTAATATATTGATTATTTAATAAATATTGTAACAACACGATTTTTCGGATCCGTGTTTTAACAGTTCTGGTTTGGTGCTCATGACTAAGAGGTGGTCATTGGGCCTTGTTTGTGGTTTCCGTGCGTTGTGTGGGCATTGTGGGCCGGACGTTCCGTTGGTTCACTGGTTGTGAACGTGACAGGGCATGTCGTCGCGTTTTGAAACGCGACGGCTTCCTACGTCGCGATTCATAGAACCGCCTTTGTAGGCAGCGGCGCGTTGGTTCCCGAAAGGCGACGGTTAGGGTCGTCGCGTTTAGAAGTTAAACGCGAGGCCTGACTACGTCGCGATTTTGAACCGAGTTTTAAATACTCTATTTCACCTAGACATAGTAGAGGAGCTCTATCTAGGCGAAGGGGAGGGTGCCGCGGCGCCTCCTGTGCTGATTTCCGGGTTCGTACGACGCGGGGTCCACGCGAGAAACATGTCTGGAGCATGGGTGCGCCGGCGATGTGGTGGTTCATGCGTTCTTCGGGCTTCTTCAGCTGGTAGGGAGACTACCCTTGTGTTTAGTTTCTTTTAATTGGTTTAAAAGGGGTGGAAGCATGTATGGGTGGTTTGCCATATCATGGTCATTATGTTTATTGCTTTGGTTTGATAATTGTATCGGATTGGTGTGGGTTTTCCCCATGGAGAAGGTGGGTTCGGCCTGTGAGCTGAACTCACTGTCACGTTTGAAACGCAACGGGATGAACCGTCGCGTTCATGGTATGAACGCGACGCTCTACGTCGTCGCGTTTCTATTTTGTCTGATGTGCAAAGGCGGCGGTTTGGACGCGACCACTTTACCCGTCGCATTCTACTTGAATGCGATGGTGTGGTCCGTCGCGATTTAGTGTAGTGGTTAGTGGGGTCCTTATCGCGACGTATCGTTCCGTCGCGATTTGGATGTTGACTGTGTTTGACCGATCGAGCCTAAAGGCGACGTATCGGGTCGTCGCGATATTGTCATGACACCGGGCCCTATCGCGTTAGGGGTGTTGAATGGTGACTGGACAGGTCGTCGTGATTTGAAAGGTGTTGCTTGTGTCCGTTGTGTTTCAGCTTCTGTGGTCTGTTTGTGGTGTTTGGGCAGTGAGGGTCCTGTGTGGACCTAGCCTTGGTCCTTTGCTATCTACTTAAGGTTATTTAAGTTGGTTTACATTAGTAAAGCATGTGTAAGGTTAAGATTTAGTATATGATTAGTAGGTGGTTGTTGTTCTTCGTGATTAATGTTGCTATGGAGGTCATGAAATGACCAATGACAGGTAATGTTTTTGTAGTTTATGCATGTATCTGTGTAGGCTAGCTTGTAGGTCACATGGTGACCAGTGACAAGCTATTCCTGACACTTGTACCGTAGTTTGTAATAAAGGTTATATACGTATGTATCGTGGTTTGTGCATTTGCCGAGTTTGGTGGTCCGGCGCCTATTCCGGAATGCCTCTTCAGTCGAGTACCCCAGGTTCTGTGTGAGCCAGACACATGCGTTTGTTGTGCCCGGGGCCTGTCCCAGTACGGTGTGTATCACTGAGGTCTGAGTCGTCTTCCTGGACACCCTCACTCCTGTGTTTAAGTTGTACGTCCGGTTGAGAGAAAGACGACTGCGGGCAGCGACTTGTGTTTATTGATGTGTTTATGTTTTAGTTGTTGTTTATCATGATTGTTGTGAGCATGATATGGTTTGACTATCGTTGTTTCCAGTGAGACCCTCTGGGGTTGAGGACTCTTTAGTTTCGTGTGTTATTTTTGGGAGGTTCTTACTGAGCCTGTGACTTGTTGATGTTCACTCCCTTACAGCTCTTTTCAGGTGTTAGCCGATTTTTGAGTGGCTCGAGGAGGTGTTGCGATAAACTTGTACCACCAGCAGTAGAGTTAGTCGTGTTGTGTGAAATTGTGCTTCCTCGGGGTATGCTTCAAATAGTTGTACTCTTTTATTAGACATGTAATAATGTATTGGGACAATTGTACATTGTTGTATACAGGTATGAACACATGTACTTTCTTGTGTCTTATACTGTTGTTGTTGTCTTTTATATTTTTATTGGACACTTGTGTGTGTTATCCCTTGCGAGACTTCGGTTCGATCGCGAGAGGCGGACTTGGATATGGAGCCTTATTGGACATAAATATCTAGGGCCGTTATAAATATAATATAATATTCTAAAAATATATATTACATATATATTCTCTAACATTTCACAAATACATAAATATAATATATATATAACAAATACAATATACATATATATTCACTAAATAGAAAATATAACATATAAATTATATACTTTCTACATATTAATATTTTTATTTTATTTTATTTTTAGAATACTTATATAAGCTATAATAAATATAGATAATCATATAAATAAAAATCGGTCTCTATCCGACCATTATATTCACTCTGAATCTAAATCCTAACAAGATTTAACTTTGATGAAGATCTGATAGTTAGATTCAGTATCGATTTATATTTCATCAAGATTCGACTTTTGAATCTATTATCCATCAAAATTTCATATTTAGATTTTATGTAGATCTAAAATTCAACCGTTAAATTCATTCTCAATCTATATACATCTGATTAGTTGAGTTTGCTCTCAATCTAAAACAACCTGGTGAAGATCTACCGGTTGGTTTTACTTTGGATTTAAATCTTAATTGTTAGATTTAAATTTGATAAAGATCAAACGATTGAATTCATTCTTGAACTACATCTGATCAATATTCGATCGTTAAACCTACTATATCTGACCATTAGATTTTTATCCCGATTTAAAATCTGACCATTAATATTAAATAATTAAAATGTTTTTGAAAATAAATTTATATTACATGCATATTCACTAAACAAATATAATACATTCACAAATATATAATATAATGTGTATATATGATAAATATAATATATATATTCAATAAACTAAAAATATAACTTATGAATTTATATTTTATATATTTGTTTTTATTCTATTTTATTTTTAAAATAATTATATAAACTATATCTATATAACTAAACTACTAATAGATAATTATATCTATAATATAATTAAACTATTAACAAATAATATATTTGAGACTGAATAGGATTTGATCACAATTCGGTCTTAGATTTGAGACCAAAATATTATGTGACAATTCAGTCACAAATCTGAGACCTAATTGTGATCGAAAATTCGATCTCAATAATTTAAACTACTAATAAACAATGTAGTTGAGACCGAAAATGATTCGATGACAATATGGTCTCAAATTTGAGACCAAAATATTCGGTGACAATTTAGTCACAAATTTGAGACTGAGTTGTGATCAAAATATTTGGTCTCGATAATTTAAACTACTAATAAATAATGTATCCGAGACTGAATAGGATTTGGTGACAGTTCGATCTCAGATTTGAAACAGAAATATTCAGTGACAATTCGATCACAATTCTGAGACTAAATTGTGACCAAAATATTTAGTATCAATAATTTAAACTAGTAATAAACAATGTATTTGATACCGAATAGGATTTAGTGATAGTTCAATCTCAGATTTTAGACCAAAATATTCGGTGACAATTTGGTCACTGAGACCAATTAATGACTGAAATGTTCGGTATCAATAATTTGGTCTCAAATCTGAGACCGGATTCTGACCGAAACATTCGGCTCAATTTGATGTTAAATTTGAGATTGAAAATTTCGATCTCAAAATCAGCCTCCATCGCACATTTTCTTGTAGGGGTTGGGTACCTTGGTGTTAGTTGCACACTATGATCGTTAGGTCAAGAGGTCTTGGTCCTCGTGCTTAAGGTTTGTTACCATTTTTCTAGATCCCCTTATTCTGATTGTGAGCTTACATCAAAAATGGTGGGGACAACATTCAATGTTCATCGCTTAAAGTTAGGGGAAAGGACACCTTGCAGACTATTATCTATACATGGTTCCCAACCAGTCTCATTTTCTCCCACATGCCTTACTCTGATGGGCTCCAAAGTCGAGTAGAGGTGAACAAGTATGGGACGGTGGCTAGATCAAGCTGCAGGTTTACTAGTGTGTAGTGTATCTTCACATGCCTCACTCCTAGAGCAGGGGGCGAATAGACATGGGGCGATAGTTAGGAGTTGAGACGCGAGTGGACACCCTAACTACAAGACTAGTGGTTAAATTTTTCCCGTAGTTAGAGCTTGTGTGTCCGAATTGTACAGATCACTGCAATTGGCATGTGTGGATTGTACTATTAAAGGATGTGGTTTGTCTGTATGTTGCCTTCTATTAGTGCAACTACCTTCTATTGGTTTCGGGCATCCTATCATTGGTTCCTTAATCTTGCCATAGATGTTGTGTTTATATTAATATAGCGCTCCTTATAACGTACAACTATTGCTTTGAGGATGTAGCTAGAGTTGGCTATTGGTTTCCTCCTGTTATTTACTTTCCTTTATAATTATGTGATATATGCATTTCTTCATAATTACTAAACTTCCATATTATATTTAGTATTTGTTGCTCTATTATTGACTGGGTGGTAAGACCGAGGGATCCCTATTATATGACATCACTAGTTGAAAACCCGTCCGATGCACGGTAATTGTTTATAAAATATTTAGATAAATAAAAATATTATTTATAAAGATATAATTTTTATTGTACATAATTACGTTTATATAAAACATAGTAAAAAATAAGAAGATGAATAGAACATCCATGGAAGGACTCGTCTGCCGCAGAGTCGCGGCCGCAGCAGTACTGTACTATGCACAGCGGGCCCTGTGGCTACGCCTGCTCTTGTAAAGCAGATAGAGAAGCTGTTGCAAGGAGGTGCAGGGAGAGAGAGGGAGCTGAAAGGCCGAGAAGGGTTTGGAAAACTGTCATTAAAGGCAGCTTCTTGTGGAGTTGTGAGGAGAGGAGGAAGGACCCGTGGAAGTGGAGGAGGAGAAGAAGAGCGAGGATTCCAGAGGAGAAAACTACAGCAGCGGCAAGTTTTCTTAAAACAGAGAAAGATATTTAAACTTGATATCCTGATCTCTTCTTTTCATACATATGAAGAAAGTTTAAAAAACAGAGGAAAGTTTTTTAAAAATAGAAGAATCGTTTGGCGGTATTTAAAAAATTTAGTAGCGCCTCACTTATTTTGGCAGTACACTATTTTATATGCGAGAATATAATCAAATTATGTGCTACTAAAATTTGGCAATGCACTGTTTTATTTACCCAAATTTTACCAACTACATTTCTATTTTTTAGGGGATGTTTAGTCGGCAATAGTAGTTTCTTGGTGTGGTTGGAATAGAAAGAATTATTTTTTGGCAGTAAAAAATAGACATATTATTTAATTTATTTAAATTATTTATCTTTTTATTTTTGATAGAATTATTCTGGTGTTGCCATGTGGCAGCACCAAGATTGAGAAATTTATTAGTATAGATGTGATTTTGCTGTGTTTTGTTTTGGCGGGAAAAAATTGATCCTGGTGTTGACACGTGGCAGCACCAAGACTGACAATTATAATATTAGTATAGATGAGACCCATCCCCTACTCTTACAAATATGGGATAACGATCGCACGTGTACATCAGAGCTATGAAGATTAGTGTTTTTCCTTCTTGTACCAGTAGTTAGTTTAGAGCACTTTTTCAGATATGCCCCTTATTACTTTTATACTTGTATCATAAATTGAGACATTATACCATATGAAACTCCTCTATTTTAGTATTTTATTCACTTCTCCAGACTGCTAATTAACCCTTCCAAGTCTCCACACTTATGGGTGACAAAATAGGATATGGGTCTCAAACGTTGGGATGTTACAACCTCTATTCATTGTGCCTTTTGGGAAAAATTTGTTCTTATTAGTGTTTATCTTATCAATATCACTTTTTCCTTTGTTCTTTTTGGATGTTCTTCCTATGAGCATCTTTATGATTCACCAAGTACCTATAAGGATCTCCACATCTTCGGTTACATGCGTTTTGTTCCCCTCCCTCTTTATAAGCACATAAAACTCTCCTTGCAAGCTGTTAAATGTGTTTTCTTAGGGTATAACATAGAGCACCATAGGTATCATTGCTATGATCTTGCAGCTCATCGGTTTCATATCTCTCATCAAGTTACCTTTTTTGATGACATTCTTTTCTTTTCCTTTTCATCTCAAAATTCATCTTAGGATCTTTCATTCTTATTTGATCTTGAGCCTTCTCCTCTAGCCATTATTCCATTTTTTCCTCTTGATGAGTCTTCTACACGTCCTCTCTTGCCACATGAGCTATCCTCATCTCCTCGACCCGCCATTGTCTATATTTATAGTCACCATCCTCATGATCTTGAGGATGTTTTTGTACCACTGGTTGATGATATTGATGACTATCATGGACAAGACCTGCCCACTCATGCTCTTGTTTTGCCTCTTGAAATCCTCCATGATGTAACCCTCCATGTAACCACCATTCTCCTGGTCAACTTAGTCTTCTTTTGGCTGACCCCTATTCTTCACAATTCTCTACCTTTCTTGTAGCACTTCACACTTATCAAGAGCCTCAGAGCTACCTCCACACATTTCAGTTTCCTAGTGGTAGCATATGGCAGAGGAACTTCAGGCTCTTTAGTAGACTTAACACTTGGGATCTTGTTCCACTTCCTTCTGACATTTCTCTAATTAACTACAAGTGGATTTACAAAATCAAGACCAAATCTAATGGTAGTATTTTTTTTTTTCAATGTAGCCGAACCAAAAAGGAGAGGCCAGGTAGGGGCATCCTCACAGTGTGAGAGGGCCACTACCTTCACCAGGCGGCTAAGGTTTTTATAATATAGTGAATAAGATAGATGGAGAGTACATGTCGATTTACAACCTGAGTGTAGGACACCCTACCTTATCAAGACGGTAGGTGCCCTTAACAACCAAAGGGAGGAGAGTCTAGGAGTCCCATATGGAGAGTTGGGTACTGGAGGAAGCTAGAGCAGCAAGGGCGTTGGCAACCTGGTTGGCCTCACATAGCATGTGACTGACTTTAGCTTTGATCTGATGTGCTATGATCGCCACATCTTGTAGTATGCATAGTAACTCCCAAGGGCAGGTCTGCTGGCCAGATAGAATGTGTACTAGGTTGAGAGAGTCAGTCTCAACTAATACCTCTTGGATGCCCTTACTGCAGCAGATGTGTAGCCCATCCCTGAGAGCTAGCGCTTCAGCTTCAAGACTGGAGCTAAGGCTATGGTAAGTCTGGGCAAAAGCAAAGAACAGAACTCCGTTTTGGTCACGGAGGATCCCCCCTCCTCCAGCAACACCCACTGGTTTGAACGCCCCATCAACATTCAGTTTAAGCCTCCCTAGCGGAGGGCTCAGCCATTTAATCACTTTTGGAGGATTAATTTTGATGCTGCCATTTTATTTTCCAACCTGTCGGAGAGCAGTCAACCACTGTTGCGGCAGTTTCTGAAGATTAAGGGAAGTGCTAATGGCCCGGACTGAGAGCATACATCTGTTTATAATGTGCTTGGCTGACATGCTTTGCCCTTGGTGTCTTGCTCTATTTCTGTTGCACCAAATCTCCCAAATCACAGCCATGAATGTGCATCTTGCAAGCTTACCAGCAGTGGTGTTAAGCTCCAGGTGTGTCAAGAAGGAAAACATACCATCAGCCACCAAAAGAACCGCTCGATTGTTGAACTGAATGAGGGAGGACAGTTCAGTCCAGACCAGATTGGAGATCCCACCTGTAAAGAATAGATGGAGAGCTGTCTCTTCTTGGGGTTGAGGACAGCAAGAACACTTCGAACAAAGCGGGACACCCTAAGCTTTGATTGTTCCATCAACGGGGACTGAATTATATATCATTCGCCAAGCAAGAATGGACCACTTGAGGGGAATGCAAGGAGACCACAACACACTCCAATTCTGGGATGGGCGGTTCTGGAGCATCACACAGACTGATTTGGTGGAGATTTTCCCGTTGGAAGTTGGGCACCAGATCCAAGTGTCATTGTTGTGATTAGTAATTAGAAACTGGGCTAATAGATTTTTGGGGCAGTATCTCAAAGCGACCTGCAGTTGGGTGGAATTTAGATCTGTGAACGCCTAGTTGATGGAGTAGGTTTTATTGGGCAAGCAGTGCCAAATTTTGTCAGGTAAGTAGGCTTTAAGTGGAGTTGCACCAGTCCAAGTATCAAACCAAAAGGAAGCTTCAGAAGATTTCCCGAAAGGAATGATCCTGTGGTTTTCATAAACGAGATTAGCTGCGAGCTGCCATATTTTCCTGTCCGCCGCTATCATGAAAGGGAAGTGTGCTTCAGAATAATGACAGCTGAAGAGGTGTTTTCCTCTAAAGAATCTGGCCCACAGAGAATTGGTAGAGAGAGCTCTCCAGAGTATCTTGGTTCTGAAAGCCACTTGCATGTGATTCAAATTGAGAACACTTAAACCCCCACACTCCTTTGGTTGTGATATAACCTTCTAGCTCTTCCAATGCTTCTTGGGTGAGCTCTCATAAGAACCCCAGAAGAAATTAGCTAAGATCCTGTGAAAGGCCCTCATGACAGTAGGTGGAATTGACATAGCAGACATGGTGTAGATTGGGATGGCAGACAGGATGTGTTGGATCAGCACCAACTTCCCCCCGGTAGATAGGAATTTAGAATTCCATCCTTGTAACTTCCTTGCTGTTGTAGAGATAACATTGGCAAAGTAGCTGGGCTTCTGATGGCCAGAATGTAAGGAGACACCGAGATATTTAACGGGCAGTTCATTCTTGTTGAAGCCGGTGGTGTTGCTGATTTTATGAATGAGGGCAACGGTGGCATGTTTGGAGACATAGAAGTTACTCTTATGCTTGTTAACTAGCTGGCCAGATGCCTCCTCATAAGTTTTGAGGAAGGCCATCAATCTTCTCAAATGTCTGACCGTGGCATTGGATAATATGAGGGTGTCATCAGCAAAAATGGTAGTATTCAATGTTATAAGATTTGGCTTGTGGCACAAGATTTCACTCGGGAGGACGACATTGATTATGATGAGACTTTTGCTCTAATGACCAAAATGACCATTGTACGTACTCTCATTACTATTGCGACTATTCGTCAGTGGCCCTCTTTCAACTTGACATGAAGAATACTTTTCTTCATGGTGACCTCTCTGAGGAAGTCTACATGCAGCAGCCTTCTCCTGGTCTTTCTGCACCGTCATTGTATATTTGTTGCCTTCAAAAGACCCCTATACAGACTCAAACAATCTCCTCAAGCATGGTTTGAGCGGTTATGTCATTTTGTTCTTGATGCTGGTTTCCAAAAAAGTGAAAGGATTATACTCTCTTTGTTTGTGAATCTCCTCTCAGTCGAGCCATTCTTATTCTCTATGTTGATAACATAATTATCACTGAAGATGATGATGCTATTGCCTCTCTTAAGCATTGCCTCCATCAGCAGTTTGAGATGATGGACCATGGGCCTTTGCAACACTTTGCTGGTCTTAAAGCGGCCTATTTCTCTTGTGGTCATTTATTGTCTTAGCAAAAGTATATTAACGACATTCTTCAACATGCTACTCTTTCTGATTTTCACATTGTTGATACTCTTATGGAGCCTCATCTCAAGCTTCATCCATCTAATGGTGTTTCCTTAGAGGATCCTACACATTATTGACAACTTGTTGAATCTCTGGTGTATTTAGCTATTTCTAGTCCAGACATTACTCATGTTATATATGTCTTGAGTCAGTTTGTCAACGAACATTAATCCCTGAGCCCACAAAATCACACGGGGCAGAATTTCCTCGTTATAAAAAAAAAAAAAAAAAACTTTAGTCTACTTTGCTGCGCTTTTGCGTATTCATCGATGTTTGCATGTCACCATTCGATACTCTTTGTTTATATCATCCATGAACACATTTGAAATTTTGTGCTTATTTGGATGCTGACTGAATTGGTGATCTTGTTAAATCGTCATTCTGGCACCGGCTTATGCACTTTTCTCAACTTGTCTCTCATTTTTTTGGTAGAGCAAGAAGCAAGCCACTCTCTCGTTTTAACATTGAGGTCATGCATTATGCCATGGCTGACACTTCTACTAAAGATCATTTGACTTTGTCGACTTCTTCATCATTTTGGAGTCAACTCTTCGGCTCTCACACCACTTGATTGTGGCAATCGGATCAACTTGTTGATCTTTTTAACTCTGCGCTTCACCGAACTTATTGACATACTCTGTATATGTATGATCCTTCAGAAGTTTGAGGGAGGTGTTAAGAGGATTCTCTGGGTGGGTCATATGAGGATCGATCCACCCTTGTACAGCCATATCCCCTTTCTTCCTTCTATATTTATATTATATTAGGAATAGGAAGTCGGCTGCTATCCTTGCCCTCCTTGAGGGCCGTTGCACTTGTATATATAAAAATAATAATACAGGAGGAGAGGTCATCCATTCCAATTCCTTTTAACAGTGAACGACAAACTTCTATACAGCACACCGTGGATGGCACCAACAAAAAGAGGAAGGTGACATGGCCTGTTGAGAGGAACAACTGATGTATAGGAACCCGAATACTTCAGAAAAGCTCATATGAATGAGACCGGCTGGCAAAGCCTTGACATGGTTCAGATATTCATGCTCACGTTTTAGTACTCGGATTTAGTCCAAAACTTCTCTCACAATCAGATTAGTGGGTGGGCATCTGGATCATAAGGATCAAGAGAAGGACAATGACAGCAGGGCAGATAAAAAGGGAGAGAACAACTGAGTGATCACGTTTTCTTCTTGGACAGTGCTTCTCCTGATTGCATCCTTTGCTAAATGAAGAATTAACATGAAAAACCAACTCTGCCCCATGTCAAATATTCTCTGTTATGAGGTCGCACAATAGGGACAACAAAGTTCCCTGGTGCAGGGTGTTAATTTATGGCTCGCTCTGAATTTTTCAATAACCATCAGTACTAATGGCAGAATACTGGCCCCATGAACAGTAACATGGATAGCTACATATGGATCCCCATGTACAGGCACTCCATATTGGACAAAACAGTATTCAATTGATGAATAATAAATAAATGAAATGATTTTGTTCTTCTTCTGTTACAAGATTTCTCACAACTGAACAATTCATCCTCCTCAAATCATGATTCATATATATATGTATATATATACATCATATATATGTAAGACCCTTGTGAGAATTAGGAGGAACAGATGATGCTCAAATAAAACCAGACAGTACCCCTTGTAGATGATACAAGTTTCAAATGGTTTTCTGTTTGGAACTGTCATTTCAGCTTAAGCAAGCATTTTTTTTTTCAATTGATGGCTACGGATTTTTCCTGGTACAATCATGATTCTGTTGTTCTCTATATGGTTCACATGTGAGGTATGCCCAACTTCTCACTCAAAGAAATACTTCTTGTAGTTCTATGATTCAAATGTATGATTTGTAGTTTGTTGCTCAGCAAGAAGAGGTCAATCTAGATCATCTAGGCCAGTCACTAGCTACATTTTAACCCAAGCTCAGGATAAAACGCCCCAAATTGCTCCATCTCCTTCACCACACTTCTCATGAACTTCCTTCATCCTCTCTACTGATTTGCAGATTCCACTGCAGCTCCAATCAAATGATGCGATACAGACATTGCCAGCCTGTGCCTTCCACTCACAATCTGGAAAAGAAGTTTGTCAGTGATCAAGACAAATGAATCAACCACCACAAGGAGGACTATTGATATATGGTGAAAAAGTTGTACCCGGTGGAGTTCCACAGCACATGCTCCGCTCATCAATGTGTTCAACATCAAGCCCAATAAACCAAGCACCAAGTGACACATCTTCATTGGCATACTTATGTAATACATGACTGTGGCACAAGATGTTACCTGTTTCATTAGAAAGAGGGAAAGAAAGGTCTGTATTACACAAAGGGGAGATGTGCATACTGATTGATTGAGATATATGTAGCCAGATCTTTAGAGATGGCATAAATCTGGCCAGTTGCATGGCGGAAGTACTTGTTCCCTTCTTCCCCAAATTTCCAGAATTCAGGTTCATGATATTTTACGTCCCTGGATAAGAGCAAAAATCAGATAATGGCATGCAGCAACAAATATTTGGCAACATTGTCAATATCATGGAGAAGTTAGATTACTTCTGAGAAAGAACTGGGCCAGATTTCATGCACCCAATGTACGTTCTGGGCTTTGACCTATGTCGAGCGAGAGTTGCAGCTAGCATACCTAGTTAACATGCAAAAAGGTGTCAGACAAGTTTCTTGATGCCATACTTGAAATGAAAATTTGAAAGCAGTAAAAGTGCATGTCTAACCTATGTTCACATGGACATCATCATCCACCTTCACATAGAAGTCGGCATCCCATTTGGCAACTGCAGTCGAAAAGAATATTTTTGTTTTTGCAGAGAGCTCATGATAACCTTCGACATGATCCTGCATGAAAGAAAAAACAGTAGAGCGCCAGAATGCAAGTACTTTCTTGCAGCAAGACTAGTGAAGTGAACGACATATCCAAGAACACATGGAGCAACATGTTACCAGCCTAAGAAAGTCATTATGCTCGGCCTCTTCAGAATCAATAGCCCGATCCAAAATGCTAGTTGAAGTAGCACTGCATCAGATATTAGTGTTATCAGTTTACTTTGTGCAGATATTCCAATACCTTGTTTCTATACCCTCAAGTAATTGATTTCTATATGGTGGAATCCTACATTTCTAAAAAGAATTAATGAAATTGCATAGAACTGCCATGGAAGTAGTTCAAGGAACAAGAAGAAAAATCTACTCCAACAACTCCTGTAACATATTGCTAGCTAAATCTAATCTTTGAATCATTTAAACAACAAAGTTTTTTGTCATCCTGTAATCAAAATCATGCCAAAACTCGAGGTTACTTATGGAACTAATAATTAGGAAAATCAACAGTAGTTAGTATCATACTCAGTAGGCAACCCCAAAACTTTAGAATCAGTGAAAAGAAACTCACGATATGCTTAAAGTCAAAACATTCGAAATGTGAATTTCACTTTCTGGTAACATTTAATTTCAGGGGAATATGATCCTCTAGAATTCAAAATGAGAGCAAAAATATAGACCAACTAATGTAGGGGAATGATGAAAATTAAACATTTTATTGCCTATTGGAAGGCAATCTTTTGCATCAACAATAGAATCTGATGTGAGAGCATTGTATCCATCTGCCAATAGGTATGGATGTCATCCTTTAATGTCTCAGTTCTACAATCAGGGAGAATGATCAGTCAAAATTCAAAATAAGATTTCTTCTTCCTGCAAATGTGGATTTATAAACACAGAATGCACAAGATGGACCAAGCTAGGTAATAAATACTAATAGTAAGAACAAGAATAACAATTATTATTATTATTATTATTATTATTATTATTCCTGTAGTAGGAATGCCACAGCATGACACTGTTTGCCACCCTATTTTCAAACTCTTTTCCTGCTGCAGAATTTTGAAAAGTGAACAGCTGGGAACACCAAACTTGAATTCAGTGATCTTGTGAGCAACAAGCTTGAGTTTTAGTGCTAAAAGGGTGGCACCATAATTTTTCTTTAGCAAAAGTAAAAACAAGGGCCACAATAACAGCGATGACAGTTACAAGAACGATGACAACTACAATGACAGGCCTTTCTCCAGCAATCGGGTGGCTGCATACATCCAATGACCATTATAAAACCTTTGGAGTGAGTGAGTGAGAATGGGAAGCATGGAGTGGACATGACAGCAAGATGGGATTTTGGGGGTTCTAGTGTACCATTAAAATGCTTGCTGGGCCTAGGAGTGGGGTCATTTGTGGGAGGAGAAAATTATGCCAAAAATAACTGATTATTCTGATAATCAGCTAACCATAAGCTTCTGCCGCCAACATAGGTTGGCTAGACAACAGGTTCTCCATGCCTCATTTGCTTTACATCTTGGAAATCTTGGACATTAATTCTGACTGTAGCACCATCCTGGACATTCAAAATTGTACTCCATGTGTTCAAGTAAAACATTTGGTCCCAGAAACTTCTTACCATATGCCACACATTTTTTTACAAGATCACAAAAAAAACATAAGGTAATAAAACTGGTGTCATATACAGACCACAAGTGACATTGTTTATGTCAATGAGGTTTGGGAACAAGTTAGAGACAAAGAACTAGAAAAACTTGCAGAATTTGAATAACTTAGGCATGTTCCCAAACTGAAGAAATCCTATAAAAGGTTTGAGATTCTGACTAAAAGGAAATTCAAAAACTTAGGAGGCATCCTAGAATTGGTAATTGGACAGATTAAAGGAAGACTTCACTCCATCCGTTTTTTGTCAGATGGAAAGGAATCTAAGTAGTTGGGTGACTGATCCACAAAATCCTCATAATGTTCCCAAATGAAGCCCATAGAAAAGGGAGATATTTTGACTTGATGTGAAGAAAAAAAACGTAAATTCCATAATACATATGAAATAAAGGAACTATACTTCAAAAGAGAAAAAATGAATACCTGTGTCCAATCGTGAACCGAATGACTATGCCCTTTTCACGTTCTAACTTTTCAAGGTCTTCTCCTAATTTAACAAAGAAAAGTAGTTATATAATGATATCTACAAATGCAGCTGATTGACAAATTCAATTCAGTTTATTGGATAATTTTCAAAAGATGATCCTTTCTGTTTTCAGATATTCATATTCCTAATACCTTGGATACACATGGAGCCACAAGACAATGAACAAAGCCCAGGCGGTACCACTGTACCACTACTAGAACTATGCAATTTTACTAGGAACATGCTTCTTCGGCAGATGTACACTTGAAACAAAGAACAATTTCCAGGTAAATAGATTATTATGCTGTGTCCATGATGATCAAGTGAGCAGATAATATTTAAGAATTTTCAGCACTGATGATAAATGAGAGGGACACATCCAAGTTACATGGCTTACACATGCAGGTGTGATGTTTCTCGAAAGGACAAAAAGAGTTCTCAACTTCACCATCAATTAGCTACCAATGTCTACAAGGATGCATGAAACCAGATGTCATAGAAGATTCAACTGGCACCCTAGTGCTAGCAATAGCAACATAGATGGACATGACCAGTCTAAGACAAGAAGAAAAGATTAAATGCCAGTATCAAAGACACCAATGTGTTGTTAAAATGCTTAATCTGATATGAATAAAACTATGCCAATCTTTATTGATCCATCCGCCATCCTTGTTGGGGGATTAGTTAAGATAGACAGAAGCGAACACATCAAAAGAATCAAAAGTGAAATGGATGAAACTCAAAGTTAACCCACATATTTCAGTGGCTAGAGAGCTCTAATTTATGATATCTTCTTGTGAAGATTAATATGTCTCTAATTTGGTGGCTTAAATTCGTCAAGTTAACCACATTATCAAAGTTCTTTTCTCTGCACAGGATGCTCAAGAATATATAAAAAAAGGCAGAAAGAGGAAAAAAAAAGTCTGAGTGAGATGAGATTTCCCAAGGTGGAAGACACTCCGTAAGGATGGAAAGATGTAGATTCAGACAGCGTTTAATTCCCAATGAAGAACCCAAGGAGAAGTTTCAATCACCCTTATTGCACCGAACAGTATTGGGGGAAACGTTTGCAAGATGAGTACCTTGGGGCATCCAGGTCTCTCTGACAGAATCCCTCCTCTTCCTGCTGCTAAATGCAGTGTTGATCCCAACAACCACGAATGCTTTCTTCCTCGGATGACTGGGATTCCCGATGACGGAGGAAGTGTCGATGCCCATTTCCTGCGAGCTCCGGGTGGCAGCGAGCTCCATCTGCAGTGTGGATATCGTCTTGTCCAGAGACCTTACAACCCCACCGCATTGCACAGTCGCAGATCAGATTCAAAAGGCCAAGCAAACAAAAAAACACACACACACACAGGGTGCCCCAACAGTGGCTGACAGAGAACTCACTGTATGGCTTCGTGAGTCTTGGAGACCTCGCCCATGATGTCCGCTTGGCCACGCTTCTGGCACCATCAACAGAGCAGGAAAAAAAAAAAAAAAAGCAATCACAAGCAGGCATCTTTACGAGATGTTAGAAGTAGAAACGAAGCTACCGCTTCCCTTCCCTTCCCTTCCCACCTTCTTTGTGGCACAGTCGTCTGAGATAACCCGGAGCTCCTGCTCCCGCCGCCTCTGCGAGATGATCTGCCCGTTCGTTTCGGGGACACCTCCCCAGAACCTGCAAATCCCCCACCCATCCAATTCACCACCTCGACAAGGACCAGCAGCAAGCAGAACCAAACAAGGAAGAAGCTACACGGGCAACTCAGCGGCCCACCTGTTCATGAAGAGCATCCCCAGGAAGAAGCTAGATGCGCACAGCACCAAGATCCACACCGTCGACAGCTTCCTCTCCGCCCGTCCCTTCGCCATCTTCTCCGCCCAGACACCCCCAAAAGAACCAATCTTTCCGGCCACCTTTCTCCCCTTAACTAAATCTCCCAATTCCTCTCTCTTCACACCCTGTCTCCCAGAAGAGAGAGAGAGAGAGAGTGAGAAGAGGGAGGGGAGGGACGCCCAGGGTGCAGGAGGGAGGCGCTCCCGAGAAGGAACCAGGAAGTTTTGTTTCTCGTGAAAAGAATAAGAGCTGGGAGGAGGAAGGTGGGTGGTGGTGCCGTTTTCCGCCGTCCTCGACGGCTGCCTCGCTCCCCCGACCAAACGTACGTCGGGTCAGAACGCGAGGTTGAACGCCCACCGAGATGGAAGGGGACGGGGGTGGGGGAGAAAGCTTGTGAGGCGGTCGGGAATGGCGGCCCTCAACCGCGGGGTCGGCTGCTCTGTTCTCTGCTGTCCGTCTCCCTCTATAACAACAGAGCAAGGATTAAATAAAAAAAAATAAAATAATAATGATAATAACAAAGAACTTAATGGAAGAGTCTGAGTTTACTTTGGAGGTGGTGAATGGAGCTTTTACTACCCAACGATTCTGTCTCTCTCTCAATGCAGTCAACAACAGTAAAGATTTTAATAGTTCGACTTTGACTGTGGTCAGTGAATTTTGCCTACGTTCTCTCTCTCTCTCTCTAAATGCAGTCAACATAAGTAAATACTCTCTCTCTCTCTCTAAACGACAATTATGAAAAGCCGCATGACCTGCCTGGGTCAGTCAAAATTTTACCTTTTGAACTTACGTTACGGAGTCTGCGTTTCTTCTCTGTCTCTCTCTCTTGGCCCTGTGTGTGTTGGTGTGTATCATCATACGTCATCTTCGTGAAACTACAAGACAACAGATGAAAATATGGTTTTTTTATTTTAGGTCCATTTGTTGACCTCCCATTTATTTTTAGGTTCGTTTACCAGAAAAGTTAATTTTAGGTCCAATAACCCAATTTCCATTACCTGTAGCCCCTTCCGTCTATCTTCCGTGAGGGCTCTGTTTGTGGCAGCAGCAATAGTGGCGGCGACGACGACTTGAGGGAGCTCGTGCACACCGCCTCCTCACACAGCCCTTCGGGGGCCTCGCCCGCTGACGGCCGAACCGTGGTGGTGCCGAGGAGCCAGAGTGCCGACATGGCGAGGATCGACGAGGATGGGCCCTGCGACTTCGGGGGCGACGCCGATCGCATTGCGAGGTTCAGCAGCGGAGGCAGCAGCAGCGGCGGCGACGACGACCTGAGGGAGCTCGTGCGCGCCGCCTCCTCACACAGCACTTCGGGGGCCTTGCCCGCCGGCGGCCAGACCGCGGTGGTGTCGAGGATCCAGAGTGCCGGCATGGCGACGATCGACGAGGACGGGACCTGCGACTTCGGGGGCGACGCCGGCCGCTTCGCGAGGTCCGGCAGCGGTGGCAGCAACAGCGACGACGACCTGAGGGAGCTCGTGCACGCCGCCTTCTCACACAGCTCTCCGGGGACCTCGCCCGCCGACGGCCGAACCGCGGTGGTGTCGAGGAGCTAGAGTGCCGGCATGGAGAGGATCGATGAGGACGGGCCCTGCGACTTCGGGGGTGACACCGTGGTTGTTGGCATCATCCCCAGAAACAGGAGCTGCGAGGTGCCCAAGAGCAGGGTGGGGGTGACGCCGATCACTGCCTTCACTGACGGTGGAAGGCCTTTTGGACCTAAAAATAAGTATGTAGAAGAAATGGACTGAATGTTAAACTCAATTGGTCAAAGGACTTAAAAATAAATAACCGGTCAAAAAATAGACCGATTGTTGATTGCACCATGAAAATACCGCTCTGGCTTTGGGTTTTTTGATTTTAGGTCCATTTGTTGATCTCCCAATTATTTTTTGATTCATTGACCAGAAAAGTTATTTCTAAGTCTAATAACTCAATTTTCATTATCTTTAACCCCTTCCGTCTATCTTCCGTGAGAGCTCCATTTGCCAATCTTCCGTGAGAGCTCCGTTTGCCAGGGACCAAAAGGGTGCTTTGCGTTTGCGAAAACCAGGGACCAAAAGGGGGCTTGAGCATGGCGCAAGGGCGAGATCTGCAGGGGCTTCAAAAACAGGGACTTTGGCAGGGCGGCTTCGGCACTTCGGCAGGGGGCTTCGCAGGGTGTCTTTGCCACTTCGGCAAGGGCTTCGGAAGGAGGGACTTTGCAGGGCGAGCTTTGGCAGGGCGAGCTTCGACAGGGGGCTTCGGCAGTGCATGCATTCATATAGGGCGCCATTCGCAAGCCCGACGAGGATTATTAGCTTATTTTCCTACGGAAAGAAGTGGGGGGATGAAGGATATGGTGACCGGTTCATTTCTTCCACCTTCAGTTAACTGACGGTGAAATGACTTTTGGACCTAAAAATAAGTAAGAAGAAAAAATAGACCGATTGTTAAAGTCAATTGGTCAAAGGATCTAAAAATAAGTAACCGGTTGTTGATTTCCACTTTAATTTACCTCCTTCCTTCCTGCCGGCCTGCTTTCCTCTCCGTCCCTCTCTCCACATCTCCCCTCAATAAACGTCCCATGCATGATTGATATAGACTCGTCACATGTTCGTATAATATATTGAATGCATTCTAGTACTTGGTGCGTGGTCCATTTGGGCCTCGGCGAAAGGGAGTTTAAAAGCTGAAGATGGGATAATATGTATTGTGTTCTACTGCTAATTCGTCACATTCATTTCCCCAGTTCTCCTGTAATTAACTTGAGAGCATGTCCATCTGCTCGAGTGCGTGACGCTTTCTCTCAGGTGAACTCCTCAGATTGCCTGCCCTGCTTGGAAGACTGTCCTGCGTGGTGGCAATCCATTAAGCTATCATTCACAACAAACATGGAGCTGCAATTTGTGTGTGTGTGTGTGTGTGTGTGTGTGTGAGAGAGAGAGAGAGAGAGAAAGAATTCCACACAACTTGTTTCCCAGTTGTATGTATACACTGAGCTCACAGGAAAACTTGGGAGCTGAGGTAGCGTGGAGTACTCATATCAAAACGTGAAAGTTGATACTTGGATGAGCTTAATCATCTTTAAGAACTGCAAGTTATTAGTTTAATTAAGTGCACACAATGACACGGTTATAAGACTGTTCTTTTAATGTGATTATTGTGTAGAGTAATTAACCATGTGCATGCATTCACACATCTGATAGGAAAAAGAAGATCCGTGCCCATTTCAAAATAATTAACCACATGTACATGTTTCGAACAAGTGGTAACATATATATATATAAATAATATTACTATACTATAATAACAAACAACCCTTAATTAATTGAATATTCTCGAGTCTCCTTGGAGGTATCATGGATGACCATACCTAGAAAAGTAGTGGAACGTGGATGGAAAACTATCCTCTCTTTCCCAATATAATGAGAACACTTTTCTAAACAAAATAATATGATTTATCTCTAGGCATTATTGCAAAGATATCCCTCATATGCCTAATTTTAGACATGCTAATATATAAAATTATTTTCTTTATAATAATAACTATTATTTTTGCTCTTTCAGGAAAGGAGGGGAGGGTAATTGCGAAAGGGTCCGAGGTGGGGCCAGTTAAGGTTCTCCTGGTGGCGTAAGTCATTGAAATTAACCTTGCAATAACAAACATGCGTACGATGCTAGAATTGATCAGCTGTGATGAGCTTGGCCTTGAAAGGTTGGTAATGTTTCAAAGGTTCGTAGTTGTGATGTAACCTTTTTGATTCCCGACTCAGCTTACAACCACGGCCAACATCTCGCATCAGTTGATTTGATTTGTCAGATCAAGACCCAGTCCTCTACATCTTGCAGGGGTTATTTAATATGTTTCGTTTTTCGGAAATATTCTATGACTTGGAATATTTGCACATTTAGGACAAGGCCCCTGCCGAAGAACTAATGTTTTTTAAATCTTAAAGTTCCAAGTGGGCAACGAACAAGTTGGTATATTTCAAATGGGAGTCCCCTTCCAGGAGATTTAGGATAACAATGTGAATGCCATGCGTTAATTAACATATTAAAAGGGAAAGTACTGGTAGATCAAATTCAAAAGTTTGAGAAAGGCAAAGGTGTTAATTTGTACTCCAACAAAAGACAAATATTTTACCAACCTTAATTTAGTTTCTCAGGTTACAATTGATATGTTTCATGACTTGAAATATAGTACCTAACCTCTTTTTAATGTAAATTAATCAGGGTTAGCAAAATAAGGAAACATGCCAATCACTTCACTCTGGATCTCCAGTACAAGGCTTCTCTTTGCTGATAGACTTCTCAACTTATCTGAATGTTATTGAATATTTATATTTTTTAAAGGAGTTATGTAATTAGGAATAGATCTAGAGTTATGCAGGAAGGGAACTGATGGACTCACCAAGGTGCTCGGATGCAGCTGGCCAATTGGGTTCATATGGCAAGCCATTCATAAAGTGTTATTTCTAGATCCTAGATGATTCTGTTCAATTGCCTCTAGATTAACTCTAAACCAATCATTGTTAGGAAAGTGACGGGGCGATGTCAATTTTCCACCTCATGTCAATGGTTAGTCCAATGACGACAGGTAATCAAGCAATAACAAAGGACATTAACTAGTTGGCTGAGCTTTTTTTAAGACTTGGATTAAAGGTATGTTTGATAACACTGAATAGATATCTAATATTTAAAATAATATTTTTAATTAAGATTTTAAATTATTTGATAAAACATATAAAATAATATTTAATTTCATCACTTAAATTTTTAAAAAAATTATTTAATTTTTAAGTTAGAAGAAATCACTTTTTTTTTTCAAACTCTCTACGTTCTCAACTCGCGATAGTCTCGGATCACCGACAACTGATGACGGACGAGTCGTTGAATTTCAGCGACCAATGATCGGTGAGTCGTCAAATTTCAACGAACTGTGTTAGAGATTAGTCACCAACGACTCTACCGACGACAGGAATTTGGCGACTCCATTGGTGACAAGTCATCGTATTTCAACGGTCAACGATCGATGAGTCGTCAGATTTCGATAAACTGTGTTGGTGATCAATTGTCAAATTTCGATGACTCCGTTGGCGGCAAGAATCCGACTACTCCGCTAATGACCGATGAATTCTCCAGTCACTAATTAATTTTGACAGTCGATAGTCAAATTCAAATCCGTCCTTTTAAAAAAATATTTAAATATAATATTTTTATGAAATAAGATATTAATTCAGATGAAACCGTATCACTTAACCACCCATGACGGTGTGAAGCTAATTTATTAGGGGGCATTTGTTTTGACAAGAAAAAAGCTGTGGAATACCATGTACCATCTCTCACATGAACACAAAACTTTACGGAGTTTTACGTGAAAAGAAACACCCATTATAGAAGGATAATGAACGAAAAAAATATGAGTTGATATCTGACGTTAAATGTGTGGAAAATAGGACAAAAGTTGACAGGTCAGCCATTGATGGACCAGAACCAGCTGCAGAGATCCTCCGCCTGATCTCTTGTCGCCCAAGCATTCAAATTATCCAACTAAACATAAACAATAATGGTTCTTCCTCAAATGCACTTAAAATATGATGAGCTTAGGCTGACAAATTTTTAAGGGGGCCATTGTCGTGCCTTTCGGACGTTTGATCTGAATTTAACCTATCAAATTTAGGGATGTTAATGGGCCAGACTGGCTCGATAGATCCACGAGTTTGGCCTGATTTTAGGTCGGGCTGTAAAACTCTTTTCGATTCATAGATTTTTACTAGGATTTAAAAGTCCAGCTCGCCTAGGTCCATGGGCCGGACTCGGACTTTGAGTTCGGTCCGATGAACCGGCCCGACCCGTTCTCTTTTCTTTTTTCTTTTCAAATCTTAAATTTTAGTTAGTTAAAATTATGTTATTTTACTTATTTAAAAAGTTAAAAACTCTCTTTTCAAATAAATTAAATAAGTAACATCAAAACTCTATTTAATTGAGTGAGATTATAAATTTTATATTATTAAATATATTATTTTTATTATTAATTTAATTTTTATTTAAATATTCGGATCGCCTTAGTCGAATTTTACAATTTTGTAAAAATATTAGACCCGGCTCAGTCCGGCCCAACATTGCTCGAACTTAGGCCGAACTTAAACTTATATATTGATGAGTTAGGTCTAAGCCGAACTCATATAAACTCAACTCGGACCCGACCCATTGACAACCTTACAAACCCCAACAAATATTTAATTTAATTATAAACCCAATCCTTAGAATCTTGAATGGGTCATTTTAATATTGGAAGCTTTCTATATATATGGTTTATAATTAATACATGCATGTTAGGACAAACCATCTAGAGAAGAACCAACATCTTAAAATCTACGTCTCCCAAGTGGCTGGCAAATGAACACACTGATCATATGTAAAAGGGAGAATTGATTGAATAATGTGAATCCCATGCAAGGGAGAATCCTTTTTTTTTTTTTTGATAACGAGGAAATCTCGTCCCGTGTAGTTTTGTGTGCTCTGAGATTTGTGTTGAACTCCAAGATCAGGATTTGACAACTTCTACTTTCCGTATACCCGTATTATCCTTATTCTACTTGACCGAAAAAACTCCGAATTTACATACCTCGAGAATAGCAAGGGAGAATCTTCCTTAGTTAATACTACGTAGACTTTTGTTATATCTATTTTCAGGCTTTGTCATGATTATCTAATTTTAGAAGGTTGGGTGGCAAATTCTTATTAATTTTACAACACTTATTCCAAATCAAATAAATATTTTCCGGAAAATATATAAACAGTCATGATTTGCTCTGATTCTATGAAAGCTAATGATTTCTGCGTTCTATGAAACATTACCAATATGATGTGGCACAATTAGATTCGGATGTCAAAAAATGATGTTACTGAATCAATTTCTTAAAGAGAAGCACTTGCACTATCCGTCACACATATAGGGGTAATCGATATTTCTTAACCATAAGAAAAAGAACACAAGGATGATGTAATCTTTCGTTTACTTGTTATCTTTGAAAGAAATATTTTTCAGTACTAGCTACCACGTTGATTTATGAAGAATTGCTCTCCTTTTGGATTCGTGAATTGATATGCCCTTCTAAATTGGGCCCATTAATTTTAGTTGATAGACTCGAACCAATTATGGTCTGTCGAAGAAGTAAATAAATGGAAAAGGGAAGAGGGCTTCAAAAAGATTTTAGTTCCATATCAAATGCCTCTTTTTCTTCCTCCGAGTTGTCTTTTAAGGGATGGCCAATAAGCATAGTAAAAAGGGGAGGACATGTGTCATCCATGGTATTGTCTAATTCCATATTTTTTCTCTCTGTTCACTATAGATATTCAATCTTATCCTTAGGCCGAGCTACGTTGAGGTTACTGATCTGACTATAAGAGAGTCTACTCTAGGAACATCTTCTTGGGATTGGTTTTCTTTACAAATTGGGTTTGACTATTAAAAAGTCAACTCTAGGAACACCTTCTTGGGATTAACTTTCTTTACAGATTGGGTTGACTTTGGTCAAAGAAGTTGATTCTTTTATTCCCCAATTTCTCTTAACATATGAGCTCTATACTTGAGCTCTCAGAAGCAAAGGCAAAGCTCAGTTAGAAGATTTCAATGTCGAGAGGTCGACATGACCACAAGGATCTAGATCACATCCCTTCAATCTCCCTAGATTAGTTCCAAGCTCTCTCTCAACAAAAAGTCAACCTAGAGGAGGTAGTCAAGGGGCTGGTTGCCCTTCTCAAGTTGGTGGGGGCCCTCGTCTGCCAGTTGACCTTCTCCTCCCTAGTAGGGATACCCCCTCCTGAGGTTCTCAAGATCTACCTCGGGTAGCACTGGCTATGCCTCCACCACCTCACCCAGTGGATACCTTGGACATGGACATAAGAGCTTTCAACAACACATCACTGCCTCCTTCAACCAACCCACTATGGACAACATCAACGGTGCACCACCCTGCCTCGATGACTATTGCCTCAGTAGCCATTGAGGAGCTAGAGAAGAAGTTGGAAGAAGTCCATAAAAAAGTCTCTAGGCTAGCTAGGTAGCTCCTGAATCACTTGGCAATGCCCATTATGTGCCTTCAGTCTCCCTTTACTGAAGAAATCTTGACAGTGATGCACCTAGGGTGGCTGGAGATGTCAAACATGAAGTCCTATGATGAGACCATTTATCTGGCCAGTCACATGGATCAATTCGACACCCTTCTCTCCTTTCATGAGGCCTCATACAAGGTCAAGTGTTGAGCATTCTTGACACTACTCAAAGGAGAAGCTATAGCTTGGTTCAAGATTCTCGCCCCGAGCTACATCTCATCCTTCTAAATGCTTGGAGTACCATATTTAGAATATTTCACGGGCTATGTTTAGCCAGTAAAGAGCTCAGCCTTCCTTCTTACCATTTGATAGAAGCCCAATGAGTCCCTCCGAGGATACATAGAAAATTTCCACATAGAAGCATCATAGATCTTGAGACTGGACATAGCAATTGTTGTCTTAGCACTTATGGGGGGAACAACAGACCTTGACCTCTGAGGTTAGTCCACAAAGAAGTCACCGACCACCTTCAACAAGCTAATGAACAAGGTCAATTGGAAGGCTATTTGAAGATGCACTATACCCCTTAGGTGTCTCCCGAGAAGAAATGGAGATTGTCCCCTTACTTTCCCCAAGAAGACAAGAGGCTAAGAAGAGATGCCCTTACTTTCCCCAAAAAGACAAGAGGCTAAGAAGAGATGATCTATGCGACTTGCCTTCAAGCCAGGGGTGCTCCTTGTCCCAACATTTGTCATCCCTTTATCCTAAATCCTCATGGATATCAGGGATAAGTCCTACCTTAGATATCCCAAGAAGATGAAGGGGTGGTTGGGACTTGGATCGTAAAGAAGTGGCCAACCACTTTTAGCAAGCTAATGAACAAGGCCAACTAGAAGCCTATTTGAAGGTGCATTATATCCCTTAGGTACCTCTTGAGGAGAAATGAAGATTGTCCCCTTACTTCCCCCAAGAAGACAAGAGGCCAAGAAGAGATGATATGCATGAACTGCCTTCAAGCCAGGGGAGCTCCCCTATGCCAACGTTTGTCATCCCTCCATCCCAAATCCTCATAGAGATCAAGGATAAATCGTACCTCAGATGGTCGAAGAAGATGAAGGGGACTTGGATCGCTATGACAAGTATAAGAACTATGAATTCCATAGGGGCCATGTTCACACGATTGATGAGTGTTGCCAACTGTAGTATGAGATTCAAGCCCGTATCTATAGAGGCATCATCAATCATAACTTTGAGAGATGCCACCACAAAGATGATGAAAGGGGATAAGTGCAAAACCTAGATCAAGATGATAACTGGCCCATCAAAGAGGTAGTAATGATGATTATGTATGGCCCAACAGTTTTCGATGAGAGCTTAGGGAAAAGGAAGGTCCATTTGCATAAAGTCCACTAGATAGATGATCAAAAGTGCCCCCAACCTGAAGAGAAGGATATAATCTCTTTGTTGATAGATGTCTTGGAAAATGTTAGAACTCCTAATGAAGATGCACAAGTTGTCTCATCCACCATCAACCAATATGATGTAAAGAGGATCCTAGTAGATAATGGAAGTACATCTAATGTTTTATTTTATGATTGCTTCCAAAACATAACATCCCATAGAATTGGGTCAAATCTATCCACACCCCTGTTCATAGATTCAACGGGGACCTAATCGACATGGAAGGGGTTGTCACTCTCCCTCTCTTATTAGGGGTCAAGATTGTGCCATGTTACTGTCCAAGACGACTTCACCATGATACACATCACCTCATCATACAACACCATCATCGGTCAAGTCATATTGGCCTAGATTGACAGTGTACCTTCCACAATGCATTAGAAGCTGAGGTTCCTAAATTCGGCCAACTTGAATGACGTGTGTGGTGACCAGGTTGAGTCCCGAAGATGCTACACCAAGGTTCCTCGAGTTCAGCATCCCAAGACCATGACCATCTCAGAGAAGTTAGAAACCAAGATTCCATCTTAGACCAAGCTAGAGGATAAGTTCTCCCTCATCCACATAAGGGGAAGCTCTAACCAAGTGAAAATCGGGGTGGCCCTCTCTGGGGAAACGCAACACCTATTGCACTCTTTCTTGGAAGAGTATAGCGACGTCTTCACCTGGTTGGAAGAAACCATCATATGACTTCTTTTCACTTGATTTTCTTTTCTTCTCTCATCTATGTCTATCTTTGTTATTTTTCTTCATGGTTTTTCTAGTCATATTTATAGATGCTTGAATTTTTTGACCATTGAAGATTTCTATCTAGATTCTTCTTCTCTATCTAATAGTCTTGTTCAAAATAACTTTTACGACTGTTGTAATTGGTTACAACATTGTAGAGTCTTTGGTCTTTGAAGATCTTGATTATTTTTAAAGCCTTGAGACTTCATCTTTCATGTTTGGTTTAGAGCTTTCTTTTGTCTAATGAACAAATAGATAAAAAGACTTTTTTGACAAACATTTCTTTGTAAATCATTGGTCTAAAGATATGTTGCTAGGAGTATATGAAAAGATATTACGATATTATAGCATTGTGGTATGGTCTTGCATGGCTTGATAATATGCATGGAACTAACTGCCGTCACATTGCTTGAGACAAATACTTTACCATGATATGACAAGCACTCATTAAATGTGTTGTTGAATGAAGTGATGTTTGACAAGATGTTCAATCAAACAACAAGTTCAAGTAGATATTTAAAAAGTCATTTGTCAACTTTATCATCTGAGTAGGATAGATAATATTACATCAAAATTGTCTCACATCAGTCTTTTAAATCTTAATAGAAAATATGATAATTTAATATTACGTCAAGAGAAAATCGCGCAATGTTAAACCGATCATCAATAAATCTTCATGATTATACAACACGTTTTAATCATGACGATAAATAGGAAATACATATGTCGAATCATTATCTTATCACTTGAGCATGATGATACTTTAATCATTCAAAGTGTGAAAAGATGAGATCAATAAAGATTAATAAATGAACATTGTTAAAGTCATAAGGTAAATCATGGTTCAAATGTTGACTTGTCAATTCTATTAGAGTAACTTAATTGGTCGTGATTCCCTATAAAGGATAACCTTTGTGCTCATGAGAACACATAATCAATTCTTCACTCTATGGAAGATTTAGTCGAGTTTTTAGTACAAACACATTAATTGATACAAATAATATTTAGAACCTTTTTTGGTCTCAAGTAAGTAGTGTTGACATCTCAGAAAATATAATTGATTGTCATTTAGACATAAAGAGACTAATCAAAGGATGGATCATTCCTTCTCTGAGAACTTAGCCAAATGAAAACTTGAAACCAAAAGCACTTGGCTACGTCACAGTCTAACATAGAAAAGTTTCAGTAAGAGCCACAAAGACACCTAATCGATTTTGGAATCAATGTAGTGGAGTTTAATTGATTATTTCTATAGTTAGTACTTGAAGCTCAATAATATAGCCGATTAACTTAGTCAGTGTTGCGATACTTGAATTTTGTTTTTGTGAAATTTACAGACACTTAATCAATTCTCAGAGCAATGTAATCGATTATTTAAATGTAGGGCGAACACTTAGCATTTTCTACACAATCTACATAGTGACTCAATTGATTATCGAAGTTTATAGTCAAAGCATATAATTGATTTCTTCGACTATAGAAAAACACAATATCTATTATTGAGGACATAGAATTTTCTTGACTATCACATGATATACTGAATCGATTATCATGGTTCACTTACTCGATACCATATCTGTAATGCCCCGACGCAGAATATCGGAGCGGAATATAGTTAAATATATAGTATAGAGCGATAAATAGACATCAAACCATTTCACAATTTGGAATATTGTCAAATGAACCAAATTTATTGATAATTCCACTAATATATTACATTGCTAATTTAGAGCCAAAACTATGGGACTAAAGTACTTTATTCAAATGAAAACAAACAAACAAACTAACTAATACTAAGACTTGGTTGACAGCTCAAAGGGTCACTCTTGTGCCTGCTTATCCCCATCCTCATGCGTGTGGTGTTCCTCATCAGACTCACCTGAAACACATATAACAAATAACGCATGATGAGCGATAACGCCCAGTAGGACTTAATATCTTGAAAATAAGCATGCTTTAAGTGGTTAATATCTTGAATAGCATGATAACTAGAGAGAACGATCGAGAGAGTAATAACACATGATAGCAAGAGAACAATAGCCTTTTTCAAAAGAATATAGCACATCTAGCACGTTTAAGGAATGACCATATCACGAAATAGCACGTCACGATAGCACGATAGCACACTAGTCAAGATAGCACTTTGATTGTCTTTAGATTATCGAGATAATTAGCACTTGAGTGTAATGCCGAACACTCTGATCATTAAACTCCCATGGGCACTAGCACTTTTGGGCACACCTCCTAGGACCAGATCGGGCCTTTTATAATGTTGCCTATCATTGATCATATTTTTATTTTTAGACAATCAGTCAAAATGGCCATAGAGAGTACCAAGAAATAGATGAGATAGTAGAAGAGATAGACGAGGGTGTAAGAGAGAACTTGAATAGACGAGAGATTAGCGATAGTAGATGAGAACGGGGGTCATGTTCGTAAAACAACGATAAACGATGATAGTAACAGTTGCTAAACACGCAGATTGGGTGCTAGCAGTCTGGTGGAATTCACTAACCGCCCATTGATCGTCCTACGAATACAGTCTAGAGGTCCGATGTGATCTCAAGGTAAGAGAGAAATCTAAGACTGTTGGATCATGTTAATCCCTAGGTGTAAACAAGTGTTGATGGTACAACCTGTTCGTCAGCAATGAACGTCCGCCAAAGCCAAGGAGTCTTACGGAGACCTTGACAAGGAGTTCCTGGTCCAGTCAGGAGTATTCCCAATGAAGAGGTCGTCCAAGTCAAGAAAAGTGTGTAAAGGAAACATTTATCCATCTTGTCTTGAGTGCTCGAAGGCAGAGGGACACAATAATAATATTAAATCGAGCAAATGAACGATGACAAGTTTATTTAAAATAATAGGGAATTTAACATGATTAATTGCTCTTAATTACCAGATATATTATGGAGTAATTTCTATAAGGTCTCATGACAAAATTTCAATGTTTGGTGTGTGCACGTGAGAGAAAATTGAAGATAGCATATGAGAGTCGTGCACAAATCTTTTAATAGAAAATCACGTGGATATTATTGAAATCTAATTAACATGATGTCACTTTGTTATGTAAATTCAAGGGATTAATAGTGTATAATCTGGTGAAATTGTCATGAAGAGGGCATTTATCTGATTTCTGGAAAATACACAGGTAGGTCGCGACGTTGGCTAGGGTCGCATTCAGGTCGCGGCACACTAGGCCGATGTGACGACCATGTTCTTGTCACGACGGTCAAAGCGACACGATCAGGTCGCGATCAAAGAGACGACGCATTCGGGTTGCAGTCGAGATGTCGACGCGACGACGTGGTTCCCATCGCGATGGGTGTTTGGGTTTGTCGTGATGAATGCGACGCATGGTCCCGTCGCTTTAATATCGCGACACAATACCTTGTCGCGACCAAGCTGAGAACATGTCCTATCGGGTCGTCGCGTTCTCAGGGTCTCGGCCCGAGCCCAAAAAGGGGATCAAGTCTCCTTGGGTTGCGGTCCATGCAACCAAGGGCTTGACACATGTATATTTAAAAATCGAAATCAAATCATATACTTAATGTAAAATCATGAAATCAATTTTAAACGAAACTAAACTTACAAGAGTATAGACAGTAAAGAATAATTAGAATCTTGACATGGTATCAACATGCTATGAACATATTCATTCATGATGAACCACATATATGACTGAAGAACGATTTAATTCGAAAAGAGTACTTGATAAAAATTGGGGAAAAATGTGTCAACATGTTCTAGACATCATGTGACATGTACATCAAAAGTCTCATGACACGAAATCAAGTATCAACAGAAATTTAGGGTGAATATGAGGGTTCGACCACATGTTCTCAACAGATATTTGGACATGAAATACTCTTAAACGACATGATAAAAATTGGGGAAACTATGAGGCTTTCGTAGCTAGGATCATGGACTATCGAGAGTCGAGTTTAATTTACTTTTGCTTGAGAGATTACCTACCTTTGAGCGCTTCGAGATCCTAGGGTATGAACTTGAAGATCTCTCCTTCCAATCCTCCTCCTCCACGAAGTTCTTCTTCAATGTCCTTCTTCCCACATCCAAGAGACTTCAGATGGGCATTAGGGTCGGCTAGGAACGAGATTTAAGTGTTTTTGTATGTTTAGGGTTGAAGAGTCATTCTAAACTTCTAACTCTTCCTCCCACTCTGAATTTTCATAATTATCTAGTCTTTTCCTTGCATTTATCCTTCTATTGACTTGCAGTGGGCTCAAATTCCGTGCCCAACAAGTTGGGATAGGGTTTGGATTCTATTTTGAATATTTAGGAGTCATAATAGTAATTATCTTGCCATTTTTTAATTTATTAATAATTTAGTCATGAATTTTGACTTATTTATCTCCAATCCATCATTGGGCTTTTGCTTTGTGGCCCAATAATACCCAATAATTCATGTATGAACTATTAATGAAAGCCCATCACTTGTTTTTACGTAATGATTTTAATTTATACACATTTCTTTTTAATTTAATTTATCTATCTCAATTTAAAAATTGAGGGTTGCTACAATACTTATGTCGAGCACTTAAAAAATTTTCTTCGATATGCTGTATAATTGGTAAGAGCCAAAATATCAATGTTCTTGAGACTTAGAATTCACCACAAAAAAAAGTCTCAGACACACATGCTAGTAATATTTGAGGAACTATCATATGACTTTATTTAAATATATATTGTCACGCCCCGCCAATTTAGCAGCGGAATAAATCGGGGGGACGTGAGCAAAGTATATGGTAATGTAAATTGCGCATACAGTCGCAAAAATCAGAGCAGCTAATGAACAATAATTGTAATAAACTCCTTATTTGATTGATAAACCACCTAAACTATTACAACCACTAATTCTGAGCCAAAATATAGGGCTTAATAACATCATTACATTGAAAAAGATAACTAAGTAAATATCTAACTAGACTCTATGATACTAGGGTCATTCCATCGCTATGACACCAGGTCGCTCATCACTCCAATCCATTCCCGTTGGTGTGTGTAAGGTCATCCTCCGACTTACCTAAAACACATATAACAAATAGCGTAGGGTGAGCGATAACGCTCAGTAGGACTTAATATCTCGTAATGACAGGCATGCTTTAAGTGATTAATGTCTTGTAAAGCAGGATAACTAGATAGAACGATCAAGTATAGTTAAGAGAGTAATAGCACATGATAGCAAGAGAACGATAAAACTTCCAAAAAGAATATTGCAAAACTAGCATGATAAATGATTGGCCATATAACGAGATAGCGTGTAACGATTGCACAAAAGTGCACTAGTCGCGATAGTGTGTAACATGTGTTTGGTCGATCATTTTATCAACCGAGAGAATATAGTATTTTGATTGATTGATTATCATAGATTAAATCTTGATAGTCCTGCGTTAGGTGCATGCCAAACACCCAAATCATTAAACCCCCGTAAGTTAACAGCCTTTCGGGCGCTCTCCCCAGGACCAGATCGGGCCCCTTATAATGTTGCCTAGCATAGTCATGTTTGTTATCTTAGACAATCAATTTGATGGCCAAATAGAGTACCAAGAATAGATGAGAGTAATAGACGAATAGACGAGAGTACAGAGAGAACGTGACTAGATGAGAGTATAGAGACAATAGATGAGAATAGGGTCATATTCGTAAAACAACGATGAACAGACGATAGTAATAGTTGCACGGCACAGTCGTGTGTTGGCAGTCTGGTAGAAGTCACAACTGCCCATTAGCCGTGCTTATGAACACAGGCCAGAGTTTCGGCGTGATCTTCGAGGTAAGAGAGAACAAACTAAGGCCGCTGGATCATGCTGATCCCTAGGGTGTAAAAGGGTTTTAAAGGTACAACCAGCTCGTTGGCAATGGATATCCACCAAAGCCAATGAGACTTACAGAGGCCTTGACAAGGAGTTCTTGATCCTGTTAGGATTATTCCCAACGGAGAGGTGGTCCAAGTCAAGAAAGAAGTGTGTAAAAACAAGTGTCCGTCTTGCCTCGAGTGCTCGAAGGCAGAGGGACGCGATAACGATGTACAAATAATGCGAATAAAATGAAGACAAGTGTTTTTAAATAATTGAGAGATTAAGTGAATAATTACACTTAATTACCAGATATATTATTGAGTAAATTTAATAAGGTTTCATGGCAAACATAAATATTTAGTGTGTGCAAGTGTAAGATAATCATGAGAGCATGTATAGTTGTGCACATAGCTTTTAAATTAATTAAAAACATGTGAATAATATCAAATGTTGCTTAACAGGTCGTTAATATTCATAACAGTACTTGATTAAAGTTAAACAGGGTTTAAATAGGGTAAACAATAGGGGTATGTAAGTAAATTAGGGTTCTGGCCGATATGCTGAAATCGTGACGGGGGTACCCGTCGCGTTTCATGTCGCGACATAGCGGCCGGTCGCGTTCTGCTTGAATTGGGCCGGTCTGTGTGAGCGGTCGGGAATCGCGACGGGTCGGGTCGTCATGTTCAAGATGTGACGGTCAGGCCTGTCGCGACCCTTTTGAGATCGCGACGGGTCGGGCCGTCGCGATTTCAGAAGGTGTCCCGAAACCCAAAAGGGAAATCAACCCCTTTTCAGGTTCAGTCCAACCCTCCATGGTATGACACATGGCTATTCAAAAATCGATAACAAATCCTAGGAATGTCTAAAAATCATGAAACTAGTTTTAAACAAAGGTAGACATGTAGATGTATCATTAGGCATGAGTAATTAGAGAATAGACAAGTAATGGGCGTGCTTTAATTAGGTTACTTTTCAGTGACCTAAAACATGCACAGTCATGGTTTTCGATTTAATTCGCAAAGGATGCATGATGAAAATTGAGGGAAATAGAATCATTCGAAGCCTAACATCATGCAGTATTTATGATAATATTTGCAGGGCAAGAGATCAAGTATACACATGGATTACAAGCATACAAGTTGGTTCGGGTACATGATGATGACAGAGATTAGAGTATTTAATACTCTCTTATGGAGCAACAAAAATTAGGGCATTCATGGGGCTTTGATAGAGGGGATCAAGGTCTACTTAAGGTCGAGTTTAATTAGGTTAAGCTTGAGAGATTGCCTATCTTTTTGCGCTGTAAAGATCCTAGGGTTTGGGGTGACGAAATTTCCAAGTCCTCCTTGCTCCAAGCCTCCTCCTTCTTGCTCCCCACGTTCTCAGCCTCTTCTCCTCGCCCTCCAATGCTCCAGCAACGAAATGGGGCTTGGTAGACATGAGTTAGAGGTCTATTAGGTTGTTTAAGAGTCCAACCTTTCTCCAACTCTTCTTTCTCCTCTTAGCTACAAATTTCCATGTATATCTTCCTATTTTCTTGTATTTATCCACCTAATAGGATAGATGAGAGGTCTAATTTCGTGGGTAATGGGTTAGGATGGGATGATGACTCCTTTTTATGATAATTACAACCAGTCTAGTCTTTATTTTAACCTTATTTAATTTTTTTAATTAATTAACTCTGAAATTAGGCCAAAAGATCTCCCATCCAAATTGGGCTCCTCACAATTGGGCCCATCTATTCATGCTTAAACCACTAGTATAGTCCATCTACTAATTTAGCTTAATGGGTTTTAATTTAATTCCTTTTATCCCAATTTATTCACCATTTATTCAAAGTTAAATATATTTATCACATTTATTCAATAATTTCTCATTTATCTCCCATTTTTAGATTAGGATAGAGCCCTATTGAGTTAGACTAGGGTTATGACTCTTTTTAAGATAATTATGTATTAAAATAATGATTATCTTAATCTTTTTTTATTTATTAATAATTAAGGTACGAATTTAGGTTAATTAACTCCCATCCAAAGATGGGCTCTTGGCTTTTTGGCCCATTAATTCATGTATGGACCATTTGTTTAACCCATTCTCTAATTTAGCTTAATGGGTTTTAATTATCCCTTTTATTAGAGAATTTATTCATGGGCCAAAATTACCCATTGGTCCAATTATCATAATGGACTATCAACCCATATTGTTTAAAGTCTACCCATATGTTTATTTTGATTTATAATTCACTTTGGTACATATGATAATGGGTTCTCCGACTTATTCCTTAATTACGATAATAAGTCGCATAAATTTTTAAACTTGGTCCAAATGATTTTTCTATGCTCAAATTTCTTGATGGGTCATTAGAGAATATTATTTAAAATATAATTATTATTTTTACGAAATTTTTATATGAATTTATACGCATGCAATAATGATGCGTACCTTTTTTTAACTAGTTTAAATTTATTAATAGATAAATTTTTAATTTATCCTACATTTTTAATTAAAGATTTTTCTGGGGTACTACATATATCTAGCCGAAGAATTAAGTCATAGACAACATTAAAGCAATGTTGTATTTTCAGAATGTTATAGAAATGCTTTGTTAATCACTTTAATTCAAATGCAAAATATATATATGTTTTGTTAAAATTTAAGGGTATAATAAATATGATAAGTAGAATTTACTGATGTACATTTGAATATAACAATATCCAGTGGTATATATATAATTTTCTCATATTATTTTGTCGAAAAATATTGCTCCAAATTTTTCTTGCAAGAAATATGTGGGTGGATGGTGAGAAATCAATCTATTGGCCGATAAGTACCAAAAATACAATGCTTGTTAATGGAGTTGCTTTCTTGTTACAAAACCTTCTTACAATGTGTATTTCTCTATTTTTATTGTTTTAGACCTAAAAATCAGGAAGTATGGTCTTGGAAATCACAAAAATCTGTTAGGCTCCTATAAAAATAATTTGAAAGTGAGGAAGGGCAAGAAACTCCAGTAAATTGCAAATAATTGGATAAACTATTGAAATCTATTTTTCATTTGTTTGGTTGCTAAACTAATTGATCATGAGTACTTTGTAAAGCTGCTGCTAAACATATGTAAAAGCATGGTGTTACTTTGGTTGGATCACATGCAGTGTCTCCGCTGGGCCCCGTGGGGCGTGGCGACCCGGGCCTAGTTGAGGCGGCCCAAGACAGATGGGAAACCTCACCCGGGTCAATCGCGTGCGAAGCCCTTCCCAAGATAGTAATAAAGTTGGAGTCGGGACTTTTGTGCCCACCCCAAGCCGAGTCAAATATATAAGGGGCCGGATCTTATGTGGGGTCTAGCCGCTTATGTTTGGACTGAGCAATGATGTTATTTGTATGCGAACGGTTGCGATGATGGGGAAGTATCACGATGAAGAAAAGTTCTGCAACACTCTGTGAATAAAACGAAACTACTCTACCTTAGAGTTTCACATATTTATAGATCTAAAAGAAAGAAATATTTGACCACTTCCAAATGTTAAAATCTAGCCAAGTGTTACCGAATGAAAACTTAACATGGGTATTTGAGAATTTTAAGTATGTTAGTAATAAAAAGTGTTTTAAAGATACACTTCATCTAAACGACGAGATTTTCTGGTATTTGATATTCGAGACACTAATCCAAATGTTAACTTAGATAATTCTATTAGAGTAACTTAATTGGTTGTGAATCCCCGCAAAGGACAGCCTTTAATTATGCTCATGAGAACACATAATCGGGTCTTCACTCTATAGATGACTTAGTCAATTTTTGACATTGATTGATACAAATAATATTTAGATTGTTGGTTATAGAGAGAGAGACTTAATCAATTATTTCTTCTGTGAGAACTTAATCAATTGAATATATATTTGAGACCAATATATATTTGAGACCAAAAGCATTTGACTAGGTCATAGTCTAACACATAAAAGTTTCGACATGAGCTATAGAGATACTTAATTATTTTTCGAATCAATATAGTGGACCTTAATCGATTATTTCCATAGTTAGTACTCAAAGCTCAATAACTTAGTCGATTAATTCAATAAGTGTTGATACTTAGAAAAATTCTTGTGAATTACAAACATAGGATGAATACTTAGTATTTTCCGCACAGTCTACACATTGACTTAATCGATTGTCAAAGTCTATAGTTAAAGTATATAATTGATTTCTTCAACGGTAGAGAAACATAGTATCTACTATTGAGTATATAAAATTTTCTTGACCATCACAAGGGCATACTTAATCGATTATTGTGAGTCACTTACTTGATACTATAGTGGTGTCTAATACTTAATTTTTTTTCTTCGATATGACATATAATCGGTAAGAACTAAAATATCAATGTTTTTGAGACTTAGAATTCACCATATGTTCACAGATTTATTTTCCTAAACAAAAAAAAATGTCTCAAAGACAAGTGCTAGTAAGATTTGAGAAACTATTATATGACTTAATTTAAATATATATTTAGGTGAAGCATTAAGTTATAGACAACATTAAGACAAAGTGGTATTTTTAGAATGTTATAGAAATGTTTTGTTAATCACTTCAAATCTAAATCATACATATATTTTCTTAATCACTTGAAAAATAAAAAAGGGGGAAATCACAACGCAATCTGCAACAGAGTATGCTTTGGATTTTGATGGTCTGCTACATATAAGGGTGTAATTGACTAAGTCTTAAAATTTTAGGGGTATAGAATATATTATGCAGAATTTTAGTGGTCTACAGTTGAATATAACAGTACTTTGGAGTATATATGTAATTTTCTCATATTATTTTCGTGAAGAATATCACTGCAAGATTTTTCTTGCAACAAATATGTGATGGATAGCAATTAGCAAGAAAGCAACCCCATTGTCTGATATGTACCAAAGCCTACCGGACCAACACACCAATCTGACAACTAAGATCCGCAAGACCCAAGATGTTACAAATTCCATCTAGTTGATAGATAGTTTACGTTTTGGTGATCTGCTAACCATAGGGGTGTAACTAACTAAAATTTTAAATTTTAGGGGTATAGGAGATATAATATGTACAATTCACTGATGTATATATATTCGAATATAATAGTATTCAGTGGTGTATATATAATTTTCTCATAAGGGATTGTCAACTAATGGAGTTACTTTCTTGTAATCCACTTGCAAAACTTTCTTACAATGTGTATTTCTCTATTTTTATTGTTTTATAGAGTGTTTAGTTGTAGTTTTTTACCTTTTTTTTCTTTCTAAAATATATAAAAAATAGATGCTCACTAATAGACGTTTGATAAGACATATCTTTTTTTTAGGGAAGGAATCTGACCTGTCTAAAACTCTCTCGAGAAAAAAATAAGTCTTTACCAATTTTTTTTTAACTCTCACGCACGACGTTCCGCCCCCTTTGGATCGCTCCCTCCTCCCTCACCCCCCCCTCCCACGACTGTCAAATAATATCTACCAAATAAATATACACAAATTTTAAAAATTATAGTACTTCTGCCAAACAAACAATGCCAATTTTCTTTAATTTTTAAAATTATAGTAGAAAATTAACACAGTATAATCTTTTAGGTAGAAATAACCTTTCAAAAAAAAAAAAAAATGCTCCCAAACATCCTGTTAGACCTAAAACCAGGAAGTATGGCCTTGGAAGTCACAAAAATCGGTTAGGCTCCTATAAAAATAATGTGAAAGTGCGGAAGGGCAAGACACTCAGACAGATTGCAAATAATGGAATAGACTATTGAAATCTATTTTCATTTGTTTGGTTGCTAAACTTATTGATGATGAGTACTCTGTAAAAGCTGCTGCTTAACATACGTAAAAGCATTCGGGGTGTTATCTTGGACGGATCACATGGTGTCTCCCATGGACAAGTTATTATTTAGCTGCATTAGTACTACAGCGTGATGTCACGTGGCCATGGGCCCAATGCCCCGCTGGGCCTGTGGGTCAGGCCCGGTTGAGGCGGCCCAAGACAGATGGGATCCCGTGCCAAGATAGTAATAAAGTTTCGACTTACGAGTAACGCTTTTAACATTCGACTGATCGGATAAAAAAAATTATTGACCAGTCATAAAATAAACTGGAGCGTGGGTTGCACGTCTGTTATGACAATTTTTTAAGTATAGGACTTGAGCCCAATCAATAGCGCAATTGATCAGACGATTTTTTACCTAACCAGTCAGATATATATGAAGTGTCACTTTAAAATTATAATTCCATCCATATGGAAGGGCACTTCTGCCATCCAGTGCTCCCTTCTACAAACAAGGAACCTCTCATCGATGTGGCCACTTCAGGACCTCATATGTACATTTCGTTGCACTCGCCTGCCCGTATTGAAAAGTTGCATGCAGGAGCTTTTTCAGTGTCCATAGATCTTAATTAATACAACCAGTTTGGATAAAAAAGTATATGTGGTCCTTCCATAAAAAAATGGATATTTTATTTAACTTAACAAGCAGAATAACTTGTCTTCGGATTTAATTCCAAAAATTTTAAGGGGGATAAACATAACCTAATTTATTAATTATGAGGCCAAATGGTCATGTTACTTGTATGGGAACGGTGGCGATGATGGGGGACTATCACAATCAAGAAAAATTTTGCAACGTCTGTGAATAGAACGAAGCTACTCTACCGCTCACAGTGCTGCAAAAAACTTTCATGGGCAAGAAGCATGGCGTGCAAATCCTCAAGAGATACCTCACGTAAGCGTGTGGTGATAGAAGGGATAAAGGAGTTATATGCTGGCCCGAGCCCAGCGAGGACTTGCATCACGAGATCTTGTGGGCGTACGGGCTCGCCGATGATGGCGAGGGAGTCAGCGATTTGTTTGACAGCCTGCATATAATCAGTGATGGACGAAGAACCACGACGGACAGCATGCAGTTGGGTGCGTAGTTGGAGTACGCGTGCACCAGAGTGGGAAGCCAAAGCGTGGGCAAGTGCAGTCCAGGCGGCAGAAGACGTGGTGCACTCCGGAACGATAGCAGTGACCGAGTCGGAGATGGAGGCAAGCATCCAAGACATCACAAGGGCATCCCGTCGTTGCCATGCATCGTGCGCCGGGTTGGGCTGAGAGGCGCCGACGTCATTCAAAATCGTTGCAGGAGGGCAGGATTCGGAGCCGTCGAGAAGACCCAGAAAACCGTTCGCACGAAGGGCAGCCATAAACTGTCTACGCCACCGGACATAATTGTCGTGGGTGAGTTTGATGGTGAGGAGAGACATAGTACTCGGTGAGGGGGAGGTTGTGACAGAGGGAGAGGAAGCTGATGGATCCATAATGCTTGCAGCAGGAAGCACTCGGTAATATGACCGGAAAAGAAAAGAACCAGAATCACAGAGCTGTTAGGCAGGTAGCTCTGATACCATGTAAGAGATGGAACAGAGGAGCAAACTGGCGAAGGAAAAACTGGCTTCACACACTTGCGTGGGAGCCTGTAGATTTATATATATAGTCTTTGTTATAGGTACAACAGGAGTAGAGTTGGACATAGTATACAACTCTAATGGTTATCTAGGTACAGAGTATGCACAACTTCATGTTACAGAATTCTGCTTGCTGTGGGACTCCGTAGAGTCTTTATCTAAACATGCAGAGTCCTTCGCAGGGGAGACTTGCTGGGAGTCTTGTGGTACGAGGACATCATCCTTAATATCTTGAACTGTTAACGTCGTGCTTTCATCCCATTAAGAAATCTCCTTCATCAGGGTCATAATTGCCAACCTCAAGGGGACTGTTACAGCATGTTAGCACCTCAATCGCCCTACCTTTATCTATATAAAGGGATCAAATTTTTCAAAATTAGGCACACAGTCTCTTGCGATCAGACCTTTTAATTTGTTGTTTAATTATGTGTGTAAATGTTGCAGTATGTTAATATAAATATGTATATATTCCTACCATATATACCTCTTATAGCCTTTGCTCCTTAAAATAAAATAACTTTTCTTTCTCTCTATCAACATAGTATCAAAGCATGTTCAAAGCTGCTCTGATATCGCCGCCCCCCTTCTCTTCTTTCTTCTTTCTTCTTCTCCCATTTTTTCCTCTCTTTTTTTCTTTTCCTCTGCAGGCCGCACCAGAGAGGAGGGCCGCACGACCAGGAGAAGCAGTGCGGCTTCTCCCCTGCAGGAGCGGGCAGCGTCCGTGCGCAGAAGAAGATTGCGCAGCGAGGCTTCTCATGCGGAGTCTCGCGCAGGAGGGTGCGCAGGAGAAGGCCGCGCAGTCGTACGCAGTGTCTCGCCACATTACGATGGATGCGGTCAGCGACGTGGGCGACCACTGTTGCATGACTCCGGATCTTCTAAGTACCGCATAGGAGAAGATTCTGATCAGTACAAGGAGGGATTGAAGTTTTACATTTTAAGTCATCTTGTGTAAATTTTTTACATTTTATATAGGGATCAAAACGTAAAAATCTAAAATTCTCTCTTGTATTGGTCGGGATTCTCTCCTTTGCGATACTGAGAGTAGGGGTGAATATGTACGGGTCGGTTCGATCCGAATCGATTCATTTTTAGTCAATCCAAATTGAATTGAATTTGAAAGTCAACTCGAATCGTACTAGCCCTTCAAGTCAGAGGTTAATTGGTATTCGAATCCTAATTTTGGCATGTTTTTGAAAGAAAATTTCAAATTTGACACTTTTTTTTGACAAAAAACCTATTGTAAGAGGGCGATTTCAAATTCACCACATCGCAGACGCCGTGCAACCCTATGCTAGCCAATTGCCCTGCATTATGTTTGAGTTATTGATGCACATATTATATATATATATATATAATATATATATTATATATATATATTCAGTTTACTTAGTTTCAGAAAGTGAAACCGAATTGAACTATATAAGAGCTCAAATCGAATCGAATCAGACCAAATCAATCGCTCCGGTTCAATTTTTCGATTTGAATTGTATTATGAACAGTCTTAATTGAGAGCATCTGAAGTTTGACATTGCATGTAGGCGGAGTTGGCTCTATGCTGACAGAGATGTAGTGCCTCTAGATTTATTTTTGATGCATCTCTTCTTCGCATGATCGACACAGGATACCCCCAAAATTCAAATTGTGATCACTCCGAAATCTTTTTTTTTTGTTTCATGGTTGCTACGATGACTTCCCAATCTACTCCCTCGAAATGCACGGACAACTATCTCAACCCTCAAAATGATTATTAAGTTGAACGGTTCAGCTAACTTTCTCCTTTGGTCACGTACACTTTGATTTCTATGTGGTTCTCAGAGAAAAGTCTCTTGTCTAGATTTCCTCCACCAGATAAGATAGATGAGGTGAAGTTTTTTACGTGGCAATCTAATGATTATTTTGTGATGACTTTGATTGTAAGTACCATGGACCCTCAAGTGATCTCTAATGTTGTTTTCCTCGGTACTGCAAAAAAAATGTGGGATGCACTGTAGGAGATATATTATGATGAAAAGAATGTCTCTCGAATTTATTCACTATATGAAGAAATCTTTTCCCTAAAGTAAGAAGGACGCTTCGTTTATGAATACTTTACTATTCTGAAAGACAAGTGGGATGAGTTACAATTGTATCATCCCTTTATAGTAGATATGTGGCCACTGTGAAAAAGAAATACAAAGAGTTTTTGGTTGCAAATGTTGTATGGTTTGATGATTGTCTGACTCATGTTCGCTCCCATCTTCCCTTGAATGATACGGTTCCTTCTCCAGCCAATGCTTTGTCTTGTGTCATTCGGATCAGTTTGTAACGACTCAAGATCCAAATTATCAGTTACCCACTAGTAACTTGAATCCTAAACTGCCACCCACGAGCCGAAGTGCGGAAGGGTTAAAGGGAATGTCTGAGAAGAACATATAAGAAAGTGCACAAACCACAAGAACTAATATAAACCACTATATATATGACATCATGGTAAAACTCAGAGCAGATCCAACAAAAGAAAATAGTACAAAAAATACATACATAAAAAGGTATACTCCCAGCAGCTAAGCAGGACCAACACCAGAGTGACTTGGCTTCTCAACACCTAGAGTTGACGACAAACCATCTGAAAGGGAAGGGAGTGAATCTCAAGAAGAGACCTAGTAGGGACACCAACCTCCACTGGTAAACAGTACAAAAAGTGTAAGAAAGTAAACTATGCTGAAGTAACACTGTACTAAAACACACAAAAATCGATGGCGTAACTCCCAACTCCTCACAACAGCGCGTCAAAAGGTCGGAATCTCGTAGGCTCAATAGTATATGACTCAACACAACAACAGTCACACCCACACAAAAAAGTAGGACCAGCTAGGGCCTATGACTTGGCGCTTCGACACCACAGAGTCCTCAAACCCTAGCCATGTGTCCACACTCAGACGCTCTCTCTCACGTTTAGTCCTCGATCTGCAGTTTTCCCCTACGCCGGACTTAAACGGTGGATAAGGGCCCCCATGGAAATAGGATCATAACCACCATAAGAGGCACTCACTAGACGGAGTCGCACTCGATGCCCAGGCTCACTGGCGGAACAACTCGACGCCAGTCATCCAGACGAAGCCCAGCTCAATGCCCGGAAGAAACACAACACAAACACAAGCACAACAAAGCACGACACACGCACAAACGAAGGCGCTCTCAACGTCTAGCACACTATGCCGAGAGGCAGACACCGCGTGTCCAAATCTCGCACACGGAAAGGGGCTCAGACTGCTAGGGCTTACCTTTGGGGTTGACGGCAATCCCGATTGCCGTCAACTAGTGTGGATGACAGAGTCTATTGCCATCTACCAAAGTAGATGGCAGTGTCGGTTGCCGTTAACCACACCTTGAAGGCAAGTGATCTTGCTACCGAGTTCATTCCGAAGGGCTTGACGGCAACAAACCATGCTGTCAAGTTCTTCGGCTTCCAACAGCTTTTACGGCCCTAGGCCGCTCCCTAAGGGCCATCTAAGTCTAGAAAACACAATCTGATGATGAGAAATGATTTCCCTCATCATATAACACCATAATGATACCAGAAAACACCGATCCAATGGTTGGATTGAGCAACACACCCTCAAATTCCCGGCATGGAAAAACCCTCCCCAAAACTCAATTTTCACACAAATCACATGCATTTCTTTCTCATAGAAAGATCAAGGGGGGTTTAGGGGTAGGATCCCTACCTCAAGATGCCAAAAACTCCAAGAAAAACCCTAAAATCGTGTCGTTTGTCCAAGCATACCCAGCGAGGCCAAACCCCAAAATCCGCTGTCTCCTCGCCCGATCCAAGGCTGCCACGAGCACTGCGACCTCCTCACGAGCTCCCATCGGCCGCCGGAAGTAGTGGAGTAGGAGAGAGGTGAAGGTGGTGGTGCGGAAAGGGGAAAAAGGTGGAAACGGAGGGCCTCGGGTTGCCATATAAAAACAGACCTGGCCAAGGTTGACGGCAACATAGATTGCCGTCGAGTTCAGAAGTCAAAAACCTCCAGAACCTAGGTTAGACGGCAACATCTGTTGCTGCTAAGGCACTGTTGACGGCACAACCCTATGCCGCCAACACCCATTAAACGACACACTTTAGTGCTGTCAACACAAGGTTGACGGCACTTGCAATTGCCGTCAACATGCACTATTTCCGAAAAGGCCTATTAAGGGTCCAATAAGGCCCAAGGCCTTACAAAGTTCCTCCATGTCTGCTGTAGATCTCTCTTCGACTGGAACTATTGAACACTCTGCACATACTTCTAGCAATGGTCGTGGATGCGGACTTGGTCATGGTGGGAACTCCTATCCTCCATGTATCCATTGTGGATGTCAAAATCATGCTTCTGAACATTGTTGGGTGAAGTTTGGACGTCCAGACACTGCAAAGCTTGCCTCCCTTACAATTCCACCAACTCTAAATGCTTAGGAAAGTCCATCTGCTTTGCCACAGGCACATCTCGGGGATGCAACCATTATTCTACCTAAGGCAGACTCTGAACGCCTTCTCCAACAACATTCATTCCATGGGTTCCTTCCACTTCTGGTAATACATCTACTGTCTCTCATAGTTTGCCTTGGGAATTGATTTTGGGGCCTCTAGCCACATGTCAGGTAATCGATCTTATTTTTCCTCTTTACGACTTTACCATTCATTACCACCTATGTCTGTTGTTAATGGCTCTCTATCTTTTATTCTTAGCATTGATGATGTTCATCTATCTCCCACTTTCGAATGTGTTACATGTTCATTAGTTTTCTATAAACCTTCTTTCCATTAGTTTGTCTAGCTGATTATGAGTATAAATATCTTGTTACCTTCTTTTCTTCTTATTGTGTCTTTCAAGATCTCTAAACGAAGGCCACAGTTGGTGGAGGGTGAGTGTAGTGACAATTTGAGGGGGAATGTTGGAGCATGCTAATGTAAAATGTCCCACTTAGGGCTGCCAATGGACATCCGAATTCCGTTTAGCCGACCCGTTTCCGCATTTTTTATAGGATGCAGAATTCCGAAAAGAACCTGATCCAATAGCTTAGCGGAAGCGGAAATGGATATCCGAATTCTTATAGGATGCGGAAGCGGAAACACTCAATTCCGCATCCGCTTTTCCATTTCCGTTTTCGATAACTTTTAATATAGATTATATAATATTTTTATAATAAAATCTCCTCAAACTCGAAGCTTTGGCTCTTAATTTTTTAACTCATTGTCTCTCACCTCCCATCTATATGTAAATGTCATCCATTCTAGTCCCAATTATTGACAGCTTTTTTCTCTAATGATATGTATATCTACATATATTGATTATCTATTACTCAACCATTATATATCACTATATGATTTTACCGTACTAATTTGATCTTGTTATACTTCATTTAGTAAGGGTCATTATAATGTACATAATGAAGAAGATATGATAGAAAAGATTATTAAATTTATATTTAAAATTATTCATAAATTTAATAATTATATACTTGTAAAGTTATAAATTAATTCTAATTGTACAAATGTTGTTACATCTGAAGTTTTCATTTTATTTCCGTTTTTGTTTCTAATTTTCCGATAGAAAGCGCGGAAATGGATGCGGAAGCGGAAACACCATTTTCCGTTTCCGTTTCCGTTTCCGACTCCGAAATTTCTTATAGGAAGCGGAAGTGGAAACACCCATTTCCGATTCCGACTCCGACCTGTTGGCAGCTCTAGTCCCACTAGACAACTTATCATATGTATGTACCTCAATATAAGGTTGCTCCCTAGAATAAAATAACTTTTCTTTCTCTCTATCAACAATATTATCTTAATAAATTATTTACTATGACACGATTGTTTACACAATAATCAAATGCTCGAATGATGCATTTTTTTATTCAAGAATTTCATGAGGAAAACCATTTCTGGATTTTTTTTGGGTTTATCATGGTTGGACAAGGATTATGTCTCACGGTTTTAATTGTGTCTTCTGATCAACTATATATCATGTCCTACCCTACCTGAAAGACATATGGCCACTCAGCTCATGTCAAGGCAATCTTAAGCTTCTACTTTCAATATAAAAATATATCTATAAATTAAACATAGTTATAATCAAATTTGAGTAGTTACAAAAATTAATCTTCCTTGGCAACCTCATTTCTTCCCCCATTTAAGAAACTATGAGACATGAATGGCTTCCAGGAGGTGCCACCAATTTTTCAAAGAGACATACAAGCAGATAGATAGATCTATCTAAGATGAGATTGAGTGTTGTAAGCAACCATAGGCCTCACTCTTGTAGTATATTAATTTATTACTTTTAGGTCGATATTCATCATTGCTAAGAGTTACAAAATAACATATTAACTGTGATAAATACTAACTTGAGAGTGATCACAAGTAATAAAAATTTTCAAGCGAAAGTTATTTGTCACTGTTAAATTATTATTTGTCATCTTTCGTAATAATAGTGACAAATACTAACTTAAAAATGATAAATATATTTTGCATTAGGAATAAACAAATATATGGAGAAGAGGAGGAGGAGTTAGTGGGGTCCATCCGTCCATGCAAGCCACTTCCTTCTTTAATAAATATGATTTTTACATATATACCCTTATAAATGTCATTATTTATACGTATACTTTTAATCTATATCAAGTATCTAAAATATCATAGGTCTGTCATAATAGTTGTAACTATATCTTTATAGGAGCATACATGCAACATTTTTTTGAGTTTTTTACACATATACCCCTACAAAAGGTATATCTATAATTATTACGGCGGATCAAATATATTTCAGATAATTGATGTAGATCAGAATATACATGCAAATAATAATATTTTCAAAGATATATATGTAAAAATCCTAATAAATATTATGCTTTATTCTGTCTTCTTTCTTTTCCCTTTGTGTCTCTATTATTATTATTATTATTATTATTATGTGAATGCCCCTTAATGTTTTGAAAAAGAGAATCTTACTTTCCATCCAAACCGGGAAGTAAAAATGTTAATATTCTAATAACTTTTCTTTTTATATCATTAATAATATTCTACTTTATTTTGTCTTCTTTCTTTTCCCCTACTATATTCTATCTTCTTTCTTTTCCCAGTTAGAATAAAATAAAATATTTATTAAAGATATAAAAGAAAAGTCATAAGAAAATTAACATGTTTACTTCCGGTTCGATTGGATGGAAAGTAAGTTTCCTTTTTTCAAAACATAAACAAGAAGAAGAGAGGTAGCTAGACGAAAGGAAAAGAAAGAAGAAAGACAACATAAAGCATAATATTTATTAAAAAAGCAAAAAGAAAAATCATAAGAAAGTTATCTCATGCATGTTAATGGTTGAAGCAACATCTCTAAAGTTTATCTTCAAATATACCTTACGAGGACGGCAAATGGTCCTACTTCCACTTTAACACCACCTTGTTCTAGCTTTCTCTAAGACCTGCATGCACCCTGCCAAATCTCCTCAGGAAAAAGGTAAATAATCGTTATAATAATGAGAAAATACGTATTTACTTTTAGATCTAGATTAGAAAAGGAAAATATGCGAACTGGACTCTTAATTTGGACGCTAAAATAAAATAATCGTTATCGTTAGTGTTTTTTTTTCTGACAAAAAAATCATTCATGTTTCACTCGGGATGTTCTCCTACTATAAGATGGTCGGATAAGCCTTCATCGAGCCCAACCCCCTTTTGGGAACGCGGATCATGAGATGATATATCCAAATATGTGGAGGCCGGATTAATTGTTCATCTACGCATGAAAAAAATAGTGGGATAGCATATTCAATTAACCTCTCACTTTCTCAATCTTTTGAAAAATAACTATCTACCAGAATACCACAGCGAGGAAGCTATTTACCTGTTTAATAACTAAATAACAAATAGGTAAGAGGTTAGGATAGTTTTACCACTAAACATTTCTCCCACGACTCACAAAAGGTAAGTGTCGGTGATAGTTTTAATTGGCTTCTACTTTTGCGTTGGAGAAGAGACGATGAAGAAGACATTAAAAATAAATATATAGATAAATATTTAATAAATAATTTTATAAATAAATATTCAATCACATCAATATAATTAGATATCTAAATATCTAAGGGTTTTTTATTAAAATAATCATATTTTTATTATTTAAATATTTAAATAATCACATTAAAAAAAATAATTTCCTAAATAGTCACCAAATTGCTACGTTGACAAGTTGGTGATCAGAAACCGGATGCCAATGTGGAGTCGGCATTGAGATACCGACTCTAAAGTCGGTATTGACAATACCGACTTTGGAGTCGGCATTGCGATTGCCGACTTCGGAGTCTACATTGCCAATGCCGACTGCAAAGTCGGTATTAGCAATGCCGACTCCAAAGTCAGTATTGCCAATGCAGACTTTGGATGTTTAAAATATAAAAAAATTGTCCGCCGTGTGATATCCTGTTTAAAAAAAACCGTAAAAAGCATATTTGTAACCTGTGATGTGAGTGCGAGCTTGGTCATCTCTTCTTCTTCATTTTTAAAATAAAAAAACGCTACTTACTGTAGCGCTACAATAAGTACTGTAGTGCTACAGTTAGTAACAGTAGATTCAAATTATTTACATTTTCTGTCTTCGCTTTAAGATTTTTTTTAAAAAAATTGATTGGAGAATATTAGATCTTTTATTTTATAGATTTTTTAAATATAAAAAAATAACATAAAAAATTATAAATTTATAACAGTTACTGTAGCAGCTACAGTGACCCTAAATTGTTGTAGCACTACTCATTTTTTGTTTTAAAATCACTGTAGCGCTACAGTAAGTACTGTAGTGCTATAGTTAGTAACACTAAATTTAAGCTTTTTACATTTTTCTATTTTTGTTTAATTTTTTTTTAAATAAAATCTGATTGGATAACATTAGATTTTTTATTTTATAGATTTTTTACATATAAAAAAATGACATAAAAATTGTAAATTTATACCCGTTACTGTAGTAGCTACAGTGACCCTACTAAATTGCCGTAGACTACTATTCTTGTTTTAAAATCACTGTAGCGCTACAGTAAGTACTATAGTGCTATAGTTTAACAGTAGATTTAAGCTTTTTACAATTTTCTATTTTTAATAAAATTTTATGTCATTTTTATATGTAAAAAATCTAATGTTATCCAATCAGATTTTATTAAAAAATTTTAAACAAAAAGCAGGAAAATGTAAAAAACTTAAATCTACTGTTACTAACTATAGCACTACAGTACTACTATAGCGCTACAGTGATTTTAAAATAAAAATGAGTAGCGCTACAACAATTTAGTAGGGTCACTGTAGCTGCTACAGTAACTTCTATAAATTTACAATTTTTATGTTATTTTTTATATTTAAAAAATCTATAAAATAAAAGATATAATATTCTCCAATCAATTTTTTTTAAAAAAATCTTAAAACGAAGACAGAAAATGTAAATAATTTGAATCTACTGTTAGTAACTGTAGCACTACAGTACTTACTGTAGCGCTACAGTGAGTAGCATTTTTTTATTTTAAAAACGAAGAGGAAGAGATGACCAAGCTCGCACTCACATCACAGGTTACAAATATACTTTTTACGATTTTTTTTTAAACAGGGTATCATACGGCGGACAATTTTTTTATATTTTAAACATCCAAAGTCTGCATTGGCAATACCGACTTTGCAGTTGGCATTGGCAATGTCGACTCCGAAGTCGGCAATCGCAATGCCGACTCCAAAGTCGGTATTGTCAATGCCGACTTTGGAGTCGGTATTCTCAATGCTGACTCTACATTGGCATCCGGTTTCCGGTCACTAACTTGCCAACGTGGCAACTTGATGACTATTTTGAGAATTATTTTTAATATAATTATTTAAATAATTAAATAATAAAAATATGATTATTTTATATAAAACCCAATATCTAATCACAATTTCTTTTTTATTTCTCAGAGGTCAATCCTACCTACGTGATGTCCACTCCGCCACTTGATAGTGTGAGCATATATATATATATATATATATCTATACTATCTATACTATATATATTTATATAACACAGTCTTAAAAAGCTGAGGTGGCAGCGGCAGGTTAATCTACCCTTTTAACTTCTTTCTCTTCCCGGCGCTTTTCTGTGAAACTAAAAAAAACTAAATCGTTATAAGAAAAACCGCCCACGACGCTCAACATCTTCGCTAACCGCATGACTATCCCCTTCACATCCACTTCCCGGTGAAGATGGTGTGGGGGAGCTATCCTACTTATGCATCGTCGACTGTCCTCGCCCTCGTAGCGTCGCCCTCACAGCATCCCCCTCGAAATCGCAGCGTCGCCCTCGCAGTCGCATCTTCCGTGCATCGCCGTCCCTGCTTGCTCGCCCCCGACATCTGCCGCACACGCGTCGCCACCATCGGCCAGTCGACCGCACGCCGTCCTTCGCGAGCACGTCTCCCCCGCCGATCGCACGCTTACGCCGCCGTGCTCACTTCTAAGCGTTGCTGCCACTGCTACGTGTTGCCGCTCGCGTGCTACTGTCGCCGCGTTGGCCCTCCATGTTTGCCCGTCGACGCCTGCGTTGTCCCGCCATGCTCAAGCGCCTTCGCGTCTGGCTTCTTCTTCTTCTCCTCCATCGCCATCGCCCTCCCGTACGCATGGGTTCAAAACTGCCGTAACACACAGACGCCCCCTTGGACGCCCTGACGAGTCTGCCATCCCCGCGTACATCCTCCGCGTCTGGCGTCAGCACTCCTGAACAGAGCCGCTCTGCCACCAGCAGCGTCTCTATCGCCTTCAACTCGGCGGCGAGGCCGACGTCCGCGACCCCGTAGCAGACCCTGTCCGGCTGGCTTCGGTGCAACCTCTCGAAGTGCTCAAGCACCTTCGCGTCTGGCTTCTTCTTCTCCTCCATCGCGACCCCGTAGCAGACCACGCCGGCCGCTCCTATCTCCTACGCCTCAGCCACGATCACGCTCGCCTGCCCGGGCAACCCCGGCCTCCCGTGCATGGGACCCTGTTCCCGGGCGCGATGGGCGCCTCCTTCCGGCCATGCGGGCCCTGACCGCCGCGCTCCGTGAGGCGGGCATGGGAGGGATCCGGGTGTCGACGCCGCACTCCCTGGGCATCCTATCCACTTCCGAGCCGCCCTCCACCGGGCGCTTCCGCCGGGGCTACGACCGGGCCATGCATCTTCGCGCCGATGCTCCAGTTCCACCGCCCAACCAAGACGCCCTTCATCGTGAACCCCTACCCCTACTTCGACTACAGCGCCCGGACCACGCGCTGTTCAAGCCCAACGCCGGCATCTTCGACCCCGCCACCTGCATCAACTACACCAACATGTTCGACGCCCAGATGGACGCCGTCTACTCCGCGATGCGGCGGCTGGGCTATGGCGACGTGGAGATCACGGTGGGCGAGATCGGGTGGCCCTCCGTGGGCGAACCAAACCAGCTCGGTGTGTCTCGGTGGAGACGCCCAGTCCTACAACGGCAACCTCATCCGGCACATCAACTCCGGCAAGGGCACGCCACTGATGCCCAACCGCCGGTTCGAGACCTACATCTTCGGCCTGTTCAACGAGAACCAGAAGCCCGGGCCGACTGGCAGATCCAGCAGCGGGGGATGCGGATCACTGGAAAGACCTCGCTCAAGTGCTCCCTACGCCGCTTTAGCATGCGGGTTCGTGTGGGCCTGCCTGGTGAAGGCGAGGGTGGTCGACAACCCCGGCGGCTGAGCGTGGTGCACCCCATCTACTGCACCCAACAACGCGTTGAGCTGCCAGATCCTCATCACCGCCGATGATGGCATAGAGAATATGGTCTTCCCGGGGAAGTAAGCCATGGAGCTGTCTTCTCCTACATCTACAGGAACGGCCACTGCGACGCCGTGTCCTGCCTCAACCTCAACGAGGAAAACGGCCTACTCTACTCCGGCTCCTGGGACAAGACGTTCAAGGTATGGCGCATCGCCGACTCCAAGTGCCAGGAGTCGGTCCGCGCCCACGATGACGCCGTCATCGCCAGCGTCCTCTTCTCCCCTGTTCTAAACCCTTGCCCTTCCTCAAACCCTACAGAAGAAGAGCTTCCCTGCCTCTTCTTCTTCCCGGCGTGGCGCATGCATGCACACCGTCGCAGAAGATAGGCTGGGCGCCGTCTTCCTCCCCAAGGAGTTGGTGATTGCAGCCGCTGGCGACGCCATGGCCTTGAGTGTAGTTCCCATCAAACCCCATATCCTTCTGTGTGTAGTGTAGTTCCCATCAAACACACACACACACATCAAACCCCATATCCTTCTGCACACACACATCAAACCCCATATCCTTCTGTGTGTAGTACGTATAGTTCCCATCAAACACACACACACACATCAAACCCCATATCCTTCTGTGTGTAGTGTAGTTCCCATCACACACACACATCAAACCCCATATCCTTCTGCACACACACATCAAACCCCATATCCTTCTGTGTGTAGTACGTGTAGTTCCCATCAAACACACACACACATCAAACCCCATATCCTTCTGTGTGTAGTGTAGTTCCCATCTCACACACGGGGAAGGCGGCGAGGTGGCTGCGAGGCCATGCGAACGTCAATGGGGAAGGCGGCGAGGTGGCTGCGAGGCCATGCGAACGTCAATGGGGAAGGCGGCGAGGTGGCTGCGAGGCCTGCAGGCGGCGAGGTGGCTGAGGCCGCGGCAGGCGAGGTGGCTGCGAGGCCTGCAGGCGGCGAGGTGGCTGAGGCCGCGGCAGGCGAGGACGCCGCAGGCCAGCCCAAGGAGAAGCGACGGTGGGGGTTTGTGCAATCACCAGATCTCCTGTAGAGTGAGTTAGGGACAAAAGGCCTTTTATCACCTCCAGCATCATTATTTTATTTTTAAAATAAGATTTCATAAAATTAATATCTGACGATTTTAAATTGTACGAAAATTTTTAAATATATAAATTTTAAATAAATAAATAATGTTTATGAATATGTAAATTTAATTTATGTCTAAAATGTTTTGGTGCATCAAGTAGGGATCTATTAATTATTGCAAATATATATATATATATATATTATAACTCAAGAAAATTAATATTTTTATAACTAAAAAATATCTATATTTTAGATTTCTATTACTTATTTTTTCTGATTGAATTCTAATATATCTTTTTAATTACATGTTCTACAAATAACATCACGCCATGAATAAATGTGAAGAAGAACTATATGTAAATACTACTATCATACAACATTCATCCACCAAGAAGAAGAAAATTAAAATTGAAAAGAAGAGATTAAAGTTGAGATTTATGATATTGATTAAGAATGTTATTTAAAAACAATGTCCCACGACATAGATCAATATATGATGACATAGATCAATATTGATGTGAATTTTTATATGTTGAATTTATTTTTTTACATTTTATATTATTGATATTGTGATATTAATTTAAATATACTTTTACTTAAAATATTACCGTGCATTGCACGGGTTTTCAACTAGTATATATATATATACTAGTTCTGTTCCAGTGGGGTATGAATTAAAAAAAATAAAAAAAGTTTTAAAAAATTTACAAAGTTTAAAAATTAAAAAAAAGGGGCCGCCCGCCGCAAGCAAGCCGCCCCGCAGGCAAAGCAGGGCCTGCAGAGGCCCGCCTCTTTAAAATTTGAAAAATAAAAAATAAAAAACACTCCCCTTCCCGCCGAATTTAGGGAAACAAATTTAAAAATGTAACAGAGTTCCCTGCTCGCCACGTGGCGGCAGGGAACTCTGTTTTAGTATTGTAAGATAGATAGATAGATAGATTCCCATCTCCCATCCCCAGTGTCCGGTGAGAGACAGATCGTTGGACTAGGGAAGGGAGGTGAGCCGGGGGGGGGGGGGGGGGGGAGGTGCTAACGCAGGTGGGGGATCGGAGAGATGGATCCACTGTTATACATATCGGCAATGCAAGGTGACAAAAGCTTTTTGCAGATGCATGCTGATCCAAGCTACCTACTGGCGCAGACACCACAGATGAACACGGCCCTTCATATCAACGCGAGGTTCGGCCGCGTCTCTTTCGCCGAGACCATCATCTCCGCTTGCCCGGCTCTGCTGGATATGCCGAACGGGAACGGAGACACTCCGCTGCATGTGGCGGCGAGGGGTGGGTTCATCGATCTCGTCAAGCTCCTTACCAGGGAGTATCCGGAGCGAGCACACGACGACGGCGTCGAGCGAGGCCGAGGGTCTTCTCTGCCTCCTCATATAAGGAGGGTGAACAATGCCGGCAACACTGCCCTCCACGAAGCTCTGAAGAACGGGCATGGAATGGTAGCCCGGCACTTGCTGGGTCTGGATGACGAGCTGTTGTCCGTCGTCAACAATAATGTGGAGAGCCCACTTTACTTGGCTGCCGAAGTCGGAATCTCAGATGCCATCCTGACGGAGATGCTCAAGCAAAGGCCGGGTTCGTTCAGTACTGTTCAGACATCGCAAGGGAAGACCCCTCTGCACGCTGCATCGATTAGAGGGCACACAGGTAAGGACCCCCCCCCCTCTTCCCTTTGATTTGTTTTGCATATGCTTGGCAATTCTGCTGTGATTATTCTCTCATTGGCAACCTGATGACAGAGTATATGAACCCCAAAAAACTCCAATTTTAATGAAGATTATTGTAGGTACCCGAGACGCACTAGGAATTAGGGATAATCACCTAATTATATTAAGAGTGGTTTTGATAACTAGAATTGAGAATAGACTATCTATATATATTATCTATGTTTAAGTCTTTCTTTATCTGATATATAGTTTAATTAATAAGATATGATATGATAAGTTTATAAAGATTAATCTTTAATGTTAACTATATGTAAGAGATGATTGCACAATTCTTTAATTCCCCCCCCCCCCCCCCCCCCCCCCCCCAGGGATATTTATCTCCCCGACTCTTATAAACACCTCTTATTCATTATCATGAATGTATCTTAAATCGAATTTCAATTAGACTAAAATCTATCACCCATGCTAAGTGAGGGATAAGTCATTCTATCCGATTATTAAATCCACCGTAAAATTATTAATTATTCACGTATATTTATATACATTCAAATACTACTATCTTGTGTTATCTATCACTAACAGAACATTGAAATTTTACATTTTTCATTACAAGATATTTTATAGAAAGTACAAAATATGTATATGAAAAAGGAAAATGTACAAAGTTGAAACTTGGAGATCGAAGCTCCCTTTTGATGGATGACAACCGGCTTTTATAAAAGAAGCTTCCTTCAATCTCCTCACATGGTCATCTCCCAATTCCTTCCACCTATAGCTTCACCCCCTGGAGCTTGTAGAGGAAGACGCATAGAACCTGCAAGAACACCTAAGAAACCTCCAGACTTTTCAAAACATACTCCCCTCAAAAGGTGGGTGAGTCATCCATCTAATGTCTACCCCAAGAATATTCATATTATATCCTATATTCTCAAAATTGAAACATATTATTAATTATGCATTTTGATAAATAAGAATCATTGATATAAAAAAATATAAAATCTACAACCTAAATAGTGCATGTAGGTGCCTCTTTATGAATTTTTACAATTTTATCATTGACATCAAAGAATTAGTTTTAGAATAGGTGACACTATCTTTTTTGATGTCATCAGTAGCTATATATAGATCTTTCCTCCTATCTCTAAAAGGGTGAGATGACTTATCTCCCAAAATCCGTCCTCTGCTTTCTGTATCCAATTTTCTATTCTCCCTTTCTCTTTGTATATACTATTCATTTTAATTTGTACGTACCAAACAAACAATTGGTTAAACTTTAATTATGCCTGTCCATACGATGGCAAAAAAATGCACAAGTTAACAAAGAATATTGGAGCCATGATTTATGTCGATCCTTATCTAGCTATCAAACATGTATAATAGCGTCAAATATTCTCTTATATATCAAAACAGTATTCTAGCTAGCGCACATTAATGCAACAATAAGCAAATACTCCAGTTATCAGAAATTTCGTTCCAAGATTTATATATAGACGAACTTTAGTACTGTCGACAAATTGGGCCTGTTTAATAACTAGGTAAACCCTGGTAAAATAGGCTTAGCAGTACAAGTGAGTGTTTTTTTACTTTGAAAATCTTAAGTTACTAGCAAGTTAAGAGGACTTATCTCCGGAGAGAAACTAAGAGAGAGAGAGAGAGAGAGAGAGTAAATTAACATGGATTATTAAAGGCTATCTTATTAGGACGTCAAAGTAAAAAAAATTAACCCTTATTAACCTAACCGTGTTTATATATTGATTGCCAAATAAACACATGTTTTCAGCTGATCAGTACGTTATGTTCCACCAACTAGCTTACACTCGACTATTGGTTAATATTGCAGGAATTGTAAAAGTACTATTGAGGGAAGTCCCTGAGCTCATTAGTCATAAAGACGTCCTTGGGAGGACTGCGCTGCACTACGCAGTGACTCACAGTGCCACTATTACTCAAATTCTTCTTACATGTGACCATAAGCTTGCATATGAGGTTGACAACGAGGGGCTCTCACCTTTGCTCATTGCCATTCGTTACTGGAACCATCAAATTGCGGCCACAATATTGCGTCACTGTCCGGACTGCATTGAGTTGCGTGACCACACGGGGAGGAATGTCCTTCATATTGCTGCCACCGAACCTACTTCTTTGCTGACGTTCCTCTTGAAAAGACCCGAGATGCATGGTCTCATAAACGAAGCTGATTACGATGGTAACACGCCCTTGCACCTAGCAACAAAATGCCATTACTACAAAAATGCTTCGAAGCTCGTAAGTGTGGAGGGCATCGACCTGAATTCTAGGAACAAAGATGGGCATACTGCCAAAGATATATGTGAGATCACGCCCGGGATTTCATATAGAAAGGTCTCTCTCTCTCTCACTCTCTCTCTCTCTCTCTCTCTCTCTCTCCTCGACGTGCAGACACATTTGTGCAATACACTCTCATCCCACTATACTTATATCTATCTATCTATCTATCTATATATATGTATGTGTGTATGTATATATAGATTCTTACATATAATAGATATTGTGTAGGATATATTCATATATATATATATATATATATACTTATATATTGCAGCTTTCTTTGTAGTTTAGATATGTAGTGAAATATTTTAAAGATATCTTACGGTGCTATTTTTTTAAGAAAATATTTATTTTCGTGTATAAAAACTGTCCCACTCACATCGACTGGGGATGGATCCTAGCCATGTGGGTTTTACCCTACCTTTTCATCCAAGAAAAATGGACATGAATTACTATCTTTATGTGAAGATAATCCTTGGCGAAGTATATTGCATGGAAGATCCTGTACTACTTACACCTGCACGTAATCATTTTAATTTCAAAATCATTGTTGTTTTATAACCTTAATCTCATTTCATGTTCTCCATGCGGCAGCGACTCGTCTGGCATGCCCTCTGCGAAGGCAAAGCTGTTCTTGGCCGAGAGCATCTCAAGGGAGCATTTCCCGAGAACGTATTGCTTCCATTTGCAAACCCCAACGCTGATCTGCAGCCTTCCGCCAACACCCTGTCTGTAGTTGCTGCACTTCTAGCCACCGTGAGTTGTGCTGCAGCATTCACGGTGCCCGGCGGGTATAAAAATGACGGACCCCAAGAAGGGCTCGCCGTGCTAGCTAGGAAGGCCGCGTTCAAGATCTTCTTGCTGGCTGACGCAGTCACGATGTGTGCCTCCCTCAGCGCCTCGTTTGCACTAACCGGGGCAATGTGGGGCGACGATACCTTACTGCGCAACGTCTTCGTCTGGTGTTTGTTGCTGGTCTATGTTTCACTCGTCGGAGTTAGTGTTTCCTTCGCCACAGGTACGTTTGTCATTGTGTCGAGGTTAGACCTTGGTCTGGCCATCATGGTGTGTATCATAGCTTGCATGGCTCCTCTCGTCCCCTGCATTTTCTTCCGTTTCTTGGCCGGAAACCCTCTGGCCTTTTGGCCCAAGATATTTATGCTGTACGTTGAATCTTCACAGCAAGAGAGGGGACCAGCTCTCCTCCGTGCCTCGCAGCCCCAAACTAATTAGTCTGTTGCACGGGGAGCTTTGTTGTTGTTGATGAAGCATCAGCTGGGTTATGTAAACACTAATGTGTGATTTGATTTCTAGTTCTTATTTTTAATTTTTCAACATTTATGAGTTTCGAATGACTAATTATGTCCTTTTGGCGTCATTTTTTTGAAAATTTTATCTTAACCTAACATGTTTTTTCATTTATAGTATATAATTTACATCACTTATAATAAATTTTAAATCCTCTGACAGTGAATGTTATTGTCTATTACAGTAAACGTCATATTATATTATAGTAAATAATATTCTCTATTTTATTTTATAGTGAATATTGAGTGTCTTTTTCTTTATATATTATAGTAAACGTTCACTACTAGAAAAACAGGTTATACCTACACCGCTTACCTACACCACGACTTATAGTGGATATAAACATTATTTACCTACACAAAATAAAAATATATTTTATTCAATTTTTAAAAATGTAGGTATAAGAAAAAATTAACTTACTTTATTTATTAGTAGTAGATATAGCGCTCAAAAGTGGACCCATTTTTTTGTCCTCCCTCCAAAACCCTCTTTCTTCCCCAACCAAAACTTCCCTCCGTTCTCCCCCTCCGACTTCCTCCGCCCTCACGAGCGTCGCCCCTTTGTCTCCTCCGGTGTTCCATCATCTTACATGCCACCACGCCGGCCAGTATGCCCTAGTCGCCCGACGTCGCCACGCCAGCCAACACGGCCAGCATGGTCCCCCTCTTGCTTCCTCTGCCCTTCGTTCGCCCCTTCTTATCACGAGTGTCGCCCCTTCTTCTCCTTCTATCTCCCATCATCCTCCACGTCGCCACGCCGACCAACATGCCTCGCTGGCCAGCACGCGACGTCGGCCAGCACGCCACGCCGGCCAGCAGTTGCCGTTGTAAGTGTGAATGCTTTTCATTTATACCTATGTGTCAATGTGTATTAATTTTGACCTCTAAGCTATGTTTTCAAATAGGAGAAAATTCAGGCCTTAAAATAATCACAATATTCAGCAAGCTCTTCTCAGACAGTGGCATCTAAATATGATATATATTATCAAGTGGTTGGTGAAGACAAACCTGGTCGTGCACTACAAGAAAATACGGGATTTTCGACGGAAATAATCCGTCGGAAATCTGACGGCATTCCGTCAGAAACGGATCCTTCTGACATATTTCCGTCTGAAGCTTGTCGGAAACGGTCTGTCGGAAATTGTTGGTCAGAAATTACCGACAGAAGAGAATTCTGTCGGCAATTCGTCGGAAAATGCCGACGGATCTTTCCGTCAGCAATCGGTCGGAAAACGCCGAAGGACTAATCCGTCGGCAATACCGTCAGAAATACTGTCAGTATTTACCGACCGAAAATCCGTCGGTAAATCAATAAACCCATCGGAAACTACTGTCAGAACCATAAATGGAATTATCGACCGATGTTTTCCGTCGGTAATTTAGAATTTCTGACGGAAATTGATCCGTCAAAAAATCCGTCGGAATGTGTTGTATATATATTTTTTAAATTGACAAATAAAAAAGATTTTTCAAACCTGCTACAATATTCATAAATTTCACAAATACTCACGATCAACATAAAATACAATAAATATAAAACCATACAAAATAATAAATATAAAAAGTCAAGACAGATTTGCTGGATCGTCTGCTGTCCCTGCCTCGTCATTGTCAGGTGCCGGAGGTGGATCCTATATTAAAAAAAATTAATATTAGAAACATTAATAATAATTAAAAGACATATATTATTTTCAAAAATTAAATTTAAAATATGTGATTATTTCTCAAGTTTAATTAGATATTATTTTTAGATCCATCGTTTCTTGGGTGTTTTTTAGATCCGTCATTTCAATGCCCAACCCAATCCGGAGATCCAAATTGAATTCCGTCAGTTCCCACACGTCACTTTAACCCACCCGGTCGTGTCGGAGAAAACGGCACGCCCATCCGATCCCTATTTGGGATTTTGGACCCCCGAGTTGTGTGTTTTGACCTTTTATATATACTTGGGTGTTTTTTAGATCTGTCATTTTAATATCCAACCCAATCCGGAGATCCAAATTAGATTCTGTCAGATCCTACACGTCACTTTAACCTACCCGGTCGTGTAGGAGAAAACGGCACGCCGATCCGATCCCTATTTGGGATTTTGGACCCCCGGGTTGTGTGTTTTGACCCTTTATATATACTTGGGTGTTTTTTAGATCCGTCATTTCAATGTCCAACACAATCCGGAGATCCAAATTGGATTCCGTCAGATCCCACACGTCAATTTAACCCACCCGGTCGCGTAGGAGAAACGGCACGCCGATCCGATCCCTATTTGGGATTTTGGACCCCCGAGTTGTGTGTTTTGACCTTTTATATATACTTGGGTGTTTTTTAGATCTGTCATTTTAATATCCAACCCAATCCGGAGATCCAAATTAGATTCTGTCAGATCCTACACGTCACTTTAACCTACCCGGTCGTGTAGGAGAAAACGGCACGCCGATCCGATCCCTATTTGGGATTTTGGACCCCCGGGTTGTGTGTTTTGACCCTTTATATATACTTGGGTATTTTTTAGATCCGTCATTTCAATGCCAACCCAATCCGGAGATCTAAATTGGATTCCATCAGTTGCCACACGTCACTTTAACCCACCCGGTAGTGTCGGAGAAAATGGCACGCCGATCCGATCCCTATTTGGGAGTTTAGACCCCCGGGTTGTATGTTTTGACCCTTTATATATACTTGGGTGTTTTTTAGATCCGTCATTTCAATTCCCAACCCAATCCGGAGATCCAAATTGGATTTCGTCAGTTCCCACACGTCACTTTAACCCACCCGGTCCTGTCGGAGAAAACGGCACGCCGATCCGATCCCTATTTGGGATTTTAGACCCCTGGGTTGTGTGTTTTGACCCTTTATATATACTTGGGTGTTTCTTAGATCCGTCATTTCAATGCCCAACCCAATCCGGAGATCCAAATTGGATTCCGTCAGTTCCCACACGTCACTTTAACCCACCCGGTCGTGTCGGAGAAAACGGCACGCCGATCCGATCCCTATTTGGGATTTTGGACTCCGGGTTATGTGTTTTGACCCTTTATATATACTTGGGTGTTTTTTAGATCCGTCATTTCAATGTCCAACCCAATCCGGAGATCCAAATTGGATTCCGTCAGTTCCCACACGTCACTTTAATCCACCCGGTCGTGTCGGAGAAAACGGCACGCCAATCTGATCCCTATTTGGGAGTTTGGATGGGGGTTGTGTGTTTTGACCCTTTATATATACTTGAGTGTTTTTTAGATCCGTCATTTCAATGCCCAACCCAATACGGAGATCCAAATTGGATTCCGTCAGTTCCCACACGTCACTTTAACCCACCCGGTCGTGTAGGAGAAAACGGCACGCCGATCCGATCCCTATTTGGGATTTTGGACCCCCAGGTTGTGTGTTTTGACCCTTTATATGTACTTGAGTATTTTTTAGATCCGTCATTTCAATGCCCAACCCAATCCGGAGATCCAAATTGGATTCCGTCAGTTCCCACACGTCACTTTAACCCACCCGGTCGTGTCAGAGAAAACAGCACGCCGATCCGATCCCTATTTGGGATTTTGGACCCCCGGGTTGTGTGTTTTGACCCTTTATATATACTTGGGTGTTTTTTAGATCCGTCATTTCAATGCCCAACCCAATCCGGAGATCCAAATTAGATTCCGTCAGTTCCCACACGTCACTTTAACCCACCCGGTCGAGTCGGAGAAAACGGCACGCCGATCAGATCCCTATTTGAGATTTTGGACCCCCGAGTTGTGTGTTTTAACCCTTTATATGTAATTTGTTGTTTTTTAGATCCGTCAATTGAACGCCCGACCCAATCCTAAGTATATGAAATTAATACTAATACTGACCTGAGCTGCTGGCTGTGTGGGGCGTACTCCCTGCATTATTGAGATGAACTGCTGAACCATATCGCTGAACTGCGTCTGTAGCTCTACCCGCTGCGTCTGTAGCTCTACCCACTGCGTCTGTAGCTCTTCCCACTGCGTCTGTAGCTCTGCACGTAGCTCCTCCCGAATGATGCCTCTAATGTCCTCTACACCACTGACGGGCGGCGCAGAAGATGAACTCGCGTGTGCCGGGGGAGCGATCGAACTGGCATATGAGGACAACACTCGATGAGTATCCAAGCTGTCCCCAAATCGGTACACTCGACCCTTCCTCGGCACTCCCGCTGCCTCGACCCAAGCGTCCGCATCCAAATCTGGCTGGGGAATACCCTCTGCGTAGCGCTCTGCCATCGTCCTGTCGTACGTCTCCTGTAAAATAATTTAAAATTAAATTATTGAAAACAAATTACTTTAATATCATAATTGAATTCATAATTTAAAGCTTGACTTACAGCAATCGTGCGGGCACTCTCGGTAACATAGTCATCCGTCCCCTTCCGCTTATGAGTCCGATCAAATAACTCGCGGAAAGTAGGGGCACGCTCCAAGTCGTGATGCTTAAAATTCAACAAAATTAGTTAGTTTCACAATAATAATCCATATGTATATATGAATCGAACAATAAAATACTTACCAATTTTTGACTGTGGGTCGCATAAGATACAGACCCACTAGTATGCACATTTTTCTCCGGTTGAGTTGCTCTGTTGCGTATTGCCGCCTTTGACCGCTGCTGCCATGGTCCAGCAGCCTAACGCTCGCAAAGGGACTCCCAATAGTCCCTCCGCAGCCAAACAGGGTCGTAATCCAGCCAAGCCATAGGATCCCGGTTGCCTGTGGTCTTCATTGTCTTGTCCTGTACCTCTCACATCGACTTTCTTAAATTAGTCTGGGCCGTAATCTCCCAGACGGCTCGAGCTCGAGGGAGATCCTCGGGTCTCGTGAACGCGAACCTCCACTGTAAAGAAATAAAATTAATCAACATTCTGCAATAAACCCAAATTAATAATAATTGAATAAATGACTTCAACTCTTCTAAAAAATAAAAATATCGTAAACATGTCAAATAATAAATCCCGGACTGGCACCGAGAAGTCTCTCCATGCATCCACTGGTCCTGGAATATGTGCGTGGACCAGCATCGTAATATAGCGGGAAGCAGGACTGGGATCTATCTTCCCCCTGCAATTCCACATTAATTTTCTACATGAAATGTATATCCTAAATAACAAATACAGTAACACTGAGATGATGAACTTTACCCTGAGATCCAGCATGGTTGTCGTCCCGGTAGCTGAGGCCCCTCCTCAGCTGCTGGATGCTGGCTCTCCACCTCTGTTGAAAACAATTTAGTACACTATTATTGTATAAATTGCAAGAGACAAAACATACTAATCTATTGAAACATACGTTTACCTTGTGGTGAGGAAGAAGACGAAGGTGGCACTGCTCGGATGGTCGGCAGGGAGGCGGTCCCTGTAAAATTTCATACACATTAGAAATTATGAATTTCAAATAAACAACAATATAGAAATTTACCTATCGCTGGGACGACGGGCGTGGACGGGGAGGCAGTCCCTGCAAAATTGTATGTATGTTAGATCTCGTTAATTTAATATACGTAAATAATATCCATTTTTTAGTACAAATGCATATACCTATCGCTGGAATGATCGGTGCGGACCTGGACGCAGACGTGGATGGGGAGGCAGTCCCTGCAAAATTGTATGTACGTTAGTTCTCGTGAAATCAATATAAACAATAATACCCATATTTTGCAAGTCATGAATTTTGAGTTCTGATGCAGATAAAATCCTGAAGAATTGACTCAGCTCAGTCATTGCTCCCTATATTTGTTTCGGAAACAACTCACGAAAAGCAAGAGGCATCAGTCTTTGCATGAAAACATGGCAGTCATGACTCTTCATTCCGTATATTTTTCCCTCGTTGACATTTACACAACATGCAATATTCGAGACATATCCATCCGGAAATCTCAATTGCTTTAACCATTGCAACACTTCCTTAATCTGTCTGGCCCCAAGCACATATGCAGCTTTAGGTTGCACCACTTTTCCTTGAACATGATGTAGCTCTAGTTCTGGACGATTGCAAAGTACTATCAAATCGAAACGTGCCTTGACATTATCCTTCATTTTGCCTTTGACGTCCATAACTGTGTTGAACACATTATCAAAAACATTCTTCTCTATATGCATGACGTCTAGGTTATGACGTATCAAAAGTGTTGACCAATAAGATAATTCCCAAAAAATGCTTTGCTTTACCCAATTGTGATCCTTCTCAAAGCTAGGGATTTGTCGGGTTCTACTAGCCAGTTGTGTTACAGTCGGTAAGTTCTGGACCCGCCTCGCCATGTTTCCACCAGACACCCGTTCCATATCTACCTCCTCCATCACAGTTATATTTTTCATAAAAGAATCCTTTCGCTTTCGGAAAGGATGGTCACTGGGTAGAAACCGCCGATGACAATCGAACCAACAAGATTTTCCCCCAGATTTCAACACAAATGATTTAGAATCCTCCATGCAATAAGGACATGCCAACCTCCCATGTGTGCTCCAGCCAGATAACATGCCGCAGGCTGGAAATTAAGTCACTTATTGTCCACATTAGTGCAGCCTTTAGATTGAAATTCTGTTTTCTGGATGCATCATAAGACTGCACACCATCTAACCATAACAATTTCATCTCATCAATCAACGGTCTTAGGAATACTGGCCAACATGAGTAAGATGCCACCGAGCCTCCGAAAGGATTGAAACCATCTGTGCATAAACCAAGCCGCACGTTGCGTGGATCCCTTGAGAAGTAAGGATGTGTACGGATAAAATGAGCCCAAGCTTTACCATCGGCAGGATGACTCATTTCACCTTCGTCGCGACAGACTCTTTCCGCATGCCAAGTCATCTGTCCAGGTGTCCTCGAGGACATGAACAATCGCTGTAATCTGGGTGTGATAGGAAAGTACCGCAATGACTTATACGGAACATCCTTCTGCTTTGACTTGTCCCCTCTCTTGGGCTTGAACCTATCATGCTTACAAATACAACATGATGTCTTATCTGCATCCTCTTTGTAGTACAACATACAGTGATTCGGACATGCATCAATTTTCATAAAACCAAGCCCCAAATCATTCACCATCTTCTTCGCACTGTAAAAGTCAGCAGGTAACCTCTCTGATTGAGGAAGCATGCTCTTGACCAGTAAGAGAAGCCAGTCAAAACAACTCTCGCTCATATGAAATCCAGATTTCAAATTCAATAGCTGCGACACTGCAGACAACCGTGTATGCTTCTCACAACCATCCCATAATGGCTCATCAGCATCTCGAAGTAATTGATAAAATCTCTGAGCTGTATCATTCGGCACTTCTTCATTTGTTTGATCTTCATGAATATTGAACTCCGGACCAGCATCATCGACAACCATGTCTACGTACGTACTTGTGGAGGCAAAGTAATTAGCTGGTGCAGACGACTGAATATTCAACTCACCATGACACGACCATAACTCATAATGGCCAACAAATCCTCTCGTATACAGATGATGCTGCACATCCCATGTCGATATCCACTTTCTGTTCTTACAAGCCGAACACGGACATCGGATGTTACCCATCGGATCAACTGCTACTGATGAATTACTCAATGCAAACTGAATAAAACTATCAACTCCGTCTTTAAACTCCTCGGTCACAACTCCATTCACTATTCCACGGTACATCCATGACCGATTCTCATAAGATATTTTTCCTACACAGATTAAATGTCATGTCCCGAGTTAAAATCCAACACACCCTCACATCGTTCAAGTACCATACATATGATACATACGTTATATGGAGAGTCCCAGAGCTAATGGGTGAAATAAAGCGTTGACGTAAAGATAAATGAAGAGTAAGCATACATGAATATCAAATAAATTTGAGCACTATATAAATACTTAATGGTATTGAACATTAAAAAGAACACAAAGACTATTTGTTCATACAAACCGTGATGTCTTCATATTAGGCCACCACCACTTGATCGGCTCTTTATTCACCAGCTTCTTATTAGATTTCCTAGGTTTTGAACTAACCACTGATATCCCTAAATATAGTTTACTAAATACATCTCTTCGTATATAATGGGAAGACATAACTTTCAGAATGTCAAGCTCTTTGACACAATTATTTTCCATAAATTTTGACCAGTCTTTTCCACTAAATATGTACATACTACCACACCAACTACGTCGTAAGATTACAGAATATCGCAGTCCTTTTTCATCTTGAACAATAACAGATAATCCACTTTTGTTTTCTAAACTTTGTCTTTCTTCTTTCCGAATAATCTTTATGATTTTCTTCATCTTCTCTTTCACCAAAAGTAAACCATCATGCAATCTTCGAATATCCATCGGTAATATTTTTCGTTCAAACAAACACGTACTTTGATATGTTGGACATTTGTTCTTCTTTGAGTCTAATTTCCAATCGCGAACTCTCATCACTAATTAGAAAAAAATTGATAACATTTTATTCATGAGTAATTTAAAATATGAAATTAAATCATAATATAATAAATATGAAAAAAATCAATCAAAAGGGCTACAAATAAACACACGAATGTTGAATCACAACAATTAAGAATCAATCATAATGTTCACATCCAAGGTGGAGGTCGAGACACTCTTAGGTGGAATCACAACAATGATATATTCACATTGAGGAATGCATGGGATAAAATCAGAAATCATGGTCCCTATTTTTCTAATTTTGATTAATTTAGATTCCTCTTATTTCCTGCTAAGACATATAGACTACATGACTAAAGATATAAATTGCATTCTACAACACTAGCAGTCACAAGGATCAGAAAAATGAAAGCAGAAACAACCATTTACAACAAAACCAAACTGTTTCAGAATAAACAGAGGATCCACGAAGGTGATGAAAAATTGTTGAGAATGGCCCACCTCTTCTGTGAGAGAGGGCGCAACTTTTGTAGCTGCCCTGGATGGGTACAAAGTTATTCTCACATAATTTTTAATAACAAACTGATCACGATTCTGCAAAGTAGCATTTAGTTTGTTTAAATGATAAGAAAAGCTGACTCCAAAGATGAGGGCAATTAACTTTAGGATTAAATAGAGATGTTAGCTAAAGTAATGATCTACTTGAAGATGCTTCAAGGTTGGAAAGTAATGACTCTACATTAGTAGTCCATGGTCGTGTCTAAAATCCTAAAGGAAGACATATTCAAGCTGGTCAAATCTCTTGCAAGACCGACATAAATAATAATTGCATTATCATGCCTCGGTTGGGTGGCAAGCACACTACTCTCTCAGCATAAAACGACAAAAAATTATCACAAGCTTTGAAGACGAAACATTGCAAATACACAGTACCTTACAAACTTCTATAATAAACAAGAATACTTGTTCCCAGACCAATAAGATTGCTTTCTTGCATCCTTACTGCAAGAGTGATCTTGCAACACAGCAAGATCTCAATGTAAAAAATGGGCCAAATGGCAGAATACCAAATAGCAGTTCGAACTTTACGCACTTCAAAGTTAAATTTCGGCAAACACATGCTGCAATCCATTTCTGAAGAGCACAACGTCACAGACTTCTACCAAGTTTATTACAACCTGCGAACCATTTCATTCCTCATCCCATTACTCCATACAGCGCACAAAGATAATTACTACAACAGTTTCTAACCATTTCCTTGGTGCTAACTAATTCTCCAAAGTAATGATGCAAAGAAATAGTTGGATAAGATTACGACTATTTATGCTTGTTCACGTGCACCAACATGAAAGATGTCAAGAGATTTGTTATATGCTAAAATAAGAACTTAAAAGCATAATATTAATGAAAAATGATAATACTGCATGTCATACTACCATACATATTGGTAAAAATAATACACCACCCAAAATTTTTTTGCTGACAATAGAGATAAAACAAGTTGCTGAGAACATGTAAAGAGTCAATGCTCTAAAGGTTGGGACCAAGCAAAGCCATACATTCTCTATTCACATGTAGGATAATCTCTATAATATAGTGAACTAGTATGCAAATCTGTTCATTATTTGGAAAAGGTCAGTTGTTGTGTCCTTGAAAGGGGACATTCATAAACCAAAAGTTGGTCATCAAGAACCAAAATCTATCCAAGGAATAAGGCAACACTGTCTACTGGACTGGAAAAACTTAACTTTGGAATATGGAAAAGTAATATTGGAGTAGAAACTTTAGGCCACTCGGTAAGTTTCACACTCTAAAACTGCCTGAAGTTGAATACTTAGTGCAAATAATTGGTTTTCTATTCCAAAGTTTTGGCAAGGACAAGAAAGCATTCCCCATGGCATTCAGGTTTAGTTTTGGTCTGCATTCAGGAGGGTTGTTCTAGAAATTGGTTTTCTAGGTGAAGCATGAAAGCATGGAGGTTTCAAGATGTCTCATTATAACAAGTGAAACTTCTGGTTTTGTTGGGGGGAAACCATAGGCCAAACAAAAGGCTAAAGATAACCTATATCAGCATTCATATATATCATTATAAAACAAAATTTAGACAATTAGTATTCAGTAAAGAAGTGTGGATATATCATGGTAAAACAAATTATGAATGGCACATAGAAGCAACAAATTTAGAATATTTTTTCTCTTGGCCCATTTCAATGGAATAGACTTGGGTTCCATTCAATAAGTAGATACTGGGAGATCCAAGCATGGAGCTGGTAAGGAGTGCTTAAATGACATAGTTTGTTCTTTACATTAGCACCAATATGAATTTTACCCTTGATATTACGCTGTTAATAGGTCACAAGCCAGACTAGATGTCTCTTCTTAGAGCAAAGATGATTTTCTGAGTAGAAGCAACATGGTTCATAAGGAAATGATGTTTAATGTTTTTCAATTTCCCACCTACCTAGGACTACGTTTATGATATATTAGTTGTTCTACTCTGGTTGTGGCAGGACTGTCCAAGAAGTGAAAATATTGAACACAATAATCGATTAAAACATCCTAATTGGAAATGACTCCACCTGCAGTGCCAAGTCTATTGCATTGAAATGGGCCAAAAGAAAAATATTTTAAATGTGTTACTTCCAACAATAGACTACAAAACAAGTGAGCAGTATCAAAAAATGAAAATTCTAGTACAAAATAGAAGCCTTGATGAGTTCAGACCAATTACCCTATCTAATTCTGAGGGGAGCGCGGGATGGAGGGGGGGACGGTGGGGGCCGGGATGGGGGGGACAGTGACAGAGGGGGGAGCGCGGGACGGAGGGGGGAGGGGGACGGTGGGGGCCGGGAGGGGGGGGGGGACAGTGACAGAGGGAGGGAGCACGGGACGGAGGGGGGAGAGGGGACGGTGGGGGCCGGGAGGGGGGACAGTGACGGGGGGGGGGGACAGTGACGGAGGGGGGAGCGTGGGACGGAGGGGGGAGGGGGGGACGGTGGGGGCCGGGAGGGGGGGACAGTGATGGAGGGGGGAGCGCGGGACGGAGGGGGGAGGGGGGGTAGATGTAGGGGGAGGAGACATACCGGCAAGGCGGCGAGCCGAAGGCGGCCGGAGGCGGTAGGCGGCGGGCCGCTCGATCGGGGCAACGGGGGGCTCGGGGCGACGGCGGCAGACGTTGCGGCGACAAGAGAGAGATGCTAGAGACGAGAGAGAAAGAGAGAGAGACAGAGAGAGACGCCGAGAGAGAGAGAGAGAGAGAGAGAGAGAGAGAGAGAGAGAGAGAGAGAGAGAGAGAGAGAGAGAGAGAGAGAGAGAGAGAGAGAGAGAGAGAGCATTTCCGATGTCTTTTCAGACAGAAATGTTTTCGTCGGAAATACCGATGGGTTTTCCTACGAATAAAGGTCCGTCGGATTATTGTCAAACATACCGACAGTTTTTCGACGGAAACATTTCCGTCGGAAAATGCCGTCGGTAAACTCGCTTTCCCTTGTAGTGGTGTACGAGGTTTAGGTATCGGACCGACACCTACAACTTTATGGGGAAGGAGTACAGATATTTTGAAGGATGAAAATAAGAAGTTGGGTGACCGTGTTAAAGATCTTGAGGAGAGGATTGCCAACTTGGAGAGAACAGACTCAAAATTTCAGGCGATTTAACTCAAGTTTTTTGGAATAACTATAGTTTAATATTATTGTCTGATCCACTTATTATTTTACATGTAAGAGAAAAATAATAGGGTGGATGGTGGAGTGGCACCAAAAGAAAGTACAAGTGTTACTAAACAGGATGCACATTTTGTGAGTTTTCAGTAGTATTTTTGTGTGGAAATGGAAAATTTTCAATTTTTTTAAAAATCTTTATTTATTATGTTGTCTCATGTTCTCATGGATGCATGCATATTGCTAATCCAAATCCCATCGAATGCTACGTGAGCAATGGCGACGTGAGATAAATCGGCAATTTGCACAGCGCGGGCCTGCCAGTCACCGAAGTGACAACCAAATGTTCTGCCTCCGAGAGTCGGAGGGCTTTAGGTCTGTTATGCGCACCATTTGACTTCGTCAAACGAAAGTGAAAGTCGGGTCCTGGACCAATATCCCGTCGTTGCCTGAGCACAACGACGTTAATTACATCTCTTTTGGAAAGAGAAAACCCTTGATTAATCACCAGAATAGAAGGTCTTATGGCCTAAGTCGGGACATCTGATAAAAGGCGCAAAATAAAACTACAAGATGCAGTTAGATTGCAAGAGAGTTGAATGTGAATGTGTGTGCCATTCATCTTTTAAGGTCAATTTGCATACTTGCTTATTTATTTGTTCTTTTGTCTATTGTGCAAAAATCTTTTATTTGGTAATGCAAGAGATTTTGACATGCTTTGATTGTCATTGTTATTTTCATGATTTGATCTCATTTGATTGTTATATGCTCAAACATCATCATGCACAACCCATTTGATTCGGCAAACAAAATAATTCGGCAGCCAAAACTATTCTGCAGGGGTGAATCAGCAGGAGCGAATTGGCAGCCAGGCCATTCAGTAAGGATGAATCAGCAGGAGCGAATCAGCAGCCAGGCCATTCAGCAGGGGTGAATCAGCAGGAGCGAATCGGCAGCCAGGCCATTCAGCAGGGGTGAATTAGCAGGAGCGAATCGGCAGCCAGGCCACTCAGTAAGGGTGAATCAGCAGGAGCGAATCGGCAGCTAGGCCATTCAGCAGGGGTGAATCAGCAGGAGCGAATCGGCAGCCAGGCCATTCAGCAGGGGTGAATCAGCAGGAGCGAATCGGCAGCCAGGTCATTCAGCAAGGGCGATTCGGCAGCACTGTTCACAGACCAAAATGATTCGGCAGCCCTTGCAACACACAAAACGCGTGGGAAACGGAGGATCTGAAGACCGGGTCAGGAGGGAATGGCACCCAAACCACGAAAGGGCTCTGTTCAATTCCGGACGGGGCATGGGAATCAAGTTGTCCAGCCCTTTTGTCCAAAACACCAAATCGCAGTGATTCTGCGGCCCTATTTGTGCACGGTTCTTGAAATCCGGAGATGATCTGAGTGTCCGGTCAGGCTGACGGGCTATTCAACATATGGAGAGCCCCTCCATGGGCCTGAACCGGGCATGGGTATCAGATACCGAACCCTTCATGTTCAAAACCACCCGGAAAAGTGATTCGGCAGCACTTCGGAGGCACGGTTCTCAAAATCCAGAGATGATCCGAGCGTCCAGCCGGGCTGACGGGCTATTCAACATATAGAGAATCCATCTATGGGCCTGAACTGGGCATGGGTACTGGATACTGAACCGTTCATGTTCAAACCCGCCCGGAAAAGTGATTCGGCAGCACTTCGGAGGCGCGGTTCTCGAAATCCGGAGATGGCCTGAACGTCCAGCCGGGCTGACGGGCTATTCAACATATATAGAGTCCATCCATGGGCCTGAACCGGGCATGGGTATTAGATACCAAACCCTTCATGTTCAAAACCACCCGGAAAAGTGATTCGGCAGCACTTCGGAGGCGCGGTTCTCGAAATTCGGACATGGTCTGAACGTCCAGCCGGGCTGACAGGCTATTCAACATATATAGAGTCCATCCATGGGCCTGAACTGGGCATGGGTATTAGATACCGAACCCTTCATGTTCAAAACCACCCGGAAAAGTGATTCGGCAGCACTTCGGAGGCGCGGTTCTCGAAATCCGGAGATGGTCTGAACGTCCAGCCAAGCTGACGGGCTATTCAACATATATAGAATCCATCCATGGGCCTGAACCGGGCATGGGTATTAGATACCGAACCCTTCATGTTCAAACTCACCCGGAAAAGTGATTCGGCAGTACTTCGGAGGCACGGTTCTCAAAATTCGGAGATGATCTGAGCGTCTAGCCTGGCTGAAGGGCTATTCAACATATGTAGAATCTATCCATGGGCCTGAACCGGACATGGGTACTAGATACCGAACCCTTCATGTTCAAAACCACCGGGAAAAGTGATTCGGCAGCACTTCGGAGGCACGGTTCTCAAAATCTGGAGATGATCTGAGCGTCCAGCCGGGCTGACGGGCTATTCAACATATGGAAAATCTATCCATGGGTCTGAACCGGGCATGGGTACTGGATACCGAACCCTTCATGTTCAAAACCACCCGGAAAAGTGATTCAGCAGCACTTCAGAGGCACGGTTCTCAAAATCCGGAGATGATCTGAGCGTCCAGCCGGGCTGAAGGGCTATTCAACATATGGAGAATCTATCCATGGGCCTGAACCAGGCATGGGTACTGGATACCGAACCCTTCATGTTCAAAACCACCCGGAAAAGTGATTCGGCAGCACTTCGGAGGCACGGTTCTCAAAATCCGGAGATGATCTGAGCGTCCAACCGGGCTGACGGGCTATTCAACATATGGAGAAACTATCCATGGGCCTGAACCGGGCATGGGTACTGGATACCGAACCCTTCATGTTCAAAACCACCTGGAAAAGTGATTCGGCAGCACTTCGGAGGCACGGTTCTCAAAATCCGGAGATGATCTGAGCGTCCAGCCGGGCTGACGGGCTATTCAACATATGGAGAATCTATCCATGGGCCTGAACCAGGCATGGGTACTGGATACCAAACCCTTCATGTTCAAAACCACCCGGAAAAGTGATTCGGCAGCACTTTGGAGGTACGGCTCTCAAAATCCAGAGATGATCTGAGCATCCAGCCGGGTTGACGGGCTATTCAACATATGGAGAAACTATCCATGTGCCTGAACCGGGCATGGGTACTGGATACCGAACCCTTCATGTTCAAAACCACCCGGAAAAGTGATTCGGCAGCACTTTGGAGGCACGGTTCTCAAAATCCGGAGATGATTTGAGCGTCCAGCCGGGCTGACGTGCTATTCAACATATGGAGAATCTATCCATGGGCCTGAACCGGGCATGGGTACTGGATACCGAACCCTTCATGTTCAAAACCACCCGAAAAAGTGATTCGGCAGCACTTCGGGGACACGGTTCTCAAAACACGCGCAGCGTCTGGGCGTCCCGTCGGAAACACAGATCATTTGGCATATAATGTCGCCCCTCATAAGCCTGAACAGGACCCAGTTATCAGCCACTTGACCCTTGATGTTCAAAGTCTCATAAAAAAGTGAATCGGCAAGACTGGGACAGTAAAACAGGGGCAGTGACAAGGGGATATCTGATCTGTTAAGGCTTAAAGGAGGGGATGAAAAGAGAGTCATGCACAGCAGCAGCAAGCCCCTCTACCTTCCCACTTAACCCCATTAGCTTGGGAAACGGGAGAAACCATGGACACATTTCTTATGGCGGAGAGGCACCATCTAATGGGCCAAGAAATGTCCAACATCTCCACATCCAGTCCTCTTGGGATGGGGCAAGACATTAAGTGGTCTCCCCCATCACCTAGACGAGGTGGACATACAGGTTCATACAAAGGATGAAAGAAGACATAAATAGCAAGCAAGGGAGCATCCGGTACATACCATCAACCAGAAATAAAAGAGCACTCAAACATATGCCATCTATGTATGCATGCAATAACTCTTAATATGTAGAGAGAAGGAATAAAACGGGTGGTTCTCTTTTGCTATTGAGATAGGGAAATACATGAGAGGGGAAACACCAAGAACAAGAAAGGAAAACAATGCAATATGGGGATTGCCGTAACAGTCCCCCTCTTCCTCCTCTCTCTCTCTCTTCTCACCCTTCTTCTTTTCTTCTTTCTTTTTTTTTTGCTTCTCTTGTTCCCGGGAACCAGGTGGAGGCCAGCCCAAGAGGGACTCCCTTATTGCCCAACCTTCTCTTCTCCTCTCACGCAGCAGCAGGCCAAAAGAGGACCCTCCTCCTTGTATGCAGCAGCAAGCCAAAAGGAAGGAAGAAGCCCCTCTCTTCCACCTTCTAGCAGTAGCCAGCACCTTTTCCCTTGCTCTTTTCCTTCACGTAGGCAGCCACCAAGAAGCCCTCACCCTTCTGCTAGTAGCCAGCACCAAGAAGCAAGAGAGAGCTCTCTCCCTTCTCTCTTCCAAACTTCTTACCCAACCCAGCAGGAGATGCTCTCCACCCTTTTTCTAACCGCCAACCTCCAGGAAGAAGAAAACCCCCCCTGCTCTCTTCCGTGGCCAGCCAAAGGAAGCTTCCAGCCCCCTCCCTTTTTGCCTTAACCGGTTAGCTAAAACCCCCTGCCAACCATGGTGGCCCAGCCCAAAGGAGAAACCTTTTTTGACCACTTTACCTCTGCCATCGTAGCAGATTTATGTTGGAGAGGGAGGTGTTACATTTGCTTAAGGTGGCCTCCCTCCATGGGGAGGAGATGGGCCACTTAAGTGGGTCTTGTTTGGGCCTGTTTAGGGGACTCTTTAGTGGGTTCTTTTAGGGGGATAGCTGGGCCATTAATTAAATGCAAGACCACTGTGCTATATTTTTTGGTGTTCACAAATGCCCCCCACCCGCAGGTGGTGTGAGAGGAGGTGAGTGGCGCCTGCGAGTGCAACTTGATGGACTTTTGACGTTGCAGCTGGATACAGACTAGCCTCATCAATGCGGACAATGCGTGACTTGTCGTCGTCCTGGTGATCTCATCATTTGAAGAGTTTGTCAGTTAGCAGGCGGACAGTAAAAGCGAGAGACGAGTGGCGCAGTGTTCGCAGGTGAACTTTTGTATCTTTTAACAGCCCCATCGACGTGCTGGTGATCTCTGGTTTTCTTTTAGTTGACATTGTGGTCTCAGGGTCGGCGTTCAACGAGAACCATTGTGACCACATCTTGCTAAGTTGGTGAGTTTATTGAATCAACAGCCTTTGAGTCAGTGAAGATTGCTAGGCTGGAGGCTTTCTAACTCTTGTAAGTATTGAACTAGTGGCAATCTTGAGCTGGTGGTCTTCATGGGTCTGCTGTCCATTGGGTTATGTTGGCCTGTTAAACGAGCCAATGGGGCATGCTGGCTTGCTATATGATCTAGTGGCCCTTCCTAGACCCAGTAAGTGACCTTGTTGCTTCCTTTCTTTTGAGCCCTCTTACTGACTGGTCACCTTGAATACGCCTCAATCTGAGCATGCAGTAGCGTTGAGGTCTTTGTAGGGGGGAGTAGACTGCTTCCGCCTCATCGTTGCTGACTGTGATAACCAGATTGCCACTTTGGAGATCTTGTAGACCTCATCAATGCCGCTTTGCTCATAGCTGGATTAATGTGCTCTTGTCTTCCTCTTTTGATTTTTGTTATGTCTAGGTAGTCGACAAAACTGGTTCCATAGGTGTTGACCAACTTAACCATTTGTCGACGCATGCTCTATGTGGTGTTGACAGATTCAATTGAAGTCCACCATGTGTCGACATCTGCTTTTCTGATTGTCGGCTGACTCTGTCAGAAATTTCCTTTGAGAGGCTTGAAATTTGTTTGAAATGACTTCATGTATAATGACATTTCACTTCATCAGGTATGAGATATAACTCTGACTGGCATGAAGATAAGCTTCGACTGGAAATGGCTTGGAGGCGAGCTCCGGATGGCGCTAGCGTGAAGGCGAGCTTTGGTTGGCACTGACGTGAAAATAAGCTTTGATTGTCGAGTACCACTTCTGTCAGGATTTCCTTTCTAGAGATTTGAAGCCTGCTTGCCTTTGGCATCTGTCTTTGATTGATTTTTTTTATTTTCACATTATCGAATTGAGCGCCCTTTCGGATTTTCACCCAATCCGACCCCCTCTTGCTTTTGCCTATGCGCCCTTTCAGGTTTTCACGTAGCGGGGTACCCAATTTTGCCCATGACGCCCTTTCGGGTTTTCGCCATGACTGGGTTCTAACTCTTTTTACCCTTGTCCAGGGGAGACCTAGACAAGTCCAGCGAGGCACCTCTATTTTAAGCCTTTTTTGTTTTTTTTGTATACATATATATATATGTATATATATTATAAGGAGAGATTCATGAGTGGAATACAACTCGACCACCAATCATACCATGATGTCGGTAGATGGTGTGAGGTTATTTAGGTTGATTGCAAAATGGTAACCAGGAAAACCTATGTGCTAACTTCAACAAGGGTTCTAAAGGTAAACATCTATTGGTTAGCCAAGGCAAGAAGTTAAGACTATGCTTTATTTGGAATTTTGAAAAGGTAGAGGCTATCTAAACCTAGGGTCCTACTTGGCGAGAGCAAGTATATATAAGGGTGAGGCATAGATGGCAAGAGACAGCTTGTCTGACTTTTGAGGTTTTGTTTTGACCAGAGAGTGTTTAGCTGGATTCAGAGAATGTATAGCAAAAAAGGAGATTTCATGAAAGAGCAGGGATGGAACTCCCCCTTCTTGCTATTTTGACGATATGACTTCATTCATTTTCTTTTCTTTTTTTTTTTATCACATTATTGACCCAAGCGCCCCTTCGGGTTTTCACCGGAGTCAGCCCCTTCTTGCTTTTGCCTACGCGCCCTTTCGGATTTTCACGTAGCAGGGTTCCCAATTTTACCCACGACGCCCTTTCGAGTTTTCATCGTGGCCGGATTTTTCTTGTCCTTTTTACCCCTACTCGGCAGTGGAATCCGAGTAGGTCCGACGGGCATCTCTATTTTTAGCCCTTTTGTTCATCATTTTTTTTATCATTTCATTTTTTTAATACAGAAATGTCGCAGGATATGCATTGCGAGCATACATTCAATAGTGTACCCTCAGAGTTCTTGAACATGAAAGACTAGAAGGTGCATGTCGTCGAGGCAATGTCGAATTTAGCTCCATGAGTTGTTGGATCCTTCTGACGTTGAAGCATAATGACGCCATATCGAACCATCGACCATTGTGAAGGTGGCTCCACCATATTGACTTGGGGGATCTTTGGGTATGGAATGTCAAAGCTCAATGTTAAATCCCCCGGACCGCCACAAAAAAGGATGAGATAATATACGATTCCTGCAAAAAAGTATGGTTATATAAACATTGAACATGGCTATTCGATTTTAACTCTTAGATCCTTCGAGGTCTCACGTGGCAATTGTCCCACGGGCTGAGATCGAACTACAATACTTTTCTTGTAGTTGCAGCTCCTCGGAGATAGATGTTTATACCCTTGGAGACCTCAGATGCGGAACTAATCCCGCGAATTGAGGCTGGACTACGGTGTTTATCCCATAGTTGCAGCTCCTTGGGGATGGATTCTTATATCCTTGGAGACCTTAGATCGCGGAAATAATCCCACGAGCTGAGACTGGACCACGGTATTTATCCCGTAGTTGCAGCTCCTTGGAGATGGATTCTTATATCCTTGGAGACCTCAGACGCGGAAATAATACCACGAACTGAGGCTAGACTACGGTATTTATCCCGTAGTTGCAGCTCCTTGGAGACAGGTTCTTTTTATATCTTTGGAGACCCCAGATGTGGCAGCATTTCACGATCCGAGGCTGGACTACGGTATTTATCCCGCAGTTGCAGCTCTTGGTAGATTGATTAAGAATTCGAGTACAGGAGCCCAACACGTGAGCAGAGAGACCCGACTTCTTAAATCAAATGTTCTGTTTTCTTTTGGTGCATTTCTTTTATTCTGTTCATTTTCATGATTAATTTTCTCTTTTCTTTTCTTCTTTTTTCTTTCTTCTATTTTTTTTCTACTTTTTTCCTTTTCTTTTCTTCTTTTTATTCTATTTTCTTTTGTCTCTTCTCTTTTTTTTTTGACGAAATTTCATTTCATCCTCTCTTTTTAATCATTTCGTTTTTTTATTGATTATTTTATTATTTTCTAATTATTTTTTCCCTTTTTTATTTTCTTTTTTTAATGTATGTCTTTTAGAGACCTCAAATGTGGTAAACATTCCACAAAATGAGGCTGGATTACGGTACTTGTTCCGCAGTGTCTGTTTATAGGAGGTCAATTTTGATTTATATCTTTGGAGACCCCAGATGTGGAAAATATTCCACAACTGAGAATGGACTGCGATATTTGTCTCGCAGTTGCTGCTCCTTTGAGATTAATTTATCTTTTCTCCCTGGAGACCCCAGATGTGGAAAATGTTCCACAAACTGAGAATGGACTACGGAACTCATCCCGCAGTTGCAGCTCCTTTGAGATTAATTTAATTTTGAATCTCTGGAGACCCCAGATGTGGAAAATGCTCCACAACTGAGAATGGACTACGGAACTTATCCCGTAGTTGCAGTTCCTTTGAGATTAATTTGTCTTTTAAAGTTCTTTTGCTTTAAATATCTTTTTAGTCAATTTTGAAAACATTGGACACAAATTTCGAAATCATGAGGGCATGGAAACCCAATTTTGAAATTTATGAGGGCGTAAAGGCCTCGATCTTTTTATAAACATGTGGGCGCTAAGGACCCAGTTTGAAAACATGAGGGCGAAGAAGCCCGCTTTTAAAATTGTGAGGACGTGAAAGTCCAATCTTTTTATTAAATATGTGGGCGCTAAGGTCCCAGTTTGAAAACATGAGAGCGAAGAAGCCCGCTTTTGAAATTGTGAGGACGTGAAAGACCGATCTTTTTATTAAATATGTGGGCACTAAGGTCCCGTTTGAAAAACATGATTTTGAGTTTTGAAACATGAATTTTCAAATATGATTGACGGATCGTTATTTTGAAAACGTCTATTTTGTAATTTGACTGGCAAATTGTCACTTTTGAAATATGACTTTTGAAACATGATTGGCAAATTGCCACTTTTGAAATATGTCTTTTGAAACATGATTGGCAAATTGCGGCTTTCGAAATATGTCTTTTAAAATATGATTGGAAAATTGCCACTTTTGAAATATGTCTTTTGAAACATGATTGGCGAGACGCCACTTTTTTTAAAATATGGGTTCTTTTGAAATCATGAATGGCAAGCTTGCCAATTTTAAAATTTGACTTTTGAAAATATGATTGGCGATACGCCACTTTTTAAAATATGAGTTCTTTTGAAATCATGAATGGCAAGCTCACCAATTTTAAAATTTGACTTTTGAAAATATGATTGGCGAGATGCCACTTTTTAAAATATGAGTTCTTTTGAAATCATGAATGGCAAGCTCACCAATTTTAAAATTTGACTTTTGAAAATATGATTGGCGAGACGCCACTTTTTAAAATATGAGTTCTTTTGAAATCATGAATGGCAAGCTCGCCAATTTTAAAATATGACTTTTGAAAACATGGTTGGCGATACGCCACTTTTTAAAATATGAGTTCTTTTGAAATCATGAATGGCAAGCTTGCCGATTTGAAAATATGACTTTTGAAAATATGATCGACAATTTGCCAGTTTTTTTTTTAATGCAAATGACGCCCGAATAAGGATAAATCCTTCGTCAACTTTATTAGGGATCCGGAAAAAGAATATACACTGAAAATTTGGTAAGAAAACCCATGTATGAATATGTACATAAGCGGTGAAAGCCCGGTGCGATATGATCATGCGGGCTCATATCATCGCCCTGCAGAAAATATGTAATTTTGTTGAGGTATTATTTGTCTCAGAACCATAGTCCGACTAGCGGTATGGTTGGCCTATTTATTTTTTTGCTGCTCGTCATTGACAATAATACCTCAAGTGGCCCTAAAAGAGCCAATTGAGACCGCCTCGATGATCGGGTCTCATGCTGGGTGGTCGGTGTGACCACCTCAGCAAGCTGCTTCTCTTTTTTTTTGCTCCTTTTTTTTATTTTTTGAATGAGTATTTACATGAATGGACATTACACGTTTGATCTGCATCTGCCCTCAGAATCATTCAATCTTGACGAGCTGGCCCTTATTTATTTGCTGGCTGAAGATCTTGAAGTTCCCCGGGGGGGCATGAGCTTCATCTGTGCATCGAGCATCTTGAACCACTTATACTTTTCGAACTCGGATATCATAGGTTGCGTCTGCCCCCATGTTGGCCAGCGCAAGCTGCAGTATGCTTTTTTGTTCTATTGCGTTGGAGCCCCATGAGGGCGTGGCAGGTCCACTTTGTACTCACCCACTTGTAGCTCTTCTTTTCTTATCAATGCCTCAATTTTGTCTTTGAGGACATAGCAGTCCTCTGTAACATGCCCTGGCAGTTGATGATATAAGCAGAATCGGGGATCGTCTTTTTTCGTGATGTCCTCTGGCCTTCTAGACTCAAGTGGGACGATTTTGTTATGTCGACGTGCCCATTCAAAGAGGGTCTGCGTCTTATCCCTTGGAAAGGAGTATGGCTTTTGCATCTTCTCTTGTAATGAACCCTTTTTATGTCGCTTCATTTGTTTGACAATAGAAGAGCCATCTTCACTCTTTTGTTGTGTAAAGGCTTTGAGGTTCACAGTATGAACATCTGTAGGTATTGGCCTTTTCCCAAGCAATCTGTTTTCCTGACTTAATGCATTGGCAGGAGGATATTTGGAAAGGAATTGTTCGATCTCGGCCACAACTTTATTTAGTCGGTCGAAGGACTTGATCTCAATGCCGATAATCTTTTCTAGGACATGCCTGCCCAAGTTTTGCTTGTAAATTTGGACGGCATCCTCTGGATGTAGTGGTCGTCTGCATCTCATGCTGAGATCCCTCCACCTTTTAACATAGTCAAGAGCCGATTCATTATCTTGTTGCCTGGTTGCATATAACTCGGCCAGTGTGATTTCTCTTTCAGCAACATAGAATCTTTCTACGAACTGTCTTTGCATATCTGGCCAGTCTATAATAGACCCGACTGGTAAATTCGAATACCATTCGAAAGCCAGGCCAGTCAGGGAAGACCCGAAGAATTTGAGCAAATATGACTCATCTGTGGCCAGGTCTCCCATTACATTGACATAATGTGCAACATGTTCTTTTGGCGATCCTTGCCCATTGAACTTTTCAAACTTGGGTGGCTTACTGATGCCAAGAGGTAATCTCTTTGCAGCATGGTACACAGGATATGGTACCTGGTACACCTGAAATAGGGTTTGATCAGACTTGTCCATTCCAGATAGTTTTGTTTCTATGATCTGTTCCAACATTTGTCTATTCATAATCGGTGTCCGGACCATGTCTGGATGAGGAGGAGCCGACTGCATTTGAGCCATGGTGGCGGGCCCTTGAGGTGCTATTTGGCAGGCTATGGGCTGCTCTGGAGCTGTTGGGCTTTTGGTGCCCCCAATAAGGCCTGATACCGACTGGGGCATCGTTGGTTGTAATAGGGTGTGGGGCAGGTTGGTGTCAACTTGTGGTGCCCCCACTATGCCCCCTGCTTCTCTTGGTGCAAGAGCCTGGGCGTCTCTTTCTTCAATTTGCTTCTTCAGCATTTCAATTTCATGTTGATATCTTTGTATCAATGCTGCCACAGCAGGATCATATGTATGAGTGCTAGGGACATCAGATATCACTTCAATTGGAGCTCCTCCCAGAGGGGTAGGTGGCAGGTTGCGAATATTATCAGCTGCTATTATATTTGTAGCCTCTTCTTGGGCCACTGAGACTATTGGGGCTTTGCCCTTAGTTTCTTCCCTCCTGACAGGAGGATTCGGCCCTTCATTGAGCCTTGTCAATTCATCTTGTTCGGGGGGCGTATCCCCATGTTGACTGACCACACCAGTCATATAACATGTGTATGTCTGCAGAGCTCTGTCTGTTCTTTTGGCTTCTTTGCATTCTACCTCGTCCCTGGGTGTCTGCATCCTTTCAGACCCATCCTCTGGCATCTTCTGAGGTAGCTGCTGATATAGAGAAACTACATTTATAGCCTTTTGCCGAGCTTCCTGTCGGGCTTGGGCTTCATGTGGGCGTGGCGGGTCCACCTTATACTCGCCCATTTGCAGCTCTCCTTTGTTGATCAATGCTTGGGCCACATCTTTGAACACATAGCAATCTTCTATGGCATGGCCCACCACTTGATGATAAGGGAAAAAGAGCGGATCACCCTTCCTCTTGGAGTCCTCTGGCCTTTTAGGACTTGGCAAGACAAGCTTGTTGTGTTCGCGGGCTAGCTCAAAGAGGACCCTTGTTTTATTCCTTGGGAAGGAATAAGGCTTTTGCAGTTTCTCTTGTAGCAGAATTTGATTTCTTGGCTTTGACAACTTAGCAGGTGGGGAGCTGGCCACCCCTCTAGCAGTTGTTAAACCCTTGGGCTGTCTTTTCTCCTGGTTTGCCTCATTGGCAGAAGAATACTTGGCGAGGAATGCCTCGATATCAGATGCAACATTGCTCAGTCGGCTGAAGGTTTTGATATCAATTCCGACCGTTCTTTCAAAGATTTCCTCCCGCAGATTGTGCTTGCACATGCGGACAACATCTTCTTCACATGGTGGCTGTTTGTACCTTTTAGTAAGGTTCCTCCACCTTTGAATATAATCATGAGCTGATTCATCATGCTCTTGGGCAATGGCAAAGAACTTTTCTATTGGGACTTCCTCCTCAACCACATAGGGGTCTACTTTAGACATCGACCGCCTATCCGGTTGGTCTATCCTGGATATGGTGGGGGAATCTGAACATGTATACCCCACCGATGAGGACCCAAGAGACTTTGGCCAGCATGGCGCATCAAGGGTCAAGCTTCCCATCGCATCGACGCAATGCGTATCATGACGTGGAGAGTATGGAGTCTGGTGAGCATTAGGTAAGGTAGCAGAGTTATTGCCCTTTTCTGCCAGCTCCATCAAGCCACATATTAGTGTTGGATCTGCAAGATCTGGATGGAGATGGGCCGACTTATTATTTAGAGTGTTGATGATAGCCACTGGCGGCAGCCGGGGCGGCTCTTGGTTTTCAAGTTGCTGCTCAGGAGCATGAGCAGACAATGACTGTTGCTGCACGGGATAGCCTTGCAGTGACTGATATGGCTGCTGCTGCTGTTGGAAGAACCGTGGCTGCAGGAGTTGGTATTGAGTTTGTGGACGCGGCTGCCGAGCCATAGCCAAAGACGTCTGTTGTGGTTGTTCATTTACTGGTCGCATGACAATGCGCTGAGCCGAGGCCTCGACTGACCCTGAGGTCCCTTTAGGAGTCTCCCCTGAGCCCTCAGCTTCTCGGGGTGCATGTCCCTCAGTCTCTTTGCCTTTAATCTGCCTTTTGAGTTCTTCAATTTCGGCCTGGTATTGTTGCAGCAGCATCAGGATAGCTGGATCTGGGGGTACAGCAAGAGGAATCTCCCGCATTGTGCCCCCAGGAGTCATTTCTGGTGGCGGGGGAATTTCACTATTGCCCCCACTGCCTTGGGTGGTAATTGCATCGGCAATAATTGTTGTCATTTGGGTTGTGGAGGTGCTAGCTCCTCCATATGTGGCTGTTAGAGCTGCCGCAGCTGCTCTTCTTCTTGTAACGACGCCTGGCCTCTCAGCCAATTCCGCTAGCTCTTCATTATCAGTCGGCAAGGCTCCATAACGGCTTCCTATGCCAGCCATGTGACATGCAAAGATTTTAATGTTCCCGTTTCGGTCTCTTTCAATCCTTCGGGAAGGAAAGGTCAACCTTTTAAAGACTGACACCCAGGGTTTGACTTTCCTAGGATGCTCATGATCGTGTTCGCAAGGAACATCAATCTCATGAGTACTGCTCTCAGCTTCCGCCTGAGGAGCTCCTTTATCTCTTTGCATTCTCGCTTCCTGCAGCGGGGCATTTGCGAGATGAGGGATGCGGTCGTACATGACCTGTGTTGCCCCCTACCGGTCATATTTGGCTAAGAGCGTCGGCACGGGAGACCTTTCCCAAATAGGTGGCAGATAGGCAGACTTCCGCAGCTCTGCCTTCTTGTTGTGAAAGTGGGCATAAGCACATGCCCCCCCTTGCCGAACTCTGGCCCTGAAGCCTCTGGATGGCCTATGGTAGTTAGGGACCCTTTCGTCAGCTGCTTCTTTTGGTACACTCTTTTCTGGTGCAGGCTCCTCCAGCCTGGGCTTTTGCACTCTCTTAGGTCGCCAGACCTGTTTGAATTTGATCGGTTTCAGGGGCAGCTTGCCCTTGAATGTGTTGAACATTTTTCCTTTGCTTGTTAAATCTTGGAAAGAGTTCTTTACAGGTATTGTTGGCATGACCCGTTTTGGCACAGCATCAGTTCTCTTGGCTTGCAGATAAATTCTTAGATCTCCAATCCGCACACTTCTCCCTGAGTTAGAAACTCGCGCACGATGAGTGACGAGGTTCTCATGCTCTTTTGCCTGTTGAAAATGTATGTTGGTTCTTTTTCTCTGGCTCTTGTTTTGGTTGCCATGCCCCACGTGGTGGACGTGGCAGCTTAGCTTTTTCAGGGATCTCTTTGACTCCAGCTTCATGTGCAGCTTCAGCTCTAGCTTCTGCTTCTGTTTCAGCTCCTGGGTGCAGGATATCAACGAATGCAATCCCCAAGAAATTGGGGAACTCCACAATTGGAGGAAAGCTCCCAAAACGAGTCGGCACGGCGAGATAGCCGTACCGTGCATGATCTTGAATGACTAGGGGTCCGAAGCGTACTCCTGCCATTGGTCCGTTAGTACCTGCCAGTTAAGAAAGATGACAGTTAGTATTAAGTAGTAAGACCACAAGGCTTTCTATTCTGGCGAAGAGATGAAGGGAAGTTTGGTCCCACCGGGCGTGCCACACTGTGGAAATGGAAAATTTTCAATTTTTTTAAAAATCTTTATTTATTATGTTGTCTCATGTTCTCATGGATGCATGCATATTGCTAATCCAAATCCCATCGAATGCTACGTGAGCAATGGCGACGTGAGATGAATCGGCAATTTGCACAGCGCGGGCGTGCCAGTCACCGAAGTGACAACCAAATGTTCTGCCTCCGAGAGTCGGAGGGCTTTAGGTCTGTTATGCGCACCATTTGACTTCGTCAAACGAAAGTGAAAGTCGGGTCCTGGACCAATATCCCGTCGTTGCCTCAGCGCAACGACGTTAATTACATCTCTTTTGGAAAGAGAAAACTCTTGATTAATCACTAGAATAGAAGGTCTTATGGCCTAAGTCGGGACATCCGATAAAAGGCGCAAAATAAAACTACAAGATGCAGTTAGATTGCAAGAGAGTTGAATGTGAATGTGTGTGCCATTCATCTTTTAAGGTCAATTTGCATACTTGCTTATTTATTTGTTCTTTTGTCTATTGTGCAAAAATCTTTTATTTGGTAATGCAAGAGATTTTGACATGCTTTGATTGTCATTGTTATTTTCATGATTTGATCTCATTTGATTGTTATATGCTCAAACATCATCATGCACAACCCATTTGATTCGGCAAATAAAACAATTCGGCAGCCAAAACCATTCTGCAGGGGTGAATCAGCAGGAGCGAATCGGCAGCCAGGCCATTCAATAAGGATGAATCAGCAGGAGCGAATCAGCAGCCAGGCCATTCAGCAGGGGTGAATCAGCAGGAGCGAATCGACAGCCAGGCCATTCAATAAGGATGAATCAGCAGGAGCGAATCAGCAGCCAGGCCACTCAGTAAGGGTGAATCAGCAGGAGCGAATCGGCAGCTAGGCCATTCAGCAGGGGTGAATCAGCAGGAGCGAATCGGCAGCCAGGCCATTCAGCAGGGGTGAATCAGAAGGAGCGAATAGGCAGCCAGGCCATTCAGCAAGGGGGATTCGACAACACTTTTCACAGACCAAAATGATTCGGCAGCCCTTGCAACACACAAAAACGCGTAGGAAACGGAGGATCTGAAGACCGAGTCAGGAGGGAATGGCACCCAAACCACGAAAGGGCTCTGTTTAATTCCGGACGGGGCATGGGAATCAAGTTGTCCGGCCCTTTTGTCCAAAACACCAAATCGCAGTGATTCTGCGGCCCTATTTGTGCACGGTTCTTGAAATCCGGAGATGATCTGAGTGTCCGGTCAGGCTGACGGGCTATTCAACATATGGAGAGCCCCTCCATGGGCCTGAACCGGGCATGGGTATCAGATATCGAACCCTTCATGTTCAAAACCACCCGGAAAAGTGATTCGGCAGCACTTCGGAGGCACGGTTCTCAAAATCCGGAGATGATCCGAGCGTCCAGCCGGGCTGACGGGCTATTCAACATATAGAGAATCCATCTATGGGCCTGAACTGGGCATGGGTACTGGATACTGAACCCTTCATGTTCAAACTCGCCCGGAAAAGTGATTCGGCAGCACTTCGGAGGCGCGGTTCTCGAAATCCGGAGATGGTCTGAACGTCCAGCCGGGCTGACGGGATATTCAACATATATAGAGTCCATCCATGGGCCTAAACCAGGCATGGGTATTAGATACCAAACCCTTCATGTTCAAAACCACCCGGAAAAGTGATTCGGCAGCACTTCGGAGGCGCGGTTCTCGAAATCCAGAGATGGTCTGAACGTCCAGCCGGGCTGACAGGCTATTCAACATATATAGAGTCCATCCATGGGCCTGAACCGGGCATGGGTATTAGATACCGAACCCTTCATGTTCAAAACCACCCGGAAAAGTGATTTGGCAGCACTTCGGAGGCGCGGTTCTCGAAATCCGGAGATGGTCTGAACGTCCATCCGGGCTGACGGGCTATTCAACATATATAGAATCCATCCATGGGCATGAACCGAGCATGGGTATTAGATACCGAACCCTTCATGTTCAAACCCACCCGGAAAAGTGATTCGGCAGCACTTCGGAGGCACGGTTCTCAAAATCCGGAGATGATCTGAGCGTCCAGCCGGGCTGAAGGGCTATTCAACATATGTAGAATCTATCCATGGGCCTGAACCAGGCATGGGTACTAGATACCGAACCCTTCATGTTCAAAACCATCCGGAAAAGTGATTCGGCAGCACTTCGGAGGCACGGTTCTCAAAATCCGGAGATGACCTAAGCGTCCAGCCGGGCTGACGGGCTATTCAACATATGGAGAATCTATCCATGGGCCTGAACCGGGCATGGGTACTGGATACCGAACCCTTCATGTTCAAAACCACCCGGAAAAGTGATTTGGCAGCACTTCGGAGGCACGGTTCTCAAAATCTGGAGATGATCTGAGCGTCCAGCCGGGCTGACGGGCTATTCAACATATGGAAAATCTATCCATGGGTCTGAACCGGGCATGGGTACTGGATACCGAACCCTTCATGTTCAAAACCACCCGGAAAAGTGATTCAGCAGCACTTCAGAGGCACGGTTCTCAAAATCCGGAGATGATCTGAGCGTCCAGCCGGGCTGAAGGGCTATTCAACATATGGAGAATCTATCCATGGGCCTGAACCAGGCATGGGTACTGGATACCGAACCCTTCATGTTCAAAACCACCCGGAAAAGTGATTCGGCAGCACTTCGGAGGCACGGTTCTCAAAATCCGGAGATGATCTGAGCGTCCAACCGGGCTGACGGGCTATTCAACATATGGAGAATCTATCCATGGGCCTGAACCAGGCATGGGTACTGGATACCGAACCCTTCATGTTCAAAACCACCCGGAAAAGTGATTCGGCAGCACTTCGGAGGCACGGCTCTCAAAATCCGGAGATGATCTGAGTGTCCAGCTGGGTTGACGGGCTATTCAACATATGGAGAAACTATCCATGGGCCTGAACCGGGCATGGGTACTGGATACCGAACCCTTCATGTTCAAAACCACCCGGAAAAGTGATTCGGCAGCACTTTGGAGGCACGGTTCTCAAAATCCGGAGATGATCTGAGTGTCCAGCCGGGCTGACGGGCTATTCAACATATGGAGAATCTATCCATGGGTCTGAACCGGGCATGGGTACTGGATACCGAACCCTTCATGTTCAAAACCACTCGAAAAAGTGATTCGGTAGCACTTCGGGGACACGGTTCTCAAAACACACGCAGCGTTTGGGCGTCCCGTCGGAAACACAGATCATTTGGCATATAATGTCGCCCCTCATAAGCCTGAACAGGACCCAATTATCAGCCACTTGACCCTTGATGTTCAAAGTCTCATAAAAAAGTGAATCGGCAAGACTGGGACAGTAAAACAGGGGCAGTGACAAGGGGATATCTGATCTGTTAAGGCTTAAAGGAGGGGAGGAAAAGAGAGTCATGCACAGCAGCAGCAAGCCCCTCTACCTTCCCACTTAACCCCATTAGCTTGGGAAACGGGAGAAACCATGAACAGATTTCTTATGGAGGAGAGGCACCATCTAATGGGCCAAGAAATGTCCAACATCTCCACATCCAGTCCTCTTGGGATGGGGCAAGACATTAAGTGGTCTCCCCCATCACCTAGACGAGGTGGACATACAGGTTCATACAAAGGATGAAAGAAGACATAAATAGCAAGCAAAGGAGCATCCGGTACATACCATCAACCAGAAATAAAAGAGCACTCAAACATATGCCATCTATGTATGCATGTAATAACTCTTAATATGTAGAGAGAAGGAATAAAACGGGTGGTTATCTTTTGCTATTGAGATAGGGAAATACATGAGAGGGGAAACACCAAGAACAAGAAAGGAAAACAATGCAATATGGGGACTGCCGTAACAGTCCCCCTCTTCCTCCTCTCTCTCTCTCTTCTCACCCTTCTTCTTTTCTTCTTTTTTTTTTTTTGCTTCTCTTGTTCCCGGGAACTAGGTGGAGGCCAGCCCAAGAGGGACTCCCTTGTTGCCCAAGCTTCTCTTCTCCTCTCACGCAGCAGCAGGCCAAAAGAGGACCCTCCTCCTTGTATGCAGCAGCAAGCCAAAAGGAAGGAAGAAGCCCCTCTCTTCCACCTTCTAGCAGTAGCCAGCACCTTTTCCCTTGCTCTTTTCCTTCACGTAGGCAGCCACCAAGAAGCCCTCACCCTTCTGCTAGTAGCCAGCACCAAGAAGCAAGAGAGAGCTCTCTCCCTTCTCTCTTCCAAACTTCTTACCCAACCCAGTAGGAGATGCTCTCCACCCTTTTTCTAACCGCCAACCTCCAGGAAGAAGAAAAAACCCCCCCTGCTCTCTTCCGTGGCCAGCCAAAGGAAGCTTCCAGCCCCCTCCCTTTTTGCCTTAACCGGTTAGCCAAAACCCCCTGCCAACCATGGTGGCCCAGCCCAAAGGAGAAACCTTTTTTGACCACTTTACCTCTGCCATCGTAGCAGATTTATGTTGGAAAGGGAGTGTTACATTTTGATGACCAAACTGTCCCCATAATAAATATTTCCATTTATTTATATATTAATTTTGATGATTAACAAAATAACACTAATGGATTACTTGAGCTTTGAGAACAGGAAATAAAAGAAAAATGAAAGTTCAAGACAATCTTGTAAGTCTCATCACACTTCTAACCAAGTCTTTGTATCGACTTCTTTGATAAGCAGAACGATTTCCTCTTTGACCGGAAGCTCAAAGCAAATCGATATCGCAACGACTTTAGAACTCGCAACGTCTCGCGTAACGATTTCTTTTGTAACGATTTCTTTAGAACTCGCAACGACTCTCTGTCGTAACGATTTCTTTAGAGTTTATAACGATTTCTTTAGAATTCATAACGATTTCTTTACTGTTCATAACGATTCTTTACTGTTCATAACGACCTTGCTTTGTATAACGATTTCGTGTAACGATTCCTTACAAACTCGATAGTCATAACGATTTCTCGTAACGATTTCTTCAGAACTCGTAACGACTGCTTGTTGTAACGACTTCATAAGTTATCACAACGATTTCCTTACAGTTCATAACGACTTGCTATAATTCATAACGATTTCATAAGTTATGAAGTCAGCAAGATTCTTTTTATCGAATTTCTTGATGCATCAGTATAATGCCTTTTAATAGCGTTGAAAAGTCAAAGTCATATCTTGTCGGTGACTGCTATGCATTAAATGCTCTCTGATCGTATCTCCCATGCATGCAGACAATATCTTCCATTTCTATGCTACTCTGTCTACGTACTTTTTAGACAGAAAGGAGCCTTGCTATATACTGCAATATCTGTTCCATCTCAACTAACAATAGACAGCAGTCTTAGCTGTCTTCTATTTATTGATGATATGCCTACAGATATCTGACAAGACTCATCTGGACAACGTTGGACACAAGATACAAAGTTCTATGACATCTTCTTGCGTGTACACAAGGATAAAAGACTGACGTTCAGTAGCTTCCTTTGTGACCAGTCTAACGTACACAAGGATAAGAGACAACGGACACTTCAACGTTCGAATTGAATCAGCAGTTAAATAGAAGACTCAAGACGGAAAACAAAAGAGATAGTGAGCAACAACGTTTGATTTCAGAAGAAGAAAGAAATCCATCTTTCGAGTCCTCGGAAGATTGAAACAAGAGCGAAGCTTCCACTCCAACCTTGTTCTTAGCTCTTAGCTCTCTGTGATCAAAAATAGTTTTATTTGTGAGAGCTTGTGTAGTCCTTGGAGAGAAAAACCTTGTTAAATCTCTTTCCTCTCGGGGGCTTAGGAGCTTCAGTGTGTAGCTAGTCAAGCTAGAGTCTGAAGCCTGTTTCCACACCCTTTCTTATAAATTGTGTTCCCTTCTAGACGAAGGAAGACCTGGTGGTATCCAGGGTGGTTGTTGTTCCTTCAGGCTGAAGGAAGACCAGTTGAGGCTGGGTGTAAGGATCCTTAAGGGGGATTATCCCTTGGTAGTAAATCCTGAGGTATTGCTCAGGGACTGGACGTAGGTCTCCTGTGGGGAGGAGTCCGAACCAGGATAAAAATCCTGTGTCTTGTGGATGTGTTTTGTATGATTGTTGTCTTGTTTGCTCTAACTCTAACCTTGTTATTAAGTTGTGCAATCCTTTAAGTAAACAGGTTTAATCAGAGATCGAAGTTTTAATAACCCATTCACCCCCCTCTGGGCTAGCTAGCTGGCACAAGTGGTATCAGAGCACGTCTCTTCGACAAAGAAGAAGATCCAACGATATGAAGAGCAAAGATCAATGGCAGCCCAAAGCAACTTCGAAGGTCAGTCAGTCAACAGGCCTCCCTTATTCGATGGAGAAGATTACACATACTGGAAGACTAGAATGGAATATTTTCTACAAGGTCATGATTACACAATCTGGTCCATTGTAGAAGAAGGCGATCTTTGGTCACAAATGCTAAGGCTCAGTGGACAGATGATGATAGGAAAAGAATATCCTTAAACTGCAAAGCAAGAGCATATTATGCTGTGCCCTAAGCAAGAAAGAGTTCAATAGAGTCTCAGCCTGCAAATCCGCAATGGAAATGTGGGGAAAAGCTCAGAATTACCTATGAAGGGACAGACAAGGTAAATGAGACAAGAATAGATATTCTAGTAGCTCAATATGAAAGATTTCAGATGCAGACAGTGAATCAATAACTCAGTGATGTTCAGCAGATTCACTGACATCACAAATGGATTAGCTGGCTTGGAAAGGTTTATGATGTACCAGATATGGTTAGAAAAGTCCTCAGATCTTTCCCATCTTCATGGACTCCGAAGGTAACAGCATGAAGAAGCCAATGATTTAAATTAATGTCATTGGAAAAGCTATAGGATCTCTCATGGCTCACGAGATAAACATGGAGAGATTAGGAGAATCATCCAGCAGAAGGAAACAATCAATGCTCTCAAAGCAAGTGAAGATAATTCAGAAGAATCCTTGGATAATAGTGAGAGTAGTAAAGACAGTGTGATGAAGAAGCCATGCTGTCTCGAAGACTTCAAAGGATTCTAGCAAAGAAAAGAAATATCGTCCGGAAGAAATTTTTTAAGAAAAACAAGACTTTAGAAAACCAGAAGTAAAGGATCAAAGAAAGGAGAAGTGATTGTTATGAGCCAACTTGGCTCTCATGGCCAACACCGAAGACAAGGTAACTTCTGACTCTTCTTTTGATTCATGCAATGATTCAGATTCTGATAATTTGGAAAATGCTTTTAATGAACTTTATGAAAAATACAAAGAAGTATGCAAATTACTTAAAACTAGTAAGAAAAATATAATCTGTTTAGAAAATACAAACTCAGACCTAAGAACAGAAAATGAAGAACTTGAAAAACAAATTACTGAACATAAAGAAGAAATGAATTATTATGTGAAGATTTAAAAGAGAAAATAAGAAAATAAATCATCTAGAAAAACAAGAAGACTTAGGTAAACTTAAAATAGAAATAGAAAGACTAAATAAAGAAAATGATAATCTATCAAGTACACTAGAAAATTTACCAATGGTAAAAACTCTTTAATATTAAAAGGTGCTAGGAGATCGGGTAAAAAGAAAAATGGATTAGGATATACACCCCCAGACAATGAAGAAACCATAATATACCCTAAAACATATCCAACACCAAAATTTGTACCCGAACAAGATATAGCATACAAAGCTGATTTCAAATCTATAGAAAAAGTAACTAAGTTATCCTGTTGCAGTCACTGCAACAAGTTAGGACATATTAAAATTACATGCCCAACAAGACATAAAAAATGGATATTAAAAGGTAAAGTTGATGATACTAACCAATCAGGACCCAAAAGAATTTGGGTACCTAAAGCTTGATGTTCTCATTTCAGGTTAACCCTCGAGCATCTAAATGGTATTTGGATAGTGGGTGCTCAAGGCATATGTCAGGCAACAAGAAGATATTTATCGATCTCCAAGCTGAAGAAGGTACAGTCACATATGGAGATAATGGAAAAGGACTGTAATAGGAAGTGGATCCGTGAACATCAAAGGAAAATCAGTAATTGAAGATGTTATGCTGGTCAAAGGGTTAAAGCACAATCTCATCAGCATCAGCCAGTTGTGTGACAAAGGCCATCAAATTCAGTTTCAAGAATCAAAATGCAGTATCTTAAAGGATGGTGCAGTCATATTTGAAGCCTACAGAGAAAGAAATTTGTATGTTCTATATCTCGAGGAACTCAAGGATCAAGATGTGTGTTTGGCAGCTAGTAAAGATCAATCAACTGAGTTGTGGCACAGAAGATTGGGCCACTGCAGCTTGGATGGGTTGAACAAGCTAAGAAAGAGAAAACTAGTTGAAGGACTGCCAAAGGTAAATTTCAGACTGGATAGCATTTGCAGACCTTGTGCAAGAGGAAAGCACACCAAGAGCTCCTTCAAATCAAAGACCGTAGTATCCACCTCAAAGCCCTTAGAACTACTTCACATGGATTTATTTGAGTCAATGAGGACTACCAGTTTGGGAGGAAAGAATTTTGGATTTGTAATAGTTGATGATTATTCAAGATTCACTTGGGTATCCTTTTAGAGCACAAAGATGACACATTTGAAAACTTTGTCAGCTTCAGTAAGAAAGTTCAGAAAGATCAGAAATTCTCAATTGTCTCCATTCGATCAGATCATGGTGGTGAGTTTCAGAATGAAAAGTTTACGAAATTCTGTGATGATCAAGGAATTGAGCACAACTTCTCAGCTCCAAGGACACCTCAACAGAATGGAATTGCTGAGAGGAAAAACAGAACTCTTTTGGATATGGCAAGAACCATGTTGTCAGAATATGATCTGCCAAGATATTTCTGGGCCGAAGCTATCAACACTGCATGTTATATCATAAATAGAGTGATGATCAGGCCAATTCTGAAGAAGACTGCTTATGAACTTTACAAAGAAAAGAAGCCAAAGATTAGCCATTTCAGAATATTGGATGTCCTTGCTTCATCCATAACAATGGAAAAAGGGACATTGGTAAGTTGGATGCAAAATCAGATGAAGGCATCTTCATGGGGTACTCTTCTAAACCCAAAGGTTATAGAGTTTTCAATAAACGTTCCTTATTGATTGAACAATCAGTACATGTATTTTTGATGAATCTAACCCTTCCTTGAAAAAGGAAGAAATTAGTGACATTGATGATGCAGATGACTTGTCCGAAAAATTAAAGAATACTTCAATTAAGGACAAAGAGATCCAACTCTGGAAGAACTGCAGCAAACGAAATCCAACATGAAGATCTTCCAAAGGAATGGAGACATCAGAAAGATCACCCTCCTGAAAACATCATTGGTGATCCATCTGTAGGGGTAAGAACTAGAGGTAATGTAATTCCATGCGATATTTAGCATTTGTTTCTCAAATAGAGCCTAAGTCAGTCAATGAAGCTTTATCTGATGAATCTTGGATATTAGCCATGCAAGATGAACTAAATCAGTTCAAGAGAAACCAAGTATGGTCACTTGTTCCTAGACCATCCAATCATTCAGTTATTGGCACCAAGTGGGTGTTCAGAAATAAACTGGATGAGTCTGGAATAATCTTAAGGAACAAAGCCAGATTGGTGGCTCAAGGCTACTCCCAAGAGGAAGGCATAGATTTCGATGAAACTTATGCACCTGTAGCTAGACTTGAGGCCATTAGGATTTTACTTGCTTATGCATCATCTGCGCTTGATTTAAAACTTTTTCAAATGGATGTCAAATCAGCCTTTTTAAATGGTTTCATCAAGGAGGAAGTTTATGTTGAACAACCTCCAGGTTTTGATGACACTGAATTTCCAAATCATGTATTTAAACTACATAAGGCTTTATATGGTTTAAAGCAAGCTCCTAGAGCCTGGTATGAAAGGCTCAGTACTTTCTTATTAAATCATGGTTTCACTAGAGGTAAAGTAGATAGTACATTATTTATAAAATCTAAGGTTAAACATATACTTCTTGTACAAATCTATGTAGATGATATTATTTTTGGATCTACTGATGAATCTCTTTGCAAGTACTTTGAAAAGCTTATGCAGGGAGAATTCGAAATGAGCTTGATGGGGGAGTTAAGCTACTTCCTTAGATTACAAATCAAGCAAGGGAAGAATGGCACTCATATCTGTCAAGCAAAGTACACCAAAGAGCTGTTAAAGAAATTTGGATTTGAAAATGCAAAGCCATTATCAACTCCAATGAGCACATCAACCAGAATGGACAGTGATCAAAAAGGTAAAAGGTAGATCAAAAGAATTATCGAGGTATGATAGATCATTACTTTACTTAACTGCCAGTAGACCAGACATTTTGTTCAGTGTATGCATGTGTGCTAGATATCAGGCAGACCCTAGAGAGTCTCACTTAATTTCTGTAAAAAGAATATTTAGATACCTAGCTAGAACTCATGACTTAGGTCTCTGGTATCCTAGATCATGTGAAATAAAACTAATAGGATATCAGATGCTGATTATGCTGGTTGCAAAGTAGATAGAAAGAGCACCAGTGGATGTTGTCAGTTTCTTGCAGGATGCTTAATATCATGGACATCCAAGAAACAAAATTCAGTAGCTCTATCAACAGCTGAGGCGGAATATGTTGCTGCTGGAAGTAGGTCTCTGGTATCCTAGATCATGTGAAATAAAACTAATAGGATATTCAGATGCTGATTATGCTGGTTGCAAAGTAGATAGAAAGAGCACCAGTGGATGTTGTCAGTTTCTTGCAGGATGCTTAATATCATGGACATCCAAGAAACAAAATTCAGTAGCTCTATCAACAGCTGAGGCGGAATATGTGCTGCTGGAAGTTGCTGTACACAACTTCTTTGGATAAAGCAACAACTTGAAGATTCGGCATTCACATCAAATCATTCCTCTATTGTGTGATAATACAAGTGCCACAACCTCACCAAAAATCCAGTTCACACTCAAGGACGAAGCACATTGAGTAAGATACCATTTTATTCGAGACCATGTAGCTAGTGGTAATTAGAAATTTCGTTTATAGATACAAATGGTCAATTGGCAGATATCTTCACAAAAGCCCTACCTGAAGAGAGATTACATCTCTTAGAAGGGAACTAGGGATGTGCAATTTGTGAAAGAATTTATGTGATTTTATTGACATATAATTTTTCAGATTAAATGAAAGTTCTCTCTCCGTTAAAGTTAAGCAAAACTCAGTTATCTATATGCTTTGACCGCTTCTTGTGTAGAAAGTTGTTTGACTTGTCAAACCTTTTTGTCGCTTTCTATCTTACCGCCTTTGGCGCTCCTCCGTTCAATAAAGTAATATTATTTTATCCAATCGCTCTGAGATCGACTCGTCTTCTACCTTTACCCTTTTTTATCCTCTATCTGTTCACCCAAAGCCGATGCCCTAACGATTTTGGGATCGACTCTCTGCAACTTTCGAAGCCCTCTCTTTCCCGCGAAGAATTCCTTCGAGAACTTCCGTCCCTTCCATCATCCTCCCTTCCAGAATCTTTTCTTCTCTGCACCCATGGCCGCTCCGTTGATCTCCGAAGTGTTGGGGGCTACAGTGCTGAGTATTTATCCCAAGGGAGCAAGAAAGATTTACGTTTGTGAAGCGAAGATTTGCGGAAATAAGGCAGTGGATGTTCAGAATCTTGAGAAGAGTGGCATGGCCAGGCTAGTGATACTCTAAGAAGATTGCAGTGGATGGATGTGGTCACCTTCAGTGAGGTAAGCTACCCGGACTTGGTAAAAGCCTTCTACATTTGTCTGAAGTCAGAAGCAGATGGGTCCCTTGTTTCCTCTGTCAAGGGCATCCAAATCAGAATAACCCATGAGCTTTTGCGTGATTTGTTTGGAGTGAAGACCTCTGGATTTAGTGGCATTCACTCTGTGAATGATGAAGTCAAGGTCTCGGGATTATCGGTCCAGGATTTAAGTTAAAGGATGGGAAGCTGATATTAATCAGATGTCCGCATTCAATAGATTGCTTCACTTTATAGTTGCCAAATCTTAGTACCTCGTAGTGCAAATTTTTCTTCATGTACTAGGGCAGATTTGGACATAATGTTCTGGGCAATCCAGAACAAAGAGATAAACCTGGCCGCAGTGATGATTGAGCGAATGATGTTTGCACATGCTCAGTTATGGGAAACAAAGAGCAAGTGAATGTTTCCTTCGTTGTATGCTCATCTACTGACCAAGATTTTCAAGCACTTTGGAGTAGATTTGTCAGGTGCAGTAGCTGAAAAGATGGGCCAGTCTATAAGGTCCAGAAACCTGAAGAAAAGTGGTTTTTCAGTGCAAGAAGGAGTTTGGTCAAAATCCTCTGTGGCTGAAGGAGAAGCAGTTATTGCAGATATTCCAAAGCAGCAGCAGAGCAAGAAGCAGTAGAAGTAGAGCAAGCAGCAGCAGAGCAAGCAACAGATCCAGCAGAGCAAGCAGCAGCAAATCAAGCAGAGCAAGAACCAGTTGAGTCAGCTGTGGGATGCCAACGAAGCTCAATTGGAAGGGTGCAGCTGGTGTGGCAGATTCCTTGCCCACCACCTTAGTCGCCTCTATTTAAGAGAGGTATTGGACTCCATTCTCTCCTCTCAGTCTCTTCTAAGGCAGGTGGACCTGATGAAGAAGTTATGGCAGCAGGCCATACTGAAGTTCAGTCTGAATCAGTTGCAGATGTGAGGTACAAGCAGGTACTCAACAAGATGGGTCATGGAAGAAGCTCCTAGCAAGGGGAGCAAAGTAGAGTTGATCCTGAAGTATCTGAATCCGTGGCAGAAGGCCACTTGGAGAAAGTTGTCTTGGAAGAGGCTCCTGCTCAGGGGGAGCAAGAAAGTATTGAAGTCCCTGCTCCCATTCGGGGGAGCAAGCTGAGATTGAGAAGCCTGTGAATGAAGATATTCCTGAAAATGTTACACCTACTCAGGAAATCCCAGCTCCCGCCAAGGTTGATGTTAGTGAAGGCCCAAGTGCAAGCAATTTAAATCTAGAGGAGCTGTCTCTCAGCAAGGTAAGCAGAAAAGAGTTGTTCACAGGAGGTCAAGGAAGGGCAAGTGAAGTGAAGCATGTTATGGCCTTGTTAAAAGCACAAGGAGAGATCTTGGCATCAGTTCAGTCTAGCATTCAAGGCATGGTACAAGTCAGGCTTCAACTTCTTCAGACGTATCTTCAATAGAATGCAATGAGGTATTTCAATAAAGAGATGTCTGATATGAAGAATTTGCTGGCTAATCTTTCAAGGTCTAGTGGTGTCCTCCTGAACCCCACTCAGAGCAGTCCAGCTGAAGTTCCCAGGCCACCAGGGCCTCCAGCAGAAGTCTCTCGGCCAAACAGGCCACCAGTTCAAGGGTCAGGGCCATCAGGGCCATCAGTCGTGAGGTCACCCGGACCAGTGGCAGCCGCAGGGTCTTCAGGACCCTCTCCAGCAGTCAGAGAGAGTCAGGCCAAAGGAAAGAGCCAATGTCAGTCTCCAAGGACCATGATACTTCATCTCTTGCCACTCCAACCTCTCCAACCTTCATCTCCTTCTACTGCACCTCCTGCTCACCAACCATAAAACATCCCATGCCTCGCACCCAACCTTCATCACTCTCTACTTCATCTCAACCCTCCATCTCTCCTACTCCAGCTCACATAGCTCAGACTCCATCCTCATTAATCCTAAACCTCAACTATTAAAATTCAAACATCTCCTCTTCAACCACCTCTTCCTTTAATCCTAAAACATTTTTTCTATCCTCTACTACCTCCTAATTCTGTTATCTTTCCTCCAGATAAACCTCTGCCTCTTGGTGTCTTTGACACCAATGTTCCAGACAATTTGAAAGGAACACCCTCCTCACCATTCTTTCCACAGCCTCTCACATTCACAGGACTGACCCTCCAGTCCTGCCATGAAAAAGAGAAAAACCTACTCATCTCTAAGCACTCCTTCTGTTCCTCTATACCCTCATTTATGGTACTCTCTACCCTTGATCCTAAGAGAAGACCTATCTACAAAGAATACTCTAGAAATGCATTCTTTCTACCATTTATGGTATTCCTTTTCTCAACCTATCCGAACACCTGGACATTGTTCTTCCTTTTACTCAGCTATCTCAAGCTTTCAAATCCAAAATCTTGAGGGCACTGAGTTCAAGATGAAGATCAGTGGGCAGCTATCAAAGGAAATAAGGCTCAGTATGCAAAATACCTGACTCCATTCGCAGATTAATGTGCTGAAATCAGAAACCCCTCTCAACCTTCCTCTTAAAGTAGACTTTGTCTCGTTCAAGGTTGATTTTCCAGTTCTTCTGCCGAAGCTGCACTCTTTAGTGTTGATTCAGATGCTGGGTCTCATGCTCTAGATATGTTTGCAAGACAGATGGGCAGGATGTCACCAGCAGGGCAGATCTCCTTCCTTTTTTGCGGTTCATCTTCAGAGAATACCACTCTGGCCGCATGTCTTCTCAGATCTTAGCTCCACTCATTTCTGAGTGTGAAAGACTCACCTCATAAATGGGAGCTTCTCTATCAGGCCTCTTATCAGCATTGGAAGCTATCAATCAAGATCTAGTTAGTCGAGAGAAGCCTGCTCTTTCTGCAGAAGCTTTTATGGATCTAACCTCCATCGCCACCCATACCAGAGATCTATGCTGTATGGGCATCTAGATATTCTGCTTTCTATGCCTTAAAGCAGGATCTGTTAAATCAAAGATCCACTATCCCATTTCCTTGGACAGATTTCTCCATAGGGCCAGTTTTGGTAAGAGTACTTACTACAGATTCTTTTTGGACAAAACTCAGTATGGAGAATTCTTAGAGCAGCAAAGGCAACTCTACATTCAGAGGAACATCCCTTCCATGGGACCCTCCTTCTCAGTTGCCTCTGGCGTTTTTCTGCAAATTTTTGAGGATCTTGAGATCAAGGCATGGCTGTTGTCTCACAGCATGCCTCCTTGTTATCTCCTCTGTATTATCTTTCTCCATCCTAATATACATCCTCTCTCTTCTTTGTCTCATAGCTTGTCTTTTTGCTTAATGACAAAATGGGGGAGACAACTACGTAAATCTGAAAACATACTTCATTTTTTGTATGATGTTTAGTATATTTTGTCATCATCAAAAAGGGGGAGATTGATGACCAAACTGTCCCATAATAAATATTCCATTTATTTATATATTAATTTTGATGATTAACAAATAACACTAATGGATTACTTGAGCTTTGAGAAACAGGAATAAAAGAAAATGAAAGTTCAAGACAATCTGGTAAGTCTCATCACACTTTATCCAAGTCTTTATATCGACTTCTTTGATAAGCAGAACGATTTCCTCTTGGCCGGAAGCTCAAAGCAATCGATATCGCAACGACTCTTAAAGACATCGCAACGTCTTTGTATCGACTTCTTTGATAAGCAGAACGATTTCCTCTTTGACCGGGAAACTCAAAGCAAATCGATATCGCAACGACTCTTAAACGGTCGCAACGATTTCTTTAGAACTCGCAACGACTCCTCTGTCGTAACGATTTCTTTAGACCTCGTAACGATTTCTTTAGAACTCGCAACGACTCTCTGTCGTACGATTTCTTTAGACCTCGTAACGATTTCTTTAGAACTCGCAACGACTCTCTGTCGTAAACGATTTCTTAGAGTTTATAACGAATTTCTTTAGATTCATAACGTTTCTTTAACTGTTCATAACGATTTCTTTACTGTTCATAACGCCTTGCTTTGTATAACGATTTCGTGTAACGATTTCCTTACAACTCGATAGTCATAACGATTCTCGTAACGATTTCTTCAGAACTCGTAACGACTTGCTTGTTGTAACGACTTCATAAGTTATCACAACGATTTCCTACAGTTCATAACGACTTGCTATAATTCATAACGATTTCATAAGTTATGAAGTCAGCAAGATTCTTTTATCGAATTTCTTGATGCATCAGTATAATGCCTTTTAATAGCGTTGAAAAGTCAAAGTCATATCTTGTCCGGTGACTGCTATGCATTAAATGCTCTCTGATCGTATCTCCCATGCATGCAGGAAATATCTTCCATTTCTATGCTACTCTGTCTACGTACTTTTTTAGACAGAAAGGAGCATTGCTATATACTGCAATATCTGTTCCATCTCAACTAACAATAGAATCAGTCTTAGCTGTCTTCTATTTATTGATGAGATGCCTACAGATATCTGACAAGACTCATCTGGACAACGTTGGACACAAGATACAAAGTTCTATGACATCTTCTTGGCGTGGCACAAGGATAAAACTGACGTTCATTAAATCTTCTTTATGACCCTTCTAACGTACACCAAGGATAAAAGACAAGGGCACTTCACGTTCGAATTTGAATCAGCAGTTTAAATAGAAGACTCAAGACGGAAAACATAAGAGATAGTGAGCAACAACGTTTGATTTCAGAAGAAGAAAGAAATCCTACTTTCGAGTCCTCAGAAGATTGAAACAAGAGCGAAGCTTCCACTCCAACCTTGTTCTTAGCTCTTAGCTCTCTGTGATCAAAATATTTTTTATTTGTGAGAGCTTGTGTAGTCCTTGGAGAGAAAAACCTTGTTTAAATCTCTTTCTCTCTCGGGGCTTAGGAGCTTCAGTGTGTAGCTAGTCAAGCTAGAGTCTGAAGCCTATTTCCACACCCTTTCTTATTAAATTGGTGCCCTTCTGGACGAAGGAAGACCTGGTGGTATCCAGGGTGGTTGTTGTTCCCTTCAGGCTGAAGGAACCCAGTTGAGGCTGGGTGTAAGGATCCTTAAGGGGGATTGTACCCTTGGTAGTAAAATCCTGAGGTATTGCTCAGGGACTGGACGTAGGTCTCCTGTGGAGAGGAGTTCCGAACCAGGATAAAATCCTTGTGTCTTGTGGATGTGTTTTGTATGATGGTTTCTTGTTTGCTCTATCTAACCTTGTTATTAAGTTGTGCAATCCTTTAAGTAAACAGGTTTTAATCAGAGATCGAGTTTTATAACCCATTCACCCCCCCTCTGGGCTAGCTAGCTGGGCAACAATTTGCTTAAGGTGACCTCCCTCCATGGGGAGAGATGGGCCACTTATGGGTCTTGTTTGGGCCTGTTTAGGGGACTCTTTAGGGTTCTTTTAGGGGGATAGCTGGGCCATTAATTAAATGCAAGACCACTGTTCTATATTTTTTGGTGTCCACATTTTGATATCTTAACTGCAAGGATATTTCTTAACTGCTGCATCATTTTCACATTTGGAAGTAGGATTGGTGTTGACATTTTTTTTTCTGGGGCAATTAGGTGGCATGTTGCCCATCCAAGTCCTATTACATATTGTTTATAGGGCAATTGGTGTTGCCATTTTTCTTCTTAACAACAACATAAACAAGGACATCTTCTTGCCCCCACATGAACACCGTCAAAAATGGGAGTAGTCTCTCTTAACTAAATGGACATAGACCATAGCGACCTAAATTTCAGCTATTTCTCTTTAATTTATGGCCGTCCAACCAACTGTAATGTACTTCGTATCTGCGATAATGTGGGCTTTTGATTCCAATTAGTATTGAAAGAGAAGAAAAGATTTTCTTGCACTTACGCTTCCTCTGTTAAGGTGCTAGCTAACTGTATACTCATCAGGAAATCAGAAGGAAGAATAAGCATCTCAGGTGTAACATGAACAATTAATATGGAGATCCATATATGCCTTGGGGGTGATACTGTTAAAGGAACTAAACGCCCATATGTAACTGTCAGGGTGGAAAGCATATGCTATTAAAGGATATACTGGCCTTGATTCAAAGAAAAGCACTTGAACAATTAAACATATGCGCCAGTTTTAAATTATACCAGTTCCCTCGAGACGTAGCCAGGAGTGCATAAGCTCATCAATCCTTCCCAGCTGGTTAAGTTATTAATTAATGGCATATTTGTTTACTAACTCTTCTCACTTCCTACAAATGAAGGAAATTTCCCGTGGACCAGTGTTAGGATTGCCAGCCTTGAGAGCCAAAACAGAAACTCCTTGCACCAAGTAGTATATATGATGAGCGTTGGCATTTTTTTACAGATGTGTAGCTGTTGTTTTTACATGTTCAGTGACATTTTTTTCTCATATTTTTATCATGGTCCCCCAAAATGGAATGAGCTTTTATATGTCCTCCGGAAGATACAGAATTCACAGATCCTAGGAAATATGACTAAAATTGATCTCAGATGTCTTTGACTAATCAGCAAGGATGGATGACAAATTTATTGTTTCTAAATATTAAGAAGGGCACATGCTTGTGTCATATCCCAGGTCATGGTATTTTTCTTACCCGATTACTTGAACCTGAGTAATTATATTCTAAGAATGCAATATTATGTGGTATCGTTGATGTTGGGTGACAAATTTTTTTTGGTTAGCTTCTTTTTTTCTTCTATTGCTTGCAGGTGATCTTAAGTAGGTTCTTACTCCATGCGTGACTTTGTCTCCTCTGTGTCATGGTTTCCAAATGGTTATATTTTAATTTCCTTTCTTTTCTTTTAATCTTCAAGTTTGAGTCCCTGTTATGTATTCTCATCCCCTAATTTTCTGAGGTGTGCAAAGAAAATATTGTTTTGCTTGTTTGTGTTGGTTTTTTATTATTTTGTGAGAGGGCGTGATCCCCCCCCCCCCCCCCCCCCCCCACCTTAAAAAATTAAAATGATAGAAAGACAAGACAGGCATGATATTTCCTTTTCCATTACATGTTGCCTTGATGTTTTTTTTGGACATCATTACCATTACATGTGTTATCTTTCTATTCCAACACTTGTCAAATTAATCATTCTCAACTTTTTTACTTGTAGTTGACATCAAAACGAGTTAAATTGTTGGATATATATGGAAGTCAAGTGACCATGGATATTTTCATGAGCACAGATCCAACAAAAATAGTGATAGGCAGGCCTATTAGCCAAGACTTTTGTGAAGTTGCTATCTTATTGGCGAACAAACTTGACTCTCCACTATTTATCAAGGCCCATAACAGGAAGACAATGAATGATGTTATTGGAAGCCACATCCTATAGTTTCTAGAATATGTATGTGTTCCACTTGTTTATATTTTAAATGTTTGTCATGTTGAGATAAAATTTATCCTAACTTTGCTTTGTCTCTCTTTGTCTTTTTGTTCTTTTGACAATTTCAGGTGCAATTGGATTTTAAGAGACAAGTTGGTGATCAAGATTAGTATCTTAGTTAATATGTGATGTTTCACTTATTCATGCACACCGTCTTATCCATTGGATGAACAATTATGAAAAGTACTTGTCATGTGTATAACTTTAATTTTAGTGATAAAACTTTCTTAGATATATATTTCACCTTTACTTTTGATGTTATTTAAATTGTGAGAAATTGTGAATGTTTGTGAATGGATGTGTTGGATGGATGTGTGAATGGATGTGTACATGAAGTGTTGGTTGTGGATGTGAATGGTATGAAATATTAGTTGTGGATGTGAACATGTAAGAGTGCGTGTAATGGGTGGCCCTAGAGGTCACATTTCTGAAATTATGTATAGTTGTAATTTTGGTAGGTATATGTTTTCCTACAACTATTATTTGGTAGGTGTATCTATCTGGTGCATGTACTTAAATAACCTACACAACATATACGTGGTAGGTAAAGTCACAGTTTACACGTACATAATATATATGTGGTAGGTAAAGACAAAGTCGACTACACCTACGACTTTACCTTCGTATACGTTTTACCTACGGTGTTTATACCTACGAGCCAAGTCGTAGGGTCGGTTGTAGGTAAAGACCATTACCTACTATTTTTCACCTACACCTACGGATTTAGGTTGTAGGTATAGCTCATTTTCTAGTAGTGGTTATTTCCTGTTACAGTAAATGTCACATGTTGTTACAATATATATTATTCTTTGGTATAGTAATATTTTCTTTTACATTATACGTTAAATCTTGTTACAGTAAATACTAGGGGTGAACATGGTTTGGTTCGAGTTGACTCATTTTTTAGTCAAACCAAACCGAATCAAATCCCAAGGTCAACCCGAACCAAATCGAACCGAACCGATTTGGTTCGGTTTAAACTAAAGTGTAATGGTTTTTATTACACACCCTTGCGCTTGCCTTGATGGCTAAGGTGCTGGCTCTTTAAATGATAGGGTGGGGTGTTCGAATCTTACATTTGGCATGTTTTTACAACAAATCTCAGATCTGTCACCTTTTTTGACAAAAAAAAATCTGTTTAGCGGAGGTCGATTTTGAACTCAGGACTTTGAAAGCGCGGCGCCACTCAGTGCTAACGAACTGCTCTACATTTTGTTTGAGTTTTTAATGTACATATTATACATATATATTCAGTTTATTCTGTTTTAAGAAGTGAAACCGAATTGAACTGTGTAGGGGCCTAAATCGAATCAAACCGAATTGAACCGAACTGGTCGGTTCGGTTTTTCGATTTGAATTGAATTATGAACAGCTCTAGTAAATACTATTATTTGTTACAATAATCTTTTCTTATTACAATAAAAAACACCACCTAACATATTTTTTCACATACAATATATATTTTACATCATTTACAGTAAGTCTTGATATCACTTACATAAAACATCTATAATATTGAGTGTTGTAATCATTAACAGATATAGTAAGATATGTGATATTCTTTATTTTAATATGATAATATTATTATAATAGGGAATAACATTTATTATAATGAGATTTGATATTTACTATAACACACAATCAATGTTTATTATAAAGGAAAGATTACTATAACATGGAATAATGTTTACTATAACATGACTTGATATTTATTGTAACAAATAATAAAATTTATTGTAAAGAGACTTGATGTTTATTGTGATAGAGAATAACCGTTTACTATCACAGAATGTGATATATATTTATTGGAACAAGCAATTACGTTTATTGTAACAGAATGTGATGTTTACTCTGACAAGCAATTGTAAAGGAACCTAATATTTATTATAAGTGATATAAAAATATGCTGTAAGTGAAAAAATATATTATGTTAAGATGAAAATTTAAAAAATTGATGTCAAAAGATTAAGATCATCTTTTCAGGCTCATAAATATTAAAAAATTAAAAGTAAAGACTAGAAATTAAATCACACGCAAAAGATAAAAATTTTATAACTTTTGGTACGTATTCTAATTAACCGGTCAAATAAGTCACTTCCTCTAATAGAAACGCCTAATTAATTGTCCTTCTTACTTATTATGAAAGTATGCGTCAGTGTACGGGATACGGGTATATATTGAAGGGTAAATTTTTTTTACCATGAATATCCCTAGCCCCAATATATATATATATATATATATATATATATATATATGATATATAATACATACATATGTATATACACGGTTGTGAACCTTCATATAACTCGTGCTACCTTTCTCCCCTATATCGGCCGAAGCAAATTGGTTGGGCCCACTGAAAGCTAGTGGGCTTCTTTCGCAATGGATTGGACTAAAGTTAATTTAACCCATGGCTAGAGTTAGCCAACTTTAAAAGGCCTCTAGAGAACGCTAAACGCGACACCTTAGCGTCAAAGCGTTGCGTTAGTGATCAAGAGGTCTTCTGGGCCAAAATCATTTTTATTTGCTGTGCAGTGCCGATGGATCCTTAAAATTGTGGTAATATTTAGGTTTTTTTTTCTTTTTTATTTTCGCATGTGCAGTCACGTAAAAGTATATGTACTTTTTACTTTTATAAATTTGTAAAAAGTACTACTCCTGGATCACTGGATCAGAATAGTTATCCGAATAAAGTAGAAAATAGTTGAACCATTATTTATGGGGAAACAAAACAATATTTACATAAGAGAACATCAATCTGGCCAGTATATATGGCAAAACTATGCTACCATTATACAGGCAGAAGACTTGTTAAATAGTCCTGCACATGCCTTGACACAAGGGAAAGGAAAAAGAGAGAGCCGGGGGAAGAGGAAGGGCCTTTACATGATCCATCGATCGAGTGAGATGGATTAACGTACGGTACATGGGGCAAATCACACACTTTACTCGTTTATATCCTTCCAAATGGAAAAAGAATCCTTAATAACCATTGACATAATTATGTAGCACTTTGGTATGCATGTCCGGTCCAATCCGAGGGGACGAAGATATCCTACAAAACCCATTAGCGAGAGAGAGAGAGAGATGCACCCAAGTGTCTGAGTATGCTCCTAAATTATTACAGAAAATGATAAATGCCAAATCTCCATTTTTCTTCTATCCTTCTTCTAGATGCATGCTTTTCTCTCCCACGAGTGGGCATCTTGGTAAAGGTGATCTGCTCCAATATCCACAATGCGTGTTGCTCTCCAAATGAAAATCTATTTGTTGCGTGCTTTCCTTCACTTACAGGCAGCTTTTGTGAGTATATTTAAATTTCTTTTTTTTTTTTGTTGGAGTATACATTAGACGATCGGACTTTGTATCCGGATAACTCATGATAGGATGTATTTATAAATAATTTTTTAAAAAATGAAAATCGTATGTGTGTGTGTGTGTAGAGAGAGAGAGAGAGAGATAAGGGTTCTGGGTTGGAAATCTGGTGTCGCCATTTGATAATGGATTCCGGGGTGAAGTGGACCACGCACTTCAGATCTTGGGGATATGCAATAGAATGGTCAACAGGGTTTCTTGAGCTGGCTTGGCTGAGCTCCAATGGGACTTCAACATCCGAGGGACTTCAAACTCAAAAGCCCATGTACTCTACTGTGGTGCGTTTATGGGTTTGACATGAAGGGAAAGATATATACAGATAGAGAGAGAGACAGATCGAGAGAGACCTGTTTTCTACTCTTAAGGATATATTTGATATTAAGATAGATCGAGATAATGGGTTTTGCATGCTCTAGGATCTAGCTTCTTCCTTTCGGATCGGACCAAACGCACCAAAGTGCTGAACGACGTCAAGCGGGTGTAAGAATTCTTTTTCATTGAAAAGGATGAAGAGAAGGAAACGGGTGGAGTGTAAGATGTCCCATGTACCTTCCACCACACTGGGTGGATCATCTGATAAGCTCTCCCTCCCCATCTCTTTTACCCTTCCCTTTGGGCCAAGGCATGTGCAAGACTTTAATTAAAGAGTGCAGATCCTCCACGTGCAAAGGAAGATGAGATTGTAGCAGTCACCAATGGGAGGGCGCCAAATGTCCCATGCCCTTTTCCAAAATATCTTTTTACCTATAAATCGGTTCTTCAGGTGAAAATACACTCGTAAATACTAGGATATAATTATACGCACCAAAATATAATTATATAATATTTGAAATATAAACATTAAAATATAACTATAAACACTTGAATACAACATTATGTTTACGATTGTATTTGGTGTTATAGTTGTATTCTCATGTTTATGGTTATATTTTAGTACTTATGGTTATATATTTTATAATTGTATTTTGGTGCGTATGGTTTTTTTTTTTTTTAAAAATCATACATTTTAACCTGTGGTATGATTGTATCCTAATATTTATGGATATATTTTAACCTGAAGAACCGGTTTATAAGTAAAAAGATATTTTGGAAAAAAAGGAGGGTTTGGACACTTGGCGCCCTTTCATTGATGATTGTTGGAGTCTCATTCTCCTTTACAGTTAGAGGATCTTCACTCTTAATTAAAGTCTTTCTCATGTAGGGCAGTACAATTTTGCTAGACTAGAATATTTCTCTTGTGTAAAGATTCTTTTGTTTTCCACATAAATCATGGTGCCACTATTATCTACTTTATATATATATAATTATTTCGATCTAGGGATATCCAAGAGTAGCATTTTTCTAGATATTAAGAGCACTCGACAACCATCTTCAATAGATTTTACGGGTTAAATCTGTCATCCTATTATTTTGAATAATAAAAATTCAAAAACTACCGATCTATAAGAGGGAGGTTAATTTTCTAGCGTCGGTGGATGAAATATCAACACTCTCCAATCCCCGTTTAACACGTGCCACATATATTTGATAAGCAAATAGGTTGAGAAAGGGGAAAGGTGAGGAGAGGGCGCGAGATCAATTCTGCACCCTCCCGCTGCCCCCCTTCGATTTTGGCAAGGGGAAGCCACTGCACTATGTATTACGTAGTTCTTCACGTGCCACAAATATTTGTTACCCTCAAACGGAACTTTTGATCATCAATTAAAATTTCCTCCTTGCCACAAATTCAACACCGAACTTACATACACAGCGTCACCTAGCATGAATTTAAATGTCGAACAATATTGACACATACAAGCACAATGTATTTACAAAATTCAATGTAAATACATTAATGTTAATTAAGTAAGACTGCATTTATGTGTTTAATGTTATACCCAGCTAGATCGATCGAGTTGAGTGCATCTCATGGGAACAACTGCTTATAAAAGCTAGAAAGACATGTGACATGTGTGGGCATGCGGAGAGATTGCTACAGTTCCATCCTCACATGCAGTGAGAGGAGGGATCTAGGTTCCTCTTTCACATGTTCGTCTAGATGAATTGAAGGGCATGATGGCAAGGATGCATACTTTTCGTACATTATTGGTGTCCGGATACCCGTTGACATATACATATGTGCTTGCTAGTACAACTCTTGGATGTGGGCATGTTTGTTGCCACTATTTTTTGTGGGCGATGATGATGAGAAGTTGAACCCACTGTGCTACTTGCAGAGCTGCGAAATGGACAACAGAGAATGTGTATACCAGGCTGTTCGGCACAGCTGCATCACACTCCTGCGCTAGCTGCTGCTGTGCCTCGGAGCGTTTTGTCCGGCAATCTGAAAGATTGATACGCTAGCTTTTGGTTGTGGTTCTTGCTGTGTGTTGAGCTTGCATGAAGAGATCGATCACAGTACTATTTAATTTCAGATGCTTAACTTTTCTGAGTGCGAGTCCTTAATTTGAGATGTGGGAATTTGTGACCACACAGGCGATCGTTTCTGACCAAATTTAAGGACCGATCCTATCCTTCCGTTGGAAGTGATCAGAGTGCCCGCACTTGGCCCTACAAGTGGAGAAGGGTAGCATTCTTACCTTCCTAGTACCGTTTCATTCCGAAGGTCACGTAACATCAGGCGTCATCTAGCCATTAAGCTATGGACTGTACCCATATTCTTAGAAAGAGTAGTGGAGGGCAAGAAAAAGGAAATACAGCATTGCATCAAGCTATAGGCTCAACCAATATTCTCAGGAGTAGAGGGGGAAGACGAAGGAAAAGAGAGCGGCTAGCTGCATTCACCTTTGGGTTTAACCCATGGAAAGTTTGGAATAGGTTGAGTTAAGAGATCAGGTTATCTAAACCTGACGTTATTGGTTCGAGTAAAGGTAACTGAGGAATTAATAATTAGACCATCAGACCCAGTTCAATGTTGACCATATAAGAGGACTATATATAGATTGCTAGCTAGTTCATACTTTTATTAAAATGTTCCTGTACATTGTGGAGGTGCTGTTCTCATGTAATCATGTACGTAATTAACAGGATTGTGTCTTTGCTGTTTAGTTCATTCAATTCTATTGAATTGTATAAATAGTATTATTTAACTATGAACTGGAAACATTGATGGTTTCAAAAGGAAATTAAGAAACTGAGCTGTTGATATACCCAAAAAAAGAGAAAGAAAGGGAGAAAAAAAAACTAAAAAACTGAGTCGACCCACTTTGTCAAAGTTGTGTTGGGTTAGGTTGAGACATTATTGAACGGGCTGGTCGGATTAGGATTGGAAAGAAGAAAAAAAGTGCATGGCAGCATGAAGGACTAGCGTTGTGTGTTGCGTAGGCCTCTCATGCAGTGGAGATCAGTGAGCTGCCTGGCCCAGCAAGCACATAGGGAGACAGTTGACCTGTAAAAGGAGGGAGCAGCGCAACAATAGACGCATATTATGGGATCCCTCTCACCTTACTCAAGAAGCTCCACCGTAGGTACACAACTACACCTACGGTCTCAGCTGCCCTAACAATTTCCAAAGGTTTTGGCAGCGCAAGTGGGTGTGTCAAAGGCACTGTGTTAACAAGCAGTAGTTAATATCCAGTGCACCGACACTGCAATGAAATCGTACTACTCTTTCGCGGCTGGTCGTCAGTTTTTTTTAAAAAAATTATTATTGCTTTCATTAATAAATTGGCAAGATTAGGTCTTTTAGTTAAAAAAAATCCAAGATTATACCCCTAATTCATAGATGACACAATTATATTAATGATTCCTTGTAATTAATTTCCCACATGAACATGCACATGCAACGAAAAGATTTCCTAGATATTAGGAAAGCAACATAATTAGTCAAATAGAAAGTTGATGAATCAATGACAACATTAATTATCCAGAGATTTCACACATCTCCCATCCCTTGATTTCATAGCTAATTTTCAATTGGCATTACGAGACTAACAGCCGTTGTATTCATAGTTATCTAGACAAGTTTTCACTGATAAAGATGCACCTAGGCTAGTTAGCTATAGTGCTTGACGTGGTTAAGTAACACCTTTTACATATATGCGCAACGTGTGTACTTGTGTCCTCCATCCGAGATCAGACGTCCGTGTTGAGCAAAATCCTACAAAACATGAAAAAAGTAATTTTCTCCTCTTTTTCCTTTTTGTCCCCTTAGCATCCAAATTAAGTGATCTGCTGGGAGTTTTTCACGTAAAGAGAGCCCTAAAAGTAGCCAAAACCGATATATTTTCATCGGAACGATGATGAGGTGTGGAGCGAGGTCGATGAGACTTTGTATATGTAGCTATAGTTGTTCTTATTGGAAATCTGCACGGCATGTCTAGAAATAGCAGTCGTCCTGTCATTTTCAACTTTTTAACCATGTCTGGGCATCATTTTTCTTGGTACATATTATTAATATTAAAGAAATTAAGTATATTATCTGAAAATTAATTGGGACTAACGGAAAGAGAATGTTGTATATTCTCTAGAAATATTAATATCAAAGGTAGAGCTTACATATGTTTTAAAATTATGATACAGAGAATACAAAAAAATAAAATAAAATGCATTTAAAAAATAGTTGAACAACTAGAAACATAGGACATCTATGTTTGGTATTTGGATAGACTGGGGATCCAAATACCAAACATAGCCTCAGATTATATCCTAAGGCCAGTGACCTGAAAGTCTACTAGTTTCCTTCTTTTTCAGGAGCAACAAAATCACGGAAGATGTTCCTGTCAACTTTTTCCACTCCATTTCGACGCTCCGTTTATATATATACTGCACCTCCCCACCCTACTTTGGCAACCCAACCAAACAAGAAGAGTGGAGGGTAGGGGTCTCTCTCTCTCTCTCTCTTTCTCTCTCTCTCTCTCTCTCTAACACACACAGTCCTCCAACTCTGGTACCTTGTACCACCCTTGGTTTCCACTTTCCTCCTGGGAAGCAAAGCAACAGTATCCCAGACAGAAGTAATTAAACAAGGATCAAGAGATGCAAGACGAGAAGAGAACAAAGGTGAAGAAGGGATGCCTGGCCGTGCAGGTCGGCCTCGACGGCGAGGACGGCGGCTGCCGGCGCTTCACCATCCCAATATCCTACCTCCACCATCCTGAGTTCAAGGGGCTGCTCGAGGCAGCTCAAGAAGCGTATGGCTACCACTCCTCGGGGGCCCTGAAGCTGCCGTGCTCCGTCGACGACTTCCTCCACCTCCGGTGGCTCATCGAGCGCGAGTCCCGTAGCTCCCACAATCACCACCACTTCCACCACCCTTCTTTCACCTTTGCTCACTGCCGATAGCTCTGGGCTGTCTTCCTCATCCTCCAGTTCTTTGTTTCTTTCTTTCAAGGTTTTCTTGTGCATGCAGGTGATCTGCATCTGCTTTTCCAGTCCTATAACTGTATATGAAAGGGGATACGCTTCCAAAGGCTTCCATGGATCTTGGGATTCTGTGGAAGTTTCTATGCTTGACCTTATTAATTAGCTTTTACATAGGTATAGATATGACTCCGTTGCTCGATCGTTGTGCTGCCTATGATCTTCTGCTTAAACAACAGATTGACAAACTAGGCTGTCTCCCTTAGATTAATCCAAGTGTTTGGTTTCATGTTCTCCTCAGTTTATGAGACACATCGTTATTAACGTACCGAATTAATTTCTGATTAATTCTCGTCCAAAGTAGTTCCCCATCTGCACTAGATACCATGTGGTTTCTTTAAAATCTATTGTGAGATCCTGTGACTTATCATCATTTGCGTTTAAAAAGGGAATTGAATCATGTTGGGGGAGTAGCACAGCCTAATGTTAGTCCTCGATCCTTCCTGATCTTCTGAAGTTTTCCCACGCTTTGCAAGAGTGGTTGTGTGTCAAGGTCATGGAGTAATGTCGATGTCCCGGCTAATAAATATCAGGGATGATGAGCTATGATAAATCATATTCCTTTGATGACAACAAGATGAATTATTCAGGATGATCGATCCAGTTACATAAAGATAGCTAATATGAGAAAAAGATACTCTTAATTTTAGCGACCACAGTCTTATTATACCAGAAATGAGAAAAAGATATATATGCAAAAGATTAGATATATATATATATATCTAAATCAGTCTTGTTTCGGCTAGAATAAAAGTTTTCTAATTGAATTAAATCAAATATGCTGGTTAGTTCATTTTCATTTGTAATAAGATTCATATCACCAAAATGAGTAATTGTCCTGAACTTGGAAAACTCATCCTATATATTTTTAGTTTATCCACTTGACAAAAAGGCCCAGCTGACTCTTGACAGATTTGATGAACATAGAGCCTGGACACAACAGGGCTATGAACTTATCCAGAGTTGGTCCCCAGCCTTCGTTTGTGGGTGGGCCAAGATGTGAAGCTTGAACAAATTAAGAAGCAGCAACCCAGACGTTATTCCGAGAGTAGGTGATGGGGATATAGACGGTATAATCTGTCCTTTTCCATTGTTTATGGAAAAGTACGGATATATATGCCTTGTGACTTATTCGATTGGATATTGTAGAGGTATTCTTTAGTCCCACATTGAAAGATAGTGAGAACAAGTGTGTGCTTATCAGTAAGAGTCTCACCTCTCTCCCAAGAGGGCCCTCACCTCTTCTCCCAAGAGGGCCATTTTAAAGGATAAAACCCCAAGCATGGGGACAATACATCTTGGGAGGCACACTTAAATCATGTCTCTTCATTCACGTCTCTTCATTGACGCCACCTGTAGGGCTCTTTTAAAAGATAAAACCTCAAGTATGGGGACAATACCTCTTGAGAGGCACACTTAAATCACGTGTGTGTGTGTGTGTGCCATTAATATGATCTCATGGAGGTGAGGAAACGGTATCTAAATTAAGATCATGAATAGAAGTCCCTGCACATAATTACCTGTTAAACAATAAGCATAATTACAAAGAGAGGAGAGAAGCCTTCCCATCAAGATTGAAGAGGTGATCAAGACCACGAAGTCTACCATTTCGTCTACGTCTGACGTTTTCCTATGATGAGAAAGATCCAGGAGTACAACAGATCTTCTGCACCCACCATGGTGTAATTGTGTTTGATCGATCTCTATGAAGTCAGCGCACTGCATGGAATTGTGGAATAATCTTAAGATAAGATTTAAATCGATCATGTACACAAAGACTAGTGGTTCAACACACCCCTTAGGACTTACGTTCAAATCTTCATCCTCACACTAATTCCAAAAAAAAAACAAAAAAAAGGATTTAGATCCATATAAAAAAAATACAGATATGGAACAACTTCAATCAAAAGTGATTAATTTTTCACCTTAAAGTCATCATCATTAATTTTGATCTTTTATAGTGTTTTGATTTTCTTACTTGAGGATGATATTGGCACACGTGCAAAGGCCTTTAATTTCCATTTGTTCTTTTGAATCTCCCACAGACGTGCATGGCAAAAGCGACCACATGCAAGAACAGAATGCTTTTTAGCAGTGCTTCAGTCTGTTTTTTTGGTTGTTGACAACGTGGGTCATTCTTGTTGAGATGCATAACGGCAAATCTTAATGGGGAAAGGTGATATATCTCCAATTGGTTTCATACATCCCCGGGAAGCCACTTAGAGGACTCTGGGATTTGATTCCCACGTTATACATTTTCCCGAGGATTCATCTTTGAGCAAAAGAATTGAACTAATTTATAAGGTAACAGTACTAGCTAGAATCATTAATTACTCGGAATAAGTGGTCCTAGCTAGAGTCCCTGTAAAAGATGGCGAACTCATCCATGCATCTAAGCCTCTGAACAGCCCAGAGACATCCAACCATCTCTATTCTTTCATCTATGCCAGTGTAGTTATGATATAGCACCACTTTATAATATAAGTTGACAGAGGTGGCCGGGGGGATCGAGGGGTACGTTCCATCTCTAGCTAGGACGCTGCTGGCCGGGAGTTAATTTCCAGCTGAGCAAACTGCTAATTGCTTTCCATACGGATTTGGCCGATGCATTGTCGAAGGAAGCCATACATCTTCAGAGGACATTACAGGTTCTCCACACAACAAGAAGTGATCCTGTTGTAATAAATTAATCTGCTATATATCCGTGGAAGATGCATCGAAGAAAAAGGCCACATCTAACTTGCGCAAGCCTACTAGTAGTAGTAGGTGGAGGCCCATACAACGGCGAAGTTCCCAAGCTTATACTGAAGATAATGCAGGGATGAATTGAGAAGTCACAAGGGATATATTGTCATGCTAAATACTAGTATACTACAAATGCTTAGGATGGAGAGCAAACAAGCAATGAAATCATTACTGTTTGTAGTATTTTATTAGCTGTGTCAAACGAAGAGGTTAAATATGTAGATACGCGCGGTCTCACTCAGTCCGAAGAAGGTTGATTAATGTGTCATTAATTAATTAATGGTGGTAACAATGCCATGCACAATTGCCCAGAGTTTGGAGATGCAGAAAGATTGTGAGGTTGTTGATCAACAAGAGGAGTATATATGTCAATGTTCCACTGGAACTATATATGCTTGGTGCCCACGGAAGTTCTTGTGGCCGTTCCCGCTAATCTTGTGCCCCTTCCATCAACCGATGCTTGCGCATCTTCATCTCCCGATGATTGCTTCCCCTGAGACTGCGGTGCAACTCTTTTGGACTCTAGTAATTGCAGCCAGCCCAGAGATTGTGGATCCATGGAAGCAGCTGCCTCACAACTTGGTGCTCTAATTACTCCTTAATTCCTCTGACAACCCCAATTCCATCGACGTGAATGCCCCCATTCCACTAGTTAATTCACAAGTTCCAATGTAGCCACCGACCCATATGGCGATTGTGGCTCATTGGGCTTCGATGGGGAAGTAATTGTAGACAAAGCCCAAATTAATTCTAAGAGAAAAGCTTTTTGCACTTCTGAAAATACAGATAATGTCTAGTCATCTTGCACTTTTCCCCTTGTAAAAGAGGAGAGAGGTCCATGTGCCATCTTGATTCCCACCAATTATAAAAAGGGGGGGGGAGAAATACAAGATGACTAGATATTTCTGTACTTTCAGAAGTACAGAAAACCTTTCTCTAATTCTAATACACTTAGTAAGGAAGCTGACACTATGAGTTAGTCGCGCTCCCCTATCATGACCAACTCCTCCTCAACATTTTCTAGCCGTCGACAATTCATTTACGTCCGAATCATAAAAAGGATGTTAGGATTTACCTACCTATCTTTGGACTCACTCTCCTAACCCTCCTTGTCAGAGTTCTCCTCAGATTGTTGTTATTTTGACGTCAAAATCTTTCCAATTTCAAGATCCTCAAGATGATGTTTTAGCAGAATTTTCAAAACAAGCCTTGCTACCTTAGTGATATTGGCATTATCTCTATCTCTAACCACTCAAAATCAGAAAATATTTTTATGCCTGACAATCCTTCCCAGCTTCGGACTTATAGTTCGTATATATTTACCGTATAGTCTCTTAACCTAGATTTTCTTTATTCTTTGGGCTGCCTTACATGTTTGGCCTAAGCTCCTCAGTTTGTAAGCGGTTGTTGCCCCCCTGTTTTTTTCTTCCTTTTTTTTTTTTTAATAAAATGGCTAGATGATGCCCTTAACATTAAAAAAGAAAAGTGTACTAATTGGCAAATTAATGCAACAAGTATTTATCTATATGCAGATAGGCTAGCAATTCTAAATATGGATGATACTTTTGTGGCCCATCCCTCATTTAAGTGATATTTCATTAACTCTTCTGAACGAATTATATGAGGCTACGTCTCATGATTTCTAGCCCTGCCCTTTTGGTCAGCTTCAGGATCTACCATACGATAACCAGAAATAGCGCAAACTGGAAGCCCAGGAAACGATTCAAGGAGCTTGGGGTAGCGAGAATTGGAATCCTTAACAGTACTTCAGCTGTAGGGGACTACTCTTCTGCTAGTACTGTTGGTTTCATGAAGAGAGAACAGTGATGATATATAACAAAGAGGAGACGCATGGAAGGTAGTGAGTTGCTGATGTGGTAGAGAAAGGGAAGGTGTTGGGCCGGTTGAATACCTATTAAAGTCTTTTCATGTCGGCTCTCATAGAATTCAATATAAATAGTGACTATCGGATGATTCGGATCGATGCAAATTAAAGTAACATCCTTCACATGAATCGTCATGCAAATTAATGTCCAAACAAGGTTAATTGAGTTAAATGGTGTTGTCTCACCGATAGATATATAAGAGGGAGTACTCCAATCGATCTCTACAATCTCCAGACTCCAATAATTAACTTATAAATACTTCCAGATGGCACCAATTTACAACATCTTGTATACAAGTAGATGCCCAACTAGGAGTTCAGAGATAAGTATATATATTGGGTGCTTTGATAAGAAATAAAGTCTCATAGGATTTCTTATTTGTTGGGATACATCGTAATATGTTTTAATTAAGTAGGTTAGGAAAAATCTGTGACACCTCAAATTTATATCAAATACGAAGTTATAATTTAGCATATCTGCATAAGGAAATTATTCAAAGATTTATATGGTTCCATGCATGTTGCAGGTACTATTTCCAGACATATGTACACCGACATGGTGTCATTGGATTTTGGTAATGAAATATAAGTTTGAAATTATCATAATTATTAAGAAAATATGTTGATTCCAAAAATATAAATATTGAGAATTTTTTAATGCAAGGTTAACGAGGTAAATCTAATTTATCTATTTTTAAGACAATTTGTACCTAATAAATGTTTATTTCAAAAAATTAAATTATCACATTGTAATTAAACTAGGGTTGAAATTTCATTTTGATCGGATGTCATTTAAATACTAAATTAATATTCTAAATAGACCTAAATAAATAATAATCTATTTACGTAACTTGTTTACGTAAGTTAATTGTTCCTTCATCTAGAAGTAACTTGCATCCAAGTGTGAACATATGTAGGTACTGGTAGGCACATGTAAGATTGCACATATGCATTAGTGTAAACATATGTGTGTGTGTATCAAAAGAAATGATAAAATAATAACAAGGAAAGGGATAAGCATTTCTGCATGTACATACATACGTGTAAGTGTGTGCTTGTTAGTGTAACATGCATGAGTGTGTGAGGTGTTAAGAGAAAGTGGGTGCAATGATGAGAAAGTTACGTGTGAGAGTGTGGAAGTGTTTAACATGCATGTGCAAGTAAATATATATATAGATAGAAAGGGGTTGGTGGTGGAAGCATTAGAAGAAGAAGAAATGCCAGGAAAGAAGGAGTTTCGTAGAAGGAGTAAAGGCAAGCTAGGTTCTGTTGGGAAGAAAGAAAAGAAGGAAGTAAAGTACAAGGTTATAGGTGTCATCACAATACCTATAAGATAGTAATATTTCCCTTGATCCTTAATCAAGTTTATAAATCAAGAATTTCAATTAACATAGATCAGAAACAAATATTTCATGTGAAGTTTTACTTTAAAAGACCATCATGTGATTTCTAGATCATTTATATATTTATGTAATTTCTCTTGGTATCATCGTAGACCTCTATAATTTCTTATGAAATTAGAATTTATTATTATTTTCTCAAAATTTGATATTGATATTTGTAGCATGTTCTTTAATAGAGGACATGAGGTTAAATTCTGTTAAGATCAATCTCTTTGATTAGTAGGTTTCGAAAAGCCAGAGTAGTGTCAACACATACCCTTCAGAGTGTCAACACATACCCTTCATTGTGTCAACACACCTCCTTCAGTGTGTCGACACATACCCTTCAGAGTGTCAACACATACCCTTCAGTGTGTCAATACATCCTTCAGTGTGTCAACACACTCTTTCATCAGGTTGACACACCCATTTAGTCAGGTTGACACACCCTGCAATCAGGTCGACCTAACCCTTCAGTCAGGTTGACACACCCTGCATTCAGGTCAATCTAACCCTTGTTTTCAGTGACTTAGGTCGACACACTCAATGACTCAGGTCAACACACTATTGTTTCAGGTCGACACACCCTGTTAATCAGAGTTCTTTCTTGAAATAATTTTTACATGAATTATAGTATATTAAATTTCATATTTACCTGAAATAATTATTAAGTTACTCACTCTTTTAAAAGTGATTTATAAAGTACTCATGGATCAACTCTTACATGTTAGCTTGTCTCATATTTCTTGAAAATTCACTTGCAATGTCTAGAACTTGGGATCTCTAGATCTCTCGTGGATTTACAATGCTGGAATGAGCCAATTTAAGGGCCCTGACCTGGTCCTAGGAGGAGCACCTAAAAGTACTTATGCCCATGGGAGTGTGAATGGTCTGGTGTGACATTGCACCTAAAGGACATGTTAAATTTACTAGACATCTGGCTTCAGATAATGTTCATGTGAATACTTGGTGCTCAAAATCTAGTTATTTGATACATGGAAAATTCTCACCTCATGAGATTTTACCCTTATAAATTTGTTTTACTTGAAACTTCTTGTTTCTAATTTAATCATTTACTTGATAGTACATGTCTAACACCCTTACAGTGACATTCTTGCAACACATGATTCAATGTATTCTAATTAAGATTGATATACTCTCTCATTACCATGTCAATTTTCAGTATACTTATTTATCAAGTTTATGTACCATTGTTTTAATGTCTTAATCACTTAAACCCCGGACAGTGTGAATTTACCTACTAGACAATTAGCTCATAATGTGATTATAACACTTTTTCCAGGTTCTAGTGAGACTGATAAGGAAGAGGGAGAGCAAGGGACTGAGGAGTAGGCCAGAAGAACCACTTTTATACTTTTCTTTTTGTCTCTTATTGTACCGTTACTTGGTACCTATCAAGTAAAGAACTATGACTGTGTAATATAAGGCTATTATATGTAAATATAATGTCATGTTTTCCTTCTACCCTCATGTTGTTACACTTAAATAAATGACATCTGTGTGCACCTGAGTTTTCTGCTGCACTCGGGGCGTCACAGATTGAGTGGTATCAGAGCAACTGTAGTACCCCATAAAATTCATAAATTAGAAAATATAGATAAATTAAAATTTTATCAATTTATAAATTCAAACTAGTTAAAAAGGGTAAGCATCATTATTGCATGTGTAAAAACTCATATAAAAATTTCGTAAAAATAGTAGTTATACTTTAAATAACGTTCTCTAATGACTGATCAAGAAATTTGGGCATAGAAAAATCATTTGGACTAAGTTTAAGAATTTATGCGACATATCATCGTAATTAAAGGATAAGTCGGAGAACCCATTATCACATGTACCCAAAGTGAATTACAAATCAAAATAAATACATGGGTAGACTTTAAACAATATGGGTTGATAGCCTATTATGATAATTGGATCAATGGACAATTTTGTTCCATGAAAATACTCTCTAATAATAAAAGGATAATTAAAATCTATTAAGTAAATTAAGTATATGTGTTGTACAATTGAACCATACTTAAGTATTGGGCCAAAAGCAAGATCCCAAATAATGGATAAAGGTTAGAAATATTGTGATAAATGATATTAAATTGAATTGAAATAAGAAATTAATTGAATAAATATGATAAATAGATTTAAATTAGAATAAAGAGGGAATACATGGAATAAAAGGGAATTAAATTAAAACCCATTAACTTAAATTAGTAAATGGGTTCAACAAATGGTCCACACATAAAGTAATGAGCCAAAAAGCCAAGAGCCCATCTTTGGATGGGAGATCTTTTGCCTAAATTCGGAGTTAATTATTAAGTAAATTAAAAAGGGGCAAGATAATCACTAAAATAGCTTGTAAATATCTTAAAAAGAGACCTAAGCCTATCCTAATCCTTTGCCCATGAAATTAACCCTCTTCCCCATCCTATTAGGTAGATAAAGGAGAGAAATAGGGAGATAATTATATAAATTCTGAGTTTAATGGAAAGGAGGAGTTTAGAAGGGTAGGACTCTATTAGCAACCCAATACAGCCCTAATTCGTCTCTACCAAGCCTCATTTTGTTGCTGGGGCTCTAGAGAACGAAGAGAGAAGGCTGAGGACGAGGAGCAAGGAGAGGAAGGAGCTTGGAGCAAGGGAGTTTTCATCTTCTTCTTCATCCAAATCTTAGGTTTTCATAACAGCGCAAAAAGGTAGGCAATCTCTCAAGCTCAATCTAATCATACTCGACTCTAGGTAGACCATGATCCTCTCTATCAAAGTCCCATGATTTTTCTAATTTTCGTTGCTCCATAAAGGAGTATTAAATGCCCTAATCTATGTCATCTCCATGTACTCGAACTTTCATGTTTGCTTCCAAACCATGTATGTACTTGATCTCATGTCACAAATCTTTTATCATAGTTATTGCATGATGTTAAGGTTCTAATGATCCTATTTGCCCCAAATTTTATTATGCATCCATTGAGAATTAAATCGATTTCCATGACTATGCATGTTTTAGGTCACCGAAATATAACCTAATTAAAGCATGCCCAAACCTTGTCTATTTTCAAATTACTCATGCCTGTTGATAGATCTACATGTCTACTTCCGTTTAAAACTAGTTTCATGATTTTTGGATGTTCATATGATTTTATACGGATTTTAGATTGACCCTGTCATGCATGAAGGAGGGACCCAATCCAAAAAAAGGCTGATTTCCCTTTTGGGTTCGGGCCGCCCTTCTGAAATCGCGACGGACCGACCCGTCGCGATCTCAGAAGGGACGCGACCGGCCGAACCGTCGTGTCTTCGAGCTGTCACGATTCCCACCTGACCGGCCGATTCAGCTGTCGCGCCCAACCGCTGTGTCGCGACATGAAACGCGACGGGTACCCCCGTCGCGATTTCAAGAATGTGGCCAGAACCTGTAATTGCTCACGTACCCCTGTTCTATATGCCAGTTAACTCTAGTTAACCCTTAATTGTGCACTGTTATGATTAGTATTAATCTAAATATAAATATTTGGTAATATTTACATAAATTCAATTAATTAAAAGTCATGTGCACAATTATTCATGTTCTTATGATTTTTTTACACTTGCACACACTAAACCTTATTATTTGCAATGAGACCTTATTAAATTACTTAATAATCTATTCGGTAATTAAGTGCAATATTCCACTTAAAATTCCCTATTATTTTTAATAACACTTGTATTCGTTTTATTCGCGTGCTTTGTACACCGTTATCGCGTCCCACTGCCATCGAGCACCAGAGGTAAGACGGATAATATTTCGTTACACACTTTTTATTGGCATAGACCACCTCTTCGTTGGGAATACTTCTGACTGGACCAGAGACTCCTTGTCAAGGCCTCCGTAAGTCACATTGGCTTTGGCGCACGTCCGTTGCCGACAAGCTGATTGAACCCTTAAAACCCTTTACACCTTTAGGGATCAGTACGATCCAAACGGCCTTAGTATGTTCTCTCTTACCTTGGGATCTCACCGAATCATCTAGCCTGTGTTCATAGCACGGCTAATGGGCGGTTGTAACTTCTACCTGACTGTCGGCACCCGACCTAGTGCTGTGCAACTGTGACTATCGTCTGTTTATCGTTGTTTTACGTTTACATCCCTGTTCTTATCTAAATATCTCTTTACTCTCATCTGCTCACTTTATCTCTACACTCTCATCTATTCGTCTATTACTCTCATCTCTTATTAGTACTCTATTTGGCCATATAATTGATTGTCTAAGATAACAAACAAGACTATACCAATGCAATAGGGACCGATCTGGTCTTGGGGAGAGCACCCGAAGAGTGTCATTTCCTCGCGAGGGTCAACATGATCAGGGTGTGTACTGTTGGGTTGAGTGTGTTTTGGAATTTCCTAAAGTTGCATTTTAATGATTACCAATGAACATCACTCATACTTTGATTTTGATGATGACATATTGTGATTTTGATGATGACATGTTATACATTTTTTACATATCACAATAATGCTTAAACAACATGTGTTTGATGTTTAATATCTCATATTTTAATGATAATATCTTGTACTAATGATTTATGTGTTAAATTTGCACGTGTATATAGATTTTGTCATGGTAGTGTCGACACACCCATTGATGGTGTCGACACTAGGTCAGAGTCCCTGAAGCGTTTTCATGAAGACAGGGTCAAGTGTGTCGACACAGCCCCTGGTAGTGTCGACACTATACCAGATTCCAGAAGACCCAGTTGCCTGACTGGGACAGTGTGTCGACATAGTCAGTGGCAGTGTCAACACTAGTCTCAGCTCCCAAAAGACCAGTTTTGTGCAAATGGGATAGTGTGTCGACACACTCCCTGGTGGTGTCGACACACTCCGGATGAAACTCAAAATCGTGAATTTCTTTGGACACATGGCCGCTTGGGGTTCAAGGGAATCTGCCTAGGTTTTTGTGCCCACGTACCCTAAGGCTCCTTATGGACATATAGGGCTATAAATACCCATGTTTTTGGTACTCCAAAGCACCCCACGCAAGACAAGAGCCAAGAGCTTTCTGGAAGAAGGGAAGCAGAGCGGGAAAAAGGCATCTACATCCAAAGGAGCAGAGCAGCACCGCCAAGGGAAGAAGAAGGAGAAGAAGAGAAGGAGCTCGTGATTGCAGCAGTGCTGGTCAAGAAGGAGATCCAGCCGAGTCTGTACTTGGTTAGAGTGTCAATTTTTCTGAGGAATCTGTGTATGTATTTCACACAAATCTCCCAATTCTATTTGTCTCTACTATTTCTATTGTACTGAGATAGATCGTGCTAGAGGATCTATACTCTAAGTGTGCTTGTTCTAGCAAAACTTGGATCTATTGTGATCCAGAGGTTTGAGTACTTTGTACTCTGTTTTGGAGCCCTAGTTCTCTGGGTTGGAGCCATTGTGCTCTGGTGCTTGAGCCGTAGTGCTCAAGGGCTTATGAATTTGCTGAATTCACAAGTGATCTTTGGAGTAGGTCGTTGTGTCTATCTCCTGGGTTTCTTTGAGTCGTTGCACTCAAAGAGGTTGGAGTCGTTGTACTCAGTTTGTACTGCACTTGTGCTAGTGGTTCCTCTGTTGTGAGGAGGTGGATGTAGGAGACACAAGTTGTGTTCTCCAAACCACCTTAAAATCTTCAGTGCATTGTGGTTTGATGTGTGGTTTGTTGTTCTTATTCACTATATTCACACATCACACTTGGATCTAATCGAATTATGTGTTTTACTTATTTTAATTCCGCTGCCATACACACAATTTCTTAGTTCTTTTATCAAAGTCACCTATCCAATCCCCAACAATTGGTATCAGAGCGGGTCAGAGTCAAATCTATACTCTAAGGTGCTTTGGTGAATTTTCTGTATTTCAGATTTTTGATCACTTGCTCAAATTGCTGTGTGTTTTGGTTTGATTATCTTTATCATGGACTCTAGAGGTTTTGTTGCTGAAGGTCATTCAATCAATAGGCCTCCATTTTTTGATGGTACTGACTATCCTTACTGGAAGAATAGGATGATGGTTTTTCTTAGAGCACAGAACTATGAAGTATGGAGAATTGTTGAAAAAGGACCAATTGAAGTCACTAGAGATGAAGATCAATGGACCAGGGAGCAGATCAGAAGGGTCACCCTGAACTACAGTACCATGAACATGCTGTAATGTGCCATCCATCCAAAGGAGTATTCCAGAATCTCTATGTGTAAGTCTGCCAAGGAGATGTGGGATAAATTAGAATTGCTTTATGAGGGCACATCTCAGGTCAGGGAGACTAAGGCTAACATGTTAGTTTCTGATTATGAATTGTTTATCATAAAATCTGATGAAACTATATCTGAGATGTTTGCTAGGTTCATGGTTATCATCAATGGTCTTCGATCTTTGGGTAAGGAATACTCAAATGAAGAATTGGTAAGAAAAATCTTGCGCTCATTATCTCCTGTATGGCACACTAAAGCAACTGTCATTGAAGATTCAAAGGATTTATCCAAAATCACATTGGATGAACTCATTAGATCATTAATGACATATGAGTTAAACCTTAAGAGATCAGAAGAACACATGATAAAAACAAAAACCATTGCTCTTAAAGCTTCATCAAGTAATAAAGGAAAATCTAAAGAAAATTCTGAATTTGAGAAATCTGAATCTGATCATGATAATCTTGCTTTCATCACCAGACAATTTAAGGCATTTCTGAAATCAAACAAGAAGAATTTTGGTAATAAGCAAAATGCCATGTCTAGTAAAAAGAAACATTTCTCCCATGTTGATTATAAGAAAAATGATGAAATTCCTGTGTGTTATAGGTGTAACAAATTTGGACATATGAAGACTGATTGTCCATAAGGTAAGAAGGAAAAACACATAAACCACAAGAAGGAGTTCCACAAAAAGAAGAATAAGGCCATGGTGGCTACATGGTCAGATGATGAAAGCTCAGACTGCAATGAAGAATCTTCAAGTTCAAAAGGGAATGAAATCTACTTCATGGCTGGAAGTAGCGAAGAACAGGTAGATATATTCTTTGAACTATTTACCATTGAAGATTGGCAAGAAGCATATGGTAGTTTAGTTGAAAATCTTTCTGATGTTAGAAAAGAAAATAAATACTTGAAAAGAAAAATTGAAAGTATTCTTCATGATACTTCATCATCTGTAAAGATTTCTGAATTAGAAGCTCAAATTTCAGACCAAATCAAAGAAAATGATGAACAATTGATTTTTGTTGATGATCTGAAATTGAAAATTCAAAAATTGAACAAAGAACTCATCAATTCTATCAAGAAATTTGAAGAAAAAGAAAAGAAAAATTATGAAAATTTGAATCAAATTGAAAAACTCAATCTTTGCATTAAAGAAAAAGAAGATATCATCAAGAACTTTACTCAAGGGAAAGACAATTTGAATGCTCTACTTGGAGTTAAAATGAATTCAAACAAGTTTGGTTTAGGTTTTGAACCACAAAATTCAAAGAAAACTGAATCATCTCCAAAGAAAACAAAATCATCAAAAACTCCTTTAATAAAATTTGTCAAGGCAAGCTTATCTAAAAACAAAGGAAAAATATAAAAAAAAAGAACCTGAGAGGTCGACACATACCCTACCTAGGTCGACACACACTATGCACAGGTCGACCTATCCCAGTCAGAGGTCGACCTACCCTTCTTATAAAAATCACAAAAACTTCAAACCAATCAATAATCATCTTTCTCATGAAAATTGGAATGTTTTCTCCTCTTACAATTCAAGATGGAATAAGTCTTGGAACCAAAGGTACAATGGTAACCAATGGTTCAATCCTTATTTCTATCATTCATCTTTTCCTGCATATCAACAGCAATGCATACCAAGTTTTTCACAGTGGAACAAAAAGTTGTTTCAAAAAACACTGTGAAGAAAAATACACAAATTTGGGTTAGAAAGGATTTGTTATCTCTTCTCACTCAGGATGTTGGTACCAATCTCATGTGGGTACCAAAAACTTTTCTTGTCTAATTTGTTATGTGCAGGAAAGTCGTGCATCCAATTCCAACAACATCTGGATTCTTGACAGTGGATGCTCACGACACATGACAGGAGACAGAAATAAATTTTCATGCTTGATTGAAAAGGAAGGTGGATCAGTCATCTTTGGAGGTAAGAATAAAGAAAAAATAATTGGCAAAGGAAAAATTGGTAAGTCTTGCATTACTTTAAGTGATGATGTTTGTTTAGTTGATGGTCTGAATTACAACTTGCTTAGCATTAGTCAATTGTGTGACAATGGTCACAAGATTCTTTTTGAATATGTTTCATGCAAAATAATTGACTCATCTTCTGAGAAAATTAAATTTATTGGAAAAAGAGAAAATAATGTCTACATGATTGATTTGTGTGATAATTTCTCTTTAAATGTTTACTTGATTGCAAATAAAAATGACACTGCTTGGTTGTGGCACAAAAGGTTGGGTCATGCAAGTTTCACAACCATTAGTAAACTCATAAGAATGAATCTTGTAAAAGATCTTCCTGAATCTCTCCCAGTCATTGATAATCCTATTTGTGGGATATGTGCTCAAGGAAAACAAACAAGAAAATCTTTTAAAGTGTTCAATGAAGTACATTCATCTAAACCACTTGAGTTGCTTCATATGGATCTTTTTGGTCCAACTAGAACTCAAAGTCTCAGTGGTAATAGATATGGCTTTGTGATCATTGATGACTTTACAAGATATACTTGGGTCCTATTCTTATCCCATAAAAGTGATGCATGTTCAGAATTCAGGAGATTTTACAATTCTGCCTTAGTGGGTTTATCTTTCAAACTGAATTCCATTTTGACAGATCATGGGGGTGAATTTGAAAATAAATCATTTTCTGATCTTTGTACTAAATTGAAAATTTTCCATAAGTTTTTTTCCCCTAGAACTCCAGAACAAAATGGAGTTGTAGAAAGAAAAAATAGAACTCTTGTAGAAATGGCCAGAACTATGCTCATTGAAAGTAAACTATCTAAATCTTTTTGGGCAGAAGCTGTAAATACAACTAATTTCATTTTGAATAGAGCTTTAGTAAGACAAAAGATCAGAAAAACCCCTTATGAGTTGTTCAAGAATAAAAAACCAAGTGTGTCATATTTCAATTTTTTTTGTTGTAAATATTTTGTTCATAAGAACAACAAAGAAAATCTTGATAAATTTGATGCAAAAAGTTTTGAATCAATTTTCTTAGGTTATTCTAAAACTTCAAGAGCTTATAGAGTTTATATTTTGAAAAATAAGATTGTGGAAGAATCTCCACTTGTCATTTTTGATGAAAGTTTGCAAAAGATTGACATTTTTTATTTGTACAGAACTCAAATATGTGATAATGAAGATGAGTTTCTTGAACATCCATCTACAAATCTTGAAGATCAAGAAGTACCAAATGTACATGAGGTCCTTGAAATGTCAACTTCAAGTAATTCAGGTAATCATGTTCCTGAAAATCATGCAAATCCTGAGGTAATTTCTGAACCCAGATTTTTAAGAGACCATCCACTTGAAAGTATTGTTGGTAATTTGCAAGATGGAATAAGAACCAGATCATCTTTTCATTCTGTCATAACTGAAGATTATTTGGCACTACTTTCCCAAATTGAACCCAAAAATGTTGATGAAGCTTTATCTTGTGAAAACTAGATAAATGCTATGCATGAAGAGCTTCATCAATTTGAAAGAAATCAAGTTTGGGATTTAGTACAAAAACCTTCAGATTTAACTTCTGTCATTGGAACTAGGTGGATTTTCATAAATAAATTGAATAAATTTGGTCAAATTGTTAGAAATAAAGCTAGACTAGTTGCTCAGGGGTATAACCAAGAACTTGGTATTGATTTTGAAGAGTGTTATGCCCCTATAGCAAGACTTGAAGTTGTTCGAATATTCCTTGCATTTGCTGCCTCTTTGAAATTCAAAGTCTATCAAATGGATGTCAAGAGTGCATTTTTGAATGGTTACATAAAAGAAAATGTCTTTATCAAACAATCCCCTGGTTTTGAGAATGAAAAATTTCTCAATCATATTTTTAAACTTAATAAGGATCTTTATGGTCTTAAACAAGCTCCAAGAGCTTGGTATGACCGGTTAAGCTCCTTTCTTGTAAATAAAGGTTACATAAGAGGAAACATTGATCAAACCTTGTTTACAAAAACTGCAAAAAATCATTTCATTGCTGTTCAAGTTTATGTTGATGATATCATTTTTGGATCAACAGATAATACTTTGTGCAATGAGTTTGCCCATCTAATGCAATCTGAATTTGAAATGAGTCTCATGGGTGAACTTACATTCTTTTTAGGTCTGCAAGTACATCAAACTGCTGAAGGAATTTTTCTGAGTCAAACAAAATATGTCAAGGAGTTGCTCAAGAGGTTTGATTTCCAAAACATCAAGCCATCCAACACACCAATGGCCACAAGTGTAAGACTTGAGAGTGATACTTCTGGTAAGCCTATTAATGTTACACTTTACAGAGGTATGATTGGATCTCTTCTTTATTTAACACCTCTAGGCCAGATATTCAATTTAATGTCTGCATGTGCGCAAGATTTCAAGCAAATCCTAAAGACAGTCACATGTCTGCTGTTAAAAGAATTTTTAAATATCTTCTTTCTTTATGTGATTTGGGTCTTTGGTATCCTGCTGGGTGTAAATTGGACTTGATTGCATATAGTGATGCTGATTATGCCGGGTGCAAACTTGATAGAAAAAGCACTAGTAGGTTGTGTTTATATCTAGGAGGGTGTCTTATTTCTTGGGCTTCAAAAAAGTAACACTCTGTAGCTCTTTCAACTGCAGAAGCTGAGTATGTTGCCCCTGGTAGCTGTGGTACCCAAGTCCTTTGGGTCAAACATCAACTTCTAGATTATAATCACACATTAGGTTGCATTCACATTCTTTGTGACAACACAAGTGCTATAAATCTGTCTAAAAATCCTATTCAGCATTCCCCCACAAGACACATTGACATTCGACATCATTTCCTTCGAGATGAAGTCTCAAAGAATTCTTTTGAACTCCACTTCATTGACATAGAAAAACAAATTGCAGACATTTTCACTAAGCCTCTTGCAGAATCTAGATGCACTTCTCTTAGAAGGGAACTTGGTTTATGCAAGTTTTCACATGTTTGAAATTTTCATCTCATTTCTTTGTGCAAATAAAAGCCCTTCTCTCTTGCAAATAAATTCCACTTCTCAGTTGCATTGAAATTCTTGGTATATCAAATAGTGATTTGAAGAAAGACAAGTTAGGCTTGTCTGGACACTTTCACTATGCGTGAGTATATGTCTCCGCCAACTATCAAGATTCCTTTATGCAATTGTTGAGGGGGAGACATTGTCTATTCTTCACTAATTTCTCTTGACAATTGTTGTCTTTACTGAGTCCCAATCATCAGAATTATTGAGTCATTGTGCTATTTTCTTATGAGAGAATTAAGACATTGAAACTAAACTCATTATGCATTTAGTTTAATTTCAAAGATTCAGTATCATTTCAAGGTTAAGCAATTTTAGTACTGAATGTTTTTAAAATGATTTGGAAAACACTATTATAGGCACATGAGTGACTTTAATATTTCACATGTGTATGTTTAAGCTTTATTTTTACCACATGTTAAGAATAATTTTTCTAAATTCGTAGTCATGACTTGTCTGGTCAAAGCAAACATATTCCTACAAAACATCAAAAGAAAATGATCAAAATGATCAACAATCTAGAAAGATACAAACAGAGCAATGCAAATTCTTGAACCACTGAGTAACCAGGCCATTTCACCTAAAAAGTGATAAGTTTCGCGTGAAAAAGTAGAAATCAAAATTTTCAACTCTGTATAAGATAATGAAAGTTAAACCGCTGAGTAATCAGGAGATCTTACATCTAATCAATGTGATCTCTTGCACTGAAAAGTGAGATTTAACTAATTTATTCTTGTATTCTTTCCCAGTTAAAAATGAAAGAAAATCAAATTGACAGGATGGAAAAGCTTAAGACCTTCATAAAGTTCATGTATATTGAGTTTAGACCTATTACTTTACATTGTGTTAAACTTAAAGCTCCTAACATCCTTGTTAAATATTTCTGCTCATTCATATAGGTCACTTTTCTTCACATTTGCATCATTATTTTAACTACATTCAGATCATTATATTTTGCTATACTTTGTGTTGAGTGTGTCTTTGTGATTAAACTTTGTTGCACAATAACAAAAACATAATAATTTCTCTCATATGTCAATATCACTTTGCCTCATTTATTTTGATCATTTCTGACCATTCATTTCCTACATTTCATTTATTGATCTCTTACAATCTTTGGTTCTCTCTCTTATCTATCTTTTTGATGCTGTCAAAAAGGGGGAGAAGAAAGGTTTCTAGGGGGCGAAAGTTCAAAGGGTGTATATGGTCAAGGGGAGTTATTGAAGTCAAGGGAAATATGTTTTGTCATCATCAAAAAGGGGGAGATTGTTGGGTTGAGTGTGTTTTGGAATTTCCTAAAGTTGTATTTTAATGATGACCAATGAACATCACTCATACTTTGATTTTGATGATGACATATTGTGATTTTGATGATGACATGTTGAACATGTTATACATTTTTTACATATCACAATAATGCTTAAACAACAGGTGTTTGATGTTTAATATCTCATATTTTAATGATAATATCTTGTACGAATGATTTATGTGTTAAATTTGCAGGTGTATACAGATTTTGTCATGGTAGTGTCGACGCACCCATTGATGGTGTCGACATTGGGTCAGAGTCCCTGAAGCGTTTTCATGAAGACAGGGTCAAGTGTGTCGACACAGCCCCTGGTAGTGTCGACACTAGACCCAGATTCTAGAAGACCCAGTTGCCTAACTAGGACAGTGTGTCGACACAGCCAGTGGCAGTGTCGACACTAGTCTCAGCTACCAGAAGACCAGTTTTGCGTAAATGGGATAGTGTGTCGACACACTCCCTGGTGGTGTCGACACACTCCGACTGAAACTCAAAATCGTGAATTTCTCTGGACACGTGGCCGCTTGGGGTTCAAGGGAATCTACCTAGGTTTTTGTGCCCACGTACCCTAAGGCTCTTTATGAACATATGGGGCTATAAATACCCATGTTTTTGGTACTCCAAAGCACCCCACGCAAGACAAGAGCCAAGAGCTTTCTGGAAGAAGGGAAGCAGAGCGGGAAAAAGGCATCTGCATCCAGAGGAGCAGAGCAGTGCCGCCATGGGAAGAAGAAGGAGAAGAAGAGAAGGAGCTCGTGATTGCAGCAGTGCTGATCAAGAAGGAGATCCAGCCGAGTCTGTACTTGGTTAGAGTGTCAATTTTTCTGGGGAATCTGTGTATGTATTCTACACAGATCTCCCAATTCTATTTGTCTCTACCATTTCTATTGTACTGAGATAGATCGTGCTAGAGGATCTATACTCTAAGTGTGCTTGTTCTAGCAAAACTTGGATCTATTGTGATCCAGAGGTTTGAGTTCCTTGTACTCTGTTTTGGAGCCCTAGTGCTCTGGGTTGGAGCCGTTGTGCTCTGGTGCTTGAGCCGTAGTGCTCAAGGGCTTGTGAATTTGCTGAATTCACAAGTGATCTTTGGAGTAGGTTGTTGTGCCTATCTCCTGGGTTTCTTTGAGTCGTTGCACTCAAAGAGGTTGGAGTCGTTGTACTCAGTTTGTACTGCACTTGTGCTAGTGGTTCCTCTATTGTGAGGAGGTGGATGTAGGAGACACAAGTTGTGTTCTCCGAACCACCTTAAAATCTTCAGTGCATTGTGGTTTGATGTGTGGTTTGCTGTTCTTATTCACTATATTCACACACCACACTTGGATCTGATCGAATTGTGTGTTTTACTTATTTTAATTCCGCTGCCATACACACAATTTCTTAGTTCTTTTATCAAAGTCACCTATCTGATCCCCAACATGTACGGCATGCACTCAGTGCCATTTAATACTATCAAGATTTAATCTATGACAATCAATATATCAATCACTATGCTATCATTCTCTGGGTTGACCAGATGCTTGACCAGAGGTGCTATCTCTACTAGTGCACTTTTGTGCAATCATATACACTATTTCATTATATGGTCAATCCTTTATCATACTAGTCTTGCATATATTCTTTTTATAAGTTTTATCGTTCTCTTGCTATATCATGTGTTATTACTCTCTTGGCTATACTTGATTGTTCTCTCTAGTTATCCTGCCTTATAAGACATTAATTATTTAAAGCGTGCTTGTTTACATGAGATATTAAGTCCTACTGAGCATTATCGCTCACCCTGTGCTATTGTTGTATGTGTTTTCAGGTAAGTCGGATGATGACCCTACACACACCAACAGGAATGGACTGGAGTGATGAGCGACCTGGAGTCATAGAGACGGAATGACCTTAGTATTATAGAATTTAGTTAGATATGTGCTTAGTTATCTTTCCCAATGTAATGATATTATTGAGCCCTATGTTTTAGCTCTGAATTAGTGGTTGTAATAATTTAGGTGAATTATCAATAAAATGAAGAGTTTATTGCCATTATGGTCCATTAGTTGCTCTGATATTTGTGATTGTATGCGCAATTTACATTACCATACACTTTGCTCACGTTCCCCTGATTTATTCCGCTACTAAATTGGTGGGGCGTGACAACAACGATTTGGCAGGTAGTCCATCCAAGGATTAGTGCTTAAGGTCTTGTAAATAACTTGTGGAGTGGGATTAGAGCCAATGGGATAGTGTGAAAAACTAGGAGATTTTATAGATCTGATTTATATAAATTCTCATGTTCATTTATTTCATCATAATGGTTGGACACGCTAGGGACCGATTGCTTGAGATTCTGCAAGCATGGCTGCTGGTTGGGGAAGAATACAGTTGAGATCAAGGAGCCCTCCATTCATTGATTAAAGATTGGGTTACAATTTTAGCAGGTTATGAACAAGCAGAAGATGTAGCCCAAGTTCTTGAATGTATCACTGCCATTCAAGAATTACTAGATTGGCTTGCAATAACACAAGAAATGCTACTGAATCAAGCTGATGAGCGATGGGATGTAGTTCATGAAGTAGCTCACGAAATATATCATGATTAAGATGCACCACGTGAAGAGTCAGAAGGGTCAGTTATAGACCAGAAGTGGAATCGGTTCCCAAAGACCCGAACAACTGAAGTGATAATAGTATTGTAAATAAGTATATAAGATGTAAATACACATGTATAGTGGTGGATAAAAGGGTAGTCATGGGGTGTCAGTTGTAAAAAAAGAAATGATGATGGAAGTAGTTCATTAACTTTTGTCTGACACAGATAGAGTGTTGAAACATTTTGTGGCAATGTATGATCAGGTATAAAGTGTTTTAATGAGATGAGGATGACTTTATTGTGTATGTGTGCCTACTTGGAATTTTGATGTAAATGACTATGGTATTAATATCAAATTCTTGGATTGTGTAGGGAAGAATTTTTATCATGGAAGCTGAAAACACACAATGGACAGAAATGCAAAGGACTGTACAAGGGTTGACTTAAGCCCTGCAACGATTGGCCCAAGGTGGTGGAAATCGAGGGACAAGAGTGTTACATCAAAACTTTAAAGGTATGGATCCTCGGGTAAAGGAAATAGAAAGAATTTTTAGAGTGATACAATGCTCCGACGAAGAGAAAGTATTATTAGCTACTTTTCAACTGGAAAAAGATGCGAGAGCATGGTGGGAATCTATGGAAGCTATATATGTTACCAATCCAACCGTTGACTTGGGTTGAATTCTTACAACATTTCAATAATAAGTTCTTTTCAGAGAGGGTTAAGGAGAAGAAGGCTATAGAGTTTTCAATGTTGAAACAAAGAGATTTGTCGGAGGCAGAGTATGAAGCTCGATTTGCTCGACTATCTAATTATGCACCACATCTTGTCAGTACCGAAAAAATGAGAGTTAAGAAACTTCTCAATGGGTTACGACCTCAATATATCAGTCAACTAATGCATTTGAATATTGAGAATTACTTTGAAATAATTAAAAATCTCAGCTATGTGAGGATGCAACTAAAATAACCAATAATATTAGGATGGCAAGGCAGAGGTTTAACAAGAAGGAACCTGTACTTGGGTCTGGAAACCAGAAATCAGATGTTGGAAAAAGGAAATCTGAAGGCAAGATGGAACACCAAGATAACAAAAAGTTGAAAGGAGTTGTGTACAAAGGCGAAAAAAATGAAGCTTGTAAGTATTGTGGCAAAATGGGCCATAGATCCGAGGAGTGTTGGAGGAAGCTAGGTGCTTGTCTGTGATGTAGTAATAAAAACCACCAAACTTTAGAATGTCCTATGTTAAAGGAACTTGAAAAGGGAACTGGGTCTCATGAAGGTCAGCGCAAGCAAGTTAATTGCAGGCTTTACTGCATAAGGAATCTGGGGAAGGTGTTGTTGTTGAAGGTATTATTCTAGTCCACTCCAAATCTACACATGTTCTTTTTTATACTGGAGCAACTCATTCATTTATATCTTCTACATTTCCTTCTACCTTATCTGTAGAATTTGCAGTTTTAAAGGAGAAACTTGTGATATCAACCCCACTAGGCATGGGAGTTAAATTAGCTCAATTTTATCCTTCTATTAAAGTGATGGTCTCTAACTACAAGTTACCTACAGACCTGATCTATTTGGATGTGGAAGAATATGATGTGATTTTAGGAGCTGAATGGTTAGCTAAGTATTTTGCTAATGTGGATTGTAGACAAAAATAAGGTGGTGTTTGATATTCCCCATCAACCAAAATTCTGTTTTCCAGGTATTCATAGAAAATAGTTGTTGCCCAGCTAGCAAGCCCAGAGGGGGGGTGAATGGGTCTTTAAAAAATTTAGTCAACTAATACCTGTTTACAAAAACATTCACAACACACACACTTCGATTGCTGTTAGTGTTAGTAAGAGAATGAATGCAAAGATAAACAAGCACACACACACTACAAGAGGGTTTATCTTGGTTCGGAGCTCCTCTTCACAAGAGTCCTACATCCAGTCCCTGAGCAATATCTCAGGATTTCACTACCAAGGGTACTATCCCCCTTAAGGACCCTTACACCCAGCCATAGCTGGTCTTCCTTCACATGAAGGGAAAAACACCACCCTGGATACCACACCAGGTCTTCCTTCACAACTGAGGGGAACAACACCCTGGATACCACACCAAGTCTTCCTTCACAACTGAAGGGAATAACACCTGAAAAATGTTCAAGAGGAAGATGCCCCTAGATCAAGCTTATAGGACACACTTGATCTGAAGCAAGGACTGAGAAGAACAATATCTCCAATAATGGATTCTTCTCAGAACAAGAAGCTCTCTCACAGATCTACACTAAGCATAGAGAGCCAGAGCTGAAACTAATGGAAGTGATTGCTTGGCTCTCCAAGAGGAAGATGATTTCACTTGGTATCTCCCTTTTTTCCCAGTGAGTGTCTGCTTTTGAATCTTCAATCTCCTATTTTATATCATATTTTTCAAATTCGAACGTTGAAGTGCCCGTTGTCTCTAAGTTCTGGTTTACGGTAGACTGCATGGTACTGTAGAAGCTTCCAGTCAGCAGTCTTTTATCCATTTGTGCATGCAAAGAGATAGGATCTTCTGTACTATCATTTGGCTTCTATTTTGTCCAACTTTGTATGATGAATGTTGTCAGAAACCTGCATACATTAAATGCTAAACAATAGACAGCTAAGCTGTCTCTTGTTGTCACTCAACGTTAGATTGATTTTATACAGAAGTAGAAGTTTCATTCTGTTCTTCCAAAAAGATGTTTACAGAATAAGCACAAAAATAGAAGATATCGTCTGCATGAATACAAAGATACGTTCAAAGTAATAAATGCACAGACGTTAGAAAGATGTGCGAGAAAGCTTTGACTTTTCAACGCAGTCAAAAGTGAGTCAAATATCAAGTCGTTATATTTGGCTTAAGGAATCGTTGAGTATTAATAAGTGAATCATTATGATTCTATAAGCAAATCGTTATCAACAAGTCGTTATAATCAAATCGTTATAGAGTCATAAACAAATCGATGTACAAATTGTTATGACATTATAAGCAAATCGATGTACAAATCATTATGACGTTATAAGCAAATCGATGTACAAATCGTTGTGATGTTATAAGAAAATCAATGTACAAATCGTTGTGATGTTATAAGCAAATCGATGTACAAATCGTTATGACGTTATAAGCAAATCGATGCACAAATCGTTATGACGTTATAAGCAAATCGATGTACAAATCGTTGTGATGTTATAAGTAAATCGATGTACAAATTGTTATGATGTTATAAGCAGATCAATGTACAAATTGTTATGACGTTATAAGCAAATCGATGTACAAATCGTTATGACGTTATAAGCAGATCAATGTACAAATTGTTATGACGTTATAAGCAAATCGATGTACAAATCGTTATGACAACAAATCGTTGCGATGACTAAAGGAATCATTACGAGAGCAAATCGTTACGATGACTAAAGGAATCGTTACGAGAGCAAATCATTACGATGAGTAAAGAAATCGTTACGAGAGCAAATCGTTACAGTGACTAAAGGAATCGTTACGAATACTTATCAAATCGTTAAAGCACATAATGAATCCTTATGATTATGGAATCGTTATAAACAAAGGAAATCGTTATGGCTTAGTAGAAATCAATGTATTTAGATAAATATGATGCTATTTCAATAGAGTGATTAATGCTTACCTGTTTGGCTTGTTTTCCTTTGGTTTTTATTTCCTGTGCTCAAGACTTGTAGAAAATAGGTTAGTGACCTTTATCAAGGTTTTGTGAATCACCAAAATATAAAAGTAATTAAATTAAATTACATGGGGATAGACTGTTCATCAATCTCCCCCTTTTTGGTGATGACAAAACTTTATCAAATAGCACAGATGATAATATGAAATAATATAAAATGATCCTACATGTTTCAGAGATCAATAATATAATTCTCCCCCTTTTTGTCATTAAGCAAAAAGATACAATGAGAGACAAAGAAGAAGAGAAAAACTGAATGAGAAATAAGACAACTGTTGTATTCATTTAATTGTGAGGAGGTACAGGAAGATAGAAAGTAGGAGATAGAAGGGAGGCATAGTGAGAAATAGTTTCCCATGCCTGCTCTTCCTGCTTCTCAAACATTGAACGAAAAACACCAGGAGTAGGAGAATAGGTTGGTCCCATAGTGGGAGCCATCCGCTTGAGGTGGAGAACTAACTGCTCATCAAGGAAGTTTGCATAAGCATCTCTGTCAAGGGACATTTTGAAGAAGGACATTGTCCCAAAACTGGCACAAGCAAGGAATCTTTCCATGGAAATAGGGTAGAAATTTTGCTTTGCCTTCAGCTCCTGACATAATGCTACATAGACTTTGTATCTTTCAACCCAAGTCCTGAAGGGATCCTGGACTAGGTGAATGGAATTCATATCCAAAAAGGTAGCTGCAGAGACTGGAGGGTGACCTTCCCTTGCCTGGGAGTCATTCAAATCAGATAACTGCTGAGCAGAAAGAGGATAAAATCTGGCTCAATCTGAAGGGGATAATCTTTCACATTCTGACAGAATGGGAGCAAGAACTTCAGCACTGACATGGCCCTAGTGATATTCCCTAAATAGAAATCTGTGAAATGCAACCAGAAAGCCCTTTTGTACCTTGATTCTGCCCATGACTCTGGCAAAGCGCTCAAAAATGATAGAGCCAACTGAGGATTCCATTAACAGAGAATGAATGGGTGGAAGTGAAATTTCATCTGGCAGCTGAAGAGTAGCAAAATCTACTTGGACAGCTTCAGTATGGGCTACAGCTGAACCAAGTGCGCTTATGACTTGCTTAAATTGACAGAGCTGGACCTCATGGAGACGATGGACATACCGATAATTGTTGAATAGCTGAAAGTGCCTGGCCATCTTGATCTCCTTCTGAATGAATGGGGCCCAACAGTTCTTGTGATGAATTTGGAACCATTCTGAGAGAGTCAGGGAATGGTCCCTTGGAGGGAATCTTGCAAACTTGGCTAGAAGAAATTTATGGTAAAGCTCTTTATGCCCCCTAGCCCATTGCTCTTCAGTCTTGGAATGAGCAACAAAAAAGATTTTAGATTTTTTAGTTTTGGTGAGAGGGGTATAAGGTAGAATGACATTTAAATGGTCTGAGAGATTAAGAAAAGGAAGGTTGACAAGGGTGGCAAAGACAACCTTCTGAAGATATTCTCTATACAGTGGTTTATTTTTGTTGTCCACTGTGAGAGAAAACCACAGAGGTGGATATCGAGGTTTAGAGGAATGAGAGGAGGTGGATGAGATTTTTCTCTTTTTAGGAGCAGAACTAGAAGAGTCTGCCCTGTGAATATGATCCCCAACCTTCAATACAAACCTGAGGATGACTTCTTCAAACTCATCCTTGATTTCCCCAAGATAGGGAGAATCAAGTTGAGCACACTCAGGAATTATAGTGATGAAAGAGGGTGGAGGAGAAGGGTGAAGAAAAGAATGTGAGGTAGAAGGTGGGATATCAGATGGTTCAGAAGAGGGTGGACCAGAAGAGGAGCAGGCTCCAGCTGATGATGATATTGGAGGAACCTCAAAAATAGGTGGAGGTGGAGAAACGGGTGTTGAAGATGCAGGAGATGAGGTGGATTGAGAAGGAAAATGTGTAGGTGATGAGATGGTTCTAGGTTGAGGTTTCTTGAAAGTCTGAGGTGCAGGTGGAGCTATGGATGATGAAGGTGGTGATGGAGGCACTGGGGTCTGAGTGGAGGAAGGAGCTGAGGGCTCAGGAGCTACTGCTTCTTCTTCAGCTACAGGCTGCACAGACACTGACTCCACGGGCCCTGATGGCCCTGACACCTTCTCAGCTAGCCCTGCTGGTTCTTGCACCTGCTCAACTGGCCCTACTGGCCTTGACTCACTAACCTCTGCTTGTGAAACTGCTGCTGCCGGCCCTGATGGCCCTGCCACTTGCTTAGCTGACCCTGATGGCCTTGGAACATCTTCCTCACTTCTCTGAGCAGCAGGAGGTGGAGGAGGAGGAGGAGCTTGGGCTCCAACTGCCTTCAAAATCTCAGAAAGTATGGACTTCATGCTTCCCATCTCCTTGTTGAACCACAGGACTGCATTCTTCACTTGAGACAACTCCTTGGATGTTGATGCCTGGATCATGAAAATGGAGTTCACATCAGACTGCACTGAGCACAGGATCTTACCTTGAGCATCCAACCGTTCTATGACAGGCTTCAAATTGATTATGAATCTTTGCCTCTTCTACCTTTGAAAGGGAGTGTCAGCAATAAGAGGAACTTCTGATGCTACTGCTTTCCCTTTCTCCCTTGCTTGGTCCACTGGAGGCTGTGAATCTTGGTCTTCTTCTGAATTTGAGGAGCTTGCAGTCTCTCCATCTCTGAATTGATTCTCTGGGGGGTGTTCATTTCCTTCCCCCTGAGTCTCACCATCCTTTTCTCCCAAAAATTCTTTTTCAACAGGCACATTTTTCAAGGGAACATCTGATTGTGCTGTTGATGCTACTTCTTCTTGGACTGGGGTTTCTTCTGATGGAACTTCAGTGTGGCCTGATGCCACAGGAATTTTTCCTTGAATTCCCTCTGCCACTGATTGCTCCCCCTCAATAGGAGCATCTACCATCACAACATCTTCCTGAACAGATACTTGCTCCTCCTGACTTGGAGCTTTTTCCATGATCACTTCTTCAGTGTGGCTCACTGCCACAGATTCTGCCACTAGAGATTCACTTGCCATTGGCTCCTACTGAGAAGTAGAGTCCAATGCATCCCAAAGTAGAGTGTCTACTTGGGAAGAGGGAAGAGGATCCTATAAAGGTTGCTCAATGGGCTCAATGTCTTCAGGAGGAATGTCCTCAATCCTTCTGCTAGCTGCTTCATCTGCTGCTGCTAACTCTGCTACTGCTGGCTCTGCTGCTGCTGAATCTAGGTTCTCTTGGACTTCACCAATGATGGCTTCACCCTCGACTACACCAAACTTTGACCATACACCATTTACAACTGAAAAACCACTCTTTCTCAGGTTCCTGGACCTAATAGCTTGGCCCATCTTCTCAGATACATCACCAACTACACTTATGACAAATTATGGAAAATTCTAGTCAGGAGATGGGCATATGGTAGTGAGATGTTCAGTTTCCTCTTAATATCCCACACTTGAGAGCTTTCAAACTTCATTCTCTCTATGATTAATTCTGCAGTGTTGATCTCCTGATTCTGGATTGCCCAGAACATCAGGTCAGAGTTTGCCTTGGTGCAAGAAGAAAATGTTGCACTTCTTGGTACAATGATCTGACAGATTATGAAATGCAGTAACCTATTAAAGACACTAAGCTGATTGATATCCATCTTCCCTTCCTTTAGCCGAAACTCCGAACCGATAATCCCTAAACCCTTGGCCTGAATGTCCACCGAGTGAACCCCACTGCGACCGGTGGTAGAAACTTCAAACAGAGATGCCAGTAAATCTCTAGTAATCTTGATCTGGATTCCCTTGACCATGAAAGTCAAGGTCCCATCCGCCTCTGTCTTCAAGCAAACATAGAAGGCTTTAACAAGATCCGGATAACTTACTTCAGAAAGAGTCGCCATCTTCGTCCATTTCAACCTCTGCAGAGCTTCAACTAAACTGCCCATGCCATTTTTCTCCAGGTCTGCCAAATCCACTGCCTTGTGATCGCAAAGCTTTGTCTTGACTGTCGCGAACCTTGCTTGCTGATCTGCGGTGAGGAATGCAGCTTTGTAGCCCCCAACACTGCCGGAAACAACTGTAGAGGCCATGGAATCGAGCAGGGAAATATTCTGGAGGACTGGAAGAGTGATTGAAAAAGAAACCCTCAAGAAATTTCTGGCGGGAGAAGTTGAAGGCTTCAAATCTGGGGGAAGTCGATGCCGGGGTCGATAGGTTATCGCCTCAGGCAGGAGGACGAAGGAGATAAAGAGGGAAGACGAATCATTCCTACACAGATTTTGGGATTTGTGAAATAAAGGATAAATATTGTTTTTGAAATAGGATGCGCCTTTAAAGCAGAAAACGACAAAAGCCCAGTTCGAAAGAGATAAATAATTACAAAATAGCGAACCGACAGGGATATTTGCTCATGAGAGATAAATGAGATATTTTCTTAATTTCAAGGAGAATAAATAATTTCGGCTCTGAAATTTAATATCTCAGTTTTAACAGACAAGTCTTTCATAATTTACACATACCTAATTCCCTTCTGAGAGAAGTAAACCTCTCTTCGGGTAAGGCTTTTGTGAAGATATCTGCTAACTGATTATTTGTATCTATGAATGAAATTTCTATATTACCGTTAGCTACATGATCACGAATAAAATGATATCTAACCTCAATATATTTGGTCCTTGAATGCTGTACTAGATTTTTGGTGAGGTTTATAGCGCTGGTGTTGTCACATAATAATGGAGTTGTTTTGATATGAAGTCCATAGTCCTCAAGTTGTTGCTTGATCCATAGGAGTTGTGCGCAGCAACTTCCAGCAGCCACGTACTCAGCTTCAACTGTAGACAATGCTACTATATTCTGCTTCTTGCAGGACCAGGATATCAAACATCCTGCAAGGAATTGACAACAACCACTGGTGCTTTTTCTATCTATTTTGCATCCAGCATAATCAGCCTCAGAGTATCCTACTAAATTAATTTCACATGATTTTGGATACCATATTCCTAGGTCATGAGTTCTAGACAAATATCTAAAAATTCTTTTAACTGAAATTAGATGAGATTCTCTAGGATCTGCTTGATACCTAGCACACATGCATACACTAAATAGTATATCAGGTCTGCTGGCAGTTAAATAAAGTAGAGAACCTATCATACCTCTGTAGATCTTTTGATCTACTTTCTTACCATCCTTGTCACTGTCCATCCTTGTTGCTGTGCTCATTGGTGTTGACAGTAGCTTGGCATTATCGAATCCAAATTTCTTTAAGAGCTCCTTGGTGTATTTGGCTTGGCAGATGTGGGCTTGTTTGATTTGTTGTCCAGGGAAGTAGATGAGCTCTCCCATCATGCTCATTTCGAACTCTCCCTGCATAAGCTTCTCAAAATACTTGCAAAGGGATTCATCAGTAGAGCCAAATACAATGTCATCAACATAAATTTGAACAAGCAGAATATGTTTGACTTTTGACTTGATGAATAGTGTGCTATCTACTTGACCTCTTGTGAAACCATTGTCTAATAGAAAAGAACTAAGCCTTTCATACCAGACTCTAGGAGCTTGCTTTAAACCATATAATACTTTATGTAGTTTAAAAACATGATTCGGAAATTCTGCATCATCAAAACCTGGAGGTTGTTCTACATAAACTTCCTCCTTAATGAAACCATTAAGAAATGCAGACTTTACATCCATTTGAAATAATTTCAAATCTAGTGTCGATGCATATGCAAGTAAAATTCTAATAGCCTCAAGTCTAGCTATAGGTGCATAGGTTTCATCGAAATCTATGCCTTTCTCTTGGGAATAGCCTTGAGCTACCAGTCTGGCCTTGTTTCTTAAGATCACACCAGCTTTATCTAATTTATTTCTAAACACCCATTTGGTGCCAATCACTGGATGACCTAATGGTCTAGGAACAAGTGACCATACATGGTTTCTCTTGAACTGATTCAGTTCATCTTACATGGCTAAAATCTAAGATTCATCAGTAAGAGCTTCATTGACTATCCTAGGCTCTATTTGAGAAACAAAAGCTAGGTAATCACAAGGGATTACATTACCTCTTGTTCTTACCCCTACAGTTGGATCACCAATAATGTTTTCAGATGGGTGATCTTTCCTATATCTCCATTCCTTTGGAAGATTTTCATGTTCAATGTCCTTTTGCTGCATGTCTTCCAGAGGTGGATCTTCCTTGTCCTCAATTGTTGTGTTCTTTAATTTCTTGGACAAATCATCTGCATCATCGTTGTCACTATTTTCTTCCTTTCTCAAGGAAGGGTTAGTCTCATAAACAATAATGTGCACAGTTTGCTCAATCAACAGTGTACGCTTATTAAATACTCTATAGCCTATAGGTTTAGATGCATACCCCATGAAGATGCCTTCATATGATTTGGCATCTAACTTAACAATATCTCTTTTTGCCGTCGTTGTAGATGAAACATGGACATCCAAATATCCTGAAGTGATTGATCTTCGGCTTCTTTCCTTTATACAATTCATAGGCTGTCTTCTTTAGTATTGGCCTGATCATCACCCTGTTGATAATATAACTTGCTGTGTTCACTGCTTCAGCCCAGAAATATCTTGGTAAATCATATTCTGACAACATTGTCCTCGCCATGTCCAACAAGGTTCTATTCTTCCTCTCAGCAACTCCATTTTGCTGTGGTGTCCTTGGTGCTGAGAAGTTGTGCTCAATCCCTTGGTCATCACAGAATTTTAAAAAATTTTCATTTTGGAATTCTCCTCCATGATCTGACCGGATTCCAACAATGCAATATTTCTTATCTTTCTGTACTTTCTTGCTAAAACTTACAAAGCTATCAAACGTATCATCTTTGTGCTCCAAGAATGAGACCCATGTGAATCTGGAATAGTCATCTACTATAACAAATCCAAAATTCTTTCCTCCAAGACTAGTGGTCCTCATTGGCCCAAATAAATCCATATGGAGGAGTTCTAAGGGTTTAGAAGTGGTTACCACAGTCTTTGACTTGAAGGAACTCTTAGTATGCTTCTCTTTAGCACATGGTTTGCAGATACCATCCATTTTTGTGCTGACCTTTAGAAGACCTTCTACCAGGCTTCTCTTTATGAGCTTGTTCATACCACCCAAACTGCAGTGGCCCAATCTTCTGTGCCACAGCTCAGTTGACTGCTCCTTGCTGGCTGCTAAGCAGATGTCTTGATATTTGAGTTCTTCAAGGTAGAACACATACAGATTCTTTTCTCTGTTGGCTTCAAAAATTACTACTCCATCCTTTAAGATACTGCATTTGGATTCTTGGAATTTGATCTGATGACCTCTGTCACATAGCCGGCTGATGCTGATGAGGTTGTGCTTCAGCCCTTTGACACAAAGAACATCTTCAATGACAGTCTTGCCTTTGTTGCTTACTGAACTGCTGCCTATCACTATTCCTTTTCCATTATCTCCATAGGTGACTAGCCCTTCTTCAGCTTTGAGATGAGAGAACAGCTTCCTATTTCCTGTCATATGCCTTGAGCACCCGCTGTCCAGGTACCATTTTGATGCTCGAGGACTTTCCTGAAATAGAGACACTAAGTTTTAGGTACCCAAATTCTTTTGGGTCCTTATTGGTTAGTATCAATAATTTCCCTTTTTATTACCCACATTTTGTGTTTAGTTGGACATGTTACTTTTATGTGACCTAACTTATTACAGTGACTACAGCAAGACATTTTAGTTACTTTTTCAATATATTTAAAGTTAGCTTTATATCCTTTGTTTTGTTCAGGTACAAATTTTGGAGTTGGATACGTTTTGGGGTAGACTTTTGTTTCTTCATTTTCTAAAGGAGTATACCCTAGTCCATATTTCTTCTTTCCTGATCGTCTAGCACTTTTTAATACTAAAAAATTTATACCATTAGTAAATTTCTCCAGTGTATTTGATAACTTTTCATTTTCTTCAGTTAAGGTTTTAATTTCATTTCTCTGTTCATATGAGCTTTCCTATTTTTCCAGTCTGATTATTTGCTTATTTTTATCTTTTAGATCTTTGTATAATAGCTCATTTATTCTTTTAAGTTCTGTTATTTGCTTCTCTATTTCTTCATTTTCTATTTTTAGATCTGAATTAGTGTTTTCTAGGCATGTAATATTTTTCTTACTGGCTTTTAACAATTTAGATATTTCTCTATATTTACTATATAGTTCGTTAAATGCTTCTTCCAAATTATCTGAATCAGAATCATTACAGGAATCAAAGGATGAGTCAGAAGACACCTTTTCATCAGTGTTGGCCATGAAAGCTAGATTTGCTTCTTCTTCTTCCTCACTGCTTGAGCTTGACTCGCTGTCCGAGTCACTACTGTTGCTCCAAGCTGCTGCCATTGCCTTCTTCTTGTACCTCCTGAATTTCTTGGAACTCTCTTTCCTTTTGAATTCAGGTTTCTTGAGCTTCGGACATTCAGCTTTGTTGTGTCCATACTTCTTACATTCATAGCAAAAGGGCTCAGTTTTCTTTGAGTCTTTGACTTCAGGCCTTTTGAAGTCTTTGTTCTTTTTGAAGTATCTTCTTCCAGATTGATACTTCTTTTTCTTGGCTAGGATACGCTGTAGTTTTCTTGAGAGCATTGCTTCCTCATCTTCGTAGTTGCTTGAGCTTTTATCTTCATCCGATGATTCTTCTGATCTGTCTCCTTCAGCTTTAAGTGCGTTGGAGTGCTTCTTTCTGCTGGAGGACTCTCCTAACCTTTCCATGTTGATCTCATGGGCCATAAGGGACCCAATGAGTTTTTCCAATGACATCCTCTTCAGATCATTTGCTTCTTCTATGGCCGTTACTTTGGGAGTCCAAGAAGATGGTAGAGACCTCTGTATTTTCCTTACCATATCTCCAATTTCATAGCTTTTGCCGAGACCAGCCAATCCATTTGTAATGTCAGTAAATCTGCTAAATATCTGGGTTATTGATTCACCTGACTGCATCTGAAACCTCTCATATTGTGTTACAAGAATGTCTATTCTTGTCTCTTTCACTTTATCCGTGCCTTCATAGGTGATTCTTAATTTCTCCCATATCTCCATTGCGGATTTGCAGGCAGATACATGGTTGAACTCCTTCTTACTGAGGGCACAACACATAATACTCTTAGCCTTACAGTTAAGAGAGATCTTCTTTTTATCATCATCTGTCCACTGATTCTTTTCGTTGGTGACTATAAGATCACCTTCCTCAACTATAGACCAAATCTGATAGTCGAGACCTTGTAGAAAATACTCCATTCTAGTTTTCCAACATGCATAGTCTTCTCCATCGAACAATGGTGGTCGGTTGACAGATTGACCTTCGCAATGACCATGGGCTGCCATGGATCTTTACTCTTCAGATCGTTTGATCTTCTTCTTTGTCGAAGAGACTCGCTCTGATACCACTTGTTGCCCAGCTAGCAAGCCCAAAGGGGGGGTGAATGGGTCTTTAAAAATTTAGTCAACTAATACCTGTTTACAAAAATATTCACAACACACACACTTCGATTGCTGTTAGTGTTAGTAAGAGAATGAATGCAAAGATAAACAAGCACACACACACTGCAAGAGGATTTATCCTGGTTCGGAACTCCTCTTCACAGGAGTCTTACATCCAGTCCCTGAGCAATATCTCAGGATTTCACTGCCAAGGGTACTGTCCCCCTTAAGGACCCTTACACCCAACCGCAGTTGGTCTTCCTTCACATGAAGGGAAAAACACCACTCTGGATACCACACCAGGTCTTCCTTTACAACTGAAGGGAACAACACCCTGGATACCACACTAGGTCTTCCTTCACAACTGAAGGGAACAACACCTGAAAAATGTTCAAGAGGAAGATGCCCCTAGATCAAGCTTATAGAACACACTTGATCTGAAGCAAGGACTGAGAAGAACAATATCTCCAATAATGGATTCTTCTCAGAACAAGAAGCTCTCTCACAGATCTACACTAAGCACAGAGAGCTAGAGCTGAAACTAATGGAAGTGATTGCTTGGCTCTCCGAGAGGTTGAAGACGATTTCACTTGGTATCTCCCTTTTTTCTCAGTGAGTGTCTGCTTTTGAATCTTCAATCTCCTATTTTATATCATCTTTTTCAAATTCGAATGTTGAAGTGCCCATTGTCTCTAAGTTCTGGTTTACGTTAGACTGCATGGTACTGTAGAAGCTTCCAGTCAGTAATCTTTTATCCATTTGTGCACGCAACGAGATAAGATCTTTTGTAGTATCATTTGGCTTCTATTTTGTCCAACGTTGTATGACGAATGTTGTCAGAAACCTGCATACATTAAATGCTAAACAAAACCTGCATACATTAAATGCTAAGCTGTCTCTTGTTGTCAGTCAACGTTAGATTGATTTTATACAGAAGTAGAAGTTTCATTCTGTTCTTCCAAAAAAATGTTTATAGAATAAGCACGAAAATAGAAGATATCGTCTGCATGAATACAGAGATACATTCAGAGTAATAAATGCACAGATGTTAGAAAGATGTGCGAGAAAGCTTTGACTTTTCAACGCAGTCAAAAGTGAGTCAAATATCAAGTCGTTATATTTGGCTTAAGGAATCGTTGAGTATTAATAAGTGAATCGTTATGATTCTATAAGCAAATCGTTATCAACAAGTCGTTATAATCAAATCGTTATAGAGTCATAAACAAATCGATGTACAAATTGTTATGACGTTATAAGCAAATCGATGTGCAAATCGATGTACAAATCGTTATGACGTTATAAGCAAATCGATGTACAAATCGTTGTGATATTATAAGCAAATTGATGTACAAATCGTTGTGATGTTATAAGCAAATCGATGTACAAATCGTTATGACGTTATAAGCAAATCGATGTACAAATCGTTATGACGTTATAAGAAAATCGATGTACAAATCGTTGTGATGTTATAAGCAAATCGATGTACAAATCGTTGTGATGTTATAAGCAAATCGATGTACAAATTGTTATGACATTATAAGCAAATCAATGCATGTAAAATCGTTATGATGTTATAAGCAGATCGATGTACAAATCGTTATGACGTTATAAGCAAATCGATGTACAAATCGTTATGACATTATAAGCAAATCGATGTACAAATCGTTGTGATGTTATAAGCAAATCGATGTACAAATCGTTATGACAGAAAATCATTGCGATGACTAAAGGAATCGTTACGAGAGCAAATCATTACGATGACTAAAGGAATCGTTATGAGAGCAAATCGTTATGATGACTAAAAGAATCGTTACGAATACTTATTAAATCGTTAAAGCACATAATGAATCCTTATGATTATGGAATCGTTATAAACAAAGAAAATCGTTATGGCTTAGTAGAAATCAATGTATTTAGACAAATATGATGCTATTTCAATAGAGTGATTAATGCTTACTGTTGAACCACTCTTTATTATCTTCATATTTTGGTGCTAACAAAATTTATGATGTAACTTAAATTGAATATTTTATTTCATCTGTGTCGCATCAATCTCATAGCAAAATGCTGAGTCTCACATTGATGCAATATTGGCGCACTAAAATGATAATATCGATGCCTAATCTATATACATCGATTTCAGTTCAAGTGCCAAATTAATAAGTGCTACAACGATCTGGTCTTAATTGATTTTATAAGCGTCATAACAATTCCTTAAGTGGCCACAACGATTTCATAAGTTACACAACGATTTGATTATGTAACGATTCGTTAAGTGATCACAATGATTTGCTAAGAAATCGATCCCACAACGATTTCATAAGTTACACAATGATTTGATCATGTAACGATTCGTTAAGTGATCACAATGATTTGCTAAGAAATCGATCCCACAACGATTTCATAAGTTACACAACGATTTGATCGTGTAACGATTCGTTTAGGGCTTATAACGATTTGATAAGTGAGCGCAACGATTTGTCCTCACATAGATTTGCCTTTCATAACGATTCATTAAGACTCACATCGATTTAGGTCTCGTAATGATTTCTTAAGTGACCACATCGATTTGCCTTTGCAACGATTCATTAAGGCTCATAATGATTTGTTAAGTAAGAACAACGATTTGCTTCTCACATCGTTTCGATAAGTGCCATAACGATTTGGTCTCATAATCGATTTGCTCTGAAGTGTTTTTGGCACTTAAATGAAAAGTCAAATATCTTCTGACAAAAAGGCTGCATGCATATTTCAGAGTCTTGTCAGAAAAAGATATGAACTGCTATTTTTATCATGTTAGCAGAAGCATAGTAGCATGCACTGTTATCTTGTAAACACTCTTTTATGCTAACACTCTCTTCTATGCTTATAGACATCGAAGACCACCAGAGGTTGATTATGACAAATGAAGAGAAGATCAGCAACGACTAGAAGAGCTCCAACGGATCTCTTCAACGGATCTATTCAAAGCCTCTCATATAAAAGATGAAGCAAGGCTGAAGAAGAAAAGCAGAGCTTTTCTGAACATCTTTGAAGGAGTGTACAACCAGTGAGGAACCTGAACTCCAAATACACTCAAAGGAAAAGAGAGAAAGAGCCTGAGCCCAAGAAGAAGTGTTCAAGCATTTGAAGCATTCGAGCTTTCAAGCTTCCTTTCTTCTCTCTTCATTTTCTCCCTGTGCTCATTGTAATCTTGGGGGAGAGTCTGTGACTGTGAGCTAAGTCCTGAGTGTTCATCTTGTAATAGCTCTCAGTCTGATCTTTCTTTTCTAAGAAAGATTTCTGTCCAGCTGTAGGACTGTATACAGTGTGTAACCCAGCTAGGGGTTTGTGTCCAGCAGGACCGCACTGGGGTTTGTACCAGTAAGTTTGCTTCTGAGCCTAGAAAAGAAGTGGGCTGCCTTCTTGCCCGGAAAAGAGAAGAAGACTAGCTAGGGTGCTGGGTGTTGTAGTGTCCTTGAGAGGGACTGTACCTTTGGTTAGTGAAATCCCAAGAGGTTGCTTGGGGACTGGACGTAGGACTTCCATGTGGGAAGGGCCGAACTAGGATAAATCCCTTGTGTTATTTGTGTGATTGTTTACTTGCTTCCGCACTGCTACTCTTTATCACACTAAACTAACCAAACTTTGAAGTGATAATTTTCTGTGTTTAAGTTTCTGTTTCAGATTTCAGAAAACCTATTCACCCCCCCTCTAGGTTAGCTTGCTGCCATACCAAAAGGGCCAATAAGTGGTATAAGAGCAGGTCTTTGAACATTCAAGGAAGATCCAACGATCTTAGAGCAAAGATCCATGGCAGCTCAAGGATATGCTGAAGGACAATCAGTCACCAGACCTCCATTCTTTGATGGAGAAGACTACCAATATTGAAAGATGAGGATGGAATGCTTCATTCGTGTCACAGACTTTGATCTGTGGCAGGTAATTGAGGTAGGTGACTTTGTTATTATTCCTGTTGAAGGCACTACTACCATTACACCTGCTGATAAAAGTAAATTATCTTTAAACTTTAAAGGTAAGAACTACTTATGTTGTGCCTTATCCAAAAGAGAATTTAGTAGAGTATCTGCATGCAAATCTGCTAAAGAAATTTGGGATAACCTGCAGATAACTTATGAAGGAACGGATAAAGTGAAACAAACTAGAATAGATATTCTTGTTTCACAATATGAACAATTTAAAATGCTTCCAAACGAAAACATTACTACTATGTATAATAGATTTTTAAGCATAGTAGTAGGCTTAAATTCTCTTGGTAAAACTCTTTCCAATGAAGAAACTGTTAGAAAGATACTTATGTCTTTAACTGTTTCATGGACACCTAAAGTAACTGCTATTGAAGAAGCCCATGACTTAACCAAATTGTCAATTGATAATTTAATAGGTTCTCTCATGGCACATGAAATAAATATGGAGTGACTATCTGAAAGCTCATCAAAGAAAAAATGTACTAATGCTCTTAAAGTTGCAGCTGCTCCTTCCACTTCTTCTTCTAGTTCCAAAAATGCAGATTCTGAAGACAGTGACATAGATGAAGTTCTGTCCAAGCTTCAGAAAATTCTCAAGAAGAAGAAAAATGGATCAAGAAGGATTCAAAAGAAAGAGAGAAAAGAAATAGAACCAGTCTGCTATGAATGCAGAAAACCTGGACATCTGAGACCAGATTGTCCAAGGCTCAAGAAGACTGGTCAAACCGTGAAGCCTAAGAAGCAGCACAAGAAGTTCAAAAGAAAAGCCATGGCAGCTGCTTGGGAAAATGATGAGGCCACAAGCTCAGAATCATCAAGCTCAGAATCAGAGAAAGTGCAAGTAAATCTAGCCCTCATGGCAGGACTAGATGAGGTACATTCTGACTCATTTTTTAATTCTTGCACAGATTCAGGGTCAGAATCGGAAGACTTAGAAGAAGTCTTTAATGAACTTTATGATAAACACAAGGTTGTTGTAAAAGAATTGAAAAATATCAAGAACAACCTTACTTGTTTGGAAAATACTAATTCTGATCTTAAATCAGAAATGGAACAACTGGAAAAACAACTGAAGGACAGTAAAGATAATAATTATCTTTTAAATGAAAATTTGAAAAATAAGAATAATGAGAAGTTAGAGTTAGAAGAAAAATTAAAAACTCTAACTGAAGAAAATCTTTATTTAAAAGAATCAGTTGAAAAATTAACAAAAGGGAAAACATCCTTAGCCCTATGCTTAAAAGGGTCAAAATTTGGAAATAATAAACAAGGGCTTGGATACATACCCCCAGAAAAGGAAAAACAAGCCACAATTCTAAGTAAATATCCTTTACCAAAATTTGTAAAAGAAACCAACATACCTCAGAAAAAGAAACTTGAAATATCCAAGGTGCATCAAAATAAAAAGGTTTCTAAAAAGTTTGTTCAAATCAAGAGCAATCAAAATTGCAAAATAAACTATATTCATTGTTGCTCTCATTGCAATAAATTAGGACACACTGAAAACACCTGCACAACAAGGCACCTAGTTTGGATTCTGAAAGGATACTTTTATGCATCTAACCATCAAGGACCCAAAAGGATTTGGGTATCTATTTCTGAATAAGTTGTGTGCAGGATAGCCTTGGAGCATCAGGATCAAGGATGCTCAAGGCAAGAGTGACTGCCAACTCTTCATCCAAATCACATCTGAAGAAAGAGTAGTCACAAAAATTGAATTGGTCTTTATTACTAACAATTATTTGTAAGTTTCATTAAGGTGGAGTCTCTCATTCAGGGGGAGCACAGACTAAGGGGGAGTTATTCATTTATGTCAATCATTGTTGAACCCCTAAATGGTAAGAAATTCTCTCAAAGGGGGAGATAAATGGATGGTAAGATCATTCCTTTTTGGTTAGTGACAAAAAGGGGGAGAATTTGTATGTTCTATGAATTTTTTCTGCATTTTCTATACTTCATATATTTGTATCAAAAAATTCACATAAATTTTGTCATCACCAAAAAGGGGGAGATTGTTGAACCACTCTTTATTATCTTCATATTTTGGTGCTAACAAAATTTATGATGTAACTAAAATTGAATATTTTATTTCATCTGTGTCGCATCAATCTCATAGCAAAATGCTGAGTCTCACATTGATGCAATATTGGCGCACTAAAATGATAATATCGATGCCTAATCTATATACATCGATTTCAGTTCAAGTGCCAAATTAATAAGCGCTACAATGATCTGGTCTTAATTGATTTTATAAGCGTCATAACGATTCCTTAAGTGGCCACAACGATTTCATAAGTTACACAACGATTTGATTGTGTAACGATTCGTTAAGTGATCACAATGATTTGCTAAGAAATCGATCCCACAACGATTTCATAAGTTACACAACGATTTGATCGTGTAACGATTCGTTAAGTGATCACAATGATTTGCTAAGAAATCGATCCCACAATGATTTCATAAGTTACACAATGATTTGATCGTGTAACGATTCATTTAGGGCTTATAACTATTTGATAAGTGAGCGCAACGATTTGTCCTCACATCGATTTGCCTTTCATAACGATTCATTAAGACTCACATCGATTTAGGTCTCGTAACGATTTCTTAAGTGACCACATCGATTTGCCTTCGCAACGATTCGTTAAGGCTCATAACGATTTATTAAGTAAGAACAACGATTTACTTCTCACATCGTTTCGATAAGTGCCATAACGATTTGGTCTCATAATCGATTTGCTCTGAAGTGTTTTTGGTGCTTAATTTAAAAGTCAAATATCTTCTGACAAAAAGGCTGCATGCATATTTCAGAGTCTTGTCAGAAAATGATATGAACTGCTATTTTTATCATGTTAGCAGAAGCACAGTAGCATGCACTGTTATCTTGTAAACACTCTTTTATGCTAACACTTTCTTCTATGCTTACAGACCTCGAAGACCACCAGAGGTTGATTAAGACAAATGAAGAGAAGATCAGCAACGACTAGAAAAGCTCCAACGGATCTCTTCAACGGATCTATTCAAAGCCTCTCATATAAAAGATGAAGCAAGGCTGAAGAAGAAAAGTAGAGCTTTTCTGAACATCTTTGAAGGAGTGTACAACTAGTGAGGAACCTGAACTCCAAATACACTAAAAGGAAAAAAGAGAAAGAGTCTGAGCCCAAGAAGAAGTGTTCAAGCATTTGAAGCATTCGAGCTTTGAAGCTTCCTTTCTTCTCTCTTCATTTTCTCCCTATGCTCTTTGTAATCTTGGGGGAGAGTCTGTGACTGTGAGCTAAGTCCTGAGTGTTCATCTTGTAATAGCTTTCAGTCTGATCTTTCTTTTCTAAGAAAGATTTCTGTCCAGCTGTAGGACTGTATACAATGTGTAACCCAGCTAGGGATTTGTGTCTAGCAGAACCGCACTGGGGTTTGTACCAGTAGGTTTACTTCTGAGCCTAGAAAAGAAGTGGGCTGCCTTCTTACATGGGAAAGAGAAGAAGACCAGCTGGGGTGCTGGGTGTTGCAGTGTCCTTGAGGGGGACTGTACCTTTGGTTAGTGAAATCACAAGAGGTTGCTTGGGGACTGGACGTAGGACTTCCATGTGAGAAGGGCCGAACCAGGATAAATCCCTTGTGTTATTTGTGTGATTGTTTACTTGCTTCCGCACTGCTACTCTTTATCACACTAAATTAACCAAACTTTGAATTGATAATTTTCTATGTTTAAGTTTCTGTTTCAGATTTCAGAAAACCTATTCACCCCCCCTCTAGGTTAGCTTGCTGCCATACCAAAAGGGCCAACACTTACCTGTTTGGCTTATTTTCCTTTGGTTTTTATTTCCTGTGCTCAAGACTTGTAGAAAATAGGTTAGTGACCTTTATCAAGGTTTTGTGAATCACCAAAATCTAAAAGTAATTAAATTAATTTACATGGGGATAGACTGTTCATCAACAGTTACTACCTCTTATCTCTGTTATTCATGCTTGCAAATTAATTAGTCAAGGGTGTACTACTTATCTAGCTTGTGTGTCAATAAGGAAAGATAAAAGATCCAAATTGGAGGACATACCAATAGTCAGGGAATTTCCAGAGGTATTTTTGAATGATTTGCCAAGACTACCTTCAGAAAGGGAAATCAATTTTACAATAGAATTTTTTCTAGGAGCTACCCCAGTGTCTAAAGCACCCTATAGAATGGCACCAACTGAACTAAAAGAGTTAAAAGAACAATTACTGGATTTGTTAAAGAAGGGATTTATCCGACCTAGCACATCCCCCTGAGGAGCACCTGTGTTATTTGTTAAGAAGAATGATAGATCCTTGAGATTGTGTGTTGATTATCGACGATTGAATTAGTTGACAATTAAGAATAAATATCCACTACCCAGAATCGATGAACTATTTGACCAGCTAGTAGGAGCTTAATATTTTTCTAAAATTGACCTTATATCTGGGTATCATTAGCTGAGAATCAAAGAAGAGGGTATTTATAAGACAGTTTTTCGTAGCAGATATGAACATTATGAATTTATAGTAATGTCGTTTGGATTAACTAATGCACCAGCTGTCTTTATGCAATTAATGAACACAGTGTTCAGATCATATCTTGATCAGTTTGTTGTAGTATTCATAGATGATATCTTGATTTATTCAAGGACTCGACAGGAACATGAAGAACATTTAAGAGTCTCTTTACAGTTATTGAAGGACCACCAATTATATGCGAAATTGAGTAAATGTGAATTATGGCTAGAAGAAGTGTCATTTTTGGGACATGTAATTTCTAAAAAAGGAATTTCTGTGGATCAGTCAAAAATTGAAGCAGTAAAGAATTGGCCGAGACCAACTGATGTAACAGAAATCCGTGGTTTTCTAAGATTAGCTGGTTATTACAGGAAATTTGTAAAAGATTTTTCGAAGAAGGCTGTTCCTTTAAGTAGGTTGACAAAGAAAGAAAATTCTTTTAAATGGACAGGGGAATGTGAGCAAAGTTTCCAAACCTTAAAAGATTGTTTGATATCAACACCAGTATTAGCTTTGCCTTCTACGGGAGGTGGATATGAAGTCTATACTGATGCTTCCAATATAGGACTAGGTGCTGTGTTAATGCAACAAAAGAAAGTAATTGCTTATGCCTCAAGACAATTAAAGAAACATGAAGAGAATTATCATGTACATAACTTGGAGTTAACTACTATTGTGTTTGCACTAAAGATTTGGAAACATTACTTGTACAGTGAACAATTTACAGTTAATTCTGATCATAAGAGTTTGAAATATTTATTTTCTCAGAAAGAATTAAATATGAGACAAAGGAGGTGGTTGGAATATTTGAAGGATTTCGATTTTTCTATTCAATATCATCCAGGCAAGGGTAATGTTGTGGCAGATGCCTTAAGCGGAAAATCAGTAATAATGATGTCTACCATAATGATCAAGGAATGAGAGTTATTGGAAGAACTTTGTGACGGACCGGGGTATTTATGCCCAATAAGGCTCCATATCCAGATCCGCCTCCCGCGAACGGACTGAAGTCTCGCAAGGGATATCTCACACACGTGTCCAGTAAGAGTATAAAAGACAAACCACAAGAATATAAGACACAAGAAACTACATGTGCTCGTATCTATTCACTGATTTGTACAACTGTCCCATTACATTAATACATGTCCAATTTAAAAGAGTACAACTACCTGGGGCATACTCCGAGGGAGCACAAGCTCACACAACACTAACTACTAAACAACTGCTGGTGGTACAAGTCTGACACAACGCCGCTGCAAGCCAAACACACGGCAAGCCCTGAAAAGAACTGTAGGGGAGTGAGCCTCAACAAGTCACTGGCTCAGTAGGGGCTACCCAAAACAACACTGAGACCACAATACTCCTCAACCCCAAAGGGTCTCACTGGCAACACTAATAGCCAAACCATTTCATGCTCACATCATGACAATAAATAACAATTAAACATAATCATGATAATAAACACAAAGTCCTCAGAAGGAAAGTAGGACTACAGGACTAACATAAAATCATTAGTCAGCCCAACTACTAAAGTGCCTAAACCACAGTCTCACTGGCACACTACTACAACAACTAGTTGCCTAAGCTATAAGCCACACAGACAAATCACTGCCCAGGCTACAAGCTTCACATGCAAATCTCGAACACATAAGTAACAGGACTGCTAACAAAGAGCTGGTCCTTTATACTCCAAATCACACTACGTCGAGAGCCACACATAAATGGTAGGACTGGCTACATCTAGCTAGTCCATCACACACTAAATCCATAATCGGAACCATGCCCAAGAAGGGTAAAACTCAACAAGTGGAAGGTCTCACACGGCCTCCACAGAGTATAGCTCTACTAAACCACAATATGCCTAAGCCACAAGCCTCATCGGCAAAATACCCACAAAGGTAACATAATTAATAATCACAAACTAATCCATAATAAAATATAAACAAAGATCTACTTAAAACAGTTAGGATACAACAAGTGGCAGGTCAAATCACAAGACCTCTACAACACACGAGAGCCTAAAAAGGTTGGTACACAATGTACCACCACAAAACTACAAAGTAACCCACAAAGGAAATAGGTACCCGCTACTCTGAGGTACCACAACACAAACACCCGAACAAGGGTACAAGTAGGTGATAAACACCACACTGAACCACAATTATATTATACCTTTATTTAGGCATAATATTACAAATAAAACCGCAACTGGAGAATCACATAAACTACAACTCAACCACAATTGTGCCAACACCAGGGCACACCTCGAACTGGTCAAACCTCGACCACGAGTCACAAATTCACGAACTACAGCCTGTGGCAAAGCACGAGTCAAGCCACAACTAGAGCTTGGCAAAGCACGAGTCGCAAAAGACGACGTCACCACAACTACAACTGGAGCTAACTAAGCACGAATCAGAAAGAACGACGCCACCACACGGGAACGGACTACTAGCTGATCAGGCCAGTATCCAACCCGGACAACACAACACAAGAACAACCTCTCAGCCTCGCAGTCACGGACGAAAGGTCCAACTACTGCGCCACGAGAACAAGTCAAACAACTGTGGAGACCAACCAACACCACACCTGCAGACACACAACTGCAGGCCTATGCCTGGCACCTCTAGAGTCTCTGGCCGGAGCACCCTAAAGTGAGGCACTGGAAAACAGGACTAGCTGGGGACCAGTGTCGACTACTGGTGTCCGTACCCCCAACTACGAGCACACTACAAGCGACACAAGAACAAACTCTGAGAAGTCGCTGCCCCACTGTCGTCTTTCCCTCAGCCGGACGTACAACTCAAACTCAGGAGTGAAGGTGTCCAGGAAGATGACACAGACCTCGACGGTACAACACCAGTACCGGGAAAAAACCCCGAGCACAACAAACACACGTGCCTGGCTCACAAAGAACCTGGGGTACCCGACTAGAGAGGCATTCCGGAATAGGCATCAGACCACCACACTCGGCTAGCACAAACCACGAAACTTACACATATAGCCTTTGCTTATAATTTACGATATACAAGTGTTAGGATTAGCTTAACATCGGTCACCATATGACCCCAAAGCTATCCCACACCAACACATACCTGAACCACAAACTTGCCTATCATTGGTCACCTCATGACCTCCGTGGCAACACACACCATTAATACGTAAATCAATATAATGTTATTCGAAAGACAACAACGAACCAGGGCTAGGTCGGTATGGACCTTCACTGCCCAAACACCACAAAGTCATGGCTAGGCTCACACAAGAACCTCACTGCCCAGTTACTATGACAAATCATAAGAATTACATTACAACAAAGTGTGTAGTATACACACACTCAAACCACGTAAACAACACGTGTATATTACACCCTGGTTGGTGTACCACACGTCTACCACGTGAACCACATGTCCAACACATGGACAACGCACTCCAAGAGTGCCACGGGTGTCAACGCACCACACATACTGCGTAACAAAATTACGTACATCACACATCATTCACGTAAAACATTCCCATTACATGAGTAGTATGCTCCAAGAGCATAACAAGTGCACTGGCTCACACCGGTCATCGTCATGCACACACAAACACGCAATATTCATAACCAGAAAAGCTACGTAAACCACACTGCATGGATACATGCACAAGTTGGCGGCAACATCGACTGCCGCTTATAGGAAGTAGACGGCAATGGATCTGGCCGTCTATATCCCGGCTGATGAACCTAGCGACCAACGATGTTGACGCCAAGATCTTCAGCTTCTACTCCTGCAGAAACCCTAACCGATCCCACATGCATTCCTAATCCCGAAACCATTAAGAAAATAGGAGGAAACAGTTCCTCTAACTCCCATGCATTATAATTAAACTAAAACAGCATGCTTTACTACATAAAATCATCAAACCACCCATTATCCCCGCATGGGTGCCATGACCCGAAATCACCATTTTCATGCAAATTCATGTTATCTAATTACATTAACACGACCTACAGGAACTACAAGGGTCATTCCCTACCTCAGAACATGCTCAAACCCTCCGAATTCTCCTGGTTCACACCGAACCCTCCGCGAGCTCCCACGGGAATTGCACCACGCCACAACGTTTCCTCGTCTGATTCGACAACGCCACACGCTCCACGATCCTCCAACCACCCTTCAGTACCTGTTGGAAGCTTTAGAAACACGGGGACGTGAAGCTAGGGCAAGGGGAAGAGAGAGACAGGAGGGAAACCTGCTCTCAGGTGACCCTATAACCTGCAGAATTCTCAGGTTGGCGTCAACCCCTCTGCCGCCAAAGACAACCGCCACCCTAAACGTCCATATCTAATGCTGCCAAGATCATGCAGTCAACGGCCTCTTACCTGGACGCCAACAAGTCAATGACCACCCCTGGCCGCTAACTCCTACTCAACTGCAGCAGGTCCAATTTTATTTCGGGACCTAACCTGCACCACACCTACACACACCACGCGTCTACACCACACTGGCCTTACATCAGCCATCACAACCACAACACACACGATCCAAAAGGATCCGAAAATAAGCAACGTTACATTATTATCACCTAAAAACAAATGTCATCCTCGACATATAAAACAAATCACAACAATCCGGATTATCACCTAAAATAAATAAAGCCGAACACAGAACAAGTAGGATACTCTTTCTCTGCTTCAGCCTTTCAATTCATCTCACAATTACTCTGTTCTATCGATTCCATTGCCTTTCTTTAGCTTTCAACTGTAGGCGATCCTACCTTGCCAATGGTGCTTTATCTCCTTGGACTGAACCTGCTTCCACAATTTTCCAGCTGTGTTTGCAATATTTCTTTCGAGGCCGCTTTATCTTTCTCAAATATCTTACACTGTAATATTCTTTCATCCCACCATCTTCTTTTTCCATTTATCACTGCTTGTTGTTATCCTGCCTCATCTGCATTTACATTCACAACTGACACCTCTTCAAAGAAAACCAATCACCATCTTTGAATTTCCTGCTCTTTTCATATTATTCTACTCATACTACTTAAAGTCAATCTCTGATTAAAAAAAAAACATAATAAACTATGTTTCCTTTATTCCACTGTGCAAAACTTTACACTTTCTCCTTATTCAAGCAAACTTGAACAATCTCTGAATATTAAATCTTTCTTTGCTTCCGCTGCGCTACTCTGATCACACTGAACACTTTTGCAAAATATTCCACAATTGCTGCTCATATTATTACTTTCAATTACTTTCTTCTGACTTCAACTGCTTCTCAAATCATCCCATTCAATAAATTCATGCTGAAGAAATTACTGTAATTTCTGTTCTGCCAAACTGCTATTGATATATTATGCTCTTCATATATCTTTCTTGCTTTACTGACATTCTCTGGCTAATTCCCATAATTCTTGGGCATAAACTTTTCAAATATTCTTAATCAATCTGCTCCAGCATTTAAACCCTGAAATATCTTAATAACAATTCCTTTCTGCTCAATTAAATCATTTCTTTGCACTAATATGCAAACTTTAACTGACATTTCTTGACTCATCGGACCTTATTCACTTTATCATTTGCTAAATTCTTCCTTTCTCTAATCCATATCTTTTCTGCAAAATATCTCTCTTATTTCATTAAATGTTCTTTCTGAAAAACTTTTCATAATCTGCCATTCATCAACCAAATATTCCTCTTGTGCAATTCTCACAAATTCTTATTGCACATTAATCCTTCTTTTCTCTCTTTCTTTATTCAACTGATCATTTCTATACTTATTTATACAAATCTTCATATCACACTTCCTACTATCATCATTATTCATAACAACACTTTTCTCAGATTTCTGACCTTAGGCATATTAAATCTATCTGCCATAAATCACTGCTCTTTTATGTACTGATACTTCTTTTAAAGCTGCTCTGCCTTTCTTAATCATATCAAACTCTTCATTACTCTAATCACATTTCCATCCACACTATTTCTTAATATCCTCTGACTCAAATCTCTAATGCCACAATACATTTGCTGAGATTCTCAAATGCAACCTATCACGCACACACTGACCTGATCCTTATCACCTTGTTACCATACACCTGTCTCTGCCAACTTTCTATCTCATTATAACTTATTTACTGAATTCCATATCCAAACTTGTTAATCTCTTCAATTCCTTTAACTGCAAATCTTTAACAACCAAACTGATCTTTCACAGAAATATTCTATACTTTAACTGCTTTAACTGCACTAGTGCCAGGATGCTACCACACAACTTATGCTACTATCCACATTGTGGCACAACAACTGCTCACAACTGCCAATCTAACAAACAGAAACACATGGTTTGCGTGCCAAAAGCTCATGTAAAAACTACTTTATATCACACAAAACCTCAGACTTACTACCATCAGTGAACATTAATCCATGTATTGGGACATTGTACTTTCAATTCTTTTCATATTCTAACTGAACATTGCTCTGATACCAACTGTGACGGACCGGGGTATTTATGCCCAATAAGGCTCCATATCCAGATCCGCCTCCCGCGAACGGACCGAAGTCTCGCAAGGGATATATCACACACGTGTCCAGTAAGAGTATAAAAGACAAACCACAAGAATATAAGACACAAGAAAGTACATGTGCTCGTATATGTTCACTGATTTGTACAACTGTCCCATTACATTAATACATGTCCAATTTAAAAGAGTACAACTACCTGGGGCATACCCCGAGGGAGCACAAGCTCACACAACACTAACTATTAAACAACTACTGGTGGTACAAGTCTGACACAACGCCGCTGCAAGCCAAACACACGGCAAGCCCTGAAAAGAACTGTAGGGGAGTGAGCCTCAACAAGTCACTGGCTCAACAGGGGCTACCCAAAACAACACCGAGACCACAATACTCATCAACCCCAAAGGGTCTCACTGGAAACACCAATAGCCAAACCATTTCATGCTCACATCATGACAATAAATAACAATTAAACATAATCATGATAAAAACACAAAGTCCTCAGAAGGAAAGTAGGACTACAGGACTAATATAATATCATTAGTCAGCCCAACTACTAAAGTGCCTAAACCACAGTCTCACTGGCACACTGCTACAACAACTAGTTGTCTAAGCTATAAGCCACACAGGCAAATCACTGCCCAGGCTACAAGCTTCACATGCAAATCTCGAACACTTAAATAACAGGACTGCTAACAAAGAGCTGGTCCTTTATACTCCAAATCACACTACGTCGAGAGCCACACATAAATGGTAGGACTGGCTACAGCTAGCTAGTCCATCACACACTAAATCCATAATCGGAACCATGCCCAAGAAGGGTAAAACTCAACAAGTGGAAGGTCTCACACGGCCTCCACGGAGCATAGCTCTACTAAACCACAATATGCCTAAGCCACAAGCCTCATCGGCAAAATACCCACAAAGGTAACATAATTAATAATCACAAACAAATCCACAATAAAATATAAACAAAGATCTACTTAAAACAATTAGGATACAACAAGTGGTAGGTCAAATCACAAGACCTCCACAACACACGAGAGCCTGAAAAGGTTGGTACACAATGTACCACCATAAAACTATAAAGTAACCCACAAAGGAAATAGGTACCCGCTACTCTGAGGTACCACAACACAAACACCCGAACAAGGGTACAAGTAGGTGATAAACACCACACTGAACCACAATTATATTATACCTTTATTTAGGCACAATATTACAAATAAAACCTCAACCGGCAAATCACATAAACTACAACTCAACCACAATTGTGCCAACACCAGGGCACACCTCGAACTGGTCAAACATCGACCACGAGTCACAAATTCACGAACTACAGCCTGTGGCAAAGCACGAGTCAAGCCACAACTAGAGCTTGGCAAAGCACGAGTCGCAAAAGACGACGTCACCACAACTATAACTGGAGCTAACTAAGCATGAGTCAAAAAGAACGACGTCACCACACGGGAACGGACTACTAGCTGATCAGGCCAGTATCCAACCCGGACAACACAACACAAGAACAACCTCTCAGCCTCACAGTCACAGACGAAAGGTCCAACTGCCGCTCCACGAGAACAAGTCAAACAACTGTGGAGACCAACCAACACCACACCTGCAGACACACAACTGCAGGCCCATGCCTGGCACCTCTAGAGTCTCTGGCCGGAGCACCCTAAAGTGAGGCACTGGAAAACAGGACTAGCTGGGGACTAGTGTCGACTACTGGTGTCCGTACCCCTAACTACGAGCGTGCTACAAGTGACACAAGAACAAACTCTGGAAAGTCGCTGCCTCACTGCCGTCTTTCCCTCAGCTGGACGTACAACTCAAACTCAGGAGTGAGGGTGTCCAGGAAGACGACACAGATCTCGACGGTACAACACCAGTACCGGGATAAAACCCCGAGCACAACAAACACACATGCCTGGCTCACAAAGAACCTGGGGTACCCGACTAGAGAGGCATTCCGGAATAGGCGCCGGACCACCACACTCGGCTAGCACAAACCACGATACTTACACATATAGCCTTTACTTATAATTTACGATATACAAGTGTTAGGATTAGCTTAACATCGGTCACCATATGACCCCAAAGCTATCCCACACCAACACATACCTGAACCACAAACTTGCCTATCATTGGTCACCTCATGACCTCCGTGGCAACACACACACCATTTAATACGTAAATCAATATAATGTTATTCAAAAGACAACAACGAACCAGGGCTAGGTCGGTATGGACCTTCACTACCCAAACACCACAAAGTCATGTCTAGGCTCACACAGGAACCTCACTGCCCAGTTACTATGACAAATCATAAGAATTACATTACAACAAAGTGTGTAGTATACACACACTCAAACCACGTAAACAACACGTGTATATTACACCCTGGTTGGTGTACCACACATCTACCACGTGAACCACATGTCCAACACATGGACAACGCACTCCAAGAGTACCACGGGTGTCAACGCACCACACATACTGCGTAAAGAAATTACGTACATCACACATCATTCACGTAAAACATGCCCATTACATGAGCAGTATGCTCCAAGAGCATAACAAGTGCACTGTGTGACGGACCGGGGTATTTATGCCCATTAAGGCTCCATATCCAGATCCGCCTCCCGCGAACGGACCGAAGTCTCGCAAGGGATATCTCACACACGTGTCCAGTAAGAGTATAAAAGACAAACCACAAGAATATAAGACACAAGAAACTACATGTGCTCGTATCTATTCACTGATTTGTACAACTGTCCCATTACATTAATACATGTCCAATTTAAAAGAGTACAACTACCTGGGGCATACTCCGAGGGAGCACAAGCTCACACAACACTAACTACTAAACTACTGCTGGTGGTACAAGTCCGACACAACGCCACTGCAAGACAAACACACGGCAAGCCCGGAAAAGAACTGTAGGGGAGTGAGCCTCAACAAGTCACTGGCTCAGTAGGGGCTACCCAAAACAACACCGTAACAACAAACACCTCAACCCCAATGGGTCTCACTGGCAACACCAATAGCCAAACCATTTCATGCTCACATCATGACAATAAATAACAATTAAACATACTCATGATAATAATATAACATTCTCAAAAAAAGTAGGACTACAGGACTAACATAAAATCATTAGTCAGCCCAACTACTAAAGTGCCTAAACCACAGTCTCACTGGCACACTGCTACAACAACTAGTTGCCTAAGCTATAAGCCACATAGGCAAGTCACTGCCTAGGCTGCAAGCTTCACAAGCAAATCTCGAACACTTAAGTAACAGGACTGCTAACAAAGAGCTGGTCCTTTATACTCCAAATCACACTACGTCGAGAGCCACACATAAATGGTAGGACTGGCTACAGCTAGCTAGTCCATCACACACTGAATCCATAATCAGAACCATGCCTAAGAAGGGTAAAACTCAACAAGTGGAAGGTCTTACACGGCCTCCACGGAGCATAGCTCTACTAAACCACAATATGCCTAAGCCACAAGCCTCATCGGCAAAATACCCACAAAGGTAACATAATTAATAATCACAAACTAATCCACAATAAAATATAAACAAAGATCTACTTAAAACAGTTAGGATACAACAAGTGGCAGGTCAAATCACAAGACCTCCACAACACACGAGAACCTAAGAAGGTTGGTACACAATGTACCACCACAAAACTACAAAGTAACCCACGAAGGGAACAAGTACCTGCTACTCTGAGGTACCACAACATAAACACCCGAACAAAGGGTACAGGAAGATGGTAAACACCACACTGAACCACAATTATATTATGCTACCATTTAGGCATAACATTACAGGTAAAATCTCAACTGGCAAGTCACACAAACCACAACTCAGTCACAATTGTGTCAACACCAAGGCACACCTCAAACTGGTCAAATCTCGACCACGAGTCACAAACTCACGAACCACGACAAGTAGCAAAGCACGAGTCGGAAGAGAACGACGCCACCACACGGGAATGGACTACTGGCTGATCAGGCCAATATCCAACCCGGACAACACAACACAAGAACAACCTCTCAGCCTCACAGTCACGGACGAAAGGTCCAACTGCCGCTCCACAAGAAAGAAGTCAAACAACTGTGGAGACCAACCAACACCACACCTGCAGACACACAACTGTAGCCCCATGCCTAGCACCTCTAGAGTCTCTGGCCGGAGCACTCTAAAGTGAGGCACTGGAAAATAGGACTAGCTGGGGACCACTGTCGACTACTGGTGTCCGTACCCCCAACTATGAGCGCGCTACAAGCGACACAAGAACAAACTCTTGGAAGTCGCTGCCCCACTGTCGTCTTTCCCTCAGCCAGACGTACAACACAAACTCAGGAGTGAGGGTGTGCAGGAAGACGACACAGACCTCAATGGTACAACACAAGTACCGGGACAAAACCCCGAGCACAACAAACACACGTGTCTGGCTCACAAAGAACCTGGGGTACCCGACTAGAGAGGCATTCCGGAATAGGCGCCGGACCACCACACTCGGCTAGCACAAACCACGATACTAACACATATAGCCTTTACTTATAATTTACGATATACAAGAGTTAGGATTAGCTTAACATCGGTCACCGTGTGACCCCAAAGCTATCCCACACCAACACATAACTGAACCACAAACTTGCCTATCATTGGTCATCTCATGACCTTCGTGGCAATACACACCACTTACTTCATAAATCAATATAATATTATTCGAAAGACAACAACGAACCAGGGCTAGGTCAGTATGGACCTTCACTGCCCAAACACCACAAAGTCATAGCTAGGCTCACACAGGAACCTCACTGCCCAGTTACTACAACGAATCATAAGAATTACATTACAACAGAATGTGTAGTATACACACACTCAAACCACGTAGACAACACGTGTATATTACACCTTGGTTGTTGTATCACACGTCTACCACGTAAACCACATGTCCAACACATGGACAACACACTCCAAGAGTGCCACGGGTGCCAACGCACCACACTACTACGTAAAGCAATTACGTACATCACAAATCATCACGTAAAACATGCCCATTACATGAGCAGTATGCTCCAAAAGCATAACAAGTGCACTGGCTCACACCGGTCATTGCCATGCACACACAAACACGAATCTTCATAATCAGAAAAGCTACGTAAACCACACTGCATGAATACATACACAAGTTGGCGGCAACATCGACTGCCGCTTATAGGAAGTAGACGGAAAGCGATCTAGCCGTTTATATCTCGACTGATGAGCTTGGCGACAAGCGATGTTGACGCCAAGTTCTCCGGCCTTAAACCCTGCAGAAACCCTAATCCGGCTCTACAGGTTTTCCAACCGTTAAAACTACAAGAAAATGTACTGAAACGGTTCTTTAAACATGCATGAACCCAAAACAACCCAACACAGCATGCTTCGTACATTAAATTACTCAAACCACCCATTATCCCCACACGGTGCAGTTTAATCCGAAAATACATTAAAAACGCTGATTCAAGTGGTTAAGTCGTGTTTTAATGTTTCTAACAAGCTAACAGGGTTCGTCCCCTACCTCAGAACACGCTCAAACCTCCCGCAATCTCCTGGTTCACACCGAACCCTCCGCGAGCTCCCACGGGAATTGCACCATGCCACGGCGTTTCCTCGCGCGATTCATCACCGCCACACGTTCCACGGTCCTCCAAGCATCCTTCAGTACCTGTTCGAAGTTCTAGAAACACGGGGACACGAAGCTAGGGCAAGGGGAAGAGAGAGGCAGGTGGAAAACCTGCTCTCGGGTGACCCTATAACCTGCAGAATTCTCAGGTTGGCATCAACCCCTTTGTCGCCAAGGACAACCGCCACCCTAAACGTCCACATCTAATGCCGCCAAGATCATGCAGTCAACGGCAACCTACCTGGACGCCAACAAGTCAACGACCACCCTTGGCTGCCAACTCCTACTCAACTGCAGCAGGTCCTATTTCATTTCGGGACCTAACCTGCACCACACCTACACACACCACGCGTCTACACCACACTGGCCTTACAACAGCCATCACAACCACAACACACACGATCCAAAAGGATCCAAAAATAAGCGACGTTACACACTGGCTCACACCGGTCATCGCCATGCACACACAAACACGCAATATTCATAACTAGAAAAGCTACGTAAACCACACTGCATGGATACATGCACAAGTTGGCGGCAACATCGACTGCCGCTTATAAGAAGTAGACGGCAATGGATCTGGCCGTCTATATCTCGGCTGATGAACCTGGCGACCAACGATGTTGACGCCAAGATCTTCAGCTTCTACTCCTGCAGAAACCCTAACCGATCCCACATGCATTCCTAATCCCGAAACCATTAAGAAAATAGGAGGAAATAGTTCCTCTAACTCCCATGCATTTATAAAACTCAAACACTGATTTACTACATAAAATCATCAAACCACCCATTATCCCCGCATGGGTGCCATGACCCGAAATCACCATTTTCATGCAGATTCATGTTATCTAATTACATTAACACGACCTACAGGAACTACAAGGGTCATTCCCTACCTCAGAACACGCTCAAACCCTCCGAATTCTCTCGGTTCACACCGAACCCTCAGCGAGCTCCCACGAGAATTGCACCACGCCACAGCGTTTCCTCGTTTGATTCGACAACGCCACACGCTCCACGATCCTCCAACCACCCTTCAGTACCTGTTGGAAGCTTTAGAAACACGGGGACGTGAAGCTAGGGCAAGGGAAGAGAGAGACAGGAGGGAAACCTGCTCTCGGGTGACCCTATAACCTGCAGAATTCTCAGGTTGGCGTCAACCCCTCTGCCGCCAAAGACAACCGCCACCCTAAACGTCCACATCTAATGCCGCCAAGATCATGCAGTCAACGGCACCTTACTGGACGCCAACAAGTCAACGACCACCCCTGGCCGCCAACTCCTACTCAACTGCAGCAGGTCCTATTTTATTCGGGACCTAACCTACACCACACCTACACACACATGCGTCTACACCACACTGGCCTTACAACACATCACAACCACAACACACACGATCCAAAAGGATCCGAAATAAGCGATGTTACAAACTTTCTCAGTTGAATTTGGACTTCGATCACTAGGCAGAACATACCTTACTACTAATATGAAAGTTCAATCAGTTCTACTGGAAGAAATTAAAGAATATCAAGAAAAGGATCCAATGTTAGTTGATATTAAAGAACACTTGAAACAAAGGCTTGATTTTAAGCTTGCAAAAGATGGAAGATTGTTATTTCGTAAAAGTACTTGTGTTTCTGATTATACACATATTAAGCAGAAAATCTTGGAAGAAGCTCACAAGTCACACTATACTATACATCCTGGAGAAACAAAGATGTATCGAAATATGAAGAAAAACTTTTAGTGGTCTAATATGAAACGAGAAATAACTAGTTATGTATCCCAGTGTCTTACTTGTCAACAAGTTAAAGCTGAACATCAAAAACTTACTGGAAAATTGAAGTCATTAGAACTTCTAGAATGGAAATGGGGAAGTATAGGAATTGATTTTATTATGGGGGTTACCAAGGACCAAAAGTGGATATGATGCCATCTGGGTAATTGTGGATCGATTGACCAAGTCTGCACACTTTCTACCCCGTCAAAAATAAATGGTCAATCGATATGTTGGCTGCATTATATGTTAAAGAAATTGTCAAACTACATGGAATACCAGCAACTATAGTATCAGATCGAGATGCAAGATTTACTTCTCATTTTTGGAAAGGATTACAAGTAGCATTGGGAACCAAACTATTATTTAGTACGACATTCCATCCCCAAATAGGTGGTCAAACTGAAAGGACTAATTAGGTGGTAGCTGGATATGCTCCGAGCTTGTATATTAAACTTTGGAGGAAACTAGAATGATCATCTAGCTTTGATTGAGTTTGCTTATAATAATAGTTACTAGTCAATATACAAATGGTACCTTTTGAAGCATTATATGGCAGAAATTGTAGATCCTCTATCTGTTGGAATGAAATAGGTACAAAGCAATTACTTGGTCTTGAAATAGTGCAGAATACCACAGACAAAACTCAAGTGAATAAGGAACACTTGAGAACTGCTCAAAGTCATCAGAAAAGCTATGTTGATCAAAGAAGACGAGATTTGGAATTTCAAGTGGGTGATCATGTGTTCTTGAAAGTGTCACCAACTCATAAAATTCGGAGATTTGGAATGTAGAGCAAATTAAATCCAAGGTTTATTGGGCCATTTGAAATTCTGGTATGAGTTGGTGAGGTAGCATATAGGTTGGCATTGCCACCACAACTTGCTAGAATTCATGACGTTTTTGATATATCAATGCCCAAGAAATATGTTTATGATTCTTCACATATTATTCAGTTTGATGATACAGAAGTACAAAAAGACTTGACTATTGAGGAGAAACCAATTAAGGTATTGGACAGGAAAACACAAGAACTTCAAAGGAAGCATATTCCAATGGTCAAAATATAGTGGAACAAGTAAAGGAATGAAGAAGCCACTTGGGAATGGGAAGATGTTATCAGAACCCAATACCCAGATATTATTTACAGGTTAGTACCAACTGTAATTAAATTGACATATTAGTTAAATTGGAGGACCAAATTTTCTTAGTAGGGGAGAAAAAGTGACACCTCAAATTTATATCAAATATGAAGTTATAATTTAGCATATCTGCACAAGGAAATCATTCAAGATTTATATGGTTCCATGTTGGTACCATTTCCAGACATATGTACACTGATAGGGTGTCATTGGATTTTGATAATAAAATTTAAGTTTGAAATTATCATAATTATAAGAAAAATATGTTGATTCCAAAAATATGAATATTGAGAATTTTTAATGCACGGTTAACGAGGTAAATCTAATTTATCTATTTTTAGGACAATTTGTACCTAATAAATGTTTATTTCAAAAAAGTAAATAAAAATTACTATAAAATTTACCACATTGTAATTAAACTGGGGTTGAAATTTTGTTTTGATTGGACGTCATTTAAATACTAAATTAATGTTCCAAAGAGACCTAAATAAATAACAATCTATTTACGTAACTTGTTTACGTAAGTTAATTGTTCCTTCACCTAGAAGTAACTTGCATCCAAGTGTGAACATGTGTAGGTAGTGGTTGGCACGTGTAAGAGTCTACATATGCATTAGTGTAAACATATGTGTATGTATCAAAAGAAATGACAAAATAATAACAAGAAAAGGGATAAGCATTTCTGCATGTCCATACATACGTGTAAGTGTGTACTTGTTAGTGTAACATGCATGAGTGTGTGAGGTGCTAAGAGAAAGTGGGTGCAATGATGAGAAAGTTAAGTGTGAGAGTGTGGAAGTGTTTAGCGTGCATGTGCATATATATATATATATATATATATATAGAAAGGGGTTGGTGGTGGAAGCATTGGAAGAAGAAGAAACGCCAGGAAAGGAGGAGTTTCGCAGAAGGAGTAAAGGCCAGCTAGGTTCTGTTGGGAAGAAAGAAAAGAAGGAAGTAAAGTACAAGGTTATAGGTATCTTCACAATACCTATAAGATAGTAATATTTCCCTTGATCCTTAATCAAGTTTATAAATCAAGAATTTCAATTAATATAGATCAGAAACAAATATTTCATATGAAGTTTCACTTTAAAAGCCCATCATGTGATTTCTGGATTATTTATATATTTATGTAATCTCTCTTGGTACCATCGCAGACTTCTGTAATTTCTTATGAAATTAGAATTTATTATTATTTTCTCAAAACATGATATTGATATCTGTAGCATGTTCTTTAATAGAGGACATGAGGTTAAATTCTGTTTAGACCAATCTCTTTGATTAATAGGTTTTGAAAAGCCAGAGTAGTGTCAACACATACTCTTCAGTGTCAACAAATACCCTTCATTGTGTCAGCACACATCCTTCAGTGTGTCAACACATACCCTTCAAAGTGTCAACACATACCCTTCAGTGTGTCAACACACTCTTTCATCAGGTTGACACACCCATCTTGTTATTTGATACATGAAAAATTCTCACCTCATGAGATTTTACCCTTATAAACTTGTTTTACTTGACACTTCTTATTTTTAATTTATCCTTTACTTGATAGTACATGTCCAACATCTTTACAGTGACATTCTTGCAACACATGATTCAACGTATTCTAATTAAAATTGATATACTCTCTCATTACCATGTCATTTTCAGTATACTTATTCATCAAGTTTATGTACCATTGTTTTAATGTCTGAATCACTTAAACCCCGGTAGTGAATTTACCTACTGGGCAATTAGCTCATAATGTGATTACAACACTTTTTCAAGTTCTAGTGAGACCGATAACAAAGAGGGCGAGCAAGGGACTGAGGTGTAGACCAGAAGAACCACTTTTATACTTTTCTTTTTGTCTCTTATATATTGTACCGTTACTTGGTACCTACCAAGTAAAAAACTATGACTGTGTAATATAAGACTGTTATATGTAAATATAATGTCATGTTTTCCTTCTACCCGCATATTGTTACACTTAAATAAATGACACTTGTGTGCACCCAGATTTTTCGTTGCACTCGAGGCGTCACAAAATCATAGTCTATCCTAGATAAAGATCTAGTAATTTACTATAACATTTTATATTCTTAATTGCCTATTAAAATAAGAAAATATACCATAACATAATTTTTTTTATATCTAATGTTGCTGGAAAAATCAACAAGGATCGTCGGCCGGAGCCGAGCTGAGTGGGCCCCGTCAGGTAATGTTGCTGGAAAAATCAACAAGGATCGTCGGCCGGAGCCGAGCTGAGTGGGCCCGTCAGTACTTACTCTGAACCTGCGCCATGATGACGTCGCTCGATTTCGGGGGGCGCGCTGTGGATCCGGGTGAACGTCTTCCGGCTGTCGGGCTTCCGACACGTGGCGGAATCCTGGATGTGTAGGATTTTTTGGGTCGTTCGATCGTATTGGCGTCGAGGCTTTATAAATAGCCAGGGTTCGATGTGAAACAGACGTTTCTTCACTTCGCGCGCGAGCCTTACGAATTGTTGTCCCGACGTCTGCCGACAATTCGACGATTGTGCTCGCCCGCACGAGGTCACCCGACGATCTTCGCTTGCTTCCTTCCGAGGTAAACGATGAGCCTTTCTTCTTCCTCCACCACTTCTGAGGCTTCCTCTTCGTCGTCGTCCACAAAATCTAGGGACCCCCCTGTTTCGGTCAGCACTCCCTACTCCGTTTTTGAAAACCTTGGGGTAGGGTCAGCATCCGTAGAAACCTAGGTCTGGGGGCCCGTCGATGATTCCTTTGTCCTTGAACTAGTCCATGGAACCTACGTTTCTAAAGAACCCTCGGCCCATACTTCCGGCGCTCGTCGTCGAGCCGACAGTGTGGCCGAATCCCGTTGTGAGACCTCTCCCGGTACCTTTAAGTGGTTGCGGAAGCATCCTAGGTTTGTTCTCCTGGCCGACGCTGTCTTGTTTGCTGATAGGGACTTTAGGGCTCACTATGTCATGAACGGGGGGTTCTCGGTTTACACCGAGGCGGTTCGGGCAGGCCTTTGTTTACCCTTCCACCCCTTTGTCATTTTTTTTCTCCTGGAGCTTGGGGTGGCTCCTTCCCAATGGCACCGACGCCTGGCGCGTAATCGTCGGCTTCTGTCTTTGTGTTATTCGGAAGGGGTCCCTCCGACCTCGCGCCTTTTCCTCTACCTTTTTTCTATTAAGCCGTTCGGGGACTGGTTCTATTTTGCGGCGAGGAATGGTCGGCATATCCTTGGAAAACTGCCTTCCTCGCTCCACGGTTGGAAGAGGAACTTTGTTTTTGTCTATAGTCCCTCGGGTTGGCCGTTCCCGACCAAGTGGTCGGCCGTCGACGTCCGGTGCAAAGCTTTTGGATCGCCGAGGCTTACTGCATCCGAGCTCTTCGACCTCAAGTGTTTGAAGGAGGTGGAGCCCCCCAACCTGATCGATATCTCCGAGGAATTTTTTCGGCTGATCGACGAGGGCGCAAAAGGTTGCCAACCTCGTAGTTGTACTCTTGATCTGTCCTCGATTTCCCGATCTAACGGACATATGTGCTTGCAGCCATGGCTGACAAGAACGACTCCGTACCCCCGACGCGGAGGGGGCCGTAGCTCGTTGAGATGGCCAAGAGCCGAGCTCAATTAAGGGAGAAGAAGGTGGCTTCTCATCCCGAGAAACGCCAGCGCGAGGCCGAAGCTGTGCCTCCGTCGGCCCCGGTGCCTGGTCAGAGCTCGGCAGCCGTCCCGTCGGCCGAGGATAGGCCGAAGAAGCGTCCAGTTCTAGCGTCGTCGTCTACGGCACCTGCTGCCTCGGATCCGTCCCAGACTCGCTTCTCCTTGGACCCGGTTGAGTGGGGCCGACAAGCTCTGCCACCCGAGCTCAAGCAGAAACGCATGGCCATCCTGCTCGTCGGCTCATGCACGAATATTACCACGGTATGCTGAGCAGCTAGCCGCGTTTGACGCATTCGTGCACGACAAAGGTAGCTCGTAGCGCCGTAGCCCGCTGTCTGCGTGGAGGAGGAGGCAAACAAGAGGGAAGACGACCTCCAGGGGCCCTCGCATCCGAGAGAGGGGCGCAGAAAGCGCTTGAGGCCGTGAAGAGGGCTCAATACGACAAGATTGCCGCCCACAAAGAAACGAAGAAGAACTTGTCGCACCTCGTTGCTGAGGAAAGGAACAAGGCGATAGAGGAATATCGTGACTCCGAAGAGCTCCAGGACGAGATCGCCGACCTCTTCCAGGCGGGATATAATGACTGCCTCTCAAAGGTGAAGGGACTGTATCCCGACCTCGACTTGTCGGGTGCAACTTTTGCTGGAGCTGGCGAGGGCGGCGATCAGGTTGTCGGAGGCGGAGACGAAGAGTTCGTCACCGTGGTGGACGAGGCCATGGAGACGGCCATTGATCGCTCCCTTGATCAGGCAGCTGATGCCATATTGAACGAGGCGTAGCTGCCCTTGTCCATGTACCTTGTATTCCTCGTTGGTGAGAATATGTTCTCGGATACACTTTTGTTTTTAGCCGACGACTGTTGTTCATTTCATCGTTTACGAACGCACAAACGACCTTGTCGACGGGTGTGCCAAAAGCGACTTCGTTGGTAGGAGAGTGCCTAAGCGACCTCGTTAGTGAGAGAGTGCCGAAGCGACCTCGTCGGTGAGAGTGCCGAAGCGACATCGTACTTGGATTTAGAGAGTGCCGAAGCGACCTCGTACTTGGATTTAGAGAGTGCCGAAGCGACCTTGTACTTAGACTTAGAGAGTGCCGAAGCGACCTCGTAGTTGGATTTAGAGAGTGCCGAAGCAACCTCGTACTTGGATTAGAGAGTGCCGAAGCGACCTCGTACTTGGAGAGTGCCGAAGCGACCTCGTACTTACGGAAAGTAGCGCCGAAGATGTTCGGCGTTCCACGTTCTCGGTATGACTGCTCCCCCGAGCTCTTGAAGCCGATAAGCTCCTTGGCCGAGTTCGTCGGCGATTCGGTATGGCCCTTCCCAGTTTGGCGATAACTTCCCGCTAGCCGACTTCGGGTCCGAAATTGCGAGCTTCCTGAGGACAAGGCTCCCAACTCCGAAGCATCGTGGTTTGACCTTTCTGTCGAAGCTTTTCTTGACCCTCTTTTGGTATATTTCCATCCTTGTAGAAGCATTTCCTCGCCTCTCTTCTATTAGGTCAAGTTCGGCACGCAACGACTGATTGTTGCTTTCCTCGTCGAATCCGAGGATTCTTTGCGAGGGGACGAGCATTTCTACGGGAGACACTACCTCCATCCCGAAAGCTAACGCGAAGGGTGATTCCCGAGTGGCTTCCCTTGGTGTCGTCCTGTATGCCCAAAGCACATGGAGGAGTTGGTCGGCCCAAGCTCCCTTGTGGCTTGCTATCCTCTTCTTTAGTCCATCCAGGATCGTCCGATTGGTGACCTCGGCCATTCCGTTTGACTGGGGATGGGCTACCGAGGAGAATCTGTGCTCTATCCCGAGCGCGACGCAATTCCGACAAAATTTAGCGTTGTCGAACTGTCGTCCATTGTCGGTGATGATTGTTCGTGGAAGACCGAACCTGCAGATGATATTTTTCCACACAAAACCCCAGGCGTTGGTATCTGTAATTTTCGCTAGGGGCTCAGCTTCGATCCATTTCGTGAAATAATCTACTCCGACGATGATGAACCTCCTTTGACCCGTCGCCGGTGGGAATGGTCCGAGGATGTCCATGCCCCATTGTGCGAATGGCCATGGGGAATTTATGCTCGTGAGTTCCGATGGAGGTTGTCGGTCGATCTTGCAGAACAGCTGGCATTGTCGGTAGCTTTTAACGTAGTTCTCGACGTCTTTAAGCATCGTCGGCCACCAGTATCCTTGTCGGGTCACTCTTCTTACTAAAGATCTAGGGCCTGCATGAGAACCACATGTTCCTTCGTGAACTTCGTTGATAATTTCCTCGGCTTGAACAGGGTCTATGCAGAGGAGATTGGGATAGCTAAATCCCTTTCGGTACAAGTCATCGCCGACGATGAAGAACTTTGATGACCGCCGCCTAGTTTTTTCGGCCTCGTTCTTGTCTTCCGGTAGCAATTTACTCCTAAGGAAATTTATTAGTGGAGTCATCCATGTTGTTCTTACCTCGACACTCATTAGATCTCTGGGTGCTATAGTTGGCTCCAATAGTTCTTCTATCAATAGGGTTGTGGGTGATTCCAGTGCGGACGATGCGATTTTTGAAAGCTCGTCAGCTTGCTCGTTCTTGGACCTTGGTATCTTCACAAGCTCCGCAGAGTCGAATTCCGCCATGAGCCTTAACACCTCGGCCTTATACGACGCGAGCTTTACCTCTTTTGCCTCGAACGCTTGCGATACCTGGTTAACGACTAGTTGGGAATCTCTGTGGACACGGACCTTCTTTGCGCCGAGAGTTCTTGCCATCTTCAGCCCTGATACCACCGCTTCGTATTCTGCCACGTTGTTAGATGCTTGGAAACCGAAACAAACCGCGTACCTTAAGTCGATGCCTTCGGGTGAGCGCATGACCACCCCTGCTCCGCTGCCCTGGGAGTTTGAGGCTCCGTCGACGAAAACTTCCCACCTTTCGTCGGATTCTTCTTTCGTAGCTGCTCGGGTAGTGCCCTCGGAAATGAAATCCATGAGGGCTTGGGCTTTGATAGAGACACGGGGCCTGAACTCAATGTTGAATTCCCCGAGCTCTACGGCCCACTTGGCCAACCTTCCCGAGGACTCGGGTCGCTCAAAAACTTGTCGAATCGGTGTGTCGGTGAGGACGACTACCTTGTATGATTGAAAATACGGATGCAATCTTCGTGCGGCCATGATGAGAGCGTACCTGACCTTCTCGAGGTCAGGGTAGCGTTGCTCGGCTCCTCGTAGTGCCTTGCTTGTGTAGTACACCGGTAGGTGGGCTCGGTCTTCTTCTCGGACGAGCACCGAGCTGACGGAATAGCTTGTTGCGGACAGATACAACAGCAGCTCTTCCCCTTCCTTCGGCTTGCTCAACATCGGTACGCTCGCCAAGTACTCCTTCAGCTCATTGAATGCCTTTTGTCAGTCATTGGTCCATTCGAAGCGGCCCTTTCTCAGCACCTCGAAGAATGGTCTGCACCGCTCTGCTGACCTGGACATAAACCTGCTTAGAGCCGTTACCATGCCATTAAGTCTTTGTACCTCTTTAACTGTTCTCGGGGACGTCATGCCGAGGATAGCTTGAACCTTGTCGGGGTTGACGTCAATGCCTCGTGGGAGACGAGATACCCCAAGAATTTCCTGCTCGGACGCCGAAGACGCACTTCTCCGGGTTCAGCTTCATCCCGTAGAGTTTCAACACTTCGAAAGCTTCGGTTAAGTCCCTGACGTGGTCCTCGGCTCGTCGGCTTTTCACCAACATGTCGTCGACGTATATTTCCATGGTTTTGCCGATTTGCTTCTCGAACATTTTGTTGACTAGCCTTTGGTACGTCGCTCCTGCATTTTCAGTCCGAATGGCATACGAGTAAAACAATACAAACCTCTCTCGGTGGTGAAGGATGTCTTGTCCTCGTCCTCTGGGGCCATCCTTATTTGATGATAGCCTGAGTAGGCGTCAAGGAAGCTTAAGAGCTCGTGTTCGGCAGTTGAGTCGACCAGTTGGTCGATCCGAGGTAACGGAAGCTGTCCTTCGGGCAGGCCTTATTTAGGTTGGTGAAGTCAACACACATTCGCCACTTGCCATTTGCCTTTCGCACCAGGACGACGTTGGCGACCCAGTTTGGGTAAAATGAATTTCTAACAGTACCTGCATGCAAATATTTCATCAATTGGCTTTCCACTACTTCTTGTCGTTCGGCCGACAAGGGCCTCTTCTTTTGCCGGATGGGCCGGGCCTCGGGGTCCACGTTTAAGTGGTGTTGGATAATGTTCGGGTCTATTTCTGGAAGGTCGTCGTCGGACCAAGCGAATACGTCTCCACTTTGGCCGAGGAATGTGGCGATATCATTTTCTAACTCTTTGAGTTCGGTCCCGATGATTAGAGGCCCGCTCTCGATCTTTATTTGTTTAGTTAGTTCTGTTGGCTCGTGTTTCGGGGTGTCATTGACAGTTGGTACGTACTCAGAAATAGCCGGTTCTTTTGCTTTGATCGAATTGACATAGCACAGGCGAGCCTCGGCCTGACTCCCGACAACTTCCCCCACCCCACTAGGAGTTGGAAACTTTAGCTTCTGGCGGTATGTTGATGGCACCCCCCCCCCAAGCCTTCCGAGCAATCCGCGTCCGAAAATCGCGTTGTAGGCCGACTTCACTTTCACAATCAGGAAGTCGACCTCAACCGTTACATGCCTAGGACGGGTACCCAACGTCACTTTGAGCCTTATGGATCCCTCGGCGGTGATCGGCGCTCCGCTGAACCCGAAAAGAGGTGTGGCAATCGGTTTGAGCTCCGTGCTCAGGTTCGTCATCTTCAGGAAGCAGTCATAGAAGAGGACGTCAGGTGCTGCTCCGTTGTCGACGAGGATGCGGTGTACGTGTATCCGTCGATGTTGGCATGGATGACGAGCGCGTCGTCGTGCGGGAAGCTTAGTCTAGCTGCGTCTTCGGCGGAAAAGGTGATCATCTCCAACTTTGGTGTCGACTGGCTAACACCGAGGACGACGGACGATGCATGCGCTTTTCTCTTCCTGCCGCTGTCGCCGCCACCTGCCGACCCACCGGCGAGGACGAGGACGGCGCCTTTCCCCTCGCGTTCGCGATCTCCTTCTGGTTCACGATCCTTCGGTTTACCGTCGACGACGTCCTTTCCGATTATCCCTCGGCGCAGCATCTCCGCTATTTCCATCTTCAGGCTCCTGCATTGATCCGTCAGGTGACCAAAACCTTTATGGTACTCACAGTATAGTTCGTCACCTCGCCCTGATGGAGGCCTCGTGATGGGTTCTGGTCGCCTGAACTCCGATAGCTTTATGATGACGGGGAGGATTTCTGATGGCAGTCTCCCGAATCGGGGGAGATCCCTTACACGACGATATTCATCAGGTCGTCGGTCAGTCGTCCGTCGGCTCTCCGATTCTTGGCGCCTGTCTCTGTGCAATTCCTCCCTCCTCGGCCTCTTTTCACTCGACCCTGAGCTCGTATCCCCCTTCTCCAGAGGTCGCTTAAGTCGCCCGGCGGCTCCCAGGGTTGATTCCAGCCTGACGTACTTCTGCATCCGAGAGAGGAGGTCCGAGAGACTTACCGGCGGTTTTTTAGCGATTGATGCGACAAACGCCACGTCAGTGCACACCCTTGTGAGAATGTTAACGACAGTTCTCAGATCCAGGTCCACAACCTTCTTTGCCTCGACCTGGAAGCGTTTAGTGTAGTCTCGAAACATCTCGTTTTCTTTTTGGGATACCAGCCATAGGTCGTCGGTGCACAACGAATGCTGCACCGTGTTGTAGAAGTGGTCGAGGAACCTCTGGGTCAGGTCCGAGAAGCAAGAGACTGATCGTGCGGGGAGCGCCTTGAACCACTGTAATGCTGCATCATCAAGAGTGGACATGAAAGCCCTGCATTTCAGAGCGTCAGTTACATTTATCATTTCCACCTGTCCTTAAAAATGGTGAAGGTGGTGGACCGGATTGGTCGTCCCATTGTAGCGTCAGAACTTCGGTAACTGAAACTTCGGTGGAACCAAGGCCGACGTGATTTCTTCTGTAAATGGCGAGGAGGTGAGGAGCGTCGCCACGGACGGGGCGCGGGTGCCGAGCTGCAGAGCTTCTATTTTCCTGTTCATTTCCCGCAGGTCGTCTTTCCACCGGGGGTCGAATGGGGATATGCTAAAGGTGACGGGGGTGGACTCCGCCGTGAAGTGGTCAGCAAGGTCGGCGTTTGCCGCATTCCCGACGACTGCCACCGGCGTGACGGGGAGAACGTTGTCGGCGTGGTTGACCACTGGCGCGGGAGTTCTCACTACCGCCGGCGGTGCGTCGGCATGGCTTGCCGACAATGCAGGAGGCGCACGTTGCTGGTTGGGAGCCTCCGCATCATCTTGATCGCCTCGGATTTGTCCTTCCTGGCGGACCGAGCCTTCGCCTCGTGCAGGGTGCGCCTGTTGGTTTTGTTCCATCCTCATCAAGATTTGTTGAAGGTTTGCCAGTGTTTGCTCGACACGATCGAGCCGCGACAGGGTTTTCGAATCTTGTTCCCCCGCACCGGATGCTCCTCCAGCTACTTCCTCCGTGATATTAACAAGGTTGACCTCCTCCTCCGACGCGCGAGCTGCCGCCTTTCCCTTGGATGCCATTGGGAGAAGCTTTTGTATCAAGTTCCCACAGACGGCGCCAAATGTTGCTGGAAAAATCAGCAAAGATCGTCGGTCGGAGCCGAGCTGAGTGGGCCCCGAGGGATTGACGGCGTCGCCTGGTCGTCGGTGAAGAGAATTCGACCTGCAAAACACCCACCGAGACCCCTCGGTGGTCGGGCACTCCGACGATCAAGTCAGTGAGGGTTGTAAAGAGAGAGAATAGAGAGAGTTTTGTGCTATGAATAGCATACCTTTCTTCTGTGGGTACTCGTGCCTTTTTATAAGGGCTTGGTCCTAAGGATAGAAAGGGATGGGGGGACGAGCCTCCGCGAGGCAAGGGCCCCGTTTAGGGAACCCTCTCCAGCTGGGCACAGAGAGTCTCGCCTTGACAGCCGCATGACTAAAGCGGATATGGGCCAGCTGGGGGGTCGTGATTTACGGTGTCTCTTGGGCAAGTGTGACCTGGCGCTAGCTAGGCACGCCCGGATGTAGTGCTAGACTAAAATGGTTTTCGACAGTGATTGGTTTGCCTATGACGACGGCGTCCGACGACCTAACTGTCGGTTCGTCGGCGTGGCCGATTATTGATCGTCTGATATGTCGGTTGACAACGACCGACATCATCTAACATCCTTAACCATCTTATCTTATTCATTACTCAAGATTTTAGGTTTCGAGAGAGAGGAACAAGGTTTGTTGTGCCACTGCGACATCGTACTCCAGGGGAAGGCGACCTTGTAGAAAGGCCGATCCAAATCGGCTATTTTTACTATTTATTATTATTATTTAATTATATCATCTGAATCGAAAAGTATTGATGTAGTAATATACTAGTGTAATACGTTTCGATCCGACTCGTGTCAGTAAAATTTAGCACTGTCGATTCCCACGACATGACCAATCTTAGAGAGGAAATATTTTATTGTAGACACTTTTTTTTAGGTTTTTTAAAAATGCCCCCTAAATCTATTGATATTTAAAAAAAAAATTGTTAGAATCTTCATGTGCCTTATTGTTCCCCGTGATATGACTTCTTTGAAAAAACACCCTAACATTAGCAGCATTACATGAGACGAATTTAACTAGGGTTAGAATTAACCCAAGGTAGGAAAAGATTTTTCTGTCTCTCACTTGAGTTGAGTAGTCCAAAATGACCCCCCAAACATCCTCTATCTCTCCTCCTAACTAGAACTGAAGGGGTTGACCCCTCCTAAGAAGAAGAGAAGAGTCTCGAAGAAGCGTGCTTTCTCGGCTAACTACGGGAGGACCATGCTCCACTGTCGCTTGCAGACAAGAACTAGGGGCCGCACAGGAGGGGAATTCGAAAGTGGTGGTGAGGAGGGAAACAAGAGCCATGCCAACAAGAAACCAAAGGAAGCCAAGAGCGGGGGTTTGAAGGTGGAATTGCTCAAGGCAAAGGTGATATATATCTTAGTAACTAAAGCACCACAGAGCTCGACTGTAGCGAAGCACATGTTTTTGGTTGTCCACATTCTCCAATTGTTATCAAAACAAACGGTACGAGTTACTTGAGCGGAGCCATGGGAGGCAAGCATGAGAAAGACGGGGTAGGGAAGACGACCCAACTCTCTCTCTCTCCCAACAAAAAATCGAAGGTGTGACCCCTCCTCTGACCTCTCTCTCTCTCTCTCTCTCTCTCTCGATGTGTGTGTGTGGACAAGAGTATGAGTTTTTTTGTCCTAAATAAAATTATGACACATCTATACAAAATATTATATTCACAGATATTTTTTTGGATGGCAACTCTTGAATAATAGAGAGTAGTGAGGAATGTAAATATTTCAATGGGTTTTTTTAAATATCAATGAATTTCAGGGAGGGTATTTCGAAAAATACCATCTTTTTTTGTCTTGCAGCACACTCTTTTCCCCCAATATGTTTGCCATCGGTGAATGTGAGGTGACCCTGTACAGGTACCCCCCCGTGCAGGAACTCCAGACATTACAGGGGAGTAAATAAAAGGGGGCAGGTGGTCGGACGCAACCCAGCGCGCATTTAATAACAGACGTACAAAGCTGGACCCTTTCTCGAACGCCGCAGCAGTTCTCCGAACGTGTCACATCCATCATCATCCCTCCATCACCATCTTCTTCTTCCACATCTCCAATCCCAACTCCAGCTGTTCGCAGATTCCATGCACATATAGCATGTTTAACTATGCTTCTTCTTTTTTTTTCAATTTCTAAACCTTCTTGGTGCTAACACAGTGGTAGAAAGAGTACCGGGTATGTTTGTTGTGCTTCGATCTTAAAAAAGTTTAAAGTTTAGTTTTAACCATGTTAATGATGGACACTATAAAGTTATACTTATGGTTACTTATTCATTCGGATCATTCATATTTTATCCTATTGTATTGGATCTATATTTGTAAAAGTTAAATAATTAATAAAACATAAATAAGAACATAAACTCTCGTGTTAAATCTTTTGCACATTGCAAGAGACGACACTGATATTGAAACCATTGATCACCTCCCCCTTCCTTTTCTTTCTTGTTCCTCCGACGGTCAAACCCACAATTTAGACTTTCCCCATGTTTTGACCTCCTGCCCCATGAATCAATCAACGTCGATCCATCTCTAGAAAGGATGGCATTCATTTCCCTTGTTTCAATCAATCAGATAGACACAAAGAGAGAGTTCCAAATATCGATCTTTCTTCATTTTTTTTCACCACCTCTCTTCTTTAATTGCAAACGGAAGGATGGGGAGAGACAAGCCAAGGTACGTTGTGAAAACCGATGAATAAGGGTAAAAAAAAAAAAAAAAAACACAGACCAACATCGTTTGTGCAATGGTAGTAATATATATTGGAAACATGCATGAGGAGGTTTGCCAAGTTACGTCAGTCGGCGCGTCCATCTGTTGTGATATTTCTATCGTCCTTGGTATGGAAGCAACACTGCCAGCACCATCCCCCGTCCTCTCCCCCCATTCTCCCATGCATCTTTTTAATTTTTTTCTTCTCTAGCTTTTCCACTCTTCTTCCTTCTGCGTCCAAAACAAAAAAGCCTGCTCTAGCCATGAACCTCTTTAAAGCCCGTGTTGAATGCGCACACACACCTTCACTGATCACCACCACCTTCCAATTGTACACCCACCCATAAATGCGTAAGCATCATTGTTGTTATTATTATGTACATCCCTATACCACACGGTTGAATGAAATCGGCCATGGATCATGAGTTTGTTTGGACGTGGCCTGAGATGCTTTCGGAAAGAGTTGGATGCAAAACACATTTTGTGCAAGAGAAATAATAGCTGAATGATGATGGGCTTATAACAGGTACTGTGATTGGATATGCAGTGACACCCGGCCCGTTGGTGCAGCAATCATTTCTGTATGTACAAAGTCCTCTAGATGTGGTATCAAATTAAGGAGCTACTACTAACCCAGTGATGATCATGCATGAAGTTTTTCTGCACAGTTAAGTTTATGATCTTTGCGCGGCGCATAGGAATCTCTACATATGAGGTTATGAATTAAGAAATGGTTTTAATGGAATCTCCATGTACAGTTCCTTTGTTTTTTTTTGAACACAAGCTTTTCTTTTCCTTCACCCCACGTAAAATCCTAGGGAAGAGTGAAGGGAAGAAGGCACAGGCAGCAGGCATCTCTCGATTCACTTCTTCCACATGTACTGACCTGAAGTGTGCGTCAGTGCTCTTAATGAAAGGCCCCGTTCCTCTCCCCCATGCAGAGCCAAAAACTCTAACATTGAATGCTGTCAGTTACGTTTCTTTGCACTTCAAGTCCACCCGGCCCCTCCCCCCACAAGCAGAAAACATGGCATCGCGGCATACACATCGATCCACACGCATTAAATTGAAATTTGTGAAGGAAACAGAAACGGAAGGCACAGCTGGATAATGCCCACATTCACGAGGAACCCATCTGGGCAGCTCCATCCACCCTTCTTCCGAAATGAACAATACCCAATGCTCGACTATTAATAAAAAGGAAATTATACATGAATCATAATATATATAAACGCATATATAATAATGCACACAAGAAGAAGAAAGTTTGTTTTTTTTTTCCCTTTATTTCACGTCTTGAGCATGCATGCCGGTGGGAGGGAATTGCCTGCTGCGGCGTCTCATCACCTGTGGAGCTCAGTAGTTCATCATGAGTTGGTTGATTCATGTAACAAGGAGCGAAAAAATTACAAAGTGTTTACCCTTCCCGTCAGAAAAGCTATCGGGAATCACCGTAATTAAGGGAAATGAACAAGAATATGACATATATCATTTCTCGGCTTTTTGAGGCCGGTAACATGGTCCAAGGATCTGCTTTGATTTCCTGGGGAAGGAGAAGGGATCTTTTGTCAGCTAACTTACAAGTTGTATACGGCAGGGGGAAATTACAAGTTGAGGACAGCACGCCGATGGTGGGAAGAGTGTGTTAATGTGATGAATGCACGGGGGAGGCCTGAATGTACGAGAAAATGTGCACAAGTAGCTAGCCTCAACAGACAGTACTGTAGAAATCTAACGCATGCAGTCCTAATTTATAAGAAGACAGTAGTGATAATAGTGGTGGTATATACGTACCCAAGTTAATTTAAGCCAAAGCTGGGAAGGGCGGTGCATGTCCAAGATGGGTGGGGGATATTTGTGGAGCATTACCTTGAACGCGAAGAAGGCAGATCAGAGCAGATGCTGGTTGAGGGGAATGAAGCCTGGTCCGACATCAGCTGGTTCAACAACAGCAACCCTTGAGTCTCGAATGTCCAGAGGAGACCCAAAAACGGAGATCAAACCATCTTCACACGGTCTCCTTACCCGGATGTTGCTTTCCTCGTGACCTCGGACCAGACAACGTTCCCCACAACCCAACCTCAACAGCCGAATACTTAGTGAGAGTGAGAGAGAGAGAGAGAGAGAGAGAGAGAGAGAGAGAGAGGGATTTGAGGGGAATGAAGCCTGGTCCGATGCCTCTTCCATTCTCATACCACCGCCTCTAGGAGAAGCGGAGGAGGCGAAAGGCATCGAGCCAGCCAGCATTCCCCTCAATGTAGCCCACAGCATCTCCAGAACCTTTCAACCTGGCCGACTCGCAGAGAGAGAGAGAGAGAGAGAGAGAAGGAAAGAGGAGACAAGAGGGAGGAAGAGAAGGAGAAGGGGGAGTGGGGAAGGCCAGGCCAGGGGTGCGGGGACTTATGAAGGCCGATGCTGAGAGGGAGGTGTGGATGGGGACATGGGTGTAGAAGCGGGAGCAGAAGCCCCTGCCAGTGGTGTCGCTCACCAATTGCCCATTTAACCAGCATTTCCAAATGGCACAAACTGCTCTGCTACTCTATGCAATTTAATAAGAACTAACCTACTACCACCAGGTCCACCACCACACACAACCCCGACCTCATTCAAAACCCAACAAATAAATGGAAACAAGCCACAACGTCCCCCCGCACACATCCAGATACCCATCGAATTAAATGGCAAGCATCTCTCTCTCTCTCTCCTGTTTTTTTTACCGTACTTCTGTCTACCACCAAACCCCTGGGTCTCATATTTCCCATGTAAAAAGGCACTGGTAACTGGGAGGGCACTGGTGTTTGGATAGCTGCACGTCGGTCTTGCTCCATCAGCCCGCCTGTTGCTCCCGGTCAACCCCGCAGCTGTTGACGGCCTTCCCACCCCTTCTTTTTCTCTACTTTCTTTTTTTTCCCCCAAGAGCTCTCTTTCCTACGTTTATGAGAGCCTCTCTTCGGTTTCTTTGACTCCACCACCTTCATCATTACCTTATTATTGTCTGTCTCTCCCCCCCCCCCTCCTCTTTCTATCTCACTCTCGGTGAAGCTGAAACGGCTACCCCACGGAGCACACGCAAAGACACGCACTGCACTGTTCTTGTCCAAACGGAACAGGCCAACCCTGGAATTCCGGGAGCCCAAGGGCCTCCCCAACCCCCACTCTCGGACTAGACGGCTTCCGTGTAACACGCTCCACTGCGCACCCCTACCGTCCCCAGGCTTCCCCCCCCACCCAACCCCCACCCCTTCCTTCCTCCCCAGTCTGTACACTTGTCGTCGGTCACATCCGCCCAGACAAGTACCCCACGTCCTGGACTTGCACCCCCCCCCCCCCCGCCGCCCGGTTTAGGCTCCCCATTCCTGCTCCTCTCTGTTTAATGCAAAAAATGACGGCCACATAGTGTTTGACGAAGTGCCCATGCCAAAGTCATCACCCCCTCCCTTGTTCCCCCTGTTTCTTCTCCTTCCTTACCTTCTCTTTGATCCCTTCTGTCCTCCAGCTGGTTCGCACCCTCTTGCTGCGGCCTTTTAGTTATCCGGGAGAGCAGACCTCCCAGCATGCCAACAAGCCATGGCAGCTGCCGCTCCCATGCCCAGCTGCCGCGCTCCCGCTTTGGAGCCTTCTTCTGTCGCATTCCTCGGTCTCCCCCGAGAAACACGTCGGGCAGAGCAGACAGGACACTCCACCACCCCCAACCCCCACCCGGCCCAGCGCGAGGATCCCATCCGGCCCCCATGCTCAACGGTCCGCCCGCCGGGCCAACGCAGCCAGGGGACCACTCGCCAGCCAAGAAGTAAAAAATAAAATAACCACACTCCCGTTCCCAAAAGGAAAATTAAATCAAGTCTCCACCGATAGAGATGTTACCAAAGACATATTACTTTAATCACTGTTCACGACAGCTTGGCCCACTCTAATCTCGGTCGTCGGATCTGTGTCTCCATGATGCGTTAGATTGATGTGAGATTGTGGGCCGGGATTGGGGATTCCCTCCTCTTTTTCGCCCCCCCTCTTTCTGATTCCCTTAATTTAACCCCGCTCGCAGGTGCACGTCGTCTCGTCCTAGTCAACCCCCACACCCCCCGCCCCGCCTGCCAGCGCATCGGATTCGGAGACGGGGCGGGATGGACGGCGTAGATCCCCCCCCACATAGCCGTACGCGGCAGCAGGCCACGTGCTCTCATTGATGCGGGATGGTACGGTCGGTGCGATGCCTTGTGCGGGGCAGTGGGGGTCCTCGGTTGGGTGGAAGAGCTGCTCTGGGGGGCCCACATTGCGTGCAATGATGTCTTAATGATGGAGGACGGCAACTCGTGGAGCGGTGGAGGGTTCTTTCTCGGGCCTAGGTTTTTGGGAAGGGTTGGCTTCACCGGCGAGTACGCATCGACGGCGTCGGTAGATGCGGAGCACGTAACGTCCAGGGACCGCGGTAAGCGCACAGCGGGTGCCGGCACCTTCTTTCCTCGGGCACCAGGTCGGAAGCTAGTTATGGTGGCGGCAGGCAGGGCCAGGGCCAGGGCCAGGGGAGCTATGCCTTTGGGCGGGGGGTGGCTCCTAACAAGGTGGGACCAGATGGGATGCGACTTGGCCATATCTCCAACTCTGTCCCCCCACCTTATCGATGATGGAGAAATATCAAGGATGGAGACTTGAGTAGCAGCACTATGACATTTTTCTCTTGACGACCCACCGTGAAAGGAAATCCTACTTATTTCACTTATAGAATTATGGTGAGCAAGGGGAATTGTCGTAGCAATTTTTACTAATTACCATCTTTGACGAGACAATGCCATGAGAAATGTGAAAAAAAAGGGAGAGTAAGATGTGCTAGTTTTACTTTTCTACATCTAATACTACAGACGATTTGATTACATCTGAATTCCATCTAGCATATCTCGTTGGGAGGCTACACAGGCATTGTTTAATTGGTACACACCTGAGCTCTTGCATCAAGAAGGGGAGAGATGTGAGCAAGTGGGTTAACTCACTACAAGAAAAATAATATTTGTCAACTGGGGTGGTGTTTTAATTGGTACACACCGACACTGTTTAATTGGGTTAACTCACTACACAAGCACTGTTTAATTGGTACACACCGGAGCCAAATTAAGGGGCCTCCACCGAGAGAGAATGAAAGACGATCGTCGGTGCGGACAGTAGCCTGTAAAATTAGAAGAGGATTAGAGGTGTTCGTGTAGCAACCTTGATTTTTAAATCAAGAAAAATAAAGATTTTAAATTAAATAAATGAGATAAATCAATTAAATTAGAATAAAGAGAGAATAAATAAGATTTGAGTGAAATAAAAAGGAATTAAAGCAATACTCATTAAGTTAAATTATTAATGAGTTACTCTAATAACTCAAACCCAATAGATTGGGCCCAAATAGGGATAGCCCATCATGGGATGAGAGGTAATTAGGTTAAATTCGTACCTAATTAATTAAATAAATGAAAGGGGTTAAGATAAATACTAAATAACCCATATATATCTTAAAAAGGAGTCTTATACTTACCCTAACCCTCTACCCATGAAATTAGATCTGTTCCCAGTCTTATTAAGTGGATAAATGAGAGAAAGTGGGAAGATAAATATGGAAATTCAGATTTTTAATAGGAGGGAAGAGTTTTAGATAGAAAGGACTCTAATTGGCAATCAAAACACCCTAAAACTCGTCTCTAGCAACTCTAAACCGCAGTAGAGGCTTTGGAGGACGAGGGGAGAGGCTGGAGATCATGGGAGCTTGGACAAATGAGTTTTCATCCCGTTTTCATCTCCAACTTAGGGTTCTTCTTGGATTCGACAAAATGTAGATAATCTCTCAAGCTAAATTCGTGTAAAAATTTTCCTATGTAGAATTCATGATCCTCTTCAAAAGCTCTCTGGTCTCGTTGCATTTCGCTCATCCATTTGGGTGAATTTATTGCTTGAATCTCTGTTGTTACCATGAACCTGAAATCTCATGTTTTCTCTAATCCCCCACATGTACTTGTTCTCATTCCATGAGAAAATTCTCATTGATACTACATTGCATTAGCTTTCAAACGCCCCTAGTTTCACTCTATTTTGATCTTCCATGAGAGAGAATTAATTCTTTGAATCCATGTCAGATCCATGCACCTGACCCTTCATGTTTGCTTGTGAACCTCGTGCATACTTGACTTCGTATCATGAGAAAATTCTCTTAAATACTACATCATGTTAGCTTTCGAACGTCCCTAGTTTCAAAAATTTTCATCATGTATTCATCGTTAATTAATTCATTGAACCCTGACTGTGCATGTTTAGGTCACTGAAAAGCAACCCTATCAAATCATGTCTAAACATTGTCTATTTTCAAATTAACCCTGCAGGTTGATAGATCTATATGTCTACTTTCGTTTAAAACTAGTTTCATACTTTTTGGATCATCTGCGATTTTATACCGAATTTACAAGTACCCTGTGTCAAACAAAAATTGCCCTGGAAAAAGGGCAGGACCCCTTCTGATATCGCGACGGCTCGACCCACCGCGATACCAGAAGGTCGCGGTCGGTTGTCGGGTCGCGTTTTGAACGCGGCGTGCCGCGCCGCCGCGTTTCCCTCCCAGTCCGAGTTAGGCCGGCCCGGTTTGCGGATCGCGACCGAACCACCCGTCGCGACTTGAACCGCGACGGGTAGGTCCGCCGCGATTCAAAGATTGCGGCCAAAAACTTTAATTATGCCTATGCCCCTGCTGTTTAGGCTTATACCCTTTAATTAGCCATTTTTAAACCATATTATAATTAATTTGACTTGTTAACTTAATAAATGGCATTAATGAGATAAATTTAATTATTAAAAAGCCATTCTAACGATTTATCAAAAACTCATGATTTCTTTACAATTACACACACATAACATTATTATTTGCCATTTGACCATAGTAAATTATGCAATAATGTATCTAATAAATTAGTGAAATAAATGATTAAATTACCTTATTTAAATAAAATTGTCTTCGTTTTATACTCGCATTTTAAATACCATTATCGTTTTCCTTCGGCTTCGAGTACTCGAGGTACTATGGAACCATTTTCTACACACTTCTCTTGACTTGGACCACCTCTCCATCGGGAATACTCTCGACTAGGCTAGGGAGTCCTTGTCAAGACCTCCGTAAGTCTTCTTGGCTTTGACGCACATCCTTAGTCAACGAGCTGGTTGTACCCCAAAATCCGTTACACCCTAGGGATCAGTACGATCCATGCCTTAGTGTTTTTCCGTCTCATCTTGGGATCACTCCGAACCATTTGGCCGTGTTCACGACACGACTAAGTGGGTGGTTGTGACTTCTACCAGACTGCCGGTACCCGACCTGGTACTGTGCAACTGTTACTATCGAAATTCCACGTTATTTTACAATAATATCCCTATCTCATCTAATGTCCATATTCTCTTATATGTTCACATTCTCTCTACTCTCTCGTCTATTCGTATAGTACTCTCTTATCTCTTCTTGGTACTCTATTGGCCATTCTAGTGATTGTCTAAGATAAAAGAAATGACTAATGTCAGCGCAATAGGGCCCGATCAGGTCTTGGGAGGAGCTCCCGAAAAGTGCTAGTGCCCATAGGAGTTAAAATGATCAGGATGTGTTACGGCATGCATCCAGTGCCAGTTTACTATCTAGATTAATCTATGACAATCAAAGTACTATCTCTACAAGTGCAAGCATGATCGTTACTAGTGCACCGTTGTGCAATTTACATGTTATAACGTTACATGGCCATTCTATTGTCGTTCTCGATGTACTATTTTTCCTGTGCCAGTTGATATTATTCTCTCGTTATCGTGACATGCTCTACATGACTTTACTCTCTAGTTAGCCTGCCATTAAAACATTAACTATTTTAAGCATGCTTGTGTTCATGAGATATTAAGTCTTATTGGGTGTTATTCGCTCATCCTATGTATTTATTTTATGTGTTTCAGGAGAGTCGGATCATGACCACACTCACGAGGATGGGACCGATGAGGAGACTCAAGAGTGACCATTTCAACAACTAGTGCTATCTAGCAGTAGTCAGTTAGTATAGTTATGAGTCAATGAGTCCTCATGTAGTAGTTTGGATTTGAATAAAGTACTTTGGGCCCTAGCTAGTTTTGACTCTGATACGTTGATGTAATAGTTAGTTCTTGAAATTTGATGAGTTATTAATGAATGTAATGATGACCGGTGGATTATTAATAAAATTGGAGTTTATTTAGTGTTATCTAGATGTGCAATGGTTTGTTATTTATTTCTCGCTCTGTACTATTTTATAACTATAATCCTACATCGATATTCCGCGTCGGGGCGTTACAGCCCGGTTGAAGAACCGAGGGCAATCCTCCGATGCCTAAATCAGACGATGGCCAGAAGGCTTGAGGAAGAAGGGTTCGCTTGTGAGTGTGTGTGTAGGGTTGCGCACGTACCTTTGCATGGTAGTTACCTGGGCCTTTTATAGGTGAGGGTCCCAAAAAAGTTGGACGGGTTGTCCCTTAACGACGCTGGAAAGAGCACGCCGGTTGGCGCCCTTGGCGGGGAGTTATACGCTGAGGCGCCCGTTGAGAGGCCCTACAGTTAATGTCTCCCTTGATCGTGGGGTGTATGCCACGCTGTTGTCGTAACTGTCGCTTGGAAGCGAGTGACTGCTCTTGCCCTTCTGGTCGGAAGGGGCCGAGCAGGGGAGCCTACTCGTTGACCGGACTGGTTGCTCAGTATCTAGTGCCCGGGGGCATAGCATGTGTTGGTGGGCCACAACGTGCACCGAACAGGGCCTGTTCGGTGGATGGCACCAGGACTGAACAGGTTGTGGGGTGTCTGGAGACCGCCCTGACCCTGGAGGTGTCCAGATGTAGAGATCGTGCCCGGAAGCTTTAGGTTTCCCCCGAGGATGCGTGGCGCCCTGCCAGAAGGCCATGCATGCCTATTGGATCGTGATGGGCCATGATGGGCCCTGCAGGCCTAGGTGGCTAGAAATAGCCACCACACTTGCCCCCCACTCTCTCAAACTTGCTCGAATTCCCACTACAAGAAAAACCTTTATTAGCGACGGAAAATATTTCCGTCGCTGACTAGTGACAGAATTGCTGCCCCGAACATCTCTCGTAAATCAGCGACACAGTAGCGATGGAAATATTTTCGTCGCTAATCTGTCGCAAATCAGCGACAGACTTATTTGTTCGCCAATGTCGGTAGCTGTTCAGCGACGAATTTGCGACGAAGATTTTCCGTCCCAGAGACGCCGCTGATTAGTTGTGATAATTGTGGACGGAAAGTTTCTGTCGCGAATCCGTGGCTGATTGGCGGCGAACTAGCGACGAAGATTTTCCGTCCCAGAGACGCCGCTGATTAGTTGTGATAATTGTGGACGGAAAGTTTCTGTCGCGAATCCGTGGCTGATTGGCGGCGAACTAGCGACAACTCTTTCCGTCGCTAATCAGCGACAGATCAGTGATAAAATTTGTTCATCCCCAATTAGCGACAGAATTTTTCTGTCGCTGATCCGTCGCTGTTCAGAACACAAATCTTTTATACTTAAGTAACCGATGTTGCTAACTATTAGTTATATTGTTTATTAGTAGTTTAGTTATATTATAGATATAGTTATCTATATTTTATATATTATTTAAAAAAATAAATAAGACAAATACAAATTCATTAGTTACACTTTTAGTTTATTGAATATATGTGTACATTATATGTTAATTTTTATTAACCATTGTTGCAAACTATTACCTATTTTATTTATATTATGGTAGTTTAGCTATATTATAGATCTAATTATTTGAAATATTCAAATAAAATATTATATATAATTATTATATAAAATAAAATAAAATAAGACAAAGACAAATATATATAAAATATAAATTTATAAGTTACATTTTTTGTCTAGTTGATACATATATATATTATACACATTGTATTTGCATATTTGTAATTGTATTATATTTGTTTAGTGAATATAATTATATGATAAAACATTATGCTTAAAAATATTATATTTTATTTATTATATATATTCAAAATAGTAATATTTAACTTTTATATTTCATATGATGATATATTATATTATACTCATTTAATATTATGTAGCTCATCGATTAGATTTTAGATTGAGAGCGAATCTGACAGACAGATTTTTTTATTATAATGAAATTCAACGGTTAGATTTTGATTGACAATATGTTCAATGGTTAGATCTTGATCAGATTTAGATCGAGAGCGAATTCGATTGTCAAATTCTGATCAAACTTAAATCCAACGATCAAAATTTAGATTTGTAATAAATCCAATGAGGAAATCGTGATTAGATTGTTATAGATTGGCAATAAATCTAACTGATTAGATATGAAAGGTGTGCGGAATTACCTAAAGCAGTAATCTAGAATAGAGATTGAATAGATTACTACCTAATAAAATAAATTAACATTCTTTTCGAGATTATGACTGACTTTAAGAAGATTTAAATAGATATGGATCAAATTTAAACTTCGATGTGTGTGTAGGGTGTGCTTAGGAAATTAGCAGTATGACAAGTGTGTGAACAAGTGATCATGACTAGCATACATCTAACGTAAGATCATGCAAATCACATGACACGAGGATTTAAGGTGGTTCAGACTACATAACTCGTGTATCCTACGTCCACCGTCCACACACACACACACACGGAAAAACTACTTATCAAGCAAGTTCAACCCAGCAACAACACACACACGGTGTCTGAGGCAAACACGCTCTCAGAACAACCACACACACACGTGGGTTGAGCACAAGGACTGCTCAAACCAACAACACACACACAGATAAGAGAAAATAAGATAAATGAAGAGTTCAAAGTTGAACAACAAATCCAAAGGTTGAACTCTTCAGGGTGTTCGTCTAGAAGAACTCCAAGCTCCACGTCAATGAAGATCAGATGATGACGAAGCTTGAGGTTCGGGGATGAATCAGCTTCAACTCCTCGTACGAGATGGATCTCTCTTGAACAAACTGAAGACTTGAAGCAGAGGAGCAGGAAACCTTCTTGATCTTGTTCTTTGCTTAGGCTTTTTGCGTGGAGGCTTCTTGCGTCAAAAATAGGTCCAAAAGATCTATATGTAGGAGAGTCCTAGTCTCACACAACTCTTGGAACTCGTGTGAGAAGATGATGCCCTAATAGAGATCACATGCTTATCACATGTTCTGACTTAAACAGCGCCTGTCGACAGATGACCATCAGCTGTCGACAGATACTGTAACACTTGTGTCTTCCAGAACCATGTTTTTGACCAAGCGGTTGGACTGTCGACAGGTTGAACTGGTCTGTCGACAGATGAAACTTGTCTGTCGACAACTACTGTTTATTCTTGTTTTCCAGAACCTTGTCTGCTCACTGTCTTCACTGGCTGTCGACAGATGGGTATGGGCCTGTTGACAGTTGCTGCTTTCTTGGGTTTTTCAGAACCTATTTACTTGAACTTGCTTCTTGATATGTACCTTCATTGTTCACTTGATGTCCTACACAAAAGAAAACTACAAATAAGATATCATCAAGGCATAAATATCTCAAGCATCATGTCATAGTGTCATGTCCTCTTAAGCATAAAGGATTGAAAGAAAGTCACTCATGTGTCGACACTAAGAGGACCATGTGTCGACACACATATGCACTATATTTACATGATCACAAGTATGTGTCGACACCATGAAAAACATGTGTTGACACACATAAGCAAGTCATATGTCTTATGCATTTTTCATGGTGTTATGTCATTTTATTATGTCTTCTCAGGTCTTCTCAACATCAATCATGTCATTATCAAAAACACTTAAGCATTCAAACATCAAGTCAATCATCATACAAATCATAACCTAACAAGATATATATAGATCGAAAGTGAATTCAAAGGTCGGATCTTTGATCAAATGAATATCGATAGTGAATCTAATTGTCACATTTTGTTCAAACTTAAATCCAGGGATTATGATTTGGACCTGGAGCAAATCTAATGTAGGGATCTTGATCATATTATTTTAGGTTGGTAACAAACCCAACTGATCAAGTATACATAGATCGAGAGCAAATCTAATGATTGAATTTTAGATTGAATGAAATCCAATAGTGTGTTGACTCTCTGAAGAGTAGAGTCGACTCTCTGAAAGATAGTGTCGACTCTCTGAAGAGTAGAGTTGACTCTCTGAAGGATGTGTGTTGACTCTCTCTGGCTTTTCTAAGCCTGCTAATCAAGAGATTGGTCTTAACAGAATTAACCTCACACTACAAGAAAGTTGATATATGTAGACGGGTACAGATCGTGACCGTCTACAAAAAGTAGCATTTGTAGACAGCTAAATATGTATATCTATATCCATATATCTATATATAATATCTATATCTATAAATATATATATGTATATACACATATATATATATTATATTTATCTATATATATTATATTTATCTATGTATCTATAATTTATATCTATATATCCACATATATATAATCTATATAAATAAATATATATATGTATCTATAATCTATAATATATATTTCATTTTAATTTATCTTTCATTATTTATTGGTTGATAATAAAAATATTTAATAAATTTTAAACTTTATTTATAAATGAATATTAAATACTATTCATTTTTTGTATTTATATTAATACATTGAAAATTAATATTTTGATAGATAATTAAATATTAGTAATTTTGGATAGAAAATTAATATTTAACTTATAATATATTTTACTATTATAAATACTAAGTAGCGACGGATTAGCGAGGAACTTGTTTGTCACTTTCGAACCCATGCTAATCCGTCGCTGAAGATCGACAAATTTGCGTCCTCTCCGTTGCAAAGCCGTCGCTATACAATTCCGTCGCAAATTAGCGACAGAATTGTGATAAAAATAATTGAAGGTTAATTAGCGATGGAAAATTATTCCGTCTCTAATCCATCGCTCACCAGCGACGGACTAGCAACGTCGTACATTCGCCACGGTCTAGCGAGTAGTTTTTTGGGACGGACGTATTCCGTCGCTAACTTGTCGGTAATTTGTCAAATATTTAGCGACGGATTAGCTTTATATTTTCTTGTAGTGCCAAAGCACTTGAGTGCGGAGGTCTGTGTCATTGTCCTTCGCATTAAATGCGACACTGACCTTGGTAGCACGAACGGCACCTGGGCGACGTCGTTTGGTGCTTCTCCTCGGGGATGGAAAAAACTTCATGATGGCGGAGGTGACGTGTTTGGCAACGAGCCTTATGCAGCACGTTTGAACGGTCTGTTGTAGCGGGAGAAACGTCGCTTCCACTTTTCAATTTCTGCGCCCCTCTTTCCTTATAAGGAAGAGGTGGGGTGAAGGCGGGGCTCACGCCTTCGGCATTTGAAAACCTTCCTTGCTTTCCAAGCTTCCATCGTCGTCTTCCTTCTTGCGACGCTTCATCGTTCCTCTCCTACTTTCCTTCACTTCTTCCTCGTCATCGGCGATGTTGCAGAAGTGAAAGGGCGTCATGGTCGTTGAAGTGAGCGGGACGGCGCCGACGGGAATCCGGGGGCCGAAATATCGCTCCTACAAAGACCTCCGCGAGTGTTTTCGCATCAGCGAAGAATACGACATCGTCCTGGCGAAGAAGGAGGAATCTTACCTGGTAAACAAACTAGGATGCTTTGCTCTCTCCCTCGACCTACTAGAAGCGGGATTCCAGCTTTCGCTGCCGGAAGTGGCGAGGGCGCTGCTGAATACTTGGGGGATTGCACCTATCCAGCTGACCCAGAATTCATGGAGGACGATCTGCGTCTTCTGTATCGTCTGCAAGCTCCGGGAAGTGCGCGGCTCGGCGGAGGTCTTCCGAGTGCAGTTCAATCTTACCTCTTCGCCAATGTCAGGGGATAGCGTTTACTACACCAAGCATCGCCCGAATAGGATGCAGATCCACTTTAGGAAGAAATACTCCAACAACAAGGGTTGGATGCAATGGATCCTCTTCATCGGCTGCCGCAAAAATGTGCCGGAGTGGGGGTTCCCCACTCTAGTTTGGATGCCTCGGAAGGAAATCTACCCCTTTCTGATCCAGGATAAGGCTAGCTAGGGCCTCGGACAGCATAACCTGGCGTCGGTGCGGAATGCCGAAAGCTTCTTGACGGAGTTCCAACTTGTCAAATATGGTCTAAGCCGACCATGGAGTAAGTGTCTGAGTTCCCTGTGTAGGATCGAATGGGTGGATGGATCAGATCTAGAAGGGGGGGGTTGAATAGATCTAACACCAATTACTGCGAAAGCTTAAGCAATTTAAAATTACTTCGAATCAGAGATCAATTCACCCAAACAATTTACTGATCTGAAGTGTGATTAGTGTGTGTAGATGATGTGTGAAGCAATTCAACAAATAGTGTTAGTGCAAAATCCTATGCAAGCATCTAGCGCAGACAAGAAGATCAAACTATTGCACATAGGATTTTTAGGTGGTTCGGAAATCACACCATGTGATTCCTACATCCACCCCTCACACAGTGAGGCTCCACTACTCAAAAGAGTACAACACACACCGGAGCACGACGACTCCAAACAACCTTGAGTTCAACGACTTACAAACTGAGCACGACGGCTCAAACAACAACCGGAGCACGACGACTCCAAATTGAGCACGACGGCTTAAACCACACCGTGAGTGCGACGACTCATAAACCAGAGCTCGACGGCTCCCAAAACACAAGCTAGATCAAAGACAACAGAAATCAGATCCTCTAGCAATGATCTGATTCAAGATAAATTCGTACACAGAAATTTGTGCAGAACTTCATGCACAAATCTCATAGACGAAATAAAGAAGAACAAACTCTGAAGTGAGAAATGGATGTAGAATGAGTGTTCTTCGATGAAGAGACCTTGCAGACGCTTCAATTGAGGAGCCTTGATGGAAATCGATGGAGATTCTCCTCAATTGGCGATGCTCTGCTTTGATAGCATGTGAAATGCCAGAAATCCTTCTTCTCCTGCGCCTCTTCAGTTGGATCTGCTCCCTTGCCTAGCACAACAAGCTTCTCTCCAGAGATTCCTCTTGATTCCCACGTCCTTCCTCTTGAAAGGATGGCCTGCAACTTTTGGAGATGGAGCAAGATCTGGAAATCCCCCTTTGGCCGCCAAAAACCTTCTTCTGGAAGTGTATGGGCTCTCTTGCCTTTGTGGTACAAGGAACATGGGTATTTATAGCCCCATATGTCCATAAAGTGCCTTAGGGTGTATGGGCACGGAAACCTAGGTCAAATCCCCTAATTCCCAAGCAGCCACGTGTCTAGAGAAATACACGTGTTTGAGTTTCAGCCGGAGTGTGTCGACACCACCAGGGAGTGTGTCGACACACTGCCCCATTTCTGCAAAACTGTTCTTCTGGGAACTGAGACTAGTGTTGACACTGCCTGGGACTGTGTCGACACACTGTCCCAGTCAGGAAACTGGGTCTTCTGGAGACTGGGACTAGTGTCGACACTGCCTAGGACTGTGTCGGCACAGTGAACCCTGTCTTCATGAAATTACTTCAGGGATTCTGACCCAGTGTCGACACCATCAAAGGGTGTGTCGACACTACCATGACAAAATCTGTATACACCTACAAATTTAATACATAAATCATTAGTACAAGATATTATCATTAAAATATGAGATATTAAACATAAAAAATATGTTGTTTAAGCATTATTGTGATATGTATAAAATGTATAACATGTCATCATCAAAATCAAAGTATGAGTGATGTTCATTAGTCATCATTAAAATACAATTTTAGAAAATTCCAAAACACACTCAACCCAACAATCTCCCCCTTTTTGATGATGACAAAACATATGCACAATCTCCCAATAGCTTGACTCCCTTGACTGCAATAACTCTCCTTGACCATATACACCCTTTGAACTTTCTCCCCATAAAGAACTTTCTCCCCCTAGAAACTTTTACTTTCTCATCCTTTAAAGAACTTTCTCTCCTTAGAGACATTTCTCCCCCTTTTTGACAGCATCAAAAGGATAGATAAGAGAGAGAAACAAAGAATAGTAGGAGATCAAGAAATGAAATGAATGTTCAGAAATGATCAAAATAAGTGAGGCAAAGTGATATTGACATATGAGAGAAATTATTATGTTTTTGTTATTGTGCAACAAAGTTTAATCACAAAGACACACTCAACACAAGATATTACAAGATATATTGATCTGAATGTAGTTAAAACAATGATGCAAATGTGAAATGAAGTGACCTATATGAGTGAGCAGAAATATTTAACAAGGATGTTAGGAGCTTTAAGTTTAACACAATGTAAAATAATAGGTCTAAACTCAGTAAACATGAACTTTATTAAGGTCTTAAGCTTTTTCATCCTGTCAATTTGATTTTCTTTCATTTTTAACTGGGAAAGAATACAAGAATAAATTAGTTAAATCTCATTTTTCAGTGCAAGAGATCACATTGATTAGATGCAAGATCTCCTGATTACTCAGTGGTTTAACTTTCATTATCTTATACAGAGTTGAAAACTTTTATTTCCACTTTTTAACGCGAAACAAATCACTTGTCAGGTGAAATGGCCCGGTTACTAAGTGGTTCAAGAATTTGCATTGCTCTGTTTGTATCTTTCCCTTGTGTGTATCCCGTTCAGCAGTGTCCGGTTGGCATTTTCTACCAGACGGTTTACTTGAGGATGTGCTACTGAGGTGAAGTGGTTGTAGATGCTGAGCTCGGAGCATTTTTGCTTGAAGAATGTACTGTCAAACTGCTTTCCGTTGTCGAAGGTAATCACCTTCGGAACACCAAACCGACAAAGGATGTTTTTCCAGATGAATTTCCAGGCGGCTTGGTTGGTGATTGCGGCAACAGGTTCTGCTTCGATCGACTTGGTGAAGTAGTCGATGGCCACGAAAAGGAATTTCTTCCGCCCTTGAGCCTCTGGGAATGGACTCAAGATGTAACACCCCGGCCCCCTTGGGCCCTTGGCCCCGTCCTCTGGGTTGCGGCAGGGCGACTGTCGCGACGTGGTTCCGACCGCGTCGGTGTCTGGTTCTGTTTGGGATTGCGACATGGGGTATGTCGCCTTCTGGAAGGCGACATGGTCTGTGTCGCCTTCCCATTGCGTCGCCCCAGACGCAGTCTGACAGATGTGACAGACGTCTTTTGTGTCAGTACGGCTCTGGCGGTGTCGGGTGAACGCGACAAGATGGCTGTCGCCTTCACTTTTTCGAATTCCGAGATTTGACCGTTGTCAGTGGTTTTGTGACGGGGGGTATGTCGCCTTCTTGAAGACGACATACCCACTGTCGCCTTCTGGTTGAAGGATAGCGACACAGGGGTGTGTCGCCTTCTCAGGACCGCGGGCTTAAAGCCCGGGCGCCCGAGCCCTTCTCCCCTCTCTTGCGCCTCTCCTTTCCCCCTCTCCCTCTCTCGCCCTCTCGGAGTTCCGGCGTTTTTGGGGTGCCTCCCTCGTGTTGAGGCGGCCGTGCTGAGGAGATTGTCACTCCGTTCGTGCAGGGGTCGTGTTCGTGCCGTGCGGTGCGAGGAGGAGACGTTTCTACCTACGAGAAGGCCCCAACGGGTGCGTTCTTCGCGTGGAGGTAGGGACGCCCGATCTTCTCGCCCTAGGCATGCTCCCCTTCCCCTTCGTGACGTAGTTTTCTTGTGGTTCGGGGTTGGGAGTGTGAGAACTCCATGCTCGTGTGAGTGAGGTTTCCTTCGAGCGTAGAATCCATGTTCTTGGGGTATTCGAGGGTGGTTTGTATGTTTAATGGCTTTCTAGCATGATAAGCATGCTCCCCTCCCCCGTGTGTAGTGTTTTCCCAGTTTCAGGGAGGTTCCCGGAAGAAGAATGTCCGGAACCCCCGACTGGCTTGAAGGCGAAACACCCTGTGTCGCCACCTGTCTGGTAAGGCGACGCACCCTGTGTCGCCTTCTGACTGGTAAAGCGACAGGGCATATGTCGCCTTCTTGAAGGCGACAGGGCTTATGTCGCCTTCTCAGTCCAGAGGCAGGTTGTGCTTCCGCCGCTTCCGTTTTCCGCTTTACTGTACCCGTGGCACCTGTGCTAGTTCCCTAGTACGGTCTCACACTAGTCGTTCGCCTGGTGTGCGGCACTTGAGGGCTTGTCCCGTACGAGAGGTTGTTACCGTTACCTGGGACCCCCGTCCTCGGGAGCCTGTTGAGGGAGTACTCCGGGCTACGAGTGTGCTCGAGTTGGAAGCCACCTAGGCGGACTCTGAAGCTGAGGGAAAAATGGTGGTTAGGACAGTGGCGTGTGAGTCGCTTGCAGAGCTCTCGTGGTTGGTCTGAGACGCCGATGACAGTTTGGAGTTCTACCCGGCGCAGGCCAGCCAGTCCTTCTTCTCACTGCCTCGCTCCCTACGGCCCCAGAACCGTTTGGAGAGGTTAGGCGTGGGACCGTAGTCCGGCCAGACTACGGCGGTTACTGTTGTTGTGCTGGTGTCCTACCTCGCTCTGACGAGACGCGAGGGTCAGGACCAGGGTCGAGGATAAGACATCAGTGGACGCACCTGACCGTTTGACTAGTGGTGGTGCTTTCCGTAACTAGTGTTCTCTGTCCAGACGGAGTTCCCTCCATCTGTGTTTACTAGCCGTGTGGTGGTCACGACGAGCAGTCGTACGGAGTTTCCGACCGAGAGTACTTTCCGTACCGTGTTAGCTTTAGCTTCACTTCCGCACTTCCTTTTGTAGGTAGGAAGATATAAACTGCCGTCTTTCCTTCTTTAATAATTGTATATGTTCCTCTGCCTGTTTAGAGCCAGTAGGAGATTGGTAGTCCCTACTGAGCTTCTATTGTGAAGCTCATCCCTCTGTTTTCCAGGTGAGTCTTCCCAGCAGCGACAGGGCGCGCGTCGGGCGGAGGAGACGGGGCGATAGTCTTCATCCCCGTAGCTAGCAGTGGTTCCCCCTCTCAGTGTACGTCACCCTCGGGGTATGCCCCTAAGGGACTTGTCTCTCCCCTTTCCTTACTTGTACTAGCGTGAGTGCGTTGGGACTGTACTTAGAGCGGTACGCAGCGGTCTCGCTTTACCTTCTTGTTTCCGCTTGTACGCTTCTAGCTTAGCAGTTGACGTTTACTTCCGTTACATATCCTGTCAGACGCGTGTTATAGCCCTTCCGGGTCCCCCTGATCCGTGGGCGGCGACCGCGAAAATCGGGTCCTCGGCGTGGGCCGAGGGTCGGGTTCTCGGGTCGTTACACAAGATGTCTATACCCTATCTAGCGAAGGGGCGTGGTTCGAACAGAGTATGCAATTGCTCAGCTGGCTGCTTAGTGAGCTGTCCAAACTTCTGACACTCCGGACACCTTCTAGCGAAGGACATGTAGCCCTTTTGCAGAGAAGGCCACCAAAACCCTGCTCAGATGATGCTACGCGCCAGTGTTCTGTCCCCCAGGTGGCTTCTGCACAGGCCTTCGTGGACCTCTTTGATAGCCGGTGCTGCCTCTATAGGGCTAAGGCACCGCAGAAGAGACCTCGAGAGGGATCACCGGTACAGATGGCCTTCAATGAGCGTGAACCTCTGGGCGCGTAGTCTGATTTTATGAGCTTCGCTTAGGTCAGGCGGAAGCTCCCCCCGAAGTAGATAGGCCATGAGAGGGTCCATCCAGCTTGGCGCTGGAGCTGCTATATCTACTTCGGTGCTCGGTGAGGCAAGCTCTTCTATGAATACGGAGCAAGAGGGGGCGATGTCACCTGAAGATGCCAACTTGGCAAGTGCATCGGCCCGTGCATTCTGCTCCCGTGGGACGTGGATAACTTCAAAATACAGGAGACCCTTTGTTTGGCTTTTGACCTGCTGGAGGTACTATGCCATGCGGGGATCCCTTGCTTCGAAGTGTCCGCTCACCTGGCTGGCGACCAATTGAGAATCACTGAAGACCCGTAGGCAGAGTGCCTCAAGGGCGAAGTGGGACAGCTACAGCAAGGAGGCGGAGAAGATCCTGCATGAGGACGTGATGAAGAGCATCAAGGGAGAGGTGGAGGGGCTGATGTCCCTGGGGAAGGTGAGGGTGCTTCATCGATTTTTTGTATGCCCTTTGAAGAAGGGACTGAGGTGAGTGGGCTGTACAACGAGAGGGAGTGGGAGGGGCTGGAGGGCTTACTGGCGGCGGAGAGGTAGGTATGGAGGGTGGGGACCGGTGGGGCTGATGGGAGGCTGGCCGGGTACGTGCAGACGGAAGGGAGGCTGAGTGAGGTGGCGGTGGCTGGGGCATGGCGCGGAGGGGCATTTGGTGCCGACTGGCCAAGGGCACAGCGCGCAGGGGCGAGGGGAGGCGCGAGGCCGGTGGGAGGGCAGGGCGGCCAACAGGGGCGAGGGGCGGGAGCGGCACCGATGGGAGGGCGGGGAGGCTTGCTAGGGCGAGGGGCCGAGCCTCCGAGGGGTGCAAGGGTGATCTGGTGCTGACCGACCAAGGGCAGAGTGTGCAGGGGCGAGGGGAGGCACAGCGCCGGTGGGAGGGCGGAGCTGCCTGCAGAGGCGAGGGGCACGACGAGGTGACAAGGGCGAGGGGCGGGGCAGTCGACAGGGGGCGAGGGGGAGGGCGGCGCCGAGGGGAGGGCGGGGCTGCCGGCAGGGGCGAGGGATGCACTACAAGACAAAGCAGCATTTCCGACGGCCATAATCCTTCGGAAATCCGTCGGAAAGAGTGCCTTCCGAAAACTTTCCGTCGAACGGTCGTCGGAAGACGTCCATCGGAAAATTTTGGTCAGAAATTACCGATAGAAACCTAATCCGTCGGAAATTTCGACAGAATATTTCGTCAAAAAATTCGTCGGTAACTTCCAATGGAAATTAGTCGGAAAATATTGTCAGAAAATTGGTCAGTGTATTCTAACCGAAGACCGTTAGAAAATCTATCGGAAAGTCTGTCGGCCAACTATACATTTCCGACGGATAAGTTCCGTCGGAAAACCCGTCGGAAATTTGTAATATTTTTTAAAAAAAATTATAGAAATTAACAATGTTAAATTACAAAATTTGTTAAAATATTCATGCATTTCACAATAACAGGTACTCACAATGAAACATAAAATCATAAAACATAACAAGTATAAAATCATACACAATAATAAATGCTAAAAATCAAGACAAGTCTGCTGGATCGTCCGCCGTCCCCGTCTCATGATCGTCAGGTGCCGGAGGATCCTATATTAAAAAAAATTAATATGAGAAATATTAATAAAAATTAATATACAAACATTATTTTTAAAAATTAAATTTAAAACATGTGATAATTCCTCAAGTTTAGTTAGAAAATATTTTGGATCCTTTAGACTTGGGTTTTTTCAAATTAGTCATTTGAACGCCCACCCAATCCGGGAATCCAATTCGGATTCCGTCAGTTTGTACACGTCACTTTTACCCACCCGGTCGTGTCGGAGTGAACGGCACCCTGATTAGATACCTATTTGGGATTTTGGACCCCTGAGTTGCTTGTTCTGATCCTTTACCTTGGGTATTTTTTAGATTAGTCATTTGAATGCCCAACCCAAACCGGGAATCCAATTCGGATTCCGTCAGTTCGCACACGTCAATTTCACCTACCCGATCGTGTCGGAGCGACCGACACGTCGATCGGATCCCATTTTGGGATTTTGGACCCCCGGGTTGTGTGTTTTGATCCTTTAGACTTGGGTCTTTTTTAGATTAGTCATTTGAACACCCAACCCAATCCGGGAATCCAATTCAGATTCCGTCAGTTCACACACGTCAATTTCACCTATCCGGTCGTGTCAGAGTGAACGGCACGTCGATCGAATCTCATTTTAGGATTTTGGACCCCCGGGTTGCGTGTTTTGATTCTTTAGACTTGAGTTTTTTAGATTAGTCATTTGAACGCCCAACCCAATCCGGGAATCCAATTCAGATTCCGTCAATTCGCACACGTCACTTTCACACACCCGGTCGTGTCGGAGCGAATGACACACCGATCAGATCCCTATTTGGGATTTTGGACCCCCCGAGTTGCTTGTTCTGATCCTTTACCTTGGGTTTTTTTTAGATTAGTCATTTGAACGCCCAACCCAAACCGGGAATCCAATTCAGATTTCGTCAATTCACACACGTCAATTTCACCTACCCGGTCGTGTTGGAGCGAACGACACGTCGATAGGATCCGATTTTGGGATTTTGGACCCCCGGGTTGCGTGTTTTGATCCTTTAGACTTGGGTTTTTTTTTAGATTAGTCATTTGAACGCCCAACCCAATCCAGGAATTCAATTTGGATTCTGTTAGTTCGCACACGTCAATTTCACCTACCCGGTCGTGTCGGAGCGAACGACACGCCGATCGGATCCCTATTTGGGATTTTGGACCCCCGGGTTGCGTGTTTTGATTCTTTAGACTTGGGTTTTTTTTAGATTAGTCATTTGAACGCCCAACCCAATCCGGGAATCCAATTCGGATTCCATCAGTTCGCACACGTCACTTTCACCCACCCAGTCATGTCGGAGCGAACGACACGTCGATCGGATCCCATTTTGGCATTTTGGATCCCCGGGTTGCTTGTTCTGATCCTTTACCTTGTGTATTTTTTAGATTAGTCATTTGAATGCCCAACCCAAACTAGAAATCCAATTCGGATTTCGTCAGTTCGCATACGTCAATTTCACCTACCCGGTCGTGTTAGAGCGAATGACACATCGATCGGATCCCATTTTGGGATTTTGGACCCCCGGGTTGCGTGTTTTGATTCTTTAGACTTGGGTTTTTTTTAAATTAGTCATTTGAACGCCCAACCCAATCCGGAAATCCAATTCGGATTCCGTCAGTTCCAATCCGGAAATCCAATTCGGATTCCGTCAGTTCGCACAGGTCACTTTCACCCACCCGGTCGTGTCGGAGTGAACGACACGCCGATCAGATGCCTATTTGGAATTTTGGACCCCCCGAGTTGCTTGTTCTGATCATTTACCTTGGGTATTTTTTAGATTAGTCATTTAAACGCCCAACCCAAACCGGGAATCCAATTCAGATTCCGTCAGTTCGCACACGTCAATTTCACCTACCCGGTCGTGTCGAAGTGAACGACACGTCAATTGGATCCCATTTTGGGATTTTGGACCACCGAGTTGCGTGTTTTGATCCTTTAGACTTGGGTTTTTATTAGATTAGTCATTTGAATGCCCAACCCAATCCGGGAATCCAATTCGGATTCTGTCAGTTCGCACACGTCAATTTCACCTACCCGGTTGTGTCATAGTGAACGGCACGTCGATCGGATCCCATTTTGGGATTTTGGACCCCCGGGTTGCGTGTTTTGATTCTTTAGACTTGGGTTTTTTTTAGATTAGTAATTTGAACGCCCAACCCAATTCGGGAATCCAATTCGGATTCCGTTAGTTCGCACACGTCACTTTCACCCACCCGGTCATGTTGGAGCAAATGGCACCCTGATCAGATCCCTATTTGGGATTTTGGACCCCCCGAGTTGCTTGTTCTGATCCTTTACCTTGAGTATTTTTTAGATTAGTCATTTGAACGCCCAACCCAAACCGGGAATCTAATTCGAATTCTGTCAGTTCGCACACGTCAATTTCACCTACCCGATCGTGTCGGAGCAAACGACACATCGATCGGATCCCATTTTGAGATTTTAGACCCCCGGGTTGCGTGTTTTGATCCTTTAGACTTAGGTTTTTTTTAGATTAGTCATTTGAACGCCCAATCTAATCCGAGAATCCAATTCGGATTCCGTCAGTTCGCACACATCAATTTCACCTACCCGGTCGTGTCAGAGCGAACGACACTGTAGACCTCGTTTTCCGCTCCCTTTTTTAGGGGGGGACGAAGAACGGTGTCCCACAAAGAGATATATATGAAAATGTATGTGGTGATACACGAGACGGGATGATTAGAAGGGGCGGATTAAAATACTATATAAAGAACTAAATAAATAACAAAAGGAACTGTGATCGCCAGGTGCTCGAGGGCACCGAATGAAACGGGCGGAAAAGGGGTACCTTTCACCCGTAGAAAGCGCGGGATGTGGGCGTGGGTTCACCCTCCTCCTTCCACCGGCCGGCCGACAAAGGAGATTCAGCTCGGGGTACCTGAAAAGACAAAAAGACAAGAAAAACACCGGATTAGCCGGAAAGTGTAGTATCAAATACAAAAGAATAAAAATACATAAATGGAAAAAGGGGAAGAACACACATTTTGGGTGGCTTTTTAAACCCCTAAATTATGTAGGTGTGTGGGTGTGCACGCATGAATGAAATAAAAGGGCCACGTAGGGGCCAAATGAAAATGAAAAGGACCACGTGGGGTCCGGTGGAAAGAAAAGTGGGGTGCTGCCCTGAGGTGGCCGGACGGCGTGACGACACTTGGAGAGAACAACGAGAGGAGGAGGACGACGATGATCTGCCTCGAGATGTGCACGCGATGGCGAAGACGACGACGGCGTTGAGCCGGAGACGAGAACGGAGGCGCGGGATGGCGAGGAACTGGACGGCGAGGCAGGGCTCCGCTATGAGAAGTTCCCCTCCCTCTCTCTCTAAAAACCTCAATCTCTCTCTCTCTCTAAAACTCTCTCCCCCGCCGAAGCAAATGGGCCTTCCCTCCTGCGGAATGAGCTCCTGCGCGAGCTTTAAGCTCTGGGTAAAATCACGTCAGGGACAGTCGCCGCATTTAAAGAGCTAAATCGCGTCGGCTCGGCTGGCCGCGAATAACAAGGTCAGTTTGACAAGGCGCGTGCATGGTTGCACCGCCTCTGAAATGCGTCGGGCCAGGCTGCCGTGAATTGAATCGCGACGGAACAACTGGACGCGATTACAACTCGGCGCACCGACTCAAGCATGCGCTGGCTCAGGTGATGTGACATCTCTGAAACGCGGCGGGTTAGGCCGTCATGAATATGAGACTTAGTCATGATTACAAGCCTGCGCGCGACAGAGCTGTCAGACGCTGAATCGCGGTGGGGGTGCTCGACGTGATTAGAAGGGCGGTTCAGAGACGCGGCGGGGAAGCTGGACGCCTTTAACAAGGGCGGTTCAAGAAAGTCGATCCGCGACCAGACCCCCTGGGGAAAGCACCAAGGAAAAGCGGGTAATATTCAGAAATATTGGGAAAAATGCTCTTTCGAGGCAAAAAGTGGGTCATTTGGGCGTTACAGTGCAAATTGAAAACTTGCCCGCGGTAGGAAAATTCGCGTGTCTACAGACACGTCGATCGGATCCCATTTTGGGATTTTGGACCCCCGGGTTGCATGTTTTGATTCTTTAAACTTGGGTTTTTTTTAGATTAGTCATTTGAATGACCAACCCAATCCGGAAATCCAATTCGGATTCCGTCAGTTCGCACAAGTCACTTTCACCCACCCGGTCATGTAGGAGCGAATGGTACCCCGATTAGATCCCTATTTGGGATTTTGGACCCCCGAGTTTCTTGTTCTGATCCTTTACTTTGGATATTTTTTAGATTAGTCATTTGAATGCCCAACCCAAACCGGGAATCCAATTCGGATTCTGTTAGTTCGCACACGTCAATTTCACCTACCCGGTTGTGTCGGAGCAAACGACACGTCGATCGGATCCCATTTTGGGATTTTGGACCCCCGGGTTGTGTGTTTTGATCCTTTAGACTTGGGTTTTTTTTAGATTAGTCATTTGAACGCCCAACCCAATCCGGAAATCCAATTCGGATTCCGTCAGTTCGCACACGTCAATTTCACCTACCCGGTCGTGTCGGAGCAAACATCACGTCTATTGGATCCCATTTTGGGATTTTGGACCCCCGGGTTGCGTGTTTTGATTCTTTAGACTTGGGTTTTTTTTAGATTAGTCATTTGAACGGCCAACCCAATCCGGGAATCTAATTCGAATTCTGTCAGTTCGCATATGTCACTTTCATCCACCCGGACATGTCGGAGTGAACGACACCCCGATGAGATCTCTATTTGGGATTTTGGACCCCCGAGTTGCTTGTTCTGATCCTTTACCTTGGGTGTTTTTTAGATTAGTCATTTGAACGCCCAACCCAAACCGGGAATCCAATTCGGATTCCGTCAGTTCGCACACATCAATTTCACCTACCCGGTCGTGTCGGAGCGAACGACACGTCAATCGGATCCCATTTTGGGATTTTGGACCCCCGGGTTGTGTGTTTTGATTCTTTAGACTTGAGTTTTTTTTTTAGATTAGTCATTTGAACGCCCTTGACACTTCTATTTATCTTAGAATAGTAGTTTGAGCGCTCATGTGACTTTTTTATCCTTCCATAAGTTGATTGTATAAAGAGACCTTCTTTATAGGTTTCTTAATTTAGATTTCTTTTTTTCCCTTTTGACCTTCTTTAGTGGTTTCATTTCATTCAAACTATATGAAATTAATAGTAATACTGACTGATAACTACATAATTTTTTGAGTTAAATTTCACACATTTAGTTAAGTTTAGACATCAGTTGTCCATAAATAATGTGCGCATTGACTTTAATTTTCATTTCATCTATGAATAAATTTTTGAACATGTTAGTTAAGAATGGGTTAGAATACACATTAGATTCAATAAGTCACTGTTTTTGACAAATTAGGTACATAAGAAATCTTTGTAAATAAATGTTGTAAGTAAATAATTCTTGTTACAATATTATTTATGTAAATATTTTTAGATTTGAATTTGTAAATAAATTTTAAACAGTTTTAATACCCCACTCAACACTATCAAGCCACATACCCTATCCAATCCCATTAAATAAATAAATAAATAAAAATAAAATACCCCTACGTAACCCCACACACACTCCATTTAAAATGTGTTTTCCTTTCTTCCCACCAGGTCAAAGGCGATTTGAGGCAAATTGGGTTCTTCCTAGAAGCATCTGGAGGCGCCCAGAAGCAGGTTTGGGCGTGCAAGGCGGCTGGCTGGTGTGCTGAAGCAGGGCCGTCGCGTGTGGAGTTGGGCATGGCGATTTGGAAGGGGGGCGCTGGAAGCATGTGTGCTGGGCGGCCGGTTGTGCAAGACCGAAGCTGGGTTGTGCTAGGCTTCTGGGTGCGGTGCAGGGCCAAGCGATGGAGCAGGGTGCGGCTGGTGGCTGAGGCAGGAGGCGGGCGTGTGTGTGCTGGCGCGGTGCTGCGTAGCGGCTGACCTGTTGAAGCGGAGACCTGCTGAGCTGGTCCTGTGGCTGCCAGGTGTGGCCGGGTCGGATGCAGAAGCCCCCAGAGAGCTGCGCAGGCGTGAGGGTCTGCTGAGGTGGCGATCCAAGCAGCTGATGATGTGGCGATGCAGAGCTGCAGAGCTCCTGATCCAGGAGGCGGGAAGCAGAAGCCCTGATGTCTATAAAAGGACCCCAAGGTCCTCTTTACATGGGGCTTTTTGCCAGGAGGAGTTCGATTTATTTTAGGAATTTTAGTTTCTTCTGTATTTTTCCTTTCCGCAGAGCATGGGGAGGTTCGATTGTTGGCTGGGTTCTCTTCTTGTTCTTCTTCTGTGTTCGATTTTTGGGGGGGGATTTTTTTTAGTTTTTCTTAGTTATTTCCTTTGATTGCTAGTTCAAGCTTTTGGGAATGTTCTTCCATTTTTCTTCTGTAATTTTCTTTTTAGCATCTGTGGAAGGGAGACGAGTTGGATTTTTGGGAATTTTAGTTCAGATGATTTGGGAATTTAGCTTTCTTTTGTTCAGCAAATGAGAGTTGATTTGGAGTTTTATGTTTTTTTTTCTTCCTTCTGAAAGCATCTAATTCAGCATTTTTGGAGATTGTTCTGTGTTCTGCTCTTCCGTGGTTCAACATTTGTTCTTGTTCAGAATTTTTGGGAATTTAGCCTTCTGTATTTTTTCAGTTTAGCATCTATAGAGGGTTCGACTGCTGTGAGATTTTTGTGAGCTGTGAGAGCTTCGGAGTTCATAATTTTAGTGGATTTTAATTTCCATTTCTTCATCTTTAACTGCTGGGAAGAGGTTTGCTTCTACTATTTTCGGTGATTTTAAGTTTAGATTTCTAGTTTTCTTTTGTCTTCTGTGAGAGCTATAAGCATCAGGAGAGTTCTGTTCTTCCGGAGGAGAGAAGATTTTGTTATTTTTTCTTTTATATGTTTAGCATTAGTTCAAATCTGGAGAGATGGAGTTTATAATTTTCGTTTTAGATTTCTTCTTCTATGCTGTTGTCGACAATTTTCTTCTTCTTTCATTTCTGTTGGGAATAGTGAGATCAATCCAGTGTGTTTGCTTCTTTATTTCTTCTATGTTCGGGAGAGCTTGATTCAATGTTATTTCTTTGCGTCTGTGTTAAGATTGCCTGGAGGGTGATCCATGGGCAAATTGCTTTGTCCATTTCTTCAGTTCGGTTGTTGTTATTAGTTTGGAAGTTTGTTTTTCTTCTTGCTGTTGGAGGGGGAATCGAAGGGAGCATTTGATATATCAGGAGTTTGACGTTACACTTTAAATCTCTTTTACTGTTTTCTTACTGATTCATTAGACTATGAGAGTATAGAAATCTATTGTGTTTCTTCTTGCGGTTGTGAAGTTGATTGCATTTACTTCCTTCTTCATCCCTCGAGCTGTGAGGGTACAGCGTTGTGTTCTTCTTCCTATTCTAAAGCTTAGTGCAACTTGTTTCTTATTTGTTCTTTTCATCCCTCAATTGAGAGGGTACAATGATACCAATTTTCTTTTCTTCTCCATTCCACTTGTTCTTTCATTAAATTCGATCCGTCAAGATTGTGAGAGATTTGATCAGTGTTGTTTTCATATTCACTTTTAATGCATTGTCGATAGAGTGATGTCAAGTTAAAATGGTTTAATTCAAATTCTATTCAACCTCTCTGTGGATATGACCTGTTCTCACCACTCTATTAGTTCACTTTTGCAATTTCATGTTTGTGAGACAGTTTAGAGGAAGTGCGCATATTGACTTGTGCGAGGAACTCTGGACAACGAAAGTGCACAGTCCACAATGCGCGCGTTCACTGACCTGAGGGGCTGGCTGTGAGGGGCGTACTCCTTGCATGGCTGAGATCAACTGCTCGACCATAATGCCAAAGTGCGTCCGTAGCTCTTCCTGGATGAGGGTTCTCATCTCCTCTACACCATTGTCGGACAGTGCAGTAGATGAACTCGAGTATGCCGGAGGAACGACCAAACTCGCATATGAGGACAACACTGGAATAGTATCCAGGCTGTCCCCAAATCCGTACACTCGACCCTTCCTCGACCCTCCCGCTGCGTCGACCCAAGCCTGCGGATCCAAGTCTGGCTGGGGAGTGCCCTCTGCATAGCGATCCGCCATCATCCTGTCATAGGTCTTCTGCAGAACAAATTAAAACTAAATTATTGAAATCAAATTATTTTAATATATTAATTGAATTCAAAATTTATATTTTGACTTACAGCAATCGTGTGAGCACTCTCGCTGACATAGTCATCTGTCCCCTTCCGCTTATGAGTCCGATCAAATAACTCGCGAAAAGTAGGGGCACGCTCGAGCTCGTGATGCTTACAATTCAACAAAATTAGTTAGTTTCACAATAATAATTAATGTATTAAGCAATTGAACAATAATATGCTTACCAATTTTTGGCTGTGGGTCGCATAAGATACGGACCCACTAGTATGCACATTCTTCTCCGGATGAGTTGATCAGTTACGTTTTGCCACCTGTGACCGCTCCTGCCATGGTCCAGTAGCCCAACGATGACAAAGGGACTCCCAATAGTCCCTCCTCAGCCAAACAGGGCCGTAATCCAACCAAGCCGTAGGATCCCGGCTGCCTGTGGTCTTCATTGCCTTGTCCCGGGCCTCCCACATCGACTTTCTTAAATTAGTCTGGGCAGTAGACTCCCAAACGGCTCGAGCTCGAGGGAGATCCTCGGGTCTCGTGAACGTGTACCTCCGTTATAAAGAAATAAAATTACTCAACTTTGTGCACTAATAGAGATAGTAATTAAAGAAATGACTTCAAATCAGTAAAAATTAATAATACCATGAACATGTCAAATAATAAATCCCGGATGGGCACCGGGAACTCTCCATGCATCCACTGGTCCTGGAATGTGTGCGTGGACCATCGTCGTAATATAGCGGGAAGCAGAACCAGGATCTATCTTCCCCTGCATTTGCACATTAATTTTGTACATGAACTGTATAACATAAATAACAAATACAATAAGTTTGAAGTGATCAAGTTTACCCTGAAATCCAACATGGCTGCCGTCTAGGTAGCTGAGGCCCCTCCTCATCCACTGCTGGATGCTGGCTCTCCACCTCTGTTGAAAATAATTAAGTACACTATTGTTGTATAAATTGGAAGACAAGAAACGTACATGTACCTAGTGGTGAGGAAGAAGGGAAAGGTGGCGCTACTAGCGTGGTCGGGGAGGCGGTCCCTGCAAAATTATATGTACGCTAGAAAATATGAATTTAATATGAACAATAATATATAGAGTTTTATGTTTACATATTCATATACCTATCGCCGGGACGACCGGCGTGGACGGGGAGGCAGTCCCTGCAAAATTGTATGTACGTTAGAAAATATGAATTTAATATGAATAATAATATATAGAGTTTTATGTTTACATATACATATACCTATCGCCGGAACGACCGGCGTGGACGGGGAGGCCGTCCCTCAGCCTACGGAGGTGGAAGCCCTCCGACTCCATCCTCTACGTACCATATCTTTATTGAGATAAAAAAAGATATAACATGTCATCAGCACTCAAATTGAAGTAGCTATTGAATGACATATAATTAGCAACAACACTCAGTTCTTACAAATTTTTACAATATTATCTATATTCATCATTAGATGCTAAAGATATATTTAATTCAGCGTCATCTTCGTCATCCTCCTCGAATTCGTCCTCATCATGTCGGGACTCTTCCTCCTCACAGACTCCACCTCCCGCTCAAGGGCATTTGGGTCAACTTCTTCCTGTTCGTTATCCTTATATAAGCAAATTTGTTCATTTATATCATCAACACTGAACTGCGTAGAAGCCGCCAACTCTCGTGCGTCACTCCGATCTGATTGGAAAAAAATGTCATTAACACCTTCGAGCTCATTATCAGCCGGGACAAGCTCATACTCAGGGAATAGCCTTGATTTCACTCTACATGCAGCCCACCAATCTCTCGATTTGAGGGACGAATAATTTGAATAATAAACTTGTTGGACTTGTGCCGCCAGAATGAATGGCTCATACGTACTCAACTTAGGCTTATGCTTGACATCAACAATCCCATATGTTGTGTCATTATGAATAGAGGTTGGATCAAACCAATGTCACTTGAAGAGAAATAAATTATTGCCTTGTCCCAAAAATTGCAATTCATTGACTTCTTCGAGAATGCCATAATAGTCTATTTCATTTTCATTGTAGGCACTTCCCTTCACACATACGCCACTGTTCATCGTAGACTTATTCCGTCCATAATCACTCGTGTGAAATCGGTATCTATTCACATTGTAGCCTGGATAGACACGTACAATCTTCGAGGGCCCATAATTGATCTCTTGTACTCTTGAATCAGTAATAAAACCTTCTTCAACCTATTATTAAAAAAAGGGACAGACAATGACAAATTACAACAACTAAGTATGCATAAGATCATAACACTTATGCTTCAAAATATTTAGACACTTACTCGAGATCTTAACCAAGTAGGAAAAGAGTTCTCCCGTTCTTTTTCAACCTGCACGTCAATCAGACGCAGATTCCATTATAGTATGACCGAGTCAAACTCTCTGCAATGTAAATGTCACACAACCTCTAAGTTCTGCAGTATTGCTAGCAAATGATGTACATCATTAGTGTTGAGAGTTTACTCAATGTAGGGGTCTAGTTCTGTGCAATTCATGAATATGTAGATCTCCGCAGCTACTAACTCTCTGTCTTCGAGTGCGCGAGTAGAAGAATATCCGAACGCTCGTCTGAGACACTTGAATACAGAGAGTCGGTCAGACACATTAGAATCTCCACCATCATCATTACGTGGAGGTTGAGTGCATCGGGTTCGTATTTCCGTGTCAAAGTACATCGAACAAAAAATTGATATCTCTTCAATAAGGTACGCCTGGGTAATGGAGCCCTCAACTTGTGCTTTGTTGCGGACTTTCATCTTAAGATCGTGCATGCACCTACGACAATAATTCAAATGAATACATATGAAATATAAAAGATCGTCGTAATGTGAATAAATTGAGACATAGGAATATACCTCTCAAACGGATACATCCATCAAAATTGTATTGGTCCTCCGACCCTAGCCTCATATGGCAAATTGATGATCAGGTGCTCCATTGAATCAAAGAATGCTGGAGAAAATATCTTCTCTAATTTGCTGACTATCTGTATTATATTTTTCTCCATATTTTGCAAGTCATGAAGTCTGAGTTCTGATGCAGACAAAATCCTGAAGAATTGACTCAGCTCAGTCATTGCTCCCCATATTTGCTTCGGCAACAACTCACGAAAAGCAATTGGTATCAGTCTTTGCATGAAAACATGGCAGTCATGACTCTTCATTCCGTATATTTTCCCATCGTTGACATTTACACAACGGGAAATATTCGAGACATATCCATCCGGAATCTCAATTGCTTCAACCATTGCAACACTTCCTTAATCTGTCTGGCCCCAAGTACATGCTGCAGCTCTAGTTCTGGACATCTGCAAAGTACTTTCAAATCCATTCGTGCCTTGACGTTATCCTTCGTTTTTCCTTTGACGTCCATAACTGTGTTGAACACATTATCAAAAATATTCTTCTCTAAATGCATGACGTCTAGGTTATGTCGTATCAAAAGTGTTGATCAATAAGGCAATTCCCAAAAGATGCTTTGCTTCACCCAATTGTGATCCTTCCCAAAGCCGAGGAATTGTCGGGTACTACCAGCCAGTTGTGATACAGTCGGTAAGTTCTAGACCTGCCTCGCCATATTTCCACCAGACACTCGTTCCATATCTACCTCATCCATCACAATTGTATTTTTCATAAAAGAATCCTTTTGCTTTCGGAAAGGATGGTCACTCGGTAGAAACCGACGATAACAATCTAACCAACATGATTTTCCCCCAGATTTCAACACAAATGATTTAGAATCCTCCATGCAATAAGGACATGCCAACCTCCCATGTGTGCTCCAGCCAGATAACATGCCGTACGCTGGAAGTCACTTATTGTCCACATTAATGCAGCCTTCAAATTGAAATTCTGTTTTCTGGATGCATCATAAGAGAGAACCCCATCTGACCATAACAATTTCAGCTCATCAGTCAACGGTCTGAGATATATGTCTATATTTTTTCCTAGACTTTTTGGACCTAGAATCAGCTATGAAAGGAACAGATTCTCACGCTTCATGCACATGCCTGGCGGAAGGTTGTACGATGTTAGGAATATTGGCCAACATGAGTAAGATGCCACCGAGCCTCCGAATGGATTGAAACCGTCTATGCATAAACCCAGCCACACGTTGCGTGGATCGGCTAAAATGAGACCAAGCTTCACCATCGGCAGGATGACTGATTTCACCATCATCACAACGGACTCTTTTCGCATGCCAAGTCATATGTCCAGCTGTCTTCGGGGACATGAACAACCGCTGCAATCTGGGTGTGATCAGAAAGTACCGCAATGGCTTATATGGAACATCCTTCTGCTTTGACTTGTCTCCTCTCTTAGACTTGAATCTATCATGCTTACAAATATAACATGATGTCTTATCTGCATCATCTTTGTAGTACAACATACAGTGATTCAGACATGCATCAATTTTCATAAAACCAAGCCCCAGATCATTCACCATCTTCTTCGCATGGTAAAAATCATCAGGCAACCTCTCTGATTGAGGAAGCATACTCTTGACGAGGAAGAGAAGCCGATCAAAACAACTCTCGCTCATATGAAATTCAAACTTCAAATTCAGTAGCTGCGACACTGCAAACAACCGTGTATGCTTCTCACAACCATCCCATAATGGCTCATCAGCATCTCGAAGTAACTGATAAAATCTCTGAGCTGTATCATTCGACACTTCTTCATTTGTTTGGTCATCATGAATATTGAACTCCGGACCAGCAGCATCGACAACCATGTCTACGTACGTACTTGTGGAGGCAAAGTTGGCTGGTTCAGACGACTGAATATTCAACTCACCATGAGACGACCATAACTCATAATGGGCAACAAATCCTCGTATACAAATGATGCTGCACATCCCATGTCGATATCCACTTTCTGTTCTTACAAGCCGAACACGGACATCGGATGTTACCCATCGGATCAACTGCTACTGATGAATTACTCAATGCAAACTGAATGAAACTGTCAACTTCGTCTTTAAACTCCTCCGTAATGTCTCCATTAACTATTCCACGGTACATCCATGATCGATTCTCATAAGACATTTTTCCTACACAGATTAAATGTCATGTCACGAGTTAAAATCCAACACACCCTCACATCATTCGAGTAAGTCAAAATGAATAGGTAGGACATATTATTTAGATTATCACTTTTTACCCATCTGTAAATATTTAATCGCACTCAGATGACCATTTACTATGTGTTTGTATTATTTGCTGAAAATTTCGGCAGCATCTCCCCACACCTCTCCAATATACCAAAAATATTTATTGATTAAGATATTTTCTTAAACACTTACTAATAAGTGGTTAAGAAAATATTCTAAATCAATAAAGGTATATTAGAGAGGAGTGAGTAGAAGCACCAGAAGTTTTCAACAAATAATACAAACACATAGTACATGACTACCTAACTGCGATCAAACATTCACAGACTGTCCAAAACGGGACAATTCAAGACTTTGAGTTAGATATACACGTTCTCATCAATGGAAATAAGACTCGTGCACATCAATCCCAAAGTCTTGAACGGGAAGGTTCATTGACACGGGCTTAACACGCTCTCGTGAGGTGTGTGAAGTGATAAATTGCTATACATGCATAGATCAAATTTAAAACCCACATAAATATGAAAGGAATATGAAAATAAAATATGTCATGTGAACAAGTGCAATATTAAAATAAATTCACACATACAAGTAAATGAATTACATTAATGTAAGAACTGCAATACTAATCAAGAAAAAAGAATTACAAGTGAAGTATGATTTATGATCGAGATAAACAAACTAACTTAAGAGTAGGCATATGTCCTCATCTCAAAATTATCCATATCTATCTAAAATTGTCCATATCCATATGAATTACACTTATTCCTTTCTCACCATGTTTATATATCAAACCTAACCAGAATTCTCTATACAGTAACTCTCTCTCTCTCTCTCTATCTCAATAACTAGATTTTTTTGTAGGAATAGGAATATAATAATAGAAGTTTTTTTTTCATATATACCCCTATTAATAACATAATTGGGCAAAATTCATCATAATTTTGCATTGTCACCAAAACTTGTTATGTGAAAATATTTTGATCGCATAGTCAAATACAATGGTAAAAATAATCAAATACTTTAGTAAAATAATTAGACATTTTAGTCAAAAATTAAATACTTCAATAATATAATCAAATATTTTGATCAGATAATCAAATATTTTAGTAAAATAATTAGATACTTTGTGCAAACAATCAAATATTTGGTTTCACACTAGAGAATGGTTACATGATCAAAATACATGGCAAAATTAATTAAAGTAGAATTAGCATAACATCATGCAGCTTATACATATTATGACTTATGAGTGTGTTTCATAATCATACTTATGATGCCATAAATATATATGCATCCACCCACGATAAAACGAGTCTTATAAGCTTAGACACCCATCAAATTAATTAATTCTTTTGTATAAAATGGTCATTTACTTAGACGCTTCAGTGTGGCAAGGTAACAGTACTTGCACGCTAGCTTTCACCTTTTAACGTTGGGGAAGCGATAGAATCATCGATAACAATCGATTCCAGAGCCTTGCTTGTAGGTTAGTTTATAAAATAAAGTTAAATCTTGGAGAGCAAACAGATAGGATTTTAATTATTTTGATGTGTTATATCATATGCCATATTTGTATCTGGTCAAATAGAATTTTATTTCCTCAAAGTTAATGTCGCAATTAGAATACGCTAAGAAAAGAATCATTGACTTTTTAACTTATGAGGAAGGAGTGGACTCAAGAAGAGTATTAATTGAGCAATCAAATTGTATCAATTTTATACTTGATTATTATTTCATTTTTCACAAATTTGAAAAAAAAAAAACGTAAGGCCAAGGATAAATCTAAAAATGACTAAATATGGTCTAATATATAGACCCATATTTCCAAAATAACGTACGGATGGACAAACGGTAGTACTAATTATATGGGACAAAAGATAGATCTACAACCCAAAGTCGACATCCACCCATAAAACGAGTATATGTGTATTTTTTTAATTGAATATTCATGGTTTATGCTTTAAACTTGGATTCACCTGATGAGAGACCACATTTAAATTAATTACAGTGAGAAGTTGCAACGTTGCTAATTATATCTCATTCTCGTGTCCAAGGGATGAGAGGTATTTCTATTTTTGTATTATTGCAAGTGGTGTTGGTCTTTTAGTACTTGAATGGAATGGATGTACGTAGATAGGCTTGTCATAGAAGGAAAACCAATCCATATTAGGTTTCATCATATTATTCTTCCAAAGGAGACTGATTTGCTCGAATCTTTTGTTTAAGACAAGTTTTCTTCTATGCCTATTAACCAGTTTTAATCTTTAAACTTTCTCCAAGAATGTTGATTTATCCTTTACAGCCGCTATTGTTGGCGTGATGATTCTGTTAACGATCTAGTTTCTTACTGATTTTTCCACCCCAGAATTTGCTCATTAAGACTTGTTCGTAGGTTAATCCATCTAGTAACAAAATAACATGTGTCCAATGCAGAGAGGAATCAAAATTTGAGGTATTTTCAAATGCAAAAACTATAGAGACATTACTTTATAAATAAATCTTCTTGGGGAAATTCGAACAAATATGGAGCGCACTGTGGGGGGGACGGTGGGGGAGGGCACTGTGGGGGAGGGCGGGACAGGGGGGGACGGTGGGGGAGCGCACTGTGGGGGAGGAGGGGACTGTGGGGGAGGGGGGGACGGTGGGGGAGGGGGGGAGGGCGGGACGGAGGGGGGGGGGACGGAGGGAGGGGGAGGAGACATACCGGAAGGGTGGCGAGCCGGAGGCGGCGGCCCGGGCGGCGGCAGCGACGTCTCGGAGATCAGACAGAGAGACGCCGGAGACGAGAGAGAGCGAGAGAGAGAGAGAGAGAGAGAGAGAGAGAGAGAGAGAGAGAGAGAGAGAGAGAGAGAGAGAGAGAGAGAGAGAGAGAGGAGTGTGGACAGGAAAATTGCGGATTTTCCGACGGAAAAAATTCCGTCGGAAAATCCGTTGGTATTTCAGACGGAATTTTCCGACGGACTTTTTCCGTCGAAAAGACCGATAGTTTTTCCGTTTCCAAAAACCGACAGTTTTTTCGACAGAATATGTTCCGTCGGAAAACCCGATTAATATTTTTGATGAAAATATTATTGTCAGATATACCGACGGCAATATTTCCGTCGGAAAAGTCCGTCGGTAAACCCGCTTTCCCTTGTAGTGATGGGGTGGCGCTGGTGGGAGAACGGGGAGGTCTATTGGGGCGAGGGGCTGAGCCGCCGAGGGGTGCAAGGGCGATTGGTGGGAAGGATTTGGCGAAGGGGAGATATGGTTTTTAATTTAGGGTTATTATTTATATATCATATATAAACTATTAGATCTAAGATCCAATGGTTAGAATTAACTCAATTTCGGATCGGATCTTAAATGGAGCGGATCTCCTATTTTCGCGTCCGCTCCATTTATTATTCGGATATTATTCGTATCCAAATCTGCTTCGTCAGATATCTTTTAAACGAATACGTATATGCTTAATCGGATACGAATTCGAATCGGATTATCCAAATCCGTTTACAACCCTAGGATTAAAGGGTGGGAGTTGAAAACTGACCCTATAAGATCTAGTTCCCTTAAAGTCTCGTCTCCTATTCTAAATTCTGAATCCCATTATGACCCTTTGGTTAGGAACTTACACTGGTGTTTGGTCGCAATCCTAGATCTATAAATAGAAAAATAGTTTAGTAACACTATTTTATAATACATATATTTGACAACATTCACACGATACAAAATTTAAATTGCCATGTGATATTTTGATATGACATTTAAAATTTGTCTCATGTAAATAGTATCAAATTAATATATGTGGCATTAAATCGTTTTCGCTATAAATATAGTAGTAGCAGCTATGCATGTTGAGTTTTTGGTTCGGCATTTTCTGGGCACCAACCTGTTATTCTAGATGTCATATGAGTTTGCACAGGAGCAATATTGGAAAGCGGAGGTTATGTTGAGAGAACCTCTGAGCCATGTCTAGGTCTTGTAGTCTGGTACTGTTCAGTCAAGAGACAGAGGTGGGAGGATATATATGAAGAGCACCACTTGGTGCAAACTCCCATAGGGAGTTTGCATCCAAGTGTATGCAAACCACCCATCCATTGGGTGGGGTGACATCACCCACCCTATTGGTGGGGTCGGTGATATCACCCCACCCAATGGGTGGCTGGGTTTGTTGCAAACCGCCACCGTGGCGGTTTGCAACAAGCCTTTCCCTATATATGAAACCATCCTAATGCATGCTTAGTTTGTTTACCATTTTGATTTATAACCACGTTATGTAAATCTTGGTTCTGTACGTCATGGTTTAAAACTTGTTAGACCCACTCTAACGTGTGCATGGTTTTATTACTATGACTTACGACGCGGTTGTGTTATGGTCATCCCGTAAGAATTTCTATATCCTATATATTTCACCGATTTAAGTTGTATAAGAAGATGTGCACGTACGTTCGTTCTGAAAAAATACCATAAGCATGATAATATGATTGAATTATGTAGGATCCCAATACTTATGTAAGAATCATAGACATTGTCATCAAATAAGTTATTGGACTACCTTTACAAGTATTTGTAGAGGAGTTAGAACACGAGGCTATGTAGGTATAAGAAATATTGTCATGTGACCTGAGACTTAATATGCAGGTAAAAAATCTTGTTCGGATGACCTAAGACTTGACATCAGGTGGACAAAAGTTCTTAGCGCTACAAAGATAGCTAAGATCAGCACACCTCGCGCTGCATGCTTAGGTGTAGGAACAAATAAGGTTCTTGAGGTAATTGGATACATGTTCGACTATAATGGATTCGACGTACATCTAATATATGATGGTGTATTAATATGAATATCATGAGTTACAACACGTCTAAGAAATATATGTATTAAAGTTTTATCAGGATGCATATTGATATCTAACTTTTGTTTAACTATATTTTACATTATTTGTTCATCGATATATATATATATATATTGTATGCATTAATCGATTATGATCTTTGTTAATCAATTTGTTGTTGGCTCAATCAACTACTGTTACCTGTTAAATGATACGTATTTTTTGATTTAATCGATTGTTCTCTATAGATCGATTATGTACATGAAATGTATCCAATTTTTGCAACTAATTAGTACGCCATAAGGTGACCACAAATCGATTATTTGAACACGATAATCAATCATGTCTCTATACGAAGAAATGATCTTGGTTTTTGTGAAACATAAATGTACTCTCAATAATCAATTATGTTGTACTGTGATGGTGAAATTTTATTTTTTAACTAAGTCTTGGATAATGGACAACTGGATTAAGTTATCATGATAATTAATCATGTCTTGCTGCACGATAATTGATTTATGTCTCATTATATTGGTGAGTGTTTTTTTGGTAAAATCCTACATAGGATAGATTATTTGAGTACATGACTTCCATAATCGATTACGAGATTCTCGGTAATTGATCACACAAGCTTTCATATATGTACGTTTGTACTACATATATCAATTTAATATAGGAAAATGCATTCGATTATCAAGGTCCAACGTTCACTCTTACGCCCGTATGTGACTCGTTTGACTTAATATGTAGTTTACCTGATATATTATGTTATTATACATATTTTCTATTCCTATATGCAATTTAGCTTTGGGTAGTAACATTGAGTTTATTCTGTTATTATGTTTAGTGTGTTTAAACCTCTTATGACCTATACGTGTATGATAGTGGTGGAATTTTCTTATTAAGTCGTGGACTTATCAAATCCACTCATTTTTCTCAAAAAATTTAGGTGGCAACGTCAAATCACGAGAAAGTGGACTTAATTGGGATCTGAGTGCCTTTGCGGAAGAGCTTTAGAATATGCATATAAATTTTTTGTCTTAGATAGTTATGGTGTACAAATATTATTTCAGCGCCAACATGTATCATTTGGATTGTTAGTATCATTAAGGTGATGCTATATTGATGGAAGCATGGATTTGTGGAATTTGAATACTATGAATGCTAGTTTATGAGGTTTAATATGTTTTTTATTCTCTTGTGTTTGGTTAAATTGGGTTGTTCCTAATGTCATGCTCTCATTTTGATTTGTTTTTTTTAAATTGGGGCTTAACAAATATAGTTGACCATGTTACACCGTGTTGGACACAGATAATATATTTAAAATAAAAAATAAAAATTTATGAGACCAAATTGGGGTTAAATTAGATTAATATGATATAATATGTCTGATACCATATCATATGGTTGACCAAAATAACAAAAGAGATCCTCCCCTTATCCCATCCTCATTTTTTGTGTTAAAATAAAAAATTTAATTTGAACGTCGAAAGATTTTCTCTCAACAATGACCTTCTCAACCACTGATAATTATGCCTTACAAGTACAAGTTGACGATTATTCTAAACAAATACATTTAGCTTCACTTTGGTAATAGGTTGGAGTTTGAGTTAACTCCAACCCATGGTTAAAGTTATTCAAGGTTAACTCAATTTTGCTTTGTGAGTGGGTTAAAAAAAGTTGAGTTAACTCTATTCCGGGGGTGTGAGTGGGTTAGAAAAAATTGAGTTAACTCAAAATTAACTCAAACCTAACTGAGTTAACTTTTTTTGGTTGCCAAAGTCCATTTTGAGTTAACTTTGAGTTAACTATGAGTTAACCCTTTACCAAAGTGAGGCTTAAGAGTTGGTGGAGATTAAACGTGTGTGAAAATTTGTCGACTATTTTTCAACTTCTACATTATGTAAAGTTATTATTTTCATATATTTTTCAAAATTGTCTGTAGATGATCAGATTAACTCATGTAAAAAGTTAACCCTCTGGTGCTACGGTTGATAAATAAAATATTTCCCATCTATACAAAAATAAAACCGTAATAGCAGATTTTTCTGCTATCATGCACGTAACAAAAGTTGTTTATTGTAATTATTCCAGACAAAACCCTTCCTTCCTTCTTCCCTGTGCTCGCCGGCAGTTTCCCGGTCGCCGCAGCCCCCATCTTTTCGCTATACGAGAATTCCTCATGGACTTTTCAGATACATGGAAGTCGACATGGCCGGTCGCCGCCGTCTTCCCCGCCCCCAACCTCCTCTCCGGCCCATCCGCCAGTCCCCTGGGCCCCCTCCTCTTCGCCCCTTCTCCTTCCGCCCCTCCCCGCACTCTCTTCTCCTCCCCCTCCCTCGCCAGCCCCCCGCCACGGCGCCTTCACCTCTCCTCCCTCCGCGACGACGTCCACGCCTTCTTCCGCGATCCCAGTGAGGACTTCGTCTCCAGCTCCGCCCAGGCAGACATCCTCGCTGCCGTCCTCCCCGAGCGCGTCGGAGGCGCCGAGGACCCCGCCTTCACCAACCAGCTTCACGTCCTTCGCTGCCGCGATGGTGCGACCTTCATCCTGTTCTTCCCGACGGGGTGGAACGCCGACGAGGTTGGGTACCTCTGTTTGTCCGTGAGGGATGGGGAGCCGGAAATTGTGGCCGAGGATGGAGAGGTGTTCAGGCAGAGGGAGGGGTTTGTGCACCCCCACCATCGAATCACCGGCATGTCCGCCATCCCGGCGGATCCACCGGACATTGGTTGGGGCGCCCCGGTTGATCCATCTGCTGAAGGGTACCTACTCGTCACTACTCTCTACTCCGTGAATTGGTATAGGGTTGTGTTTGGGGTTGCGGGATCAGATTCTAGTCGAGGGATGCCCTCTCTAGTTCCTGTTGGAAGACGGTCGTTTGGAAGTAAGGTGGTGCATGCCTGCTGGAACCGTCACTTCCTAGAAGAAAGTGTTGTTCTGTTAGAAAACGGCGATCTTTGCTGGATCAAGTTAAATTCAAAACGTGGTGTTAGGATTAAAGCTCCAGAAGGAGAGGCTTGTAGATGGTTGAGTTGCCAGTTTGGTGGACAGCCATGGGTTCTGTTTGTTGCGAGTTCCAATGCGGTGGTGATGGTGGATTTGAGGTCCAAGAATGGATCTAAGCGAACGATATTGGCCAAGGTGGAGGAATCGAGCCCATACATGATTGTCCACTCGATGGAGAAAGACCATTTCATTGCATTCTGTAAGTCTGATTTCGATGATTTTCACTTTGCTGTGGTGAGCGAGAACCACCTGCTCCTTTTTGATACTCGGCAACCGTTAGTGCCTGCCTTAAAGTGGGATCATGGTCTCCATTGCCCATGTCATGTAGCAATATACAGGCTTTGGGAGCTTAGGCCATCCGCAGAATTCAGATGGGCGTCAGAATCTGGAATTGCCATTTTGGTTGGCTCATTTTGGGAAAATGAATTCAACCTATTTTTGTGTGGTCCAAAGAGAAATGGAGATTCTCTCAACCATACGCTTTATGCTTGGGAGCTTCCATCAGCTCTTTGTTTGTTGGACCAGCAATGCACTTCAGCTGATGATCAACTGAGCGAGGAATTTTGTAATGAAGATCCCCACGGTTTATCTGCATGGCAGCAAAAGAAGGACATTGTTGTGGGTTTCCTAATACTTCCCGAAGTTTCCTTTCCTATCCCGTCAAAGCCCAAGGATACTAGTGGTTTTATTTTGGTGCGACTCTTGTCATCTGGAAAGCTTGAGTGGCAACGATATTGCGCCTCTTGGAAAATCTCCCAAAGAGAACCAAGTTGCAGGATGGAAAGTTCATCAGAGATTCAAGTTTCTCCATTCTTACGCCAGCATCAAGAAGTTAGGTTAGCCAAACGTCATGATTACCTCAAGTTCAACTTTCTCTCTGCATATTTGAGCGGAAATCTTGCCAACACCTTGAATTCAGAAATGGATAATCCGAAATTGAATAATGTTGCATCCAAACAAATTTGCAATAATCATGAATTGTGGGATCATATAGAGGAGGAGTTACATAAGTCATCTCTTAGTATTTCAGATTGTTTAAATGATATCAGCATTCCAATGAGCTTATATGAAATTGCATCACAAAGAGCACTGTCTTCTTTGCCATCAAACATTTTGAATTTGGCTTTTTCCAAGTATTCAGAGCTTCTTACTGATTCAAATGACTCTTCCTTTGAGTTTCTAGAGGTCTGCAACTCATTGCCATCCAAAAAGGGGCCATCAATTTTTTTAAGAAAGCCTTCTGAAAGAAGTGAAAAATGGTCACACAAAGCACTACCACCAGATTGTCTTGTGGGACCTGTGCTTCCTCTCCCTGTTCTTCTTACCCTTCAGCAGATTGAGCAGAAAGATCGTGCCATTTGTCCAGAGGATAGATCAAATGATGATGACTTACTGTTCCATGAATGCATGACAATCCATGAACAGGTGTTGCCTGAGATATCTATTGCCAAAGATGAGGATCCAAACGAATATCTTCAATCACAAAAGCTACAAGATGAGAAGCCTTTCTTTATTCATGAACCCAGAGCATGTGCTAGTGGAAGCCCCATTCACCAGAAAACCAGCAGTTCTGTAGTGCGACAAAAGGGAGGTGACAAGTCCTACAATTTTGGGTCATCTGAAACAACTGTCAAGAATGATAAATTTCAATTTTCATTTCGAGGACTCAGGAGAAGCCTGATTGTAAGAGTAATGCTCAGAATGTAGAAACATTGGAGATGTTTGATGATCTATCACCAATGAGTCTGGATATTGATCCATCTGGCTTTCAGTTTGTACAAAAGGAGCATAGGATTTTCAGCTCTTTGAAGAGACAGTTCTCGAAGTGGCAATCTCAAAGTTTTTGAAGGGTAACATTTTATTTATTCTCAATGTTTCATGATCAGGTTTGGAAGCCAAAATGCCCCCTCAATGTCAAGGTTCTCATATGGTTACATGCTAGACATAATCGAACTGATCAAGCACGTGGACTATTTTTTGAGATGCAAGAATGGCGGTATGATTTATACACGACAGAATCATACGGATTCCAATTGATACAACAACTATTTGTGACATCTGATATATTTACTTGGCCATCTATTGTGTAGTCCTAAACCCCTTTTCTTAAGTGCCGATTTCTGCTATATTGAGTTGAATTTTCTTTAAAGGCGGATGAGACATATTAATGAAGAGGGTTCTATTGCTACCAGTGGCAAAATAAGAACTGTACTACCTGCTTCAAAATCACATGATTCAATTTCCAATTTTCAATCTTCACTGCTAAATATTTTCTGCCCTGAGGATAGTACTTATGTGTTGGAAATCATGTATTCTTTATGATATCCACATTCATTGGATCGTTGTAAATTGAATGACCTAGATAATGTGTTCTGTAGTATGATATCATATATGACTTTTTGAAGTCATTTGTTTTTTTCCCCCCTAACTAAAAAGTAGAGATCTAATAATGTCATTTTAGAGTGTGTGGCACCATTCTTATTTAGTCATTGGTGAATGGAACCCTCCTTTATGTTAACATATTTATGCTACGTGAATGTCAACCCTGGCAAGGAGATCCTAGTTACTTCAGTAATTCATGATTAATTCTTGTGTGTTTAACTCCCTTTTCAAGAAAATATAGAATAGCAAAAAAATTTGAATAAATATGTCCAATTTGAATATGTCCTTTATCAGATCAAAAACCCACTGTCTGAAACTTTCCTAGTCTTGGGGATTGAATTCAGTGGATGGCTTGTTGCGTAGATAAGCAATTCTGCAAATTTCTCACACACCTCATTGATACTTTCTCTCCATATTTTTCTTTTTTTGGCATCTTCAACTGGCTGTTGCTTTTAAACTCCTGAATTCCACTTGAATACTATCTAAGACCTACCTAATGGCACAATAAGATTGCATAAGTGAAAACAATGTAAAGCCTGGAATCTCAGTATTTATTCTGTATTCTTGGGGCATGGCACTTCAGGTCAGTATGACTAAGACCAATAACTGTTAAACCTGAAATCACTGTGGACTTCTATGAGTTTGTACAAGCTGGTTTCTGTCTTTAATAATATTATGCTACATGCCTTCTCAGGTGTCAGTGGAAATGTTGAGATGATAAGTAGCATATTTTGTCTCTACAGTTCATTTTTTTAGTTTGTTATTTCTGTGAAATTGCCATTGCCTACTCCCCCCCCCCTTCCAATCTGTTGCTGACATATAAAGTTGTCATTTCTGATAGTTGCAAGCCTGATGCTGACACATACAATGCTCTAATCAATGCACATGGTCGAGCTGGTCAGTGGCGTTGGGCAATGAATATAATGGACGATATGCTTCGTGCTGCTGTATGCATCCATTTCCATTCTTGAAACACGACTTTTTACATTTTTGTCATTCTGATTGTTTACCATATGACAATTCTTCTGTACTTTGTTTATTACTGGTCAATGTAGATCCCTCCTAGCAGGTCTACATATAACAATGTGATCAGTGCTTGCGGATCTAGTGGTCGGTGGAAAGAAGCTCTTGAAGCTTGCAAGAGAATGACAGACAATGGAGTTGGGCCTGATCTGGTGACACGCAATATTGTCCTTTCTGCTCTCAAAAGAGGCTCCCAGTATTTGAAAGCTCTTTCCTATTTTGAATTGATGAAAAGAAGAGGTATCAGCCCAGACGCAGTCACTCTTAACATTGTCATAAATTGTCTTGTAAAGCTGGGGCAATATGCAAAAGCTGTTGATGTTCTTAAGTCTTAACTCAATGAGAGAAAAAGGAGGTGAATGTGCTCCTGATATTGTGACATACACTAGTGTTATGCATGCTTATTCTGTTTGTGGCCAAGTTGAACACTGCAAAGCAATATTTGATATGATGCTTTCTGAGGGACTGAAACCTAATACGATCTCATATAATGCACTTGTTGGTGCCTATGCATCACATGGAATGCATGTTGAAGCCTTTTCTGTCTTTAATACTCTGAAAAATTCTGGTTTTCGGCCTGATGTTGTATCATATATTTACTTAATTAGTGCATATGGTAGATCTGGAAAACCTGAGAAAGCCCAAGAAATCTTTTACATGATGAAACAGAATTCATGTAAGCCAAATATAGTAACCTATAATGCCCTGATTGATGCATATGGATGTGAGGGGAAGTTGGCAGAAGCTCTAAATGTTCTACGTGAAATGGAGAGGGATGGCATTCAACCTGATGTTATCACCATAAGCACTCTTTTAGGGGCATGTAGTCGTGGTCAAATTGTCAACATTGATTCCATACTTTCAGCTGCTAAGTGTCGAGGTATTGAATTGAATACAATTGCGTATAACTCAGCTATTGGGAGCTACTTAAACACGGGAAAGGATGAGGAAGCATTGCAGTTATACAGATCGATGAGAGAAAAGAAGGCTGAACCTGATGCTGCTACTTTTAATATATTAATCACTGGATCTTGGAAGTTAGGAAAATATGATGAGGCTCTTAAGTTTCTGGATGAGATGATGGACTTGAAAATTCCATTATCAAAGGAGGTGTATTCATCTGTTATATGTGCTTACAGCAAACAGGCATGTATTTTCCCTTCTCCCTCTTTGTTCTAAAAATAAAGAAAACCCCGTCAAGAGAGTTTCTTTCTGATATATGCTTTTCATTTTCAGTGGAAATTAGCAGAAGCAGAATCCATGTTTACTGATATGAAGGAAAATTGCTGCTGTCCTGATGTTGTGACATATACTGCCATGATTGATTTATATGGTGCAGCAGGTAACAGTAACTGAAAATCTGGTAAACTTCTACCACTGCCTGTGACTGACAGATCTCTTTGACCTTTTTACTGAAGGAAACTATGAGAAAGCGTGGGATGTTTTTCAGGAAATGGAAATGAATGATATCCAACCAGATGCAATTACTTACTCATCTCTCATGAAGCCTTTCAATAGAGGATGGCAGCCTGAAAGGGTTCTCCATTTAGCGAATTGATGAAGGAAAAAGGAGTCCCTATTAACTCAGCTGCCACTTTTGAAATTTTATCATCCTGTAGCATGTAAGAAGTTGCCTTTACTTCCTAGTCATTTTTGAAAGTACTCTGACAATATTCCATGAACTTCAATTTTTTTTAGAAGTTTTTTGACTCTTTTCAGTGAGATTTCATTGGAGGCAATGAAATATAAACTTAACCTTGTTAATGTTCAGTGTTTGTCATGATAAACCAGTGTCCAGATTGCATTTTATCCTTGTTATCATCGCTTTATTTTTTGGTCTTGTATTAGAAACTCCATTCTTGGTTCACTGTGGTTCAAGTTGAAAAATAGACTAATACGAAAGCTCAAACTTCCAGTTGAATGAGTGTCTTGGACTACAATAGTCTGATGATCTGTACTTGTCTGTATTTGTGCAGATAAATAAACAAAATCTTATGGCAAAGTGGGATGAAATACATTCTTTTTCTACTTTTCTATTGTGATGATGATGCTAGATATATATATATTTTCTATAATGAATAATCATTTGTCCTAATGAATAGTCATTTTTGCGATGATGATTTATTTTTTAGTTATTTATATACCCCCCTAGCCGGTGGTGTCTCACACCCCGCCTAGGTAAGGTTTCTTATTAAAAAAAAAAGTTGTCCTAATGATGTTTACCTATACTGTAGTCTAAGAGATTGGAGGTCAGCAAGTGAATTCATTGAAAAGGTGGAACCTTCTTTTGGATACACTTCTCTTGGACTTCTAAATCAGGTTCTACATTTTCTTTGGTAAGAGTGGAAAGCTTGACAGTATGATGAAGGTAATTGTTTTATGTCAATCTATTAGTCTTGATATTATATTCTTTCAAAATATTTTACATCCTTGCTTTTTTATGGTCTCTGTTGAACATGAAGGGGGATAATTCTCACTGGCTTGTACATACTGTTTGAGTAGTCCAATAGGTGTATGTGAGGCTGTTGACTGTGCTCTATCGCACTTACAAACGATAAATATCTTGTGCCTGCAAAATGTGGCCTTCATGTATCTTGTGTGCTTCTCAAGAATTAGCATACCAAGTCATTTGGTAATTGCTACTGAAGTTAAATAAAGTTAATATGGAATTACTCTCACATAATGCCTAATCATAATGTCAATATCATGGTTCCGGCATTTCATTCAATAATGATATATTAAATATCTTATATCTTCTGCATGCAGCTCTTTTACAAGATAATAGCATCAGAGTTGCATATCAACTGTGGAACTTATTTGGTTTTATTGAGTCACCTTTTGGCTGCTGGAAAATGGATGAAGTATATTGAGGTATGTAGCATGTTGAAATCCTGCCGATTGTTTCTTTTTCAAGGGTTGTTTTACCCACATTTCCCAAACATTCTCCATGTTAAGAAGGGAGCAATCCAGCTTGCATCACTTCGTCCAAGCTCGTTTGATGGGATAAAAACCAGTTTCAACAATGTTATTGGGAAGGGCCCATTCTGATTCTGGTCAGGGCCAGTTTCATCTCTGGTTCAGATCACTGGAATGCATCAGTTGCAGCTAATTTCAGGCATACATATAATATCTGAGAAAAATATTAGTAAATGCTTAAGAATGTCTAAAAAGCAGAGAAATAATATCCATTTTCAGAGCAGTTTCAAGCTGATCTTAGTTCTAAAACTAGGTCATGAATGGTTGGCTGGTCCAAAGCTGTTTTTATTCTTTTCCATTATTTCAATCTGGAATCAGCTGGTTCATCCTGAAAACTGAGCACATCATTCTTGTCCTGACTGGGTCCAATCTGAATCTGCTGTTCTTTTGTTTGAATTTTGCATTGTACTTTTTTCTCTTTTGTCTTGTCCCACTTTTCCTATCCAAGGCAACACATATTACTGCGAATTTTTTGCATTAGCACCCCCTTCTGCTGCCTTTCTATTGATGAACATTAATTAGTTTGTCCTTTTTTCAGTTGATGTTTTTACTCTCTGATTCGTTTCTGCTTTTATGCTGTGGTCTGAGTTTTCATCTTCCACGTACAGGTTTTGCAGTGGATGGAAGATTCTGGAATTCAAACATCGTCTCAAATGTACCAGAAGGCTCTTCCATATGCGCTGAAGGCTAACAGTGAAGATTTGATTGGTCTGATACAAGGAAAAATGGGTATGTAAATCTGACACTATGGACAGGGGTCACAAATTGCTGATTAGATCCAATTCTGAAGGGTGGAGATAACAGCCAGATCTCTCATGTCAAGTAATTAAAATTACATATGCAAACAGTTTCTTCCTCTTAAGTTGACCAAGACTGCTTCCCTTGGAACTAAATCATCCATTAAGAGTGTCTTTACATATCATACCGTCCCGAGCCTACTTGTTTGCATTGGTATTTAGTAGTCCGGTTAGATGATTCTTTTCTTGAGTTATATAATGAGGAATTTTCACTGGATCCTCAGTTCTCCACTAATTGGCTTATGCCAAGCCATGCGACTGGAAGTAGAGTTGGTGGATTCCAGCATGGATTGCAGTGTCAACTGATCCAGATCAAGCTTTATGGTGGCTAATCCATTTTTGCCACCTGAAATGACAGAGTCATAAATAGCTTTACAAAGGGAACAATCAACCAAATTTCCTAAAGCTCAGGCTGAATTAACTGAAATCAAACTAAGATCAACAAGATCTATGAACCAGCAAATCCTGGCTGATTAGCATTGAAGTAAAGGACGGTGAAATTTATGAAGGCACCTTCATATATTTTTGTAGTTTTAGAAATGACTTTTTTTGTTATTTTAGTTACCAACAACCTTTAGTTACATAATGTTTTTCATCATAAATGTCACTAAGACAGATTAGTTGTCAACCATCCACGACTTATTTTGACATGCATTTTTTTTTTTTGAAATGTGGATGGTACCACAAAGGCACAAAGTATATTGAAAGAAGAAGAATGTACAAGTGTAGAGTCAAAGCAACAAAAAAACCTCTAAACAAAAGTCCTCACTCCAATCTAACCAACCCAAAATAAAAAACTCACCTCCCCAGGAACAAAAGGAGAGGAGATTGAGGACTCTCCAAGTGTCCTAATAATTTAGCCCAAGCCAAAACATTACTCTTAATCCCTTGTTCTTTTATCACATGAAAAATAACTAACATATCTGAAAATGACCTTTTAATGGTTGAAAATATCTTCTTGGTCACTATCATTTTAATCTTATATGACAGTTTTCTGCATTGAGAATATCCATTCTATAAAGACTAACGTGACCATTATTACAGAGGAACTAACGTCGCTTAGCAATTTTGTTAGCTGATGGAAGCTCTTTTATCGCATTTTCTGCAACTGAGCTACATCAGCCTGTAGATTTTGTCAGCTAAGATAAGGCCAACTATCTTCCACCAAGACTGCATATGCTAGTCATAATTTTGTTGGATACCAGAATTATACTTTTGTCTTCTCTGTGCATTCTCTCTCAGTTCTTACTGGAATAATGATCTCAGAAGATTGGCATACATTTAAGAAAGAAAAAGGACAGATGAAATCGACAGATTCTTTTCTGCTGAGCTTTATTTGAACAAAACATAAATTCACGGAGCTAATTTTCCTTTGCCATGTCGCAGGATCTTTGAAGCATTGCAACAGGCTGGCAAATAGCATGTGAAACGATACACTACTTTGCTGACCTTCTCTGTTGAAGCATGTCATGAGGAAAGGCTATACCTTACTCTCCATGGGAACACCGTACCGAGGACAGCGTTGCCGGCGACAGTTTTGGGTCGTAAAAGCTCGTGTTTCAGATGTCAGCCATGGCCCTCGCCCTTTCTGGGAGAACCTGGATAAGTGGTGTTGGAAAATTGGACGGCAGAACGTCTAGTTTCCAAGCATTTTTACATGCATAGCCTGTAAATTCTGAAACTGTATATATAATATTTATATAGTCAATCTTTTGGTCCTAAATGTATGCTGCAAGCTAAATTATCATCAATAGAACGCATACGTCAAGAATCTTTGACGTTCAAATGAACAGCAGTATCATTGCGAAGTCCGACAAATATATGCTCACTTCTATGATATGTAACGGGGGAGAAGTTGATGAAAACAGGGCCCTTCAGAAACTTGACCTTGACTAAACTATGCTGGTAGTCGGACAAAGGAGTTGGCAATCCTTTGACAGGTTGGAGGTAGTCGTCCTCTCATGACCCTAAAAATGATGGCCCGATATCTGTTTATGAGGTGTAGCAAAGACAAACGGATATGTGCTCAAGCTCTTACATCCATACAAAGGAGTATAATAATCCATTCTCAAACGTCCAAGATCATGGCAAATGGTGTGAAGATGAGCTCCATCTTGATATCCGGAAGCTCTAAGAGTTGGGTGGAAATGAAGAATCCAATAAGATATTCTCTACTTGGTAAGAGAAACACGACCACACATGTTCTAGAGTCCATGACATTGCATAAGAACGGCGAGTTATAAGGTCCAGTTTGCTTAAGAAAGTTGACCTTAGAGGATCTGCCTCTGGTTGCTCAAAGGTAAAGTTGAAAGTGAAACGTATGTAATTCACCTGTTTTACCTACTTTTGGTGATTTGTCGTCTTCGACTATTTTAAAAAAATGTAGGAATTTTCCTTAAAAGTTCGTAAGTAGTGTGCACCTACATTAAACATCACTCTTATCTTATTCATGAAAGTTAATTTTAATAATAAAGTTTTTTGGGATAATGGCGAATATCATCAATTTAACTCAGTTAGAAATGAGCTATATTTACAGTCTTCTTTAAAAGAAACACCTTAGCTCAGAACCCCGAGGCTTAAGAGAATACATGTCAATTAAATGGAAATAGACGATGTATCTGACACTTCATAAATAAGATAAGAGTGATGTTTTTGGATCAGAAGCAAGTATTTCATAAACGATAAATTAGATTCTTTAACAAAAATAAATATATATATATATATACTAATATTATATTTCTCAGTCTTGATACTGCCACATGTCAACACCAGGATAATCCTCACTTAACTGTCATAAAATTCTCCTCTTAAAAAAAATTCCCAAAACCTCACCTTCTCATACCAGTTGTGCACTTATTAATAATCGCCTGCAAAACTTGGCATGCATTTGTACTGTGCCAAAAAAAATTTAAATTTAAGCTAGAAATTCTTGCAAACGATGGCAAGACTATACATTGCCTGCAAAACTTGGCATGCATTTGAACTGCGCCAAAAGTTTTTAAATTTTAAGTTAAAAATCCTTGCAAAAGATGGCAAGACTATATAAACATAATCGGTTACTGCGCCAAATTGTTTAAAATTTAAGTTGGAAATTCTTGCAAACGATGGCAAGACTATACATCGCCTGCAAAACTTGGCATGCATTTGTACTGCGTCAAAAATTTCTAAAATTTAATTTGAAAATCCTTGCAAAAGATGGCAAGAATATACAAATAGAATCGCTCACGATATAGAAAATTTAGGTGTGTACTATTCTTCTTCCCCTTCAACACTGCATTATCCTAGATCAACAACAGAGCGTTGCCTGCACGCCACGGTGCTCAGCGAGTTCTTAGACTGGAGGTGGAGGTTCCCGTCCGAAATCCGTGGACGAACTGAGTTCTTGGATTTTCTTCCCGTCGCAGTTGCTGTTCCTTTGTTTCTAATTTTGCCTGCTGGGTGGGGAGAAACTGGAGAGAAGTCTGATTCTTTGCACATCCCAATCCCCTGTTTGGCTTGGACTGGAGGTGGGGGTTGTAGGTAGATTTCTGGTGGTGTCTGCATGTATGTTATTATAGATATTTATAGATTACATACTGTATTTTACTGATATTCTCTTTGTATCTCTTGAATGTGGTTGTAGATCAGCAACAGAGCGAAGACACTCGATTTGTTATCTGCACGCCATCATCAACTACTCTGTAAGTTAATCTTCAAGTACTCTGCAATCGCATGTACAAACATCCCTTGCACACACCTCAAACTTCCCCTGGGAAGCCACAACATCGCCAACTGCATGCACGCCCTCAGCTTCTACGTGGGTTTGAGGAAGCATCCTATCGTCGGTTGTGCTACGCAGCGAGCACCAAGCCGCTACTTTTTCTTCGCCAGATGCCTCCGTTGCCGCTGCTTCGGCCACGTCTCCGTCGTCTGCTATCTCTGCTCACGTCCCTTCCTCTTCCCCCTCCCTCCTACTCCTCCTTCTTCTCTTCCTCCTCCGACGAGCAGCAGCGGAAGCAGCTAGCCGGCGACGCCACCGCGTCCGCCGTCGCTTCCACCCGACTGCTCCCCCGCCCGCCTCCACAAGCTCATGTCCGACCTCGCCGCCTCCCTCCGCCCCACCATGCACTCCCCCTCTTCCCCCGTCCTCTCCTTCCCTCCTCTCTCTCCAGATGCCTCCGTCGCCGCTGCTTCGCCCACGTCTCAAACCCAGCTATCTCTGCTCAGTTCCCTTCCTCTTCCCCCTCCCTCCTACTCCTCCTTCTTCTCTTCCTCCTCCGACGTCTGCTATATCTCAGAAACAGCTAGCCGGCGGCGCCACCGTTTCCGCCGTCGCTTCCATCTTACTGCTCCCCCGCCTCCCTCCGCCCCACCAAGCTCATGGCCGACCTCGCTGCCTCCCGCCTCATGGCCGGCTTATGTAGTTGTGCAGGGAGAAACATATGATTGAATTCGAGTCATCCTCACTTGGCTTGTCCTGATCATGATGAGCAGACTTGAGGCATGCTGCCGGTAGTGCACACCCACTCCATTGGAATGTGGTGGTGATGGGATGTGTGGTGGCTATGGAGAGCTTGTTGGATGCGGAGGGTTTAGGGTGAGGTGATTGGATGGTGGCAAGGATGAGCTCATGCTGAGAGAGGTCCTCTCCTAACTCAGAGGTTAGGTTAGCCTTGAGCTTGGAAGTAGGAGGCTCTTGCCCTATCTCGTAAGTGAGTGGAACTTGCTCGAGCCTTGGTGTGGTGGCAATGGCTAGCTCATGTGCAAGTGGTAGTGGGGTGGAGGCAGTAACAAGGGGTAAGGATTGAGGGTTTGTGGGAGGTGGGGGATCAGTGAATTGTGGCATTGTGGGAGACGACCAACGACGCACCGACACGGTATGTCGAGCTGACAGCTTGTCATCAGGGTGCGATACGGTATCAGGGGTAGGTGTGGTGGTGCCAGCCTGAGCAAAGGTTGGTAGAGGGGGTTGTTGAGGTAGTGACGGAACATGTATTGCACTTGGAGGATAAGTGAAAAAATGCCTCTGGCCTTGAGTTGTTGAAGATGGCGACTGCCTCGATGCTGGCGCTTGTTGTCTTGACTGTGCTGCTGGTTGTTTGAGCGGCTGTTCCGCTGCCTGTGATGGAGAGGGTTGTTGCCCCTGGCCTTGTGCTCTTCCTTTACCTTGACAATGCAGGATGAGTCTGTGCATTTCAGCCCAATCTATCTTGTGCTCTAGATCATAGACCACATCCCGGAATTCGTAGCAATTCGCGACTGTATGCCCCGGATGGCGATGATATGGGCAATATTCCGATTGGTCCACTGTCATGTCCCAGCTTGGCTTTTCTGAAGGGAGTTGCAATGCATTGATAGACATCAGGGCTGTGAAGACATCAGAGAGGGACTCAGGCAACAGATGATAATGGGCTCGCTTTGGGCCAAGTGGATGTCGTGATGGGTGAGTATTGGATGGTGTGGTGCGGCGGCACAGGTGAAGTGGTTGTTCTTGTGGAAGTGGTGCGAGTTGGCTTGGTGGAAGTGGTGAGGATGAGTAATGGTCAGTGGAGTGGGTAGGCGTGGGACGGTGGATAACATCAACTTGGGCATGGGTTTGGACTCCCTCATAAGTGGACCCTTGGAATGTGCAACTGGGTCGTTGGGTCTCAAATAAGGATGGCATGGGAGAGTCAATGAATTGGGTTTTAACAAAGCGAGCACAGCTGTATAATTGTTGCATGGATGTGATGTTGTTCATAGCCAGGATGTGGCAGTACATAGGTGTTGCATTAGCAATAATGAGCTTGATTTTCTCCTCTTCTGGGATGTGCATTTGGACATGGGTAGACATCTGACGCCACCTGTCAGCATAGGTCGCGAACTCTTCATTGGGCTTCATCTGCTCAGCCACCAGATCGACCATTGAATACTTGGGCCTGGCCCAGTCTTGATATTACTGTATGAATCTGACCCTGACCACTTCAAAGTCCTCAACTTCATTGGGAGGCAGGGAATAAAACCACTCTAGAGCGGGCCCATCCAACGACCGTCTAAAAAGGTAGGCCAATAAGCGGCGATCATGTTGGTAGGACACCGAATCATAGAGGAACTCCTTCAGATGGATGTAAGGGTCTCCAGCTCCACTATATTTGCGATAAACAGGGAGCTGAGAAAGTGGAGGGATCCGGAGACCATGGAAGTCAGGGAGTGTATCATTGAAGGAGGGTGGATTTAACTGCTTCCGCAGGTCGCTAAGCTCTCGCTTCATGGACTCGAACTCAGATTGGAAGTCCTAAGTCGAGGTGGATTGTAGATAGCGATGGCCAGCTTGGGAATGAGAGCGGAGTTGAGAGCCAAGGTCCGAACCAGATTGAATATAATGGGCCGGTTGTGGTGATGTGGGCTGAACAACGGGATGGCCCAATCCAGGAGCAACAATGCGAGTAGATCTAGAATGAGCAGAATAATGTGGGCCTGTTGAGCCCACCCTGGAAGAAGATCGTGGAGCAAAGGTGGACAACAATTCTCGGGCCTGGTCAGGGCCCATTTCCACCTGGAGGCGCTCCAATTCAGCGGCCTCATCGAAAGAGGATGGTGACAGAACAGATTGGGGACGGGCACTCTCGTCGGCCCGATGGGCCCTGGACTGGGCCGAATTTGGAATAGACTCATGAGACATGGGGTCTGCATGAGGAGGAGAGGTTGGAGGATAGGTGAAGTGGAAGCGAGCCATGAGCGGATGAGAAATGGGGGAGTTAAAAGGATACACTAAAATACAAATAAGGGGTACAACAACAGTTACAAACACACAAGAAGGGGATGAGAAAAAGAGTTCTCAAGCAAACACCCAAGTTAACATGATATGCGTCAGGGTTTTAGGGTTATCACTTAGCCTTTTAATGGATTAATTTAATTGAATTACACTTGGCTAAAGAGGGACCTTAATGGGTGTGTACTCAAGTACTCCGGGATGACTAAGGGGGACACAACTCACGTGTGAAATGGCCTATAGTAAGGGTACGACGGGTACAACCAGCCCGACAAGCCGCTACGTGCGTACGGCCACGGGGACTTACGGAGGCCCTCGGTAGGTAGCCCTGGTCAACCCACGAGTACTCGCAGGTGAGAGGACCCACTCAACCAAGGAGGAAAACCTAGTCTACACATGACAGAAGTGTATGCATGAGCCTAAGTGCATCAGGGTGCATGCAATTCTATCCTAAACTAACAAACAGTGACTGGCAGGCCTCGGCTGAGGTCACGACGACCAGATCTTCCGCGACCCTGTCGCGCCCGGGGAACGGGCCGCGACAACAACAGAGAGCAGAGTCCCGCAATCACACGCAAACAGTAAGCAAGCATACTAACCTAAAACATAATACACTCATGGAATCAACTGAACAACACATCCAGACTAACTAAACATACAGAAACCGATGCATGGATCAAAATAGTAACAATCAATGTGTACCTTTAGAAGCGACCTTCATCACCGACGCGACATAGTCGTGACCAAAATGTCCGCCGCGATAAGACCCGAAATCAAACAGTGAAAGTAAAAGGAAAATCCAAACCCTAACAGGATTCTAACAAACATAAACGCGAATATACACGGCATAATAGCATGGAGAAGACACGATGGTACTCACAAAGAAGGAACAGTGCATGGATAGGGGGAAGAACGCGTACCTGTAGTCGTGTCCGCCTCTATGGACGCGGTTATGTCACGTTGGCGCGATGCGCCGCGTTAACGACAGAGCGCAGAAAGACAGAAAAAACACAGAAACACACTTAACAGGGTTCTATAGAGCACATAAACAAATGAACATGGTAGGCAAGCAAGTAACAATCACAAGGCTAGCACTGAAGGTCCCACCGTGATCGCCAAAAGGTGTAATTACAGGGTTGTGCACCCCTCGAAACACACAACGCGTTTTAAAATTAACTTAAAGGGGCATGGAAATATGGAGGATGTGATCTCCACCTAGCTAGCTGCCATGGATAAGAAGTAAACTAGGCTAATTGTGCTAGGAAAAGGAGAGAGAACGGGGCACTGACCTTTGTCGCGACAGGTCTACCCGTCGCGATGAGCCTGATGTCGCGACGCCCTCGCCTTCCGCGTTTTCTGCAGTGCGGGAGAATGATTGCTGGACCTTCTTCCTATCCTCTGGCCGGCCAAAGGACAAGAGCTCCTCGTCGACTGATGCTTGGGTACCTGCCAAAACAAAGAACACAACAAAAATAACCCTGTTAGACCATATTTAAGTGTAACATCATATCCAAAATGAAGTAAAGAAGGGAAGCATGGAGAGAACAAACCTGGGGGTGGTTTTTAAACTCCTAGGGTGTATAAAAACAAAGGAAGGGAAGGGAGATGCGTCCTATCTAAAAGGAAACAATAAAATGCATGAAAGGAGAATGAGAGAGGGAGAGGAAGAAAGAGCCCCAATGGGGCGACTCTCTGGCGTTGGGTGATGTCCTCAGTTGATGTAGAAGCCTCAGAGGATGTAGGGGTCACCTCCCTCACGCACCAAGCTCCAAGGATGAAGAGATGTGCATGGCTTGGTGAAGGAAATGTGAGAAAATGGAGTGGAATGAGAGGGCCACGAGCTAAGTGTCAGGTCAGGGAAAATTTCGGCAGTACTTTGTGGCAAAATCGAGCTCTCTTTCTTCTGAAGGAAAAGAGGTGCTTATATAGAACATGAGAGAGAATATCCCGTCCATGGGAGATAATCATCAAAGTAAATGGATAAATCTAAGTGAAAATCGCATGGGAGAGTCCTAGGGTAGTCCCCAAGGGTCCTAGAACCTCAAACTGCGCTCAGGGAGGTTGCAAGGGATAAAGATAAGGACAATAGAAGATAAAGAGGAGGTTGTTGCGGAGACCAGCGCACGCGGCTATAGTCGTGACGGGTAGTAGGGGCGCGACAGAGATGAACGTGACAGCCATGTAGGTCACAACAATAAAGCCATGTGCATGGATATGCATGGGCTGTCGCGACCGCCATGGGGGGCGCGACAAGGCTAACGCGGCGCCCCGACCCGTCGCGTTAAGGAATATCGAATATTGGTCAATCAAGTGGGAGAATAATTAAGAATTAAGCTCATGGACTCTTTGAAAAAGGGTCATGGACGGGATATCATGGAAATTGGGTTTTTAATGGGCTCAAAGCAAGGCTAGTGATGGGCTCAAGGTGAATGACCAACTTGGGGCTCAATAAGAGAACAAGAAATACGGTTCAACTTGTAGACTAGAATAGGGTGTCTACAGATTTGCCCCTCCTTGGCTTCCACTTTGCAGGGGAGCGAAGCAGAAGTGCAGCAGAGGTGTCATGAAATGACGGTGAAGCAGAAATGACGTGGAGTGGACTGAAAAGTGGGAGCCAAGGTAACAAGACACCCGATCTAATCAATAAGCAATTGGAATCTTATTGAACGCCCCGAGTTAGCTGCTCGAGCAGGATGCAAGAAAAACACGAGTCTGGATGAGAAGGGAAAAAAGAAAAGGATGATCAACCCCTCGATTAAGAGGTACCCTAGCTGATTGGCCTGCAGGTTTTATTTTGGAGGGACATGTGCATGCCAGGCAGGTAACTCATGACTCTGTCCTGGGAGCAGTTCGCAACCAAAACGGATCAAAAGGAACAAGGATGAAAATTGTATAGAGAATCTAGACAGGGAAATCTTTGACAAACTGACAAGAGCAACTTGCTCGGAGGCAGACCTTTCGATTCGGAATGGAATAGGATTTCTTGTCTTGAACATGAAGAATGGTTGGGCACTCAACAAGGGCTCACCATTAACCAGGGATGAGTCGTGATAGCTCAAAATCCTACATGATGCATGTTGGGCTAAAAGAAAAGAAATCATTAAATCAAATGCAAAGAAAAGGAGAAAATAGAAAATATATCAAGAATAATATTGCTAAATCAGACAAGAATGGGTCGAGAATCTTTCTGCAACCGCTGTGCAAGACATAGTCCTTCGTTCCCAAACTTGTCTAACCTAACGGCATATCCAGCGATTAGCAATGTGCACCTAGATCACCACTGTTTTTGTTAAAGGGGAACTCAAATCTCATAGCACATTGAGAATCGGCCGGTCCTTGGAACGATATAATAAGTAACGTACCATATAGTAATGCAAGGGAGCAAGGATAGAAATACTTACCTGACATACCTGTGATGTACCATTTTTTTTTTTGAGATTTTCTGATTTTCTTCTTTTTTGTGATTTTCTTGATTTTCCTGATTTTTTTGTTTTGGTTTTGTTTTTGTTTGTTTTGGTTTTCTGGTTTTCTATTTTTTTTTTAGATTTTCTGATAAACAAACAAAACAACAAGCAAATAACACGTGTACAAGCACGTCAATATCACACACAAACTATGTACACAAATGCGGCATTCCTGATTAATTGATCAGAGGCATGATTAGGTCGGTAGATGTCGCGACCAATGAAGAGGTCGCCTTATGGTCGCGACTGTGCTGTGGACCGCGACAAGGTCGCGGTTTACCTAACAACCGCGACATGAAAGCGACGAGTATAGGCATCGTGACACTACCCGAGGATTCAAAAACGTAGAAAGCCCTCTTCTCCCCCTTTTGTGTGTTCAAGCGTGCAAAGCCCCTTTGCTCCGGAGTTCCTGCGATCGCCCCCCCCCCCCCCCCCCCCCCCTCCTTTGCTCCGACTCTCTACACTCTCTCTCATTCTCCCTCATTCACTCCCTCCCTCTCAGACCCCCTCATTCTCTTTGGTGGCAATGGAAGGACGTGGCAGCAGTGGCGGTGGCGACAGTGGAAGGGGGAAGAAGATGATGGTGAGGCGGTCCTCCCGGCAGCGCGAGGTGACCCTTCCGGAGACAGAGGAAGTGTCGGAGATTGAGATGGCAGAGGAAGAGGCCCCGACAGTAGACATCGAGGTGGCGGTGATGGCTCGAGAGGCGGCTATGAAGAAGGTAGGTCCCCGGCGCCCTAATCCCTTGATTTGATGACGTGCATGGATGGAGAGGCCTTATAGAGGGGCATGTAGGGCGATTTGCCCAGAAAAATGGCCAACGGACAAGGAAAGTGCCGGTCGGTCAGCGTCTGAGAACGCGACGGCCAGCCCTGTCGCAACACCAGCTGTCGCGGTGGGGTCAAAGGCCGCCACAATGTCACGGTGCGTAGGTGCATCGCGACAAGATCGCGGCCTACCTATCCGACGCGATCTCAGCCGAGGGACCAACAAAAGCATGTTTAAGCTGACCGAATGACTGATTTATGCTTGCAGGGAGAAATGAGGGCCAAGGTTTCATGGCTCCTAGTTTTGGCAGTGCATCTGGCCTTCCTTGGTTTTCAGAGGGAGAGATTAGATAATATGGGGTTTGGGGAGGTGCTTCGGATGGACAGGATGAGGGCGGATGCCCCACTCACCCAGGCCCTGCGTAGCAGGTGGGATGCGGAGGCGACCGCCTTCGTATATCCATGGGGACATATGATCCCCAGCCTAGAGGATGTGAGCCGCATCATGGGCTTGAGGGTTTATGGTCATCCAGTGAGCGGTTATACCTACCCATGCTATAGAGAGCTGGCCCATAGACTGCTAGGTTTGACTGTAGGGTAGAGGTCTTCTCTAGTCTCTAGGGTTGAGCTGCACGAGAGTCTAGGGCTGTTCCAGATGGGTAGGGAGGTAGCCGAGACGGTTGATGAGCAGCTACAGAGGCTGACGAGGGGTTGCAGAGAGACCCTAGCTAGTGAGCCAGGTGCTCAGGCAGACTTGGACCTACGCCGCTTCCTTACCTTCTTCCTTGGCAGACTCTTGTTTGCCACGAGGGGCGACCCGGTCCACTGCCGGTTCCTCCCACTGCTAGAGGATTTGGACTAGGTGGGGAGCTACGTGTGGGGAGCAGCGTTCCTTGCGCACCAGTTCGACAGCTTGGGCTCCTCTGACCGGCAGACGTCGATCAGTGGATTCTACTCCTTCCTTCAGGTACTCTACTTCTTCATTCCACTTGCCCCTTTACTTAAATTGCCTTTGATATTAATTGTGAACTAACTGTGCCTTCGTGTTCTTGCAGGTCTGGGCCTATCTTCACCTCCCCGGCCTGAGGAGGGGGACTTTGGAGCGATCAGACCTCGTGCCCCTAGCTCGGCGCTGGGTGTCGTGCCGAGACACGCACCCACTGGAGGAGCAGTTGGCGTCCATCCAGGATGCAATTGACACCTACCCTCAGCTAGATGTAAGTGTTCTACCCTCTCGTTCTAAGCTCAATTTGATTTATTACCTAGCTTCTAATCTGGTTTGCTTTTGATGTGCAGGTGGTGTGGCAGCCGTATCTGGAGGAGGGGGACGAGGGACAACCCTGGTTGGAGCAGGCCCGCCCCTACTTTGGTAGGACGGTGTGGGTGCATGCTCTCAACCTGGTGCTACCTCTTCACTTGCATCTAACTCAGAGGTCCCTCGGCCTACGTCAGAGTGCGGTGGAGTTCCCTAGTCGAGGCCGAACCCCTAGGCCTGGCCGGAGCTTCCGGAGACTCCACGACACCACAGACTGACGCGAGCAGGCCCGAGAGCAGATCGAGGACTGGGAGCACCGCGACAGGCGAGTCCGATCCGACGCCGTGTCGGATGAGACGTACCTGCAAGCTTTCACCTTGAAGTATGGGGCGAGGGTCTACAGGGGCGCGAGGCGACAGGTAAACCTCTAAACTCAGATCTCATGAATTGTTCTTTGCTGAATTGAGCTGACAGTTTTTGGATGAATTGCAGGTGGACGTGGCCGGGGAGATCGCTTCACTTCGGGCCCTGCTACACTCGGCAGTACAGGACCGGGAGGTAGCTCGGAGGGAGGTAGAGCAGCTGGTAAGTACCTACTCAGATTTCGATAATTTACCAATTTCTTTTAGCTGATTAAGAAATTAACGAGTGTTGCATGTGCAGCGCGCGGAGCTAGCAAGTGTGAGGAGGGCACAGGCCGGTGCATCCTCCTCCAGAGCAGCAGCGGAGAGCTCCCAGTCGGATCTTGCAGACCAACTGGCGAGTGCGGTGAGGAGGGCCGAGGAGGCGCAGACCGAGTTGACAGAGAGGGTGAGTATGGCAGTGATTTGAATTGGATTTCATTTAAACTTGGCACTGAATTGATTTTCCATAGGTGACAGAGCTGAGGACCGCCACCAACCGGGCGGCCTACTTGCAGGGGCAGGTCAACGCAGCGACTGCGTCGGCTGCTCAGTGGTGCCTTCAGGCAGACACGGCGGTAGCAGAGAGGGATCAGCTGCGCACACAGGCGAAGGCAGCGGAGTCCCAGGTGGCAGATTTGACAAGGGAGCTGGCGACACTGCGTGCACAGGGGTCATCAGCAGACCAGGCAGAGTTGGCTCGTCTACGCACCGAGACGATCGCGCAGTAGGGCTGGATTGAGGAGCTCTGGAGTTGCATGGCGATGATGAGCCAGGCAGTTCGGAGCAGGAGCAGGAGTGGCGCGAGCGGAGCTAGCGGAGTGAGTGGTGTCTCCATCAGGCAGTACTTGGCAGGTTTCTCCAGCCGTAGGAGGAACGAGGAGGATGAGAGATGCCGGGCAGGAGAGACTAGTGCCCGAAGCGGTAGGGGTGGTGGCGAGATGCTAGCACCACCCGAGAGGCAGGGGGGATCCGGGGAGAGTGGTGGTTGATAGTGAGGAGCTTGTGAGCCACCTCCCCTTGTATCTTTGCACATGATGCTTTCATTAGTGGACCTTTTATCTTTGTGTCAATTTTGTGTGTGTTTGAATGGAATTGTGATTAACACGAGTGTGGCACGAGATTCGAGAGAGAGGAAGAGAGGATGCTGAGTACATTATTGCATTGACCCATTTTTTTTTGTATTTTTTTTGAATTTTGAATGACTCCTAAAGATGATGTTAGACCTTCCTAAACCAGACGCGTGAGACGGAAGGTACTTACTCTTGCTACTGCAACACGAAAGAAAGATCAAACTACTGGCCAGTGGTCCTCATTTATTTCCCTTTCATTAAAACTACCAAAAGGTCGGATGTGCATTAGGGGGGTGGCGTCATGTAGTTGGTTGCCCCTAGCTTGCGGTGCTGCTATAAAGGCCATATCCGGGAGATAGTCAAGCTTTATAGGAAGAAATGGAAGAAAGTCTGGGGATAAGTCTTGTGCAAGTTTTAATGGACAAATTAGGCTTAGCTTCCTTCCACGACACACCTCTTAGTGATTCAATCTGTTGTACAGGGACTTTTGGTCATTTCATATTTTTGCCTGTTTCTTGCTTGGGGCATGCGTACAACCGGGCTCAAGGACGTCCCGCAGGGAACTGTACTGCCACTCTTTGCCATGCCCCTATTCATCAATTTTCTTGCATTTGTTTTTATTTTACTTTTCTTTTGCATGCCTGATTGACCGTCCCTATTTGAGATTTTCTCTCATCAAGATGTGCTTAGGTTGGTCGCCTTGCCTAGATAGCCTTTTTGTCTTTACACTTCGACCGAGTAAAGAAGAGAACAGCTTTCGCACCTCCTAGGTATGGCCTAAGTAGAAATGATGTTTGCTAGAGGAGCCGACTAAGGTTGCCATGTGAGTGTGTGATGATCTTTGCTTAAGGTGACTTTTAATGACAAGGGAAGAAATGTCAGGCTCCTGGCACGGAGTAATCTCTAACATGAGTGCTGCAGAAGCAAATATAAACATAAACCTAAGACTGACCTGACTACTCTAGTTGTGAACTAAGATGACTCTCTTTGATGTTCTTTGTGTTGAGACAAATATTTACATACAGAATGCGACCCCTATATTTGAAAGAATGACCTGCATTAGTCTTTGAACTTTGACCTTGGTTGATTTTTAACTAGCTCATTTGCAGGAAATGGTGACAATAGGGGTGGCACGAATTGGAGTCATCTCGACACAGATAAGAAGGAAATAAGACTCTACATGAATATGAGGGATAAGAACCCTCAAACAAAAGGATTTACAAAGAAGAGGGAGAATGTTAGTGAGGATTGAAACCTCGGGAATAGTAAGAGAAAGGGTCAGGACCCCGAGTAGGTAATGAAGGAGGAATCAAGTCAAACTCGAGATTAGGAGGGGTTAGAGAAATGAATTGTAGGATAGAGGGTGGAGGATCTGAGGGGGAAGTTGAAGGAAGGGAATCGGGACCAAGATAGACGTCCCTAGAGAATGCGGACCCGGTCCACAGTTAGGCGGCTCGAGTGGAAGAGGAAGAGGGGAATCCTGAGCACTATGAAGAAGGTCAGGTGACCCAGGTGGATATGGAAAGAAGCCCTGGGAATCCAGAGGGCGATCAGGTGGCTCAGGAGGAGGGGATGAAAAGATACCCCGAGGACCCAGAGAATGATCGGGTGGCTAAGGTGGAAGAGGCAAGTTAGGGTCCAGAGACCCTAGAGGAGTGGGAGGGGAAGGATGCGGCACCAGCCCAGGATTGTGAGATCGAGTGTCTCCTTTTGGAACAAGATTGACCAAAATGAGCAGTATTGAAAGATCAAGGTCGGTAGATGACAAGATAAGGAGATCGACATTTTTCTGGTAGGACTTCAATCTTGATCTCAGTCTCCTTCGCTTCTTGGCAGACGCCTTTGTATGCCACAACTAGTTTGTTCTCATGGATAGACGTGATTGCTCCTTCTTGGTGTATCTCCTTAAATAGGGAATTTAGTCATTTATTTTGCTGAATTACTAGATACATTATTGAATAATTTATTAGGGTCAAATGGCAAACACTAATGTTATGTGTGTGTAAGTGTAAAGGAATCATGAGAATTTGATAAATCGTGCAAATAGCTTTTAAATAATTAAATTTATATAATTATTGTCCATTATTAATTTTCCAGGTCGAAATAACTATAACATGGATTAATCATGGCTAATTAAGGGATATATAGCCAAATCAACAGGGGCATGTGCATAATTTAAAGTTCTGGAAAATTTTTTGAAAAAGGTGACGGAGTTGCCCGTCGCGATCAAGTCGCGACAGGGTACAGCGGCGCGATAACAGTCAAGATGCGGCGGGGGTCCCGGCCGAGATTCATGTCGCGGTGGGTGGCCCGGGCGCAACAGCCGAACCGGCCGGCTTGGTCCGGTTCGCGCTGGAATTCGCGGCGGCATAGGCCGCCGCATTTTTTAACGCGACGCGCCTGCCAGCCACGACCCTGCTAGTATCGCGGTGGGTCGCGCCGCCGCGATATCAGAAAGGGTCCGGCCCTTTTTACCCTTTTCCAGGGTTGATCCTACTTGAGGCAGGGCACTTCTAAATTCAATATAAAATCGCACGATGATCCAAAAATCACGAAACCAGTTTTAAACGAAAGTAGACACATATATCTATCAACATGTACAATTAATTCAAAAATAGACAAGGTTTAGGCATGCTTTGATTAGGTTATATTTCGGTGACCTAAACATGCGCAGTCAAGGTTCAACGAATTAATTAGCGATGGATACATGATCAAAATTAGGAAAAATGGAGGTGTTTGAAAGTTAGCATGATGTAGTATTTATGAGAATTTTCTCATGGCATGGGATCAAGTATGCACGGGGTTTGAAAGCAAATATGAAGGTTCGGGTACATGGATATGATAGGGCTTCAAGGAAATAATTCTCCCTCATGGGATATCGAAATAGAGCAAAACTAGAGGACTTTTGCAAGGGATCATGAAGTCTACCTAGGGTAATTTTTACTCGAATTTAGCTTGAGAGATTGCCTACCTTTCGTTGCAGTAAAGAAAACCCTAAGTTTGGTGACGAAGAAGAGCAACTCCCCCTTTGATCCAAGCCTTCTCTCCTTGCTCCTTCGTCCTCCAGCCTTTGCCTTCGTCTCCCAGAACTCCAGAAGTGAACTATGGGGTGATAGGGTCGAATTGGGGTGTGTATGGCTTGCTACAAGAGTCCTCCCTTTTAAAAACTCTTCCTTTCCTATTAAATCCAAATTTCCTTCTTTATCTCCTTCTCCCTTTGCCATTATCTCCTAATTTGGATTGGGAAGAGAGCCAATTTTGTGGCCAAGGGTTTAGGTTGGGGTAATGACTCTTATTTTGGATATTTATGAGTTATTTAGTATTTATCTTAACCCTTTACTATTTATTAATTAATTACATATGAATTTAAATTAATTATTCCTCATCCCATGATGGGCTTCTCTCAATTGGGCCCAACACTCCATGTTAGGACCATTAATACAACCCATTTCTAATTTAACTTAATGGGTATTACTTTAATTTCCTTTTATTCTATTTATTCTCTTTTTATTTCAATTAAATGTATTTAACTCATTTATTAATTAAAATTTCTATTTTATTTGGATTTAAAAATCAAGGTTGCTACAGGGAGCGTCTTGACCAACATGTCGTCGACGTAGACCTCCATATTACGCCCTATCTGTTGCTCAAACATTTTGTTGACCAGCTGCTGGTACGTCGCGCCTGCGTTCTTCAGACCGAAAGGCATCCTGGTAAAGCAGTATAGGCCAAGGTCGGTGACGAACGTTGTGGCGTCCTAATCCGATAGGTGCATACTGATCTGGTGATACCCAGAATATGCATCCAAAAAACTGAGAAGCTCATGCCCGGAAGTGGCGACCACCAACTGGTCGATGCGCGGTAAGGGGAAGTTGTCCTTGAGCGTGGCTTTGTTGAGATCCTTGTAGTCCACGCACACTCGCCACTTGCCATTGGCTTTGCGTACGAGGACTACATTGGAGATCCAACATGGGTATTGGGCTTCCCAGAGGAGCCCAACTGCTTGGCTTTTGACGACGTGATCCTGGATCATGGTTTGCCGTTCACGGTTGACGGGTCGCCGTCTTTGCTGGACCGGTGGCACCTTCGGGTTCAGGCGAAGGCGATGCACCATTACCTCCGGAGAGATGCCAGGCAGCTCATCGTCCGACCATGTGAACACGTCCAAATTAGCTAATAAGGAAACCTTATAGCGTTGTTGTTCAGCTTCCGGAAGTAATGCACCAATATAAAGGACATGTTCGGGGTCATCATCCACCCGAACGGGAAGCAGGTCTTCGGTAGGGGTTCCTCGGCTGGTGGAAGGTTGATCGGCTAGTGGGGATACAGTCTCCAGGGCTACGGGTTGCTTGTCTCTTAGAGAGAGGACATAACACTGTCGAGACTCGCACTGACTTCCAAGCACTTCGCCAATCCCACATGGGGTGGGGAACTTTATCTTCTGATGGAGAGACGAAGGCACAACTTTGATCCGACCAATCAAGCCCCTGCCGAGGATGGCGTTGTATCCTGGCATGCTTCGAATGACTAAAAAGTCCGCCATCTTGGTCAAGTTCTTCGGGGCCGTCCCAAGGGTGATTGGGAGGCGTACTCGTCCCATGGGTTGAACCGAGAGCCCTGAGAAGCCGAACAGGGGCGACTCTACTGGGGTGAGCTGGTCGATTTTCAAACTCATAAGCAAGAAGCAGTCGTAAGCCAACACATCTGAGGCGCTTCCATTATCCACCAAAATCCGGCTCACGGTACAGTGATTGATGGTGGCCAAAACAACTAACGCATCAGTGTGCTGAGTTGAGACTCCTACAAGGTCTTCGTCCGAGAAGGTTATGGCCTCCTTAGACCGTGCATGTATAGGACTGGGGGATAAGGGCTTGGGCGAGGCGCCGGGGGCCTGTCCACTATGTGCACCCGCCGAGCATAATCACGTCGGCTTTGATTGCTTTCTCCGCCTGTGTCGAAACCTCCCACAATCACATTGATCTCCTGCCCATTGGGCTCGTTATTGATGGGCTGCTCGGGGGTTCTCTCTCGGCATCTTGGGCGGTCTTCATTGCGGCGTACGTACCGTCCAAAATAGCCGCGCTTTATTAAGGACTCAATCTCGTTCTTGAGCTGGCGGCACTCGGAGGTGTCGTGGCCGTGGTCGCGGTGGAAGCGACAGTACTTGTCCTGGTTGCGCCTGCGGGGGTCAGAACGCATCCTCGGTGGCCACCGAACATATGGCTCATCTCGAATCTCAGCCAGGATTTGTTCGGGAGCCACCGTGAGCGGGGTGTAGTCAGTGAAGGGGAGCGGTCGGCGCGGCGAGTTTCCGTTGCGCTGGCCTTTCTTCCGGTCACGGTCGGAACCGTTGTCGGAAGGCCTCTTCTTTTCTGATTGATCGCCCTGCTCTGCTCGGCCGGCAGCCAGGCTCTCCTCGCATGCCGCATGGCGCTGAGCGGTGGAGAGTAGCTCAGCGAGAGTGGAGGGCTGCTGCACCCCTAACGTCCTTTGGAGGAAGCCATCGCGAGTGCCCTGGATAAGGGCGCTGGTGGCTAAGGGAACGTCGAGGCACGAAATACGAAGCACTTCAGCTCAGAACCTTCTGGCATGGTCTCATATTCGCCCTTCTTCTACCGGACAGCCAGAAGAGAGGCCACGGTACGCGGCTGCAACCTTCCGCCCAGGAAGTTGTCCCGGAAGGACTTCTTCAGCTAGTGGAAGGAGGAGATGGAACCTGCTGGGAGGGCTTCAAACCATGCCCGGGCAGTCTCCTTCAAGGTGTCCGGGAAGGCTTGGCATTTGGCCGCATCAGATGCTCCGTGGAACACCATGTGCGACTCAAAGCCGTGGATGTGATCTGCGGGGTCAAAAGTGCCATCGTAGGGTGCGATGGTAGGCAATGGTAGCTTCGGAGAGACCTGGGCCTCTAGGATCTCCGCAGTGAATGGGGAGCGGAAATCCAGATCATCCTCCCCAAAGACTTTGCCTTCTGCCTTTTGGACCATCGCGTCCATGCGGCGCTCATGGTTGGCGATGCGACGGAGGCATCTGGACAGCTCCTGATCGGAGTGCACAGAGCCTTCACGTCTAGACCTGTGAGAATTAGCGCCGACGACGGAACGCGGGGGAGGCAGAACCACCGAGGAACGGCGGGGCAAGTTGCCCAGTCGCTGCGGCGTCCGACGTGCCGAAGGGGCCCGACGCGATTGTCGGGGTGACTCCGCATGCTGCTCCTGTGGTACCAGAGGGGCGCGAGATCGTCGTCGAGACGACTCCGCCTGCTACTCCGGCGGTGGAGGGACCGTCAGGACCGGTTGCCTGGCCAACTGGGCTTGGAGGCCCTGGAAAACTCCTACCAAATGCTGCATCTTCCCCTGAAGCTCCGCCATCTCCTGGGCAGTTGAGAGCACGGCTGCAACATGCACACTGTCGGTTGCCCCGGCGGGGGCAATGACGACGTCGACAGGGGGGCCCGATCGCGAGAGTCCGCACGCGACTGCCGAGACCTGGTCACCCTGCTACCTGAGTTCTGGTGAGAGGAACGTCCGCGAGCCATGGCCGATGTCGCTTCCCACAGACGGCGCCAAGATGTGGTGGTGTTTTCCTGTTTGGGCCGGAGCCAAATGGGCCTCCACTGATAGAGAATAGAAGACGATCGCCGGTGTGGACAGTAGCCTGCAAAACCAGAAGAGGATCAGGGGTGCCCGGTTGAAGAACCGGGGGAACCCTCCGATGCCTAAGTCAGACGATGGCCAGAAGGCTTGAGGAAGAAGGGTTCACTTGTGAGTGTGTGTGTAGGGTTGCGCGCGTACCTTTGCATGGGAGTTACCTAGGCCTTTTATAGACGAGGGTCCCAAAGAAGTTGGACGGGTTGTCCCTTAACGATGCCGAAAAGAGCGCGCCGGTTGGCGCCCTTGGTGGGGAGTTATACACTGAGGCGCCCGTTGAGGCCCTGCGGTTAATGCCCCCCTTGATCATGGGGCGTGTGCCACGCTGCTGTCGTAACTGTCGCTTGGAAGCGAGTGGCTGCCCTGGCCCTTCTAGTCGGAAGGCGCCGAGCAGGGGAGCCTACTCGATGACCGGACTGGTTGCTCGGTATCTGGTGCCCGGGGGCATAGCTTGTGTTGGTGGGCCACAATGTGCACCAAACATGGCCTGTTCGGTGGATGGCACTAGGACCGAACAGGTTGCGGGGTGTCCGGAGACCGCCCTGGGACCCTGGAGGTGTCCAGATGTAGAGACCGTGCCCGGAAGCTTTAGATTGCCCCTGAGGATGCGTGTCGCCCTGCCAGAAGGCCACGCATGCCTGTTGGATCGTGATGGACCATGATGGGCCCTGCAGGCCTAGGTGGCAAGAAATAGCCACCACATCAACGAATATATGTCAGCGGCTATAATTATTCATTGTCATAATTAATATTTGTCAACGGCTAAAAATAGCCGTTGACATATTAGGTATTTATCGACGACTAAATAAGCCGTTGACAAAACCGTTGACAAAACCGTTGCTAAATGATGATTATATAAACGGCTAATTTTGGCCGCTGACATAAGTTAGACATTTGTCAACGGCTAAAACTAGTCGTTGATGTAATCACTATATGTCAGCGACTAAAGTAAGCAATTGACATATGTTTAGGTTTTGTCAGCGGATTAACTTATCCGTTGTGATATATGTCTTTTGTCAGCGGCTAAGATTAGACTATTTGTCTATGGTCTATGAGCCGTTGACATATCTTTTTGTCTACGGTCTACATCCGTTGACATAGACTATTTGTCGTCAAGTACTAACCGTTGACATAAATTTCTTTTGTCAACGAATATGAGCCGTTGATAAATAGTTCTTTTGTCGACGACTTGTCTTCTCTGTTAACATATGATAAGTTGACGACAAATATGTCGACGGCTTTATCAACGGCTACTAGCCGCTGATGTTATTATTTATCAACGGCTTTTGGTTCTTTGTCAATGACTAGTAGCCGCTGACAAATTATTTCTTCCTTGTAGTGACTCATTCTCTTTAATAGTACTCCTTGACTGCCTTGTTAGTTTTCGGACAGTGATTAGCTCTAAAAAGATGAATTTAGCTGCAAGGCGGACTTGCACGAAAACAGTAGTTGCTATCCAAGTATTAGCTCCACAATTATCATTTCAATACCAGTCGTAGCTACAAGCTTTGCTTCATCACCGGCTAAGCTGAAGCTAGATGATGGGATATCAACTAGAAAACGCAAAAATATACCAGTAGAATTTAACACCAAGGAATAAACCACTGAAGGTAAGCTGAAAGAAACATAGCTGGGAACAGATGACCAGAAGTAGCGCAGCCGAAAGCTTGAAAAGAAAAGAATTTTAGTAAATGGCAATTTCCTCTTTCCTATGAAGTGTGATGAACTCTGAACTATCTCCAGATTCTGCACATCACAGATTGTCACTCTTCCATCAAGCCTGATAACCATCGCCCCCCCCCCCCCCCCCCCCCCCCCCCCCCCCCCCCGCCACACCCTTTCGCTGTGGTAATGGGATGATCCAAGCAGTGGAGCAACAAAAAAATTGACCGGTCTTCCCTGCAAAAGAAAAAGCTCTAAACGTAGAAACTCTACAGATAGGTTAAGGTCAACCGTCAAAGATTGTTATTCTCACAAAATAAAAATAAAAAAAAAATGATCAGGAGATATCTAAAATTCTGAAGTCAAAAAAGAAAGTTCCACAGCCCTACTTGAAGTTTCTGGCATGCCAACAACCTTATAACCTATGACGACGCCACATCAACTCAAAATTCTTCAAAAACCGCTGTCGCATTCATCTTTTGTAGAAAAAAAAAATGGCGTCCAGGATCGGTACCTTAATATTGTCGCGCAGCACGGAGTCAGTCAAATAAAGATAACACCACTTGGGGGCAGAAAAGAATAAATACAACTTGCCTGGTGTGCCCAGTCCATCACTGTTTTCTCACTATTGCTAGTCAAAAAAATGATACAAAGATGTAGATACATTTTGAATTATTTCTATGATTACCAATATATACAAATTGCTAACAAAATATTGGCACCTCTTTACAGTTTTAAAGAATCTTGGGTTATCGACCTTAGGCGCCTCTCCACTTCTCTCATAAAATACAAAAAGGTGTTGGGCCTTCGCAGGAATTTGCCTGAGCTGATGCTTACTCTTGCACTGGAAAAACCTTTTCCAAAAAGCTCACAAAACGCTTAGCATACAACTTTGGTTCAACAGCAGATATCGTCATAGGATCAAACCTCAACGACTTGAGAACATGTTCAATTTTCTTTTTCATATTGTAGTCTTGGAGTATATCAATGATCCCGAAATAAAGAACAACATCGCAGACGGTCAGATTAACCCCAGTTGACGCTGGACACTCGTTGCACTGACGTTTGCAGTAAGTTTGGGCAGGCATGTTGACTCCCAGTTGCACCCTTAACCTGTTAAGTCAACAAAACATGCAGTCTTAAGTTAAAATTAGGACTTGGAGGAAGAAATGTTTAAGTGGATCCAACAGAGAGAATATCGAAGACGATCAATTACAGTCCAGAAAGACTAAAAGAAACAAAATAACACTCGTGCAAACCTGGATTTCACTTACATGATCAAAGATAATAACATGCAGCATAACTCAAACCACTTGATACCTTCTTATTCACCTTGGATCACTATTATTATTATACAATTGCTAGTTGAATACTCTCAATGCAAAAAAAAGAAAGAAAATGCTATGGCTAATTCAATACTTCTATCTTCTTTGAGCAAGACACTTGCAAAACAAAAAAACTTCTTTGAGCAAGATTATTGTGCTATGGCACAAAATCATCCTTATTCGAAAAATAAATGTACTAAATATGCAACATCTAATCCTATTATTCAAAGAAACTTTTCATTTCTCATTACCTTTAGTTGGAAAATCTCAGAACATATTCTGTCAAGCAAAATGCTAGCTCAAATTTTAGACAGACATGTAGAAAGTTTCACCTTCCTGCATCAGGAAGAAGAAGATCAACTTCCTGGTCACCAATAGCTGACGCCCTTGGTGCGCTCCCTCTGATGTGTGATCCTCGTGTGGCAGCCGAAGAACCAGGTTCATGGGCAACTAGAAGCAGGCCCTTTGAGGGGACTGCAGCATCAGCATTGAAAGGCATATCTGCACATACCAGATGGACATTAAACTCAACACCCAGATAGGAGCATAAGCTGTTTGATAATCAAAGAATGGTGGTACATACTACATAGCTTGACTTATGAGCAAATATTCAAAGATATACCGTGAAAGGACATGGGTTTGCTTCTCAAGCCTGTAGGAAACTTGATCATGATAAACAAAGATGTTCTTATATCCATATTACACAATGAAGCCCATGCTGCAAGGTTCCTCTAAATGTCAGATCAGATGTAGTCAGCCTTCCTCCCACTTTTTGCAACTATGCTTAGAAGCAGACTAAACCACTGGGCTCCTCCTCTAGGACGAAACTTCAGCAATGTGAAGATAATGAACAGATTAAAGGAGATTGTCTCTGGTTTTGTCCTTGTGAATTTGAGATAATAATGAAACACCTGGAAGTCAAACTCTGTTCCAAATCATATCATTTAAAACACATCTTCTGATTCAGCTTGGTAAGATTTATGTGTGCACCCTTCACATCCACATGGTACAGCTGCCAATATGTTGATGTTATGAGCTTGAGCATCATGAATGTAATTTATTCATGTTTATAACCTTCATGGTTTCAGTGAATAAAACGTTGGTCGCTTAGGTGGCTAGGCAGCTCGGGTACCCTAGCCGCCTAGGTGGATCCTGACTCAAAACAAAATTCTGCAATATTTCCATTAGCATGTTTATTTCTGTAAATGACTTTTTCACCCATGTTTAAGTTACATATTTGATTATTTTCTGGTTACCCCTTTTCATCTTTTCCTCCTCCAATTGCCAATTATACACGACTATCCTTCCAAAGTGGGATTCCAAGTCTGATTTGGTGCAGGGTGTGGGGACACCCGAGCTTGGGACCGGGCCGACTGGATCCAAGTCTACCAGTAGAGGTGTAAACGAGCCGATACGTTCGACAAGTAACTCGAAACTCGATTCGATAAAAGTTCGGTTCGGCTCATTTATTTAATTAACGAGCCGAGTTTGAACAAAAAAAAAAAAAAACACAATTTATAAACGAGCCGAGTCTGAACACATGTGAAATCGGCTCAATTGTACTCGTGAACAGCTCGTTTAAGAACTCGTTAAGAGCTCGATTAAATACTTGTTAAGAACTCGTCTAAATATTTGTTAATAACTCGTTTAAATATTTGTTATTAAATAAGTTAAATTATAAAATATTTTATAAAGAATATAAATTCTTTATTTACTTTGACATAATGAGATGTAATAAATAAAAACAAAAGTTAAGGGTTGATATGTAAAAGTTAACATATAAGATATAAACACAATCTTTAGATAACATATAAATAAGTTAGGGGCACATACACAAATCAAATAAGAAAGATATATAGATGAAATTTAGTTTGAATAAAATTGAGAAAAAAGTATATATATCTTATGCGGTTCCTAAGCACTGAGAAGTCTTCTTCTTCCCTGATGGGCGCCTGCGCAGGGCACGGGCCGCGTGGCCAAGAACCACCGCCGTCGCCCCCCAGAGTGGCTGGCGACCGTCGCAGACACTCCACCAATGCTAGACGGAGCTCTCGGCGGTAGTTGGAGCTTCCCACTTGAGCGAAGCTTCTGTTGATGGTCGCTGCCCGCGGTGGTGCCGGACGCCAGCCTTTCCGGCAGACACCGCGGCCCTCCCTGGCTCCTAGCGCTTCCCAGCCGTACCGGACGCCACCGCAGTCTCCGCGGTGCTCGCGGTGGCATTCTCCGACGTCCAGCCACCCACCCAGGCCACCCTGCCCACTCCCAGCAATGCCCACCCCCGCCCACTCCCTGACAGACCCTCCCTTGTTTAGTCCCATATTGGTCACCACAAAGTGTTGGCCGACTGGGAAGCTTAGAAAATGGCCCTTCACCCTCAGTAACCTGCGGTTCTCCGGCCATTTAATAATAAAAAAAATTGTCTCTTTCCTATCTGGCTCCAGTTGATCCTGTTTTAAAAAAAATAAAATTTATTTAAATATTACATTTTAAGTTTGATTTCGAGTTTGAAAACTTGGGTTCGAATTTGAGCTTGTTTACAGGCTCGATTACGTACAAGTCGAGTTTGAGCTCCAAAAATTTATAACGAGCCGGGTTCGAACATCGATTGAAGAAGCTCGACAAGTTTTGAGCCAAGTTCGAGCTCGTCAAAAGTCAACGAGCTCGAGTTCGAACAGAGTATAACTCGGCTCAACTCGGATCGTTTACACCCTTATCGACCAGAGATGGAGGCGGTGAGCAGCAACGACGACATCCATATGGCTTGGCGATGGGCTTCCTTGACTTTCAAGTGTTTATTTTAGTTGTTTGAGCATTTGGTTGTATGAATAGGCCCAAATGAGACCCATTAGAGTGTTTTCTATTTTCTGGGTATTTTTGGGTGCGAATTTTGCCCATTTTTAGGTCTAAGGGTATTTTAGTCCAATAATAGGTCAAAGAGGGTCATTAGGATTTTACCTCTATAAATAACGTAATCCACTTGTTGGAGGTTAAGGAGAATTTGAAAAGAAAAAAAATGTTACAGTAGCCGCTTGTTCTTGCCGCAATGGCTTCTTGCGGGGTGTGAAGCCCATTCTTCCTCTCCCCCTTCCCCCTCTTCTTCTCCACTGTGTCGCATCAATCTTGGTATCAGAGCCTAAACTCGGTATCTGTCGCTCCATCTCTTCTTCCTATTTTCTTACTCACGTTGTCGCCTTCCTACCCCACTTCTGCATTTCGCCACGTCGCGTACACCGCAACCCTCACCCCGCACACGAACAACTACCGACGCCCACCTGTCAGCCGTTGTCTTGCCTTCCGTGACGCGGCATAGAAGCGTACGCCGCGACCACCGCGAGCACCCAACGGTGACCCCCTCCGTAGCCAACAACTCGGAAGTAGTAGGCGACCCCTGTAAGGCCGTCGCAACCACCCCTCCCCCCCCCCCTATTGCATGCTTCCCCTCGTCATCGCTAACCCATCAGAGCCTCTGCCGTGTTGTCGTCGATCGTCCTGACCCCTCCCCGAACGCGCGACGATCGTGAAGTCTTTCCCCTTCCCTTCTCGGCCCGGCCCCTGTTCGATTGTGCTGCTGCCGCTTTGTGCTCTCTCCGCAGCGTGAAAGCCAAGAGTAAAGGAGGAGGAAGACAAGGGAACGACCCCTTTAAGTGGACCGGGACTTGACCCGGTCAAACCCCCACCGCCACAGCACCAGCCAGTAGCTGGCGTTCCCGTCCGTATATCTCCCATGCGGTCCCGTATTGACTCGCATGAACCTACACGGCGTCCAGAATGCCGACGAAGAGCACTCGGTGTATGTCTATGTCCCGACACTTCCACACAAGGTTTTTCAGTTGCGACGTCCGCGTACGCCCCTACGCTAGCACCCAGGGCAACCTTTCGTCTCGCCCGAGGCACGAGACATGGGCTCCATACTACACTTGTTTGCTACACTGACGATCGAGCTGGCCCAGGACAGCAGGCCACAGTCCAGCGACAACTAGCGCCTAACTTCAGCTTTGTGATCGGGACATGCATGTGTACATGTTCATCTGTGGACCTTGCTCTTCAACAAATCGGTTAGCGCACACAACTAGCTCTCTTTCACTACTACTTTGATATTCGGTTAAATTTGTCGTCGTGTTTGTGTGGTAGGAAAACTAGCTAGTTAAATTTCATCACTGTGGAACTTGTTAAGTTGAGTGCACATCCTCGCGAGCATCAATTTGATACATTAACTATGGAACTTGCTTTAAATTTTGGTAGAAATCATTGATTGCTTGGAATACATTTCTTGCTGCGACAATCGACGTTCATTGTAGCATCTATTTTAAATGCACTCTCTCATTAGACATTTGCATGTAACGGTGTTTGCTGCAATTTGATTTGAATGCACAGTTGATTCTCACCCGTCTGTCAATTTGAGTCTCATTATTGGTTAGAAACCTAGTTGGCTATTTAGGGAGTCAAATCGTGTTTGTTTGTTATTTCTGTTATAAAAAAAAAATGTGTCTTGTCACCATTTTGTCTTTGCATTTTAGAGTAGCCTAGTTTTACGTCTCATGCCCACTCGTAGCGGCATTGAGTACCAACATTCAGTGCCAGTGTCAGGTCCACAACAAGCCATGTTTGGAAACCACCTTCCTACCCATGAGACTCATGTCGACCCTCCTGAGGGTCTGACCTTGACCAAGTTAGTACTCTAACTCAGGGAAGATATTCGTAGAATGGACCAACGCCTAGAGAAGGGCTTAACTAGTGTTGAGGGGAGGGCCATTGAAACTGACCGCATTGTATAGGGAACTGTGGACCACGTCGTGGTTTTAGAAGGGGCTATCCATGAACCAAGGCATGAAGACGTTGAACGCCAGCAACCTCCTCGCCCCCCTCCCCCTGTGGCCCCTCGGCATTCTCCGCCAAGGGCTGCTTTTTCTGAAAACTATCGTAGCCAATACAATAACTACAACTGGGAGTTTCTTGATGAGGAGGTGGATGAATCCCCTAGAATTCCGGTAGCTCGTCAGTATAGGAGGTGGTAGGGGGGCTGATAGGGAGTTTGAAGATGAAAAGTGATGGGCATATCGAGATCGAGACCACGATATCCAGAATGCCCGCATCGAGGCTCCCAGCTTTAACAGTTCCTTGGAACCATAAGACTATCTTGACTGGAAGGCTAGGATGGATCGCTACTTTGATTGGTTAGGGATGATGGACCCGCAGCGAGCCTTCTTCGCCAAGACCATGTTAAGGGGTCGTGCCCTGACCTATTGGGTCAATTTGGAGGAATGTCTGGCTTAGAGGTATGAAGAACCAATTGACACTTGGGGAGAGATGCAGGCTCAAGGAGAAGTATGCTCCTGTGACTTACATGCATCGCTTGATCAATAGGTGGCAAAACATCTCCTAGGGCTCTCGAACAATGTCAGAGTATAATGATGAGTTTGATGACCTCACGTTGAGGTGTGGAATCTGTGAAGAGGGCGTGCTGACCCTCTCACGATTAAGGAGGGGCCTACACCGGGCCTATCAGCAGGAACTGTTCCGCCAGCGCATCACCACTCTTGACCATGCTTATCAGGTAGTGCGTGAAATTGAGCAGTTCGAGCAGGAGAGGGACCCTTCCCCTCGTATTAGGCCCATTAATCAGCGTCCCCAATACCCGTGCACCACACTCGGACCTTCTCAGAGAGCTCTAACTAATCAAGTGCCCAAGGACATGGCCAAAAGGAAGCCGCCCCTATTCATCCTCCACCTCCTGTTCGTCCCCTTCTGGGAGCACCTCCTGTTAGGCGTGAGGATAAGGGGAGGGGCGGCTCGTTGAGAGAAGCCACTCCACAAGATGGTAGCTCTCGTAATCGCTGTTACTGATGCCATGGGTTGGGGCACTACGCTAACTCCTATCCCTACTGGACCCTAGCTATGGAAAGTGGCGAACCAATAGACCCCAAGCCACCTTTTGTGGATGTGAACTACGAAGCAGGAGCTGAAATGGCAGATAAATATCAACCGGAGGAAGAAGTTGTTGGTGCCATTGAAGCCATGAACAATGCAAGCGTGCCAGAAGGAGACTCGATGTGGTCTGGTTCATCCTAGCACGACCAGCGGAAACTGATGATTTGCGTCGTACAACAATTTTTTAGACCTATTGCCATCTCGGCGGAAAGGTTTGTAAGGTCATCGTTGATAGCAGGAGCTGTATTAATGCAATTTCCACTAGCACGGTTGCTCGCTTAGGCTTAGTGACTGTGGAGCATCCTTGTCCCTATCAAGTATCTTGGGTGGACACCATCACTATCCCAGTTCGTTTGAGATGCCTCGTTCCGATCCACCTCCATTCCTATGAGACTCAAATCTGGTATGATGTCTTACCGATGGAAGTCAGGAGTGTTATTCCTGGCCGGCCATGGATCAATGATGTGGATGCGACCCTTTATAGTCGGTCCAACACCTGTATCTTCGAGCATGGTGGCCAGAGTATCACCATCCAGCCGTCCCGACCCCGAAGTTCCTCATCTCAAGGGGGGCAATTCGCCCAGTAGCCCCTCTACTTCTCCCTCCCCTCAACCCTATCCTTCTGACGGCACACATGCCCCTCCACCTCCCGCACCGTCAAGTGTCGTAATTCCCCGTGCGGGAAACTCTTCTCTTACTCGTACCCCTAAGACAAGTACCTATGCGAAGATGACGTACACCTAATCACCGCCCGAGAGTTCGAGTAGGAACTCTTCAATTATGACATCATTTATGCTATTGTGGTCATGGACGCTAAGAAGGAGGGTGTCAAAAGGGCTTCATGCGAGCAACCTGAGGACTTCCCCTACCTCCTCCATGAATTTGCTGACGTCTTCCTTGACGAGTTGTCGGAAGGGTTACCGCCGATGCGTGACATCCAACACGCCATCGATTTGATTCCGAGATCTTCCTTGCCCAACCTACCCCATTATCGCATGAACCCCACTGAACACACCGAGTTGCAAAGACAAGTTGAAGAATACCTGAAGCAAGGCTGCATGAGAGAGAGTATGAGTCCTTGTGTCGTTCCTGCACTTCTAGCCCCTAAGAAGGACGAAACCTAGAGGATGTGTGTGGACAATCACACGATCAATCGCATAACGGTCAAGTACCAATTTCCAATTCCCTGCTTGGATGACATGTTGGATATGATGGCGGGAGTCAATCTAACACCCCAATAATTTAAAAAATATACATTGGATCAAAAATAAAAGTTAAAAGTAATAGAATAATAAGAATACTATTGAATTGACAATACCAATTAATTCCTAATTAAAAAAGGCCAATCTCCATAAATTAAAACCCAATAAGCCAAAAACATGTTATGGGTTTTACTAATGGTCTATGAGATAGTTATTGGGCTAAGAAGATGAGTTCAAATAATAGAATAATAGAAAATATTATTAAATTCATAATCTCATGATTTCCTATTTAAAAATGGATAAGTAAATCCTAAATACCCTCCATGTATATCCTAATTAGAGTTCAAACCTTACCCCAATATACTGGCCACGAAATTAGAGCTCTATCCCAACCTAAATAAGAGATTTGGATGCTAAGAGATCTAGATAAACATAGAAATTCGGAGTTGAAGTAACGTTGAGTTGTATTAGAAAATAACAACACAAGTCCTACAAATAAACCCCCCAAACCCCTCATGGCCGACCCCACTACTCTTTTGAGATCCCTTAGACGTGGAAGGGAGGCCAAAAGAGGAGGAATTCATGGAGGAGAAGGCTTGCAAGAAGATCTTAGTGTTCTTCACGTTCTAAACCCTAGGAGTTCAAATCGTCCAAAGATAAACAATCTCACAAGCAAAACTCAATTAAACTCGTCTGTAAGTTGTTCTTAATCTCAGAAACAAAAGCCCTATCGTTTCCCTAAATTCTATCATTCTAGTCTCACCAATTTCACGCTTAAAGTTCTAAAACGAACATGTACCCGACCTTTCTTTTGCTCCCTAGATCCATGAAATCCGTATCTATTTGTTTGATTCTTCAGCATGTTTATAAGGTTGTTAGCATCATTTTAAAAGTGATCCCATGCTTTTCATACTTTATACACAGAGATCCATGTGTTTCTCTTCATCTCTAGTGTTCTATGTTCTCTGAACTAAGAACGCGCCCTCTTGGGAGACCGCAACCAGGTCGCGCCCCCGCGATATGCCGCGACCAAGTCCGCCCTCCAACGCGACTGCAACTACTTAAGCTTGTCGCGACGTAGTGGGAAGCTGCATTCTAAACGCGCCCTCATCGAGGACCATGTTAAGATAGGTGACCAAAAAACCCTAATTTGTGCCTGATTTATCTTTCAATCCCTATATTAACCCTCTGTTAAGTTTTTGTTAATATTGAAACGTCGTACAAAAGTCATATAATTATGAACGCATGATTATTCTCTTAAAAGCTATGCACTTGATCTATTCTCTTAAGTCCATGATTTCTAAAGCATACACACTGAAAGTCATACATCTCAGACTTGAAAACACTCGTGAGATACTCCATAATGTGTCAGATATATTATTGAAATTAATCACATTAATTTTCTTGTTATTAAATGCTTGTCTTTGTTTCTTGCGTCGTTTTGGAACACCGTTATTGACACTTCACTGTTCTAGAAGTCCTATAGAACGTCGAGCAATATGTTTCAACACTCTCTCTTGACTTGGACAAACTCTTCGTCGAATATTCCTTCTGTCGGACTAATGAATCCTTATTCAAAGCCTCTATAAGTCTCTGTGATCATGGAATTTCTCTAGGACGCCAAGCAAGTTGTACCATTAAGTCCTGAACACTATTAGGGGTCATGCTGGACCTATACAGTATGATTCAAGCTGCCAGATTACTGTCTCTGTGAACGCGCCGCCCTTACAGATCGCGTTCTTAACGCGCCGGCCAGGGCAGCCGCGTCCTCTCACCTGAACGCGTCCAACCCTCAAACCGCGTTCTTAACGCGCCCTGGAGTAGACCGCGACTTCTACCAGACTGTTAGTACCATGTGTGTGCTGTTGCAATTGTTACTATTGTCCGTTTTAACGTCATTTTACGTGCATGACCACTGTATGTTTTTGTATAGTGCAGAATCTCTCCCCTAAGTACTCTCTTTTATTAAGTCTCTTTCTTTCATGTTATTCTCATCTATTCTTCAATTACTCTCATCTATTCTTGGTACTCTATTTAACCATCTATTGATTGTTTGAGATAATAAAATATAATCAATGTCTGACAATAAATAAAGGGTCCGATCTGGTCCTAGGAGGTGCGCCCAAAAGTGCTATTTGCCTGCAGGAGTTTCGTGATCAGGGTGTATGGCATTACATCCGAGTACTATACTATCTGGATTAATCTAAGACAATCAACCAAAGTACTATACCATCTCGTATGTCTATTGACAACCAAAGTGATACTATCTCGACTGTCTATTGACAACCAAAGTGTTATACTATCTCAATTGATGAAAATCAACCAAAGTGCTATTTGTCTTAGTGCGTATTTACTCTCTATATGGCCAACTTCTCTCTCTCATTGCTATACATGTTACTTGATATTTGCTTGACATTGACGTTTTACTTGATATTGACTTGCTATCGCTCTCTATCATGACTTGACATACATCATATAGTTAATCATGTTCTTTGTGCTATACTTGATTCATGTGCTATTTGAACCATGCTACTTGTGCTCATACTCTCTCGACTTTACTTGACTCTCTCTGCCATTAGTTACTCTGCTTGGCAATACATTAATCATTTAAGGCGTGCTTGGCCCATGAGATTTAAGTCCTACTGAGCGTTATCGCTCATCCTGTGTTATTTGTGATATGTTCTCAGGTGAGTCAGATTTACATACACCAATGGGAAAGGACCAGACTGATAAGCGATGTGGCGTCATCGATGGAGTTGCCCTAGTATAATAGAGTCTAGTTAGATACTTGCTTAAATTTTCTTTCCAATATAATGATGTCATTGAGCTCTATATATTGGCTCCGAATTAATGATTGTAATAATCTTTGTAAATTATCAATAAAATGAAGAGTTTATTCCAAGTATTGTCCATTAGTTGCTCTGCCTCACTCGAGTCTCGACTGTTCGTGCAATATACACTACTATGTACTTTGCTCACGTCTCCCCGATTTATTCTGCTACTAAATTGGCAGGGCGTGATAGCCAATGTATTATCTAAGATTGATCTAAAGAGTGGTTATCATCAGGTGAGGATTCGACCTGGAGATGAGTGGAAAGCCACTGTCAAAATGAAAGATGGGCTCTATGAATGGTTGGTTATGCCCTTCGGGCTTTCTAACTCCCCAAGCACCTTCATACGGCTTATGAACCAAGTGTTGCGCCTGTTTATTGGGGTGTTTCTCATAGTATACTTTGATGATATTCTTATCTACAGCGGCACGAGGGAAAATCATTTAGACCACCTGAGGCAAGTGTGCATTGTTCTTCGCCGCGAAAGCCTCTATGGCAACCTCAAGAAGTGTGCATTCGTGACTACACAAGTTACATTCTTGGGGTTCATTGTCTCTAGTCAAGGCGTTTCTGCTGACCCTGAGAAGGTTAAGGCGATTGTAGAATGGCATGCAATGATTACATACCACAAAACTTTTGAATTTCTTCACGCCCAGAAGAAACTCAACCATCGACACAGCCAATGGGTGGAGTACATTCAAGCCTATACATTTATCCTCAAACACAAGGTTGGCATGGAGAATCGTGTGGCCGATGCCCTAAGCCGTGTGCTTCTTTGTTGGTGGTCGTCTCCGCCGAAGTAACAAGCTTTGAGAAATTGCATGATGACTACCCCAACTGTCCGAATTTCGGTCCAGTCCTTACTGCCCTTTAATCTGGTCCCTCCGATGCATACAATGATTAAATACTTCAGGATGAGTATCTTTTTCGGAAAAATAGGTTTTGCATCCCACGAACTTCAAACTGAGACTTTCTAGTGTGGGAAGTCCATGTTGGCGGTCTTACTGGTCACTTTGGTCGTAATAAGACCATTGACTTGGTGGGGTACTGATTTTTCTGGCCGAACTTAAAACGAGATGTGGCTCAATGTCACACCTGCGCCTTGGCCGAGCAACGTAAGCAGAACACCGATCTTTACACCCCCCTGCCTGTGCCCGACCGTCTGTGGCAAGATGTGAGCATGGACTTTGTCATGGATTTGCCACGTACAGTCCATCGGCACCACTCGATCATGGTTGTGGTGGACAGGTTTTCCAAAATAGCTCATTTTATTCCCTGCGCTAAAACTTCTGATGCTTCGAGGATTGCTCCTATTTTTCTCTCTGAAGTCATGCGTTTGCAGGGGGCTTCCTAAGTCAATTGTATCGGACAGGGATGTGCAATTCGTAAACTACTTTTAGAGGACTCTGTGGCACCTTCTGGGCACAAAGCTCAAATTCTCCACTACCTATCACCCTCAAACTAATGGGCAAACTAAAGTAGTCAATAGAAGTTTGGGGGATTTGTTACGCTGCTTGGTGAGAGAAAATGCTCGGAACTGGGATTTGGTCCTACCATTAGCTAAGTTCGCATACAACAACTTGGTCAACAGGTCAACCAGTATGAGTCCATTCGAAATAGTCTCAAGATATAGGCCCAAAGTCCTGTAGATCTTGTTCCCGTTTCCCACCAATCTCGTATCTCAGAGTCTACACAATCCTTAGCTGAGCATATTAGGAGTCTGCATGATAGTATGCGTCTCCACATCGAGATTAGTAACGAAAGTTATCGTGCTGCAGCAAATTTGCACCGTCGCTTGCAAGAGTTTCAAGAGGGAGAGTATGTTAAGATCAGGGTTAGACCTGAGCAGTTTCCTTCAGGGACCATGAAGAAGCTACAAGCTTATGGTGCCAAACCATTCAAAGTATTGAAACGAGTTGGGTCCAATGCATATGTCATTAATTTGCCACTAGACTATGATATGAGTTCCACTTTTAATGTTTCCGACTTGACAGCTTATTGAGAGCCCGCAGTGATTCCCAGTGATCCATTCGAGCCTTCTCCTCCCCTTGTGAGTGAACCCAACCCAAAGTGCCCACCTCCAGTCTCAACTCCAATACAATGTAAGCAAATTGACCAAATATTTGATGAATAGATTGTTACTTCTTAAAGCGGAGACTGTTAGCAATACCTAGTTCGCTGGAAGGGACGACCACCCACTGAGGATGCGTGGATCACACATGCGAAGCTACAGCAGATTGACCCCGATCTCTTGGAGCGGCACTAGAGCAGGAAGGACCCTTACTCGACGGGTTCGAGTTCTTCCCAGACAGAGAGGATTGGTGGGGACACCTGAGCTTAGGACCGGGCCGACCGGATCCAAGTCTACCGGAGACGGAGGTGGCGAGCAGCGACGACAACATCCATATGGCTTGGCGATGGGCTTCCTTGACTTTCAAGTGTCTATTTTAGTTGTTTAAGCATTTGGTTGTATGAATAAGGCCCAAATGAGGCCCATTAGAGTGCTTTCTATTTTCTGGGTATTTTCAGGTGCGAATTTTGCCCATTTTTAGGTCTAAGGGTATTTTAGGTCAAAGAGGGTCATTAGGGTTTTACCTCTATAAATAATGTTGTAATCCACTTGTTGGAGGTTAAGGAGAATTTGAAAAGAAAAAAATGTTACAGCAGCTGCTTGTTCTTGCCGCGATGGCTTCTTGCGGGGTGTGAGGCCCGTTCTTCCTCTTCCCCTTCCCTCTCTTCTTCACCGTTGTGCCGCATCACAAGGGCTTTAAATCAAGTTCTTTAATTCAATCAGATTATTTTTTATGTTGCTTATGTCTTTCAATATGAGATATATATACTTTCAACATTATCAATTAGCAAGAGGCATGCATAAGAAATTTAAAAAAAAAATGCTCAACAACCAACCCAGACTTGAGGTGACCGCCTCACCACCTAATCAGTAGAACTACTCAGTGAGGGGGTCATCTGACCTGGACTGTCTAGTCCTTTTTAAAGCATTGGATGGTTGATGGGTACTATCAGGTCATGAGTTGACAAGATGTTGAAAAGATGAATAAATTTGACTGTAGCAATAACATACTTAAACAGCTTTGCAGAGACATACGCTTTGATAAATAGTCATTCAACTGTTTAAACTTGGTCATCAAAACCCTCTACAAGGTCCACCACTCCTGAACCATGGAGCTACTTAGCTGTGTTCCTCTAAGAGAACACTATCAAAGCTCAGTAAACTCTTAGATGGTAATATTTGTCAGTTCTGGTTTTAACATCTCTTCTCAAAATGGCCATTCAAGCCTTTCCTTTGACTGGTGTTTCTCCTTTTCTGTTGGTGATGATCCTCTGATTGGGTGCTGTAGTGCCTCAAACATTGACTCACAGACCTCTTACTGTGTGACGACATATGGTCAATAGGTCAAGTATTTGCTAAGTCAGGCCAGGTATCTGGATCAGCCGTGGCCCACACTGCTCTAAATTGAACCAGAACGACCAGACTCATTGATTTAGTGGAACATATGCAAACCCAGATCATAAATGTTAGTTTCGGCCGAACCCAATACGTTTCGGCTAAAATGTATTGGTTTTGGCGGAGACCAATCCAAAACCGGTCCGAAACACGGTAGCAAAACCAAAATCATTAAAAAATAATATTTTAATCAGTTTCGGCCAAAAGCGGTCGAAACCAGACCGAAACTGACAGAAACCGGCCAAAACCGGTCACTCTTAATGCAGCCCGAGATGTCTGAAACCATCCGAAATGAAATCCGGCCGAAACCGATACCAACATCCTTGACCCAGATTTTCTGAATTAGAAAAATCAGAAAATCGGAAATGAAGAGACAAAAGGAAAATGAGAGAATTGAAAACAGAACATCTCCACCAAACAAAAGAATCACCCATTAATATGACTAGTGACTAGTTCTAGGCTATTCGGTGGCTGATCCAATTTCACCTAGTGACTTCAAATTGGCCAAAGGAAGGGTTTCATGCATGTTATCCTTGAAAAGGTAACCATCTCTCAACCAAGCTAGCCTGCTCCGTGCCAGAAAATGGTGGCACAAATCTTGTGGAAGAACTATTAGAAACCAACATTGCTGGGACTTTGTTTAGCAATATCTTGCCTCAACCACCACCTTCCAATGTAATTTGACATCTTATAGCTATGGACAATGTTTCATCCTCTGCTGTTTGTCAATTCACATTCAGCAAACTACTAAAGGTAGCAACTTCTGTGGAAGCCACATCTTACATTTCCATGCACATAAGGCACATTATCCAGCTCTCATATCACAAGACTCCTCCTCTCCCAGGAAGCCATCAAATTTGTGTTCTCAATGCATGAATAGCAGCACCTTTTGTTCAAGGTATGCATGTATCTACCTTTGTGTTGAACAAAAAAAAAAACAGCAACATGCAAATCCTAAACCAAGGCTATGGTCACTGGATAGGTTTCAGAAATTGACATATTCAAGAAAATCAAGAAAAACAGAGAAAATAGATATCTATAGCTTGGGGTCGATGGTTGTCCATCTCGTGCCTTGGGTAAAAGGATAAAAAAGGGGAGGGAAATACCTTTGGATCCTCCTGCTCGCCTAGCGCTGCTGCTGGGTTCTTCTCTTCCCTGGCCGCTGCTAGCAGAAGAGAGAAAGAGGACAGGGTCCTCCGCACAGGGGATTTCCCTACCTGCTGTTGCCTGGCCCCTTGGCCACCACCGCCGCCGCAGCCTGGCCCCCTTGGCCACTGCCGCCGCTGCCTTCCCACTGCGCCGCCGCTGCCTGGCCCCTTGGCCACCACCGCCGCTGCTGCCTGGCCCCTTGGCCACCATCGCCGCCGCAGCCTGGCCCCTTCGCCACTGCGCCGCCGCCATCCCACTGCGCCGCCGCTGCCTGGCCCCTTGGCCACCACCGCCACCGCTGCCTTCCCTCTTCACCGCCGCTGCTGGGCTCCTTCGCCTGCGCCGCTGCTGGGCTCCCAGTTGCCCCTCTCTCGCGCTCTCTCTGTCTCTCTCCCGATGCCCTAAAGGGCATAAACGCAAAAAGAAAAACGAAGAGAGGTAAAAAGAAAAAAGGAAACAAGGGGAAATGTGAAAAAAGCCATGTGCAAATGACCGGGACGGGTCTGCAAATGACCGGGACGGGTCTTCAAATGACCGGGACGGGGTCTTCAAATGACTAGGACGGGGTCTCCCCCCACTCCCTATAAAAGCAAGAGGGGCGCCCCAGGCCAGGAGGGGGATTTTCTGAAGCTTCAACACAGAGCAAGGCTCTAGGACTGCAAGGCGGTCTGGGAAAAAGGTCTGCAAGGCAGCCCTAAAGAACATTGTGCAAGGCACAATTTGAATTTTCTCAAATCTTGAGCAAGGTTCATTGGGATTCCTTTATTGGGCCAAACTTCTTATTGGGCCTCAAATTGCTTATTGGGCCAGCATTTGGCGTATTCTTACGTGTGATGTTTAATGGGCCTATTGGGCTAATTTCACTTATTTAATCACGCCTTATATGAATATTTACATGTAGTGTCACGTTTATTTCCAACTTTCCACTACTTGGTTTCTTAATCAAAATCAATCAATTTTTCAACCAACCTTAACAAAATATTTCACAAACATTGTTATTTAATTTTCAATAACATAAAAATAACAAACAAGTCATGTCTCATGTTATTTTTGATCCACCTTAAGTTAATCACCTTTTAAATCAAATAAATAAATGAAAACATTAATTTAATCCACATAATCATAATTTAAATAAATAAATGATGAAAATAATTAAAAAATGAAATCAATGATTTTAAAATACCAAAAAAATGAGCAAATGGATTTAAAAATCAATAAAAAATGAAACAAATATCAGAAAATTCCCAAAAAAATAGATTGCATGCTTGTAACTTTATTTTTTTTTCATGTACAATTCACATCATTCAATTGTGAGTCATGCTCTTCTGTTTCAAAGGGGTTGTCTGATGGTTAATCAAGGGTATTCAACCTTTGTGCTGATGTAATTAACACTAACTGAGATTAGTGGGGGAGGTCAAACGAATTAAATAAGACTATGTCCATGTAAATAAATAAAAGGCCAAATAAATTCAAATCCAAAGATAAAAATTAATTTTTTTAAAAAATGTTAAAAAATAGTTCTCACACTTTGTTATTTCATGACGCAAGAGAATGGACACATTAACTATAGGATTTCATTTTCTTCAATCCTCCTCTTTCATTTCTACTGGCTTTTTCACCCTGACAGCTAAGTGCTGGTCCCCATCTTACGCGCGTTCCCTAAATGCACTGATTCATGAATGCTCCCTATCAGAACTTTAGAATCAGACAGCTGAAGCTAAGCACCTTTTCTGTCACTAACTAACAAGCCAGTTGCACAGTCATTTATGAAACTAGAGCTACCAGAAGAAGCAAACATCATATGCACAGGCCTCCAGCTTATTTTGAGTTCACATGCAAAAAGCAAACATGTTTAGTTCATTGATTTTGAAGGTACATAAGGGACTCCACATTATGCAATGCTCCAATATATATATGGTCTGCGTGGGTGTGTGTGTTTTAACGGCATCATTTATCTCAAAGTTGATTTTCGGAAACAAAGGTATAAACAACATGTAGGTCGTAAAATAGGCTTACAAACATAATCCATTTGGATGTCCATAGAAGCTGTAAGATGGGAGAAAATCGAGCACATAAACAATTTAAACTAACTGATTTTATGGTTGCAGATAAAATTTCCAATAACTTGGGACAGTAGAAAGTGGACACTAATTTAGTTGCCAGGAAAAAAGATGATACTGTATAGCACAAGCTTTTGTGATAGAAAACCCACAAATATATAGAGAACTCTGAAAGACGAAACATATTTTGGTAACAAAAGGAATGATTTTAACAAATGAAAATACTAATTATTCATCAGTTCTAAACAAACATTTAGAAGTAAATTAGTGTCAAACAGATAATTATCATGATAAAAGGGAACATACCGCCATTAGGTCTTGAGCTAAAGTAACTTTGGTCTGCATCTTGAAAGTCTTGAAGGGAAAGTTCAGGCGCTCTAAAATGTACGCCCAGCAGCAGGCTATAATCAATTATATGCTGTGATTCTAGGAACTTGCAATCTACGGAAATTTGTCTGTATAAGGCAAATTATAAAAAGAATTATCAATTATTTACAAGTGAAAATTAATTTATTCATGAATACATTTGTATAAAAGACCCAAGCTTCTTGGTCGTCAATGTTTTTGACCAACCAATGCTCCTAGCAATTCTAGCAGGAAATCCAAAAGAGATCCTTTTTCATTTCTTTGCAGAAAGGACCAAGGAACCAAATCCCAAAACAAGACATGTCTATTTAAAACAAAAGAACTGTAACAAGTCTTCCCTTAACTTTTATTCTACCAAACTGAATGACTACCTTTTCTTTTTTATTCTAGTATGTCAGAGGATCACTTCTGAAATGTAAAGGTATAACAAACTTGAGATATGCTTTGTTTTGAATTTCAATGTATGAGGTTTGAGTGCAGGCTGTACTTTCATTTCCATTTCTTTTCCCACTAATGAAAGATTAAAGAAGTTGTATGATACCAAAGTCCCCTTTGCCTAATGAATTGCAACATTGCATGTTGTGGTAGCATTCTATTCGTGAGTGATACATGAACATGTATCAGAGAAATTATTTTCCCAGTTACACAAGATATTAGTGACAAAAAAACCAACAGTGTCTGACCCACTCATAGTGAGTAGATTGAGATCTTCCACTTCATCTTGTTCAAAATTTCAAATAATCAAGAGATCAATGGCCTAAACAACTACAAATGTACTGGGAAGAAAAGATCAAAGAACTTTCACAGTTTATGTAGACAAACTAAATCATCCAAATCAAAAGCAATTTTCAATGTTAAGCTTCAATCAGAACTGGGGAAAATCTTTCATAAGCGGGATACTCTCTGGTTAAGCAAACATATCCAAATTATCCATCCAGCTGGTGGGTGTTTAGAGCATATAGTGGGCCTGCCACCCACCAAATCCCACTGGTAGATTTCCCAGTCAGCAGGCTTTCAGAAGTAAAACAAGAGGAGGAACAAAAAAGAGGATAAAAGATTGAGGCTGCAGCTGGACGGGGTTGAAAATGGGGGATCGAAAGGCAAAGTCAATTGGGGTTATTTAGCAAGTACCCATCCCCATTACACCCCTCCTCAAGTATATTAACACCCCATCTCATGGCCATTTGAAACAAGAGTAGATTTCAAAATATAGATGGCACAAGATTCTCAGTTACATGCAGACTTCAAGTGTCCCCTCTCTGGCTTTGGTTTGTAATTGGAGAGACAAGGATCTCATGATCGTGTCCATACACTATGACGACAGAGACATTCTAATTGTTAGTAAAGATATTCTGTATTTACTGTATAGTACGTATAATACAGCAGACTTCCATGGTTATTAGTAACATCCCATTGTATATAGGAAGTCAGCCTACTTGCCTTATCAATTATCATACACAGGGCCATATATGTATTCGAATGGTATGATCACTGGGGAGGCAAGCGCTCCAGTTGTTCCCTCTCTTTTTTGTGCAGAACATGGTATCAGAGCCATCCCACTCTTCCCATCTTTGATCCAGCTGTCCAGATCTCTTCAAGCCGACGGCAGCTTCCTCAAGAGCAGCTCACTCTACACAGCCTTTAAGACAATCGGATCTGAAACTGCTAGATTAACTAGCACCAGTGATCCAGTTCATTACTGATATTATAAAAGGAAAAGGCTGCACATGTAAAGGAGGGTCGCTCCTAAACCTTCCCCAAGACAAAAGATGGCAAGCCAAGGCCTGCCATGGGAGCTAAGAAAAGAAAACCATAACACAAGGGGTTCATACTGTTGCACTGGCTGCGAGGCGGAGGCCCTGCTAATGTCAGCATATGTTAGCACACTTTCACACATGCAGTACACCCATCCATGGTTGTTTGAAGCCCTGGTCGCACCTGTATCATCTGTTTCAATATTCTGAATTGTTCTTGCCTAATAGCCACCATGATGTTCATTGCCAAAATTTCTGAGATGGCTATTTAGCTGATAAGCTAGTATCCAGTCTGGGTTGCTATACTATTGGGAAAAGCATTTTAATCCCACACCAGGTATTCATAAGCCACTTCATGCATATATCAGTTGTGGGCCTCTCCACCTAATGATTTTGGGTGGGCAGCTTGGATCAGTTATCTGGTATCCAAGCCACATGAACTCCTTGGCTATTGCAGTTTCACTTTCAATAAGTACTAACACTGATAATCATGCTTTAAAATTGTTCATTGTGCTGGTATATTCATGTTGATGATTGATGGTCACATGTCTGTGCAATCATGATAATAATCTTTCGATGAAGCTCTCGTGGTGATGATTTTAGAATATTGACAATGAACATATGATGGCAATGATCATGTGATAATGATCACAATGTTTTTTTCATCATAGATGACTGTATGATGAAATGTTTTTTTTTCATCATAGATGTCTGCAATTACATGATGATATGGCCAAGATTAGGAAGTATAATAGTGATTTCTGAGTATGTTATAATGTGGATCATGGTGATCTTGATCATGACTATACTGTTCAAGATGATAAAGATCACAACTCCATGGGAATAAGGACTATATAGATCATGATGACAATATCTACATGATCTCTTGATTACAATGGCCATGTATCATAATCACAACGCTCATAGGATAATATAATGATGACGATCATCATCATTGCAATGTTCTTAGTGGATAATCATTAGTTACCACTATGATGCCGGTAGTTCATATGTTTTCTCAACAGTGGTTACTGGATGATGATAATATTCATATGAAAATGTTGATTGTGAGAATTATGATGCCTACTAATTGTTGGATTCTTGCTCAGGCCTTCAGCTTGGTCTAAGTATGCTAAAGGTACAATTTAACAAGTCCCAAACAAACTTCCATGGGTTCATGATCCTTTATCTTTAAATTTTGTATCTTGCAGTGGACAATTTCTCCCAATGTCCATTATGCATGCAATACAAGACTTGGTCAAATCCACTTGAAAAGAAAGTTCCAGAGAACTCACTTGAAAAGAGATTCGTGCCATGACTTGTCCAAATAGAATACATATGGTAGATCAAGATCCTTCAATGTGGTGTTCTGATCAACTTTACACCTGTCAGTTGATCTTCCCAGTGATGAACCTTTTAAATCATAACGACGATGAATCCGCAGTTCTGTGCAGAACATGTTCCCCATAACTACAAATCGAACCTGCAGATCAGAAGGATAAAGCTGAGGAAAATTTGATTACTAGTGACACGAATAAGTTATCAACAATGAAAATACCTTTCGCCTGCCCTTTAGTGTTATACGGTGGAGCCCAAAGAATTTTGTAATAAGGGTGTTTTCATAAGCACCCACATGATCATAATAATCAGGAAGCATTTTCAACAGAACCTGCAAAAGAAGAAAATAAATACACAATAACAAACCTTCCAAAATAATTCACAAAGTGAAGTCAATCTATCTCCATACCAAAAAGACATAGTCCATGAGATTCTAAAATCTAATTTTTTTGGGTGGTCTTAGTGATAAGTATGAAGCTTTGCGGGAAACATCCTGAACATGGACCCCACTCCCTCTCTTGAGGAGATGTCCTTCAAAGTTCACAGTAGAGAACAATTTTGACAGTTCAGAGGCAGCAATCCTGTTGTCGGAGAGATCTATCCTCTTGTAGTGAAAAGAAGTGTGGACATTGTAGCCACACTAAATCATGAATCTGATTCTAGCTGGGGAAAATATTGGTAAAAAAACACCCGCCAAGTTTAGAAGTGCAGAGGGGACAGAAAGCTCAAAGCAATGTTTCCATCACTCAGCCCTCTGCTCCTTTCAGTGAATCTACACAGAAGGGTCTATGTCCATCATGTTAGTGGTGCTCTTCATTTCTGATATTGCAACACCCGAATGGATCCTTAGCTTTACAGTGCCTCCTAGCCCACTATTTCTTTCAGTCACTCAAGTACACATCATGTTGCACCTGATCCCCTCATGGTTGTAGGTTTCGCCCGAAACCGACGCTGAAACGTGTCGTTTTCGGCCTTGGGCGACACGAAACGGGACCAGAGCACTGTTCCGGTTTGTGACTTTAAAAAAATAATATTTTAATGGTTTTGGGCGAAACCCAAAACCAGTATCCCCCGGTGTCGGCCCGAAACCGCCGACACCAGGCGAAACCAGACGAGATCTGAGGCAGAGAGGGGGGAGAAGGATGAGGAAGTCAGTTTCAGTTTTGGCCGAAACCGTCTGAAACCTATAAAAGACCACCAAAAAATGTAAAAAAACTCAAATAAATCTGAAAAATATAAAAAATCATCACAACAAAAAAAAAAAAACAGTGGACATGCATATAAGATTGAAAACAAATTGGATTAAGTGATAGATATATGTGGGTGACATGTTAATGGAATATTAGATGCATAAAGATTTGTAAGTAGAATGACATGAAAGACAATTAGGAGCATGCTTGGAACCTAAAACAGTCAAACATATGTACTTATTGTTGGAATGTGGAGCCCTAACTCTCAAATGTGCGCCCTCGCACGCGGATCGACTTGCGCTTTTGTTTATAACTCAAAGCCGAACCCTCCCCCCCCAAACTCCCTGCGGCACTGCCCCCCCCCCTCCAACCCTCAAATCAGAAACCAACAGCCCCCCCCCCCCCTTGCGCCCCTGCCCCTCCTCCCACCTGTGGCACCCCCCCTTCTGCCTCAGATCTCAGATCTGAGAGGCTCACAGGTTTCGCCCAGTGTCGGCGGTTTCAGGCCGACACCAGGCGATACCAGTTTCGGGTTTTGCCCGAAACTATTAAAATATTATTTTTTAAAAAGTCTCGGACCGGAACAGTGTTCCGGTCCGGTTTCGTGTTGCCCAAGGCCGAAACCGACATATTTCAGCATGTCGGTTTCGGTTTCCGGTGAAACCTACAACCATGATCTGGATCTCCCCCATGTTTTTGAATTGAAATGGATAGTAATTACATGTGATTATACAAAATCCCAGCTGATCCCCCCCCCCCAATCCATTCCCATGACCTCGGCCAATCTAATCCGATTCCGGATAGGGATTGGGATCAGGAGATCCAATCCGGATTCCGGAATTCCTTGCATTAGTAGGCCAGGTCCAAAACACAAAAACATAAACTAAGAGTACCAAAGTCATGAGAGAATCCATGAGATTAATAGATTTTCCTTTTCTCAAAAAGAGGTGGTTTAACCTAAGGGTAAACAAGAGATTTCCTTTCATGGGTGTTGGACCCCAGAAATTTTAAAAAAAAATTGTTGTCCTTCATATACAAGCAGGTTCCAGCAAAAATAAAGTAATTATATATGCTCTAGCATCCAGAAGAAGCAAAAGAGGGGGAAAAAACCACTATGGCATTCTTATAGTGGAGTTTTAGAAGAAGGAAAGAAGAAACCCCACAGGGCATTCTGCTGGTGGGGTTCAAGGGAGGAAGGGGGGCTGGCCCCACTTCCCATGAAGAAATCCCACTAGGACATTCTCCCAGTAGGATTTTAAAAGAAAGAGGGGTAGGCCCCACCTCTTACCTTCTCCGATGGAAAGAGAAGAGAAGGGAATAGAAGAAAGTCACTGGGACATTCTCTCGATGGGATTCAAGAGGAGGGGACGAGGGGGCAGACCTCACTTTCCATGTACAAATTTTCACCAGGACATTTTCCCAATGGGTTTAAAAGAAGAGAGGGGCAGGCCCAATCTTTACCTCTTCCAATAGAAAGAAGAAAGGGAGAAGAAAGAAGAAAACCCCACTAGTGCATACTCTTGATGGGGTTTTAGAAGAAGACGAGAAGAGAAACTCCACCGGTGCATGCTCTTGATGGGGATTGTGAGTGAAAACCCCAACTAGGGCATTCTCCCAGTGGGGGTTAAGAGAGAAAGGAAGAGATACCATCGCTGCTCCCTTGCTATCTCCTGGCTCCTATAAATAGGAGGCTTCCCCTTCATTTCCATGGTGAACAAGAAGTACAAGCTCGGCCAGCACAAGGAAGAAGCACTTAGATCCAAGCTAGCAAGAAGCAAAGAAAGAGGGAAGAAGAAGAAACTTGGAAGATCAGCTCTTAAGGGAAGACAAAGGGGAGATCAGCAATTACATAAAATCCGAGTTTGACTTATAAGCCCTGTTAACTTCATCTTGTGAACTGTACACAAGTATAAGCATGTATGAACATACAAGAACATGTAGAGCTAACAAGAAAATTGAAACAAGATAACTCTCAACATGGGAGAAGTCTCTTTGGAGAATCTATTATTATGAATGACATATATTTGCAGTTATACCCCAACATCTGAACCTTTTTTATTTGTAGTTATACCCTACATCTTCTAAAACTGTTCACATACCTGTAGAGCTATCTAAAACAAAAATAAAGAAATAAGAATGAATAATAAATCACTGTCAAAGAGAATTCCCAGAATAAAAACATAAAGGCCATGAAATGCTTTAATAGAGATTGAATTGCTGTCATGTCCTGCACTTTCAAGAAATTACCAATATAACCATCAAATCTTAAGAAAGGGTAAATTAAAGGTAAATAAAAAGAACAAATAATAAACTCCTACAAACTAAAAGAGGGTAAAAGAACAAAGAAAACCAATCATCATCCTGCAAAAATAATAATGACAAGCCTAAGCCCAAGCTCATGCGGTTTTCTTGGAACTTCGTTCTGTTCAAAAATTATTATAATCATATCCTTTTGGACATCATGTGGTGGTCAATCAAGGGTGTTCATTTGTTGGGCCGATGTAAATTAACGCTAACCAATATTGATGGGGAGAGGTAAAGGACATGAATCTATGGTCATCAACCTGATTCAAAATACAAACACACATTCGCCAAGTGTTTACACCAAACCTTTAGAGTACCCACTATCTAAATGGTGACTGGAATGTAACACACATAAATAAACCCAAAACAACAAATAAATAAAATCATGTGAGATTTTTCTCACAAAACAATGGGTCAGTCAAACCCATGGTTAAATGGATGGGAAGTAACACCAGGTCACAGTGATGGCATATCCACAATGTTTTCCATTTATGAGAGGCATATTTGACAACATTTTAGCAACAATGGCAGATTTGCCATTTTTTCTGTATCAATGGTTTCTGTGCAAAAAAAAAAAACACAAAAGAATAAGACCCTCAAAAGTTACAAAATCTGGCACCATATTCTTGTTTATGCTTCTTATTTGGACCATTCTACATGCAACACCAGACATTCAGATCACTATCTCACATGGGGAAGAAATCCAACCTTCAGTTCTGACTTCTTCAGTGTCTTTATAACAAACCTCTCATCTTGTGAGAGATAAAATATACTGCCACTTTTGCCTGGAGAAGAAAGCTCCTTCAGACTGTCGCCATCACAAATAGACATCATGTAATCAGCTGCATCTAATTTGAACATCTCACGGAGATTCCTGAAAGAATACATTTTTAATAAATCGGCAACCAATGTATTCACTTGTAAGAAAAAATCAATTTAGATATAAATATACATAAATACAAATAAACATATATATGTATATACATAAAGTTTTGCTCTAACCAAGAAGCCTTTCTGGATATCTATAGCCGCTTGTAGGAAAGCCAGATTAATTAAAAAAAGAATCTAAGGACGGAAAAAAGTGTTTTTATGAAGGATCAAATCAGAAGATAAGAAGAACAAATTATGGGACAATGTTTCATTAATAAAACTCATGGAGCGGGCATCATCAACGAACTTAATCTAACACATAACCATAAAGGAAGCTGTGGAAAAGTATGGCAATGTCGATACTGGAGAGCTCTAAAAGGAAGCGGCTTTGGAAAAGTATTCAATGTCCATATAGAACACACCTCCATGGCCCACCATGTTGTTTCAAATTACCACTTATTTTTTTCTATCAATTTATTTTCCTCTCTAACTGTAGGCCAAAATTTTCAAGTACTATTATCGAAGGAACGCCCATCTCCCAATGTTCACTATGCAAACAACTTTTCCTACTATTTGGCAATGTGAGTCACTAGTTAGAGAACCTAGTTGTGAACAAAAAAGCAAGATATTCCATTGTTGGATGCGGAAAATAAATTTTATATATGGCATTTCATTTGATTTGATTTTTATTTTGTTGCGGGGCGTGCCAATCTGCCAATCAGACAGAATTTATAATCCGCTCGATGCGGGGAAATTTTGTCCATTTATTGGACGAGTGCGCCTATTATTACTTTAAACACATTTGTTCCTCGTGTTTTATTTTATCCGGCAATTAGGGTTTTGTGTACTGAACCTTTTTTCCATCGACCGGAATCGATGTTAATTTACATCAGATTAAATCCTCAATGTTGATTTACATCAGATTAAACCCGAACACCCTTGATAGTAAAGTCGAGGTTTACATTTTTATAGAAAATAAGAACACAGTGAATTTGTTTTATCATACGAAATATATCTTTAAAAAAATAAAAAAAGGGGGGCATGGACTCTATTTGTGAGTTTAGCATGCACTTTTGGGCATAAACACAAGACTTTATTTAACATTTGAACGGGTTGTGTCTTGAGCAGAGTTTCTGCACAAAGATACACACATGAACATATTGGATGAGTATATGGTCATACTTTGGACAGAGTCTCCGTATGGACAGTTTTCCCATAGAAGTACGCACATATGAACATATATATTCTGAACATATGAGTATGCATTGGGCAGAGTCTCCTTATGGAGGCATGCACATATAAACACAAACATTTTTACCCTCGTAGAGTCTAGCTCGACATGAGGGAAATAACATGAACATGTTTAAATGTTTATACCCATGGAGACTAACTCGACATGAAAACATTTTGAACATGAGAATATTTTTCATCCATGGAGACTTGCTCGACATGGAGAATAAACATAGTGATGTTTAAATATTTTATACCCATGGAGACTAACTCAACATGGAAAATATTTAAACATCGGAACACATGAACATATGACATTTTCATCTCCATGGAGACTCGCTCAACATGGAGATATAAACATGTATATTTAGATTTTAAAACCCCCCCATGGAGTCTAGCTTGACATGGGGGGGGGGGGGGGGGGGGGGGGGGGGGGGGGGGGGGGGGTTGCATTTTGCAGTCGGAGGGGGACGACCTTGAATTGCCGAGGGAAAATACCTTCACACCGAACACGAGCAAGATTTTCTTCAGCAGGATCTTCTTCCTTCAATAGCCCCTTCAAAATCTTCTTCCGAAAGTTTTCCCTCCTTTTTTCTTGCCCCACCTCGACGACCCCTTTGGCCGTCCAGCTACATGGGGTATTTATAGGGGTTTCCCCTGTTTACATGAGGGGAACAAGAGAGAGAGATACCCAAAGAGGGGTCTTTCCGATTAAGGACCCTTCCTTAACCGAAGAGGGGTCTCTCCGGTTAAGGTTTTCCTTACCCGGAGAGACCTCCTCCTTTTTCTTTTTTAATGGCCCCAATGGCAAGTTTTGGGGTCCAACATCCATACACCTTTTCCTGATATTTGCAGGACAACACTACCAGGTTGACAATTAAAGCCAGGATGTTTCAAGTTCCCAGCATCCAGTTGCCCGAAGACTTAAAATGAGAATTTTCATCTTAGACATAGATAAAAACAAAGTATAACCAGTGAAGTTCCTTGGGATAAGAAAACCAAAAGAACAAACAAGACTAAGGATCATTACCTGAAAACCATAGGGCAGTAATCCTTCCAAAAGAATCCAACAGAATAATGTGGTGGCGTAAATTGAGAACCACTCCGTGGAAAATACATTCTTATTCTAGCACGAGGTCCAAAGTCAGATGAACGAACTTCACGCATGGGAACAGGAGTGATCTTTCCAACAGTGTATCTGTGGACTTAAACTGTGTTAGTGTATCATTAGGTAGAATTAATAAGAGAAGGTGCCCCAAAAGAAAACCAGACTATAAATGTATATATGTCCTCATACAGAATAAGTCTACATCATGTTGTTTCATAGAGAGGTTCTCTGCATAAAATTAAGCAATAACAAGAAATGTAAACCAAGAATTGATGTTATTCAGGTTAATGCAGTTGATGATGTTTTATGGAATCACTAGGGCTAAGGCAATGAGTCATGTAATCACATGCATAATCAACCTAAATGATCTATATCGAGTTCGGTCAGTGTCAGCTTGGATCATTTGAAGCCTAGCCCAGTACGGTTTGGCAGTTTTCTATCATCACATATTCTTTTTTATATTTTTAAATATTTAATATGCCTTCGTTTCTCTTTTTCAGAAAAGAAAATTGTCCCTTCTTAGTCTCTTCTTCTCCCGTCACCAACTCCCCACCTTGCGTCCTCTGCCTCTCGGCCCTCTCCTCCCTCTGTGGATAGGAAGACTTCTCCTGTGACAATGGCTCCAGAGCTGCCCTAGTGAGGCCAAAGGCACCAGGCTGCATCCGACAGCTCCACATGCTCCCCCCTAAGCTTGACCTCCCCATAGAGAAGGGAACCCAGCAGTTTGTCCTTTTTCCAAGCAACAGATGCTTATTGATCGAGGTTACCCAATTGAACATTAAGATGTGTTATGGGACAAATTGATGAAGGTCATCTGTTCATGTTTCACAGATCAATAGATGTTGATCCAGGTTAGCAGCTTTCCACCGGGATCAGCCAATGCCTATTCAATCTCAATTGGAGAAACCTTATTCCTGTTCTAATAAGAAAAAAGAAGAAAAACTGTTCAGCCTGCACTTTGGATCCGAGGATACAATCTGATTCTGCATTCCCACCCCCACCCACACAATTATCCCCTCCCTCAAATGTAGCTCTAAGAATTTTAGACAGTGTCAAAAAGGAGAAATTGACACATGATAGTTGATTAAAACCGAATGAGATGTATGCTAGGCAAAGACTCATGAATGCTTTAGACAAAAACTGGCACAGCACCTTTCAAGGGCAATCTAAACCTCATACTTAAGCCAAACCTGAGTGAGATCATTAGATCACTGGTAACCTGAATTCATGGATTCTTGACATGAAAACATCCCTCCACCCTATCTGATTTTCACAATTTCAGATAACACCAACAAGGTCAAATCCTACCTCAATATTCCAAATCTAAAGTTAAGTGAGATTCTCAGACACTGGTAGTTTAATTGCAATGAAAACCATCATATTTGGAACAATTTTGAATGGAGCATTGTGGTAGATTAAAACTTATTAATACAATACACTTGTTCTACACAGTTTTACCCAGTTTGTTTGAAACTTGGAAGCATTTTGAATGAAGCAGAATCAAGGACAATTTAAACCTGAATGCAATTGGCAAAAAATTAAGTTTAAACAGAAATTTCAGAAACTAGTTTCAAGAAGAACAAGTAAAGACGTCTCTTTTTCATATGATAATACCTTCTGCGAAAGATCTCAAAAAATGGAAACTGCAGAGAAGTGCACTCAGCATAATATATGAGAGATAGTCAAGCTTACATTGGATAGCAAAAATATGATGATAAAGAACAAATGTTGTAGAATTCAATATTACCTAATACCAAGCTGCAAGTTCAGCATTAGGTAATAGCTCTTGTCACCTTTAAGGATAGTCTTACATGGACCCCTTGCCTCTTTAGGCCGGAGCATCTGAAGCCAGTTTATTCCACCTGGTATCCCACATGTAGGATTTCTGATATATTCCATGATCAAGACTCCTTGTGCATATTCCCGTTCATAAACAGGTACATTGTGATCCTCAGATGAACTTGAGTACCCACTGGAATAGTCCTGTGATGGAATACCACTAAAAAGGTCACCAGGAACCCATAAGCTATCAGATGCATTTCTATGTGATATTCGACCTGAACACTTGAGGAAGCTGCTGATAGGCCACTTATAATAAATATTGCTTGCAGGCTTGTGTTTGTTATCACTAAATGAATATTGAGATGTTGAATGGAAGTGCACACCTTGTATTCCATCAATGGATTTTAGAGAGTCGTACCAATTTGTTAGAACTGGATGTTTGCTTCCAGAAGGATAAAAGACTCCATGACCATCCTTTAACCCCCTACTCCATGTTCCGAAATAGAATGACCCATCACCAAACTTGTAACAACCCGATCCATGTTTCAACCCATCCAACCAGATTCCATCAAACAGATCACCATTTGCCCATTTCATAACTCCTCTGCCACACATTTTTCCAGCCTTCCAGTTACCAAAATACATATTTCCATTATCCCACACATATTTGCCCACGCCTTCCTGCACTCCTTCTCTCCATAAGCCTTCATAAGTATCAGAGTTATGATATCTTTTTGTTCCAAGACCATGCTGGATGTTCATCCGCCAGGATCCTTCATAAACAGAGCCATCAGCACCAGTTAAGGCGCCAGATCCATGAAGGAAACCGCCACAAAGGTCACCTTCATATTTTGCCCCTGATGGCCAACAAATCTTTCCTTTCCCAGACATTCTGCTTCTCTCCCATTCACCTTCAAAAACTGTTCCATCTAACCATACATACTTGCCTTTGCCATGAGGAAGCAAGCCTTGAAATTCACCAATATAAATATCTCCATTCGATAACACCTCCTCAAGATTCCTAGCACATAGATGATTAAGGAACATTTTCAGTGGAAAAATAGGTATCTCCTTGATTACAATGAAATAAACTTCCCCGTTCTAGGTGTGCTCTCAGATAGTCAAAGAAGTAAGCATCAATATCACAAAATGAATTAAAAGAACAACAGATATGATTATAAAATCACCTTTCAATGTTTTCCATAGATCATTCTAGCATCGGGATGATGAAGATCCTCCTACGTTTCCTAGTTAAACAATGATTGATGATGAAAAATCATTGCCCGCTGGAAAAACAGTTGGCTGTGGAAATTTAGATAATCTTTCTGCAAGTATGTTACAGAGAACTAACAGTAAGCAACCTTTTTGTAGGATATGTTTTCACAGACAAAATGTACAAAACAACACAGAATGTAAATATAAAGGGTGAACACTCAGGGATATGATAAAGAAACTGAGGAATCTAGAAAAGATGCATCTAGAAAAAACAGCAGGCTCATAAAGAAAGAGACATTAGCCAAATTGAAAAGGAATGATGATTTTTTTAATGCAACATAAATCCAGTATCACATTATACAAAGTGCTTTCACACTAATATGTGCATAAAACAACAATAAACTTATCCTATGGTGAACTAACACATAAGACACAGAGAAGGATGTGACAACAAATTCACCACAATGGCATGCAGAACTTTGCAGAAAGATGCCTTCACAACTAGGCACTCAATGACATCGAATGAATGAAATTCTAAGATTTTCTAGGAAAGCTTCAGGGCATGTTCCCTGGTTGAGGATAACACCTTGAGGGGTGTCAAAGAGATGTTGCAATTCAACTGTTGCCTCAGAAAACATAACATATCACTTTGTCAAACTAGCCTGCTCTCTCTCTCGATAGAGTCTTTTCATTCAAGGAGAACCATTGAGATTTTCATCTTGGATATAACATTTGACAAACCTTTTCCTACCTAAATTCTTTGATCTTTCCTTATATAGACGGTTGCAAGTTTGTGGAAAAAGTTTTATGCTGTTGGCGATAATGAACCCCCTAGAGCTTTAAAGAGAAAACAAGCTCAGTTTATCCTATTTTCATGCTGAAGCATGTAAGGAAGTGAATGTCAATTAGTTTACAGAAGTAAGTTAATATATCCGGGATGGTGGAACATGATATCCGCTCTTTTGTGGATGAGCTTTGTGCAGTGGCTGGATTTCACTTGCAAAAAGATTCTTGCCCTAGAAAAAACATATCTCGAATTTTTTTTTTCCTGTTGCAAGGTTTCATTTGCCATCTAATCTTACCTTGTGCCTCCCACACATTCTTTGCTCTCGAGGCCTCCCAGAAATCGTAAAATGTCTGTCTTATTGGTTAGACAGGCATTCTACTTCCTATTTGCTGTGGAAATAGCACAACTAGAGAGCACAGAGAAAATGTCAAAAGTCAGCAGATACATCGTTATACGAAACGCAGCCAGGCAGCAGAGTTCAGAAGGCATGAGAAATGCATCGGGAAAATGACGTTTTGTCACTAGCAAAGATTATCTTTACGAATTACGACGATATTGCAGCTATCTCATTTCTATTTCCCCATTTTTTGTGGTTGATCGCGTCACAATTTAGCACGCTCGTAGAAAATGAAGTCGTTCATTCCCCCGATCCGTTTGATGAGTGTCGGAAGAAAGTCTTCCTTTTTAGGGGAACGAATAGCGAAGAACACCAGATACTCCTCTAACGAGAAAAATGTGGACAGACAGAGAGCTGACCGGACCATTGGCCTCAATTCTAATTTCTACCAGCCCGTGGTTTCAAACCGGAATTTAAGCGCAGAAATGTCAAATTGTGCGGATGCCCAGCACGAAGAAATGGAGAAAGAGGTAGAACTGTAGAAGAAAGCCGCGAAAGCAGGCTATAGAAAAAGAACCTTTTTGCAGCAAATTCGCAGCGCCCGATGGCCAGTGCCACGCAGCCAAAATCTCCGTCGCGAAACTAGATCACTACAGAGCAGACGGCGAGAGAGAGAGAGAGAGACGGTGGAAGGAGGAAGGAGGTCAAATTGCCTCGGTGGGAAGGGAACGTGGCACGCTAGCGGCTGGCACAGAGAGAGAGAGAGAGAGACCCACTGATGCGACAGTCTTTAAGTCTACAAAAATTATTACAGCCCAGGGAAGAAACGGGGAGAGACGAGGGGCGGCGCGATGCCGCACCGACCCCAACCTCCTCGCACCGAACCAATCCCCCCACCCCCCACCGTTCAATCCATAATTCAGATCCCAACCTTCTTTGGCAAGCCAAAGGCTCAAAGCCACCGCACACACACACAGAGAGAACCCCAGCGGGCACGCACATCACCCGCCATTTCTTTAATAAAGAAACAAACACTCAAAACCAAACATTACCAGCACCTCATCGCCAGGGAAGAAGAAGCAGCAGAAGAAGAACTCGAACAAGATACCCAAGAATAAATAAAGAAAAAGGTCGCACGCACCACCCCCACGTCGGATTGGACTGTTGCCCCTTCAGACGCACTTATCCACTTCTCTTCCTCCGCCGTCCTCAGCGCCCCCGGCGGACGGGTGGCGGCCACCACCACCAAGTTTCAACTCAACTGATCAACTCCTCTCCCCTCCCTCTCCTCTTACAGCTTTCCTCATCCGCCCCACTCACCACTTCCTCTCCTCTCCTTCTCTATCCACCCATGCGCCTCTGATTCCCCCGTGTCTGCATAAACTCTGGTGCGGTCACACGACAGAGAACCTTCGAATATAAATATTGAGAAATCAAGGGAGGCGGGCAACAGCAGCAGCAGTGCAAAGTGGGAAAGCGGACAGAGAAGAAGCAGCACGGAGAATTTCGAGATGTCTCGTGTCTTCTCCCCACCCCGCGTTCCTTGTCTTCTTTCCCTTGCATGGCGTGGGGTTTGGCATCCCAGCCTCGCCCCACCACCCATTCTTGGAACTGCGCAGAGTGATAAAACCGTCAGCTTGATTAGTTGGGTGCACAACTTTAATTTTCCATTTTATTTATCATCTAATTAATAATTATTAAATTATATGATAAATTAATTAAAATTTTCTGATTGTAATAAGAAAGTTTTTACTATAACATAATTTAACGGATACTGTGAATGAGATCCTTAATTGTGCACCCAATTAATTAAAGATATGATATATATCTAATACATTCTAGTGTCACGCTAATCTAGTGCACCGCCCGCACCGCAAGAGAAGTGTAGGCGGGTGGGACAAGGCATGTGGCCAACAGGTTGCACCACTCGGCAGCTCCACGTCTCCACGCCTCACCACTCCCCACTATTGCTCGGGATTAAAAGATTGTTCGAACAAAGACAACTGTACGTGTTTGGGCTGTTGAGATAAGAACGCATATGCCCTTCTTCCATATTCACCTGCAAGAACAGCGGCAAAGTTCCATTTGATCTCTTTTTTTTTTCTCTACCCCACTTTTTATCCTCCTGCTTTTTGTGAAGAGATCGAGTAGTTGAATTGTCGCACGTCGTAAACCTCATGTACGTACGTGACTACGTGAGTGAGATCTTATGTCAATCTTGTGGATTTGAGTTGGATCATGTCTACTAAAGATCACTTCATCATATAGTTTGATTTGAGTGGATTTTTGAGTCAAGAGTATTATGCTTATATTTTATCGAATTAAGTCAAATCAAGTGGAATCTGGAAAAGTTTACGGTGTTGACCAGGCAGGTCGACACCTTTCATTAGGTGGGGAGGCTTAATTATGTTCTATGCAAGAGATTTCTCTACGAGATTTTGAGCTTGGTGTTAGGATAGATGTTTCTTCCCCATTTCACTCAGTTACTAACAAGCAAAAAAACTTCAAGTTAGATTGGAGATGAACCTTTTGACTAATAAAAAAGGAATTGGCATCTTACATAATTGGAGTGGTACCAAATTTTTGACTTGGGCAGCATTTGGCATTATTATCAGTTGGTGAGAATGTTGTGGTTCGTGGTTTAAGAGGTGTACCGGAGGCAAAAACCTATGTGCTGATGCAGCTGGAAGAACAATTCTAAAAAAATTTAGAAATACTTATTGCACTTGTAAAAGTATAATAAGTACACATTTTTTTATTAATTATTGGATGGATTAACTAATAAAGAGCTATAAAATATATATATTATTACACTTTTACAAGTACAATAAATATTTCTCATTTTCAAAGGTTTGACATCTCTAGTCTCCTCCAAATAATGTCACCAAGTACAGTTTTTTAATGTTATTTCTGTCATCACAAAGTATATAATCAGTAGTCAACAGAGGCTAGTTGACAATGGTGAGTCCCTTATTATCTTTGTTCTCCTTTTGTGGTGGAAATTTTTCTCTACCTCTTTTTTTTAATTCCTCTCTCTTTTTTTCTTTTGGGTCCATCAAAATCCTCAAGCCACCAAATGCGGAGAAGACTTTGGACCGAGAGGACCGAGCTCAAGAAGTGCTCTTATGACGGATTTGATCATGGAAGAAGAAGTCACCTTGGTTGCCAAGGAAGCCGTCACTGGCCCATTTCTTTGTTTTGACAGGATGTATCAAGACCAGTGACTCCCGACTAAATAAGAGGTCTTGCACTTTGGTGATCGGTCATGATTTCAGATTAAACATCTCATGTGAATCCAAATAAAAGAACTCTGAAAACTATAGCGCTTTACATTAATTTTATCTGACCCTTCGGTTCCATGCTGATTTTACCTAATATGTCTCAAAATTAAGAGGGCAACAGAAAACAAAGGTTTAGTTGCCAAGTATGGACCGCGCCGTTTTTTTTTTTTCTTTCTTTTTTACTTTATCTCTCACGTCCGGTGTATCTAAGAGGTCTAAATGGTGTTTAATTCAGATAAAATTTTACACATAAACTAATTAAGAGATGATAAAAATTATAATACTTTTAGTTTAATTTTTTAAATTAATTTTTCGTCAAGTAAAAATTATCTCAAAAATTATTAGGTCGATTTAATCTCAACATCTATGCATCAATAACTCATGATATTTATATTTTTAGAATCAATATATTTTTCTAGTAATTATGATGACTTCATATTTGACTTCATTTTTGGAACCAAATGTCGTCCCATTAAAGTGCACAGAGGGTTCGTCATATCGCGACAAACCCTGTGTGCACTTAAGGAGTTTAAATAGTGTCTAATTGAGATGAAATTTTATACATAAACTAATTAAGAGATGATACAAATTATAGTAATTTTAATTTAATTTTTTTAATTAATTTTTCGTCAAGTAAAAATTATTTCAAAAATCATTAGGTCGACTTAATCTCAATATCTATGCATCAATAATTCATGATATTTTATATTTTTAGAATCAGTATATTTTTCTAGTAATTATGATGACTTCAGATTTGACTTTATTTTTAGAACCAAATGTCATCCTGTTGAAGTGCACAGAGGGTTCGCCGTACCGCGGCAAAACCCTGTGTGCGAGTCTAAATGGTGTCTAATTGAGATGAAATTTTAAACATAAACTAATTAAGAGATGATACAAATTATAATAATTATAGTTTATTTTTTTTAATTATTTTTTTATTAAGTAAAAATTGTCTCAACAATTAGTAGGTCGACTTAATCTCAACATCTTTGCATTAATAATTCTTGATATTTTATATTTTAAAATCAGTATATTTTTTATGGAAGTTATATCCCCTACTACAAGGGTTTTGTGGACATATATATTCAGCATGATGAGGAAGATTAGGTAAGAACTTGTTAAATGTTCTTAGTTACATGTTAAGGAAGATGATATTAATTTGTAATTTTTCATGCATATAGCCAAGGAAATAGTTAGAAAAGAAAGTTGAACCTTTCAAAAAAAAAATGATGAATGTGAGGACGACGATATGAGTATTGTATTTGGCTTGTAAGAGTTAATGATTATATCCTTAATATTAGATGAACACTAAATGATTGTGTCATGATTTTGGTATGATTGTATGTATCTTAAATGAATATTAAATAGTTGTGGTAGGTTGACTTAAATGATTAAATATAATTATTTATATTTTTCAACCTCTTTATGTGATGTTCTTATGTTTTACTCATTTTCTTTTGAAGTTTACTCATTTTAAATATTAACCAAGTCACAAAACTAAAAAAATAAATCAAACAATCTATTTTCAACCGTACCTCAGCGGTACGGTATGTACCTTCTCATGGAGAATGTGGTACGGCCGATCCAGGCGATACGGCAAACCTTGGTGTCAAACAATGATCTAATAGTTAACCTTTTATATACATTGGGATTATAAAGTCAAGGGTTCAAAATATCACAAAGGAATAAACTTAGGGAGAATTTATAAAATATAATATAATCATATACTCTCTTTCCAAAAGAAAAGAGTCCACTAATATCAAGCTTTTACAAGTTTTGACTTGTCACAGGGTTAGTAATACACAGCAGCTGGCACCACAATAACTTTTGATAGCACTCCTGCCTCCGCCTGGCAATTACGTCTCCCCTCATGTGCTGTGGTGTTCAGTCATTGTCATGTGCTTTCTTTTTCCTCCCCTTTTTTTTGTTTGAAGTTGAGTTTACAAATATTTCTAACCATATGTAATATGTTTCCCTGACTTGAATTTTCATGGGCTGTCAAATTCACAATTAGGAGAGCTTGGAAAAACCTGAGAAAAAATGTTGACTGAATTGGGTGATATAGATGGATTATTATCTCAACCATCAAACAGCCCATATGACATTAATTAATTAGTTGGGAAAAGCCAATTGTTACCAACAGCAACAATCAACATGAGCTTGGGAAAGCCATCGTTGTAGGGCTCAATGATATTATTGGTTCATTAATTGTGAAGCAATGGAATTGTTTGATGGTTAGAATGATAATCCATCTTGATCACACAATTCAATCTCTTGATATTTTTCTTCCTTTTTATCCTTGGTTTTTTTTCATAGGATAACATAGGCTCTTTTCATTTTACTTTAAAGTTTTTCCTAGCTATTTGGTTGATAGACTACGGAGTAATGCTTCATGCATAGATGAATATAATTTAGGTCCAGTGGAGTCGAGTAAATCCCACTAGATTTTTAAATTTTTATTAAAGAACTTAAAATTTTCTATTAAGTTAATTTTAGTTGGAATTTTTTTAAAAAGAAGTGACCTCATTAGATTACAAATAAAATTTATAAATACACTTTAATTTTTAGAATGATCCTACTAAATAAATTTTCTGAATTCGTCACTGGATGATACGCAGCATGCAGGCCAATATACCTCATCTGTGAGCAGCATGAATTTTCTAAAGAATCAAAAGATTCACTAGTGATAGCAGAAGAATATATAGCATGCCGATTATAACCAAAAGATAGATAAATAAACAAATAAATGTAGTAGTACAAACATGCCATGCGTACGTGTAATCATAACTTCAGTAGTATCCAGCTGCCAGTGCGCCCTCGCCATGCACATCCCTTTCAAACACGGTGTGCTGCTACAACGCTGCCGGTGGTCCATGCATGAGGGAGAGAGAGAGAGAGAGAGAGAGAGAGAGACGGCCACTAACATACACCGCTCGATAACAAGCCATCGGCGAAGAGACAAAGGTATGAACACAATTAAGGGAGCACAGTGACACGGCGTGGAAGGAGGAGGGCGAAGGCCTTCTCTCTCCCTTTCATAACGAGACCAAGATGGTCGATGCCGGTTCTCCATGCAGACCTTGTGCTGCTGCTTTGGACATCAGAGGATGATGCCGGTGTTGGAGCTGCCCACCAGAATACGCTTTGTCATCGATCGTTCACATCCGTGGTCGGCCCGCGGAACGACAGAGATGGCGCATTACTCGCACATTAATGGAAAAGGGCAAACAGAAAGGAGAAGAGTGGACAGTGATGGCCTGGGAAGAGTGGAGGAAGGAGATGTGGCCATCCGCATCCCCCGCGGGTTACCCCAGCTTGATATGATATCTTCGGGACAACTTTTCCGCAGTAAATATATTTACCGCGTGCTTCTATTTTGTGTTGAGGGCGATCTCGGGTTTTTGTATTTTGTTTTTCTAAAATCGTCCGATGATATGGAGATTGTAAAAATGTACTGCTAGCACTCTTCTTTCTTTCAATATATGGATATGTAAAGAAAAACAAATTAAAGATCATGGGTCCTGGGATATTAATTGGGAGTCTCCGAAAAAATCTTCTAATATCTAAATCAATACGAGGCAAAAATGTAAAGTAGAAAAGGATGAGAGAATTCAAACTCCCTATTCACTAGATTTTGTGTAGATGTAGTTTATTTCTTTTTCGGGAGATCTCCAAGGATTGTAAAGTCTTAGCCTTCCTCTTATCGATCGGTTCCGCAATATTAGACACGATTAAGGCTAGACTGTGGGTTCAACTCTGAGAGAAAAGATCGTCTAAGATTCTGAGATCATGTTATGAGATATACGAGCTACAATTATAGATAATTATATTTAGACTCACATCTCTATCTTGATATTTTCACGTCCTTTGGAGAAAACCGCATCTTAATTGGGATTTGCTAACCATATCTTTAGGTAACAATCATAATTGATTTGGTCTCCTCATGGCCATCCTAATAATTTGCAGGATTGATCTTTATGATCATTAGCTAAGTTAGAGCAACCCGATACTAGGTCACCGGGCTAAGGACTTTCCCGAGCTATGATAGATCTCTAAACTACGATTCGACCGATATGGAGCCATGATCATATGTCGACTTTACTTAATTTCTATCTTTGCGTGTTCCCAAGACATCTCTTCGAGAGTTATTTGCTTGCCTAAGATATTCTCTTAAGGGCTCTTATCGAATTTGGGGGTCCAATCTCATAGACGGCAATATGGGACTCAATTGTGATTCTTGGATCATACTTATCATCTGAACTCTCTTTAAATGAATTACAGTTCAATAATTAGACTTTCACTAATTGAATCAGATTCAGCATATTAAATCTTGAGATTTAAATCAGATGGCTGAGATTTACTCTTTCCGGTGCATATACGATTTTAGAGCTTTGCACAACATGTTTTTAAGAAAAAAATCTAGAAAAATACAAATAATATAAAGTGCTATCAGTAAATTTTACTCGGCTGGGCTGTGAGTGTTTCCATGTGCACTAGACGGGAGGAGAGGCAGCTGTAGTATTGAAGGTACCGCATCAAGTGTCACCTGCCGTGATAAGAATATGGTAAGTGAAAGTTGAGACTGCCAAGGATGATTGATGCAAAGGTGCTACATCATGCGTTTGTCAGCTGCAACCAGATCAGATGGTCGTTGAGGTGACATAATTTGTCTGATGAGGTGTTAAACGTTCTGCTCAAAAAATTCTGATGTCGGTGTTGATTCCATGCATGTAAGTTGTAACCAAATCTATTACACGAAATTGAGTAATTATTTCAAGAAAATATATGAGTAAAATCATTGTTAACTTGTGACTATAAAACCTACTTTTGATTTGAAAACCATATTGAGACAAGAAAAGATATTAGTTCAAAAGAAATCGAGAAAAACTTATATTATATTGATTCGCCAAATCTATGTTAGCAGCTGCAACAAGAGTTTTCCTTCATAAAATGACCTCATGTCCCTTGAAAATTCCAATCTCTGACGATGACGACGACGAGGCAACATAAATGTGGAACTCCACATCACTAGATTCCGCAGAAAAGAGCCTACGGCTTCCGAAAGCCCGTTTCCACTATGTTATTTAGGGGTTGTTTATTGTGATGTGAAACACTATTTTTAAAACTATTAATTTTAATTGTTTTTTTTAATAAAAATACAATTAAAAGCATTTGATTTAAAATCACAGAATTTTTAGATAACAAGCTTTCTTTCAGAAAAGTCGTGATAGCTAAATTAGGTGCTACTACTGTATATGACACGGCCAACCGATCAAAAATAACAAGAAATTGGCATATTTTGCAACAAGAGAAAACTTTTTCATATCATCGAAGGGATGTGTCACCATCCCGCTAATATCTGCACTTACACGTTCACGGCGGATGCTGTGGGCAACCAGAAGTTTTCGAGAAGGAAGGCCCTAAAAATGGTGGATCAGTGCAACGAAGGGTATCTCGGCTTTCAAGAACGCGTCCCCTTATCCACATGGCAAAGGGCACCCAGACTTTATATGTCGGGATTCCTTGCTTCCAATACAAGAACTCTCGCCTTAGGCATGATAAATTCCAATAGAGCAGGGCCGCGAGTCGCAATGATCTGCGGCAGCTTCTAAAGTAATTATTTTGAAGTTCAAATTTATGTTTTAAAGTCCAAAATTATATTTTAGAATCTACCCACTATTAAAGCTTCAATCAATATTTTCAAACTATAAAGATAATATTTCAGATATTTTGTAACTTAAAATTTATATTTTAAAACTCAAGATTAATATTTTAAATTTTAATGTTTATTATTGAAACCCAATAGCCAACTGACACCTAACTTGATACCACACAAATGACCATGTCACTGCCCAAATACACTTGAACAAGTACAGTAAACTTTTCTCATTCCATTATAAACACACTACGAACTCTCATCTAACCTCTCGATTTCATACTAGAACAACGGTTCAGCTGTCCTACCTTTGCTTGCACTGTAACACTAAGAAACTCATTGATCCACCATCAAAGGACGTGTTTGGCAACATCATCACTTGAGAATTTATTTTGAGCTACGTATACTTAGTTTTAAATAATATGCAATACTTAAGTTTTAAAAGATTACATAATATTCCACCTTTTTGTCATCCCAACTTTAACCTCAGCCAGTCAGCCTCGAGGTTTCATTGACTACACACTACGAGACAACTGTATACTGCATAAATTGCTAGGTACGCTTCCCCCCCTAATGAGAAACATGTTGAAACCTAAAAGTCCTTCCGACTGAAAGCAATGCCAGACTCGATCTAATTTTTAGCAATGCCACTCGTTACTAGGGCAAGTTAAAACTGCTGCCTTCGCTTTATCCCTTTGTTATGTTTTGGGTGCGGTGAGTAGTTATAAACAGATCAATTATCAAACGAGTATTTAGTATTTACACTTCAATTCAAGAGTAATTCCAGAACCAGCAACGGTACAACTTGAATCATGGAGCAACGAAAATAAATGATTCTGGAAGCAGCATATAATCAACCCTTGGCTGTACATTAAAGCAACAAACGAATGTGACAGAAATATTTACATCTTCTCACAGTGCATAAGGCATTCACAAAGCCTTCAGGACGAGTTTGCCAGCAGTTCCGACACCTTTTGCTGCAGCTTTCACGATGGCCCGATGCCTATACAATCTGTACATTCAAAATAAAAAACTAAAACCATGAGAAAAGACATAACTCTAACTGGTTTTTGCTTGCCATTCCATTTGAATCGATGACTTCACTATAATTTTCCGGGCATACCATGTAAAAATGATCCTATCTTCTGTAATTCGATGCTCATGAACACAATGGGCTTTTCAGGGGAAACAAAAGCAGTTTTATTCCCAGATGCTTCTCATTTCCTTAAAATACCGTGAAAGGAGGGTTGGTAAAGCGCCATCTATGTTCATAGCTATGTCGAAATAGACATACAACTTTTCCTTTGTTAAAGGTAGTCTGCACTAAGTGGAGACTAAGATTAAATAAGAAATACTATGAAGTCTCTCTCCACTCAAACGCCTCAAGATTTTGAGTCGTGAGGTGCAACCTAGTAATTTTAATGTAGTATCAGAGCTCATATTTGTGAACCAGGCCCCACATCTCACATCTGCTACTGTCCATGTTATAGAGCTTATGTCAGCATGCATGTGATGAAGGATGCTAAGCATAAGCCCTTGTCAGGCAAACACTAAAATAAGAATATAATATAGAATTTCTCTCCACACAATACCTTAAGGTTTTGAGTCGGATGCCCAGCAAAATAATCACATGTTTCTACCTTATGTGGATTATGCAAACATAATACTACTGGACAGAAACTCACCCTGCTAAAGCAATTCCCCAAGTCGACAACGAGTACATCAATTTTCCAGCGTGCCACACTTTTTTCAACTTCCACCAATCATTAATATCATCCAAGGCCTTCGCCACAGCTGCAAGACAGTGACATCGAGTCAGTTCAAAACTTCATATACATGCCACATTCAGTACCCTGTATAGACACAGCAAAATGGAAAGAATTTGATAACATGCTGTTAGTGAAACCTGAACAGTGAAATCAAATTTCTAGGATAACTTTCTCTGAACAACAATTCTGGAGTAGAAACAACAAGACAATGACTGCCTGCAAAATATTGTACACTAATCATAACCATATGGTAACAACTCACAAATCTCTCTTTTGAAGAAATCACATCAGATCAGAACAAATTATATGTGATGGAAAAAAATTATGACCATGAACCCTTAAGTAGACTGTATAGAAATCTAGGCAACTGATTCCAAGAAAAAGCAGTAGCTTAAGAATGTGACCATGGGAACCAAGAAAATGCCATTAGTTTTACTATTAGCTTGTTTGAGGAAGCAGGCATACACCATAAACTCCCAGGTAGGTCTACAGACTTTGATGATAATGCTGATACCATTTTAACTAGAAGCTGAATTTGGCAGTAAACATATTCAGTCAGTAATTGAAGAGTCTGGCAACACTTTTATATCAATAGATTCCCAGGACTCCATTTTACAGAGACAAGAATGAGAGATTGGTGAATATATAGAATCACAGGTGGAAAATTCTTTCATGATATAGAGTATTAACTAAAACTACAGCAGGGGGAATTAATAGCATGAGAAAGCAAGTGAGAACACTTTGTATACAATCTAAAGGCTTGAGTACAGCACCATGGTTCATGCCACTGACTTGATGAGGGAAAGATTCCAAAGAGGTAATAGAAATTAAAATGCAATCCCATGGCCATGAGAAGTTTGTACCAATCTGGTACAATCCAGTAAACCATGGTGTATACCTCTGCAGCAAGGCAATTTATTTGCCTGAATGATCAGGCAGGGGACAACCCATGATTGTATTTCAGATATTTGACCCCAACACCCCTTGCATCTGCCAGTTAGACATCAAAGCTACTTTGTAAGGGGATAATTGCAACTTCACTCAGAATCCATTTGCAGGTTATCCAAGTCATCGAGCACAGATATCTTAAGCAAGGTTCAAAAACCCGGGGATCGGGATCGGATCGGTCGGCCCAAAACCGATCCGACCCGGCGATCCCGACCCCGGCTCGGCCGAGCCGGGCCGAGCCCGGCTGAGCCAGGGGTGGGTGGATCGGCCCATTATACAGGTGTATATCTTATACAGGCTGAGTTCAGGCCGAGTCCACTGCGATTTCAGGTCTTATTTACCTGAATATCATTTAAGTAAATGTTATTAGGTTTGACCACTTTCTAATTTCTTTTCAATTAAAAAGTGAAAAATCTCATGAGTTTAGATGATGATAGTTTAGGTTTGACCAAATCCTGAGAGGTCTCAAACAGACTAAGTGTTGTCAGTAGGAGAGTGGCTCCCTTGGAGAAGTCATATGCACGTTTGATTTTTTTTACCGGACTTTAGATTTTAGTGTTCCATATGGTTTATTTGAATTATCAAATTTTTAGATAGGCTAAATTATGAGAGATTAGAAAGTTAGCATTTCGCTAAAATCAACGAAATCGCGATTTTCTTCTTCGGTGGGAGAGTTGACTTTTTATTGGTAAGAGATATGATTTTTTTGATATTTTTATTAGATTCAAATGGGGGTACTTCCTTATTTACATGTAATATCTTAAGTAAATGTAATAACATTTACTTAAATGATATTCAGGTAAATAAGGCCTGAAATCGCAGTGGACTCAGCCTGAACTCAGCCTGGGATTGGCCTGACTCAGTCCATGACAAGGTTGAACAGGATCGGCCCGGATCGGGCCGGGCTCGGCGAGCCGGCCGAGCCCAGCCGAGCCGGTCCGATCCGCGTGCAAGGACCGGCTAGGTTACCCCGGCTCGGATCGGGAGACCCAAAACCGAGCCAACTCGGCCAATCCAATCCCGATCCGGCCGAGTTTTTGAACCATGATCTTAAGGACTGCATGAATCATTTGAGTCAGATCATGGAATGCAAAATCGCCAGAATCAGCCGTGAATCGGCCGATTCAGGATCGAATCAGTGGTTTGCGATCCAATTCTAGGGATAAGTCCCCCAGAATCCAAGGATTCCGGCTGAATTGGCTGGAATTGAGTTGAATCGGCTTCAATCGACAGGATCGACCATGGGTCGGTCCAGGCAATCGAAATTCAAATTTTAAGAGGGTCTGCCGGATCGAGCCCTTATCGTGCAAAATTGGCCAATCCATAGCCGATTCTGCCCAATAAGGGCTCAATCCGGCCCGATACAAGCCAGATCCGCCTTGAAGATCGGCTGTGTTTGCTAGTCTGCCCCCTCCCTCCTTTCGCACTTCCAGGGAAGCTGCAAGGGGGAAGGAGATCTCCCCCACGTCTGCCGCCTCCTCTTTTTCTTCTTCGTGTTCTTCTTCTTTGAAGGCTCCTTTGGAGTTTAGAGGGTTCTCCTCTTTAAGAGAGCTTAGAAAGGAGCTGAAAGAAGGCCAAGGGAGATCCTCTTGAGTAGATCTCAATAGATCTTATTCAAGCAAAGGAGAATTTTTCTTAGCGAGGAATAAATTTAAATTTCTGAAATTAAAAAGATAGAAAAATCATGCATATGTGTTTGATTTTGTTTCTATTAGTATTCTTAGATTATAAAAAGGATATTGGAGCTTTAGGAACCTATCGTTTGTAAATTATCGTTTGTAAATTAGACAAAATCCCCGAATCTCACCCTAATTAGGGTTTGAAATTTGGGGTTTTTGTTCTATTAGCGCAATTGGAGATCAATTAACTGTTCCAATCACTTAATTGACCTAATTGTATTTTTGTAACCGGACTGACCCATTCCGGTCGGTTCGGTTTGGAGGACCCCCTTGGTTCAATTCGATTTTGCATTGTCAAACCGATTGAACCGAATATATAATAAATATAATATATTGGATATTATTTCACAACAAAAACATGGCATAGTTGGTTGTGCGCCTCACTTTCACCATGGAGATCTTGGGTTCGAAACCTAGGAATCAAGGTTCAAAATCTCGGGGATCGGGATCGGATCGGTCGGCCCAAAACCGATCCGACCCGGCGATCCCGAGCCCGGCTCGGCCGATCCGGGCCGAGCCCGACCGGGTCTGGCCAAGCAAAAGGGGGGTGGATCGCCCCCCTTAAAAAAATTGAAAAAAAATTAGAAAAATATGAAAAAATAGGAAATATATGAACATTGTATTTATGAACTGAAATACATGAAAAAATGTATTTATTGGAATCGTACATTATATTGTGTGGACATAAGGTTTACATAATCTGTCCAAGACATATAATGTTGGTAATATGCCTCATATTGAGTCAAATATTGACTATAGGCATCCGTGTTCGCATATATGATAGTGATTGGTGTGTAGCCCGGTATTTCAGGCACTTGATATGAGCCATATGACTCATATGAGTCATGTGAATGTGAATCGGACTCAGTGGATTGTGCATATGCTCCACCTCCGGTGTAATATGATGCATCCGGGTATTGAGGATATCCCAAGTAGCCTCCCTGCCCTTGGTAATATCCTTCAGTGGAAGCATAAGATGATGTATCTGACGCTTGCTCCATGGTCTCAAACTCCATCCGTAGCTTTTCTTGACGCTCCCACTCCTCTTGCATCTTCTTCTTCTTCATTAACCAATTCCGTCTATGCGGAATGAAGTTGGGATTGTATCCCGAATCTTCGGATGCTCCTTGCCTTGCCCTTGCCCTTGCAATTGAGATGCCACTTTCTTCCCCTTTCGTGCATATTTTTGACTTGAGGTTTGTGCTTCCCTCCCTTCCCTACTCCCATGATGTTGATCTTGAGTAGCATGGGTGAAGTCTTCCTCTCCGGTGAATACAATAGGGTCGGGTGGCGGTGCCGGTGGCGGTACACTGCTGACAACTAGGACATCTCCTCCATGATCGGATCCCTCACTAGGAGTACTTGTCTTCGATGTCGAGTCATTAGAAGTTTGGTATTGAACATTATCGCTTGGCTCCGGTGTTTCATCATCTATATCTTCCTCGATCGTGTCCAAGTCTGCAATGCTAATGCCATGTTTCGTGCTCCTTCCTCTTGCACCCACTGTCTTCTTTTGGCGTTTAGGGGCTGGGGGAGTTTCGAACTCCGGAAGCAAAGGCACATCATCAAGCTCACCTAAATGAGACATAAACATGTTAAAATGAGAAATAAATAATTTATAAATGATGCATGTACATTGTAAATGTCATTTACCTTCAGCCCATGCACGATCATGCGGGTCGAACTCTGGTTGAACCGAAGTGCTTGCATTTACCCATGCATGTAGTGGATGTTCCTCCTCAAAAACTTCTTCTATATCTATTGTCTCCGATGGAGTTGCTTCAGCTTGTTGTTGCCCCGAGGATCTATATTCTCTCTATCTTGAACTTGCTTGATTAATTGGAGGTTTTTAAGCTTCAATCTCATGTTGTAGTGGCAAAATACCAACTTCTCAAGACGTGCAGACTTCAACCGGTTTCTTTGTTTTGTGTGGATCAAGCCAAATGTGCTCCAGTTTCTCTCACACCCTGTGGCAGACGTTGTTTGGCTTAAAACCCGAATAGCTACATAGGCCAAGTCTTCATATCCATAAGTTCTTCCATGATCCAACCACCAATCCGCTGTAAATGAAGCATGTATAATGTTTTAGAAAATAGAACCAACTCATTCTACATGCAAATAAATATGATGAGTAACTTCTAACCTGGACTCAAAATCTGAGCAGCTCGTTGTGCCGTGCTAGTACCAAAGTGGTAGAGTTGAAGTCTATAATCATGCATTTGTTTGCATGCTATGATTGCCCTATCCTCATTGTCTAGCATCCGTTTGATTACATTTTTGGCCCCAATCAACACTTCGGAGGAATTGTCATAGTTCTCCCTCCTCCCATCAGTCCTATACATGTATTGGGGGTTGAAGAAATGCCCTACATGTAGAAGATAAATGTTAAAACATGAGTTGTAAATAATATGTAATCACAATTCACAAGAGTTGAAGTGTTATGCTTACCTGCAGCATGAAGATCATGATGCAATGTGTGCTCCCATCGCCGATCTACGATTTCCCACCACTTGGCATACGTTGTTTTGTTGTTCATTTGGATAAGCTCCTTTGCTCGATCCATAGCCTCGTACAAGTAACCCATCTCGGATCTCCTCTCCCCATCTACCGCCCTTAACACTCGAACAAGCGGTTCTACTACATTCAACACATTTTGGACCCCCTTCCAAAATGGCTTTGATTGGATAATGTCGGTCACCTTCTTTCCTTCTCCCTCACCCGTGTAGGAGCATGTCGGGACATATAGTTCTCCCACTCTTCCGATGCTACCATCCTAATAAGGTTGCTACGTTGCCCATTTATGCTATCCAATGCAATATATTGGGATGCAAACCTTGTAGGTGCTGGCCGAAGCAACTCCCGTCCATGTGTATGCGTCCTCATGATGTCCAATATGTTGTTGTGGTTGTAGATGAAGGTGGTTACGAACCTTGCATTGTTGACCACATTTTCCACCATTGGATCTTCACAAATGTCTTCTAGCATTAAGTCAATGCAGTGCGCGGAGCAAGGAACCCAATACAAGTGTTCCCTTTTCTCCATTAGTTTTTGGCCCGCCAACTTGAAAGCCGCTGCATTGTCGGTTACCACTTGGACAATTCTTTTCTCTCCAATCTCCTGCACCATCTCATCCATCAACTGAAATAGGTAGTCCGCATTCTTCACCTTGCCAGAAGCGTCTACCGACTTCCAAAAAACAGTCCCTGCTTTGCAGTAGATTAAGAAGTTTATCATACTTCTTCGTGTAATGCCTGCACAATTCCATATGAAAAATTAAAACCTATGTCTTATTAATGAATAAGTGAATAACATTAACTAGCCAAACACTTGTACATACCTGTCCATCCATCGCACATTAACGTGCAACCATATTCATCCCATATTCGTTCAAATGTGGAAACATATGCCTTCATATCTTCAACCTCCATATCCAAGTATTTGTTGTAGATTTCATATGAAGTAGGGCCTTCCACCCCTTTGCCCACTTCACCAATAGTCTCTATCATGGACTCATAATATGGTCCTTTTGCTGCATTAGCCGGTATGCTGTTGAAGAAGAACCATCTTGACGTCGCTCTCCCTATCTTCTCCTTGCATATTTTCAAATTCTTGAATGCTGCAGAAATGGATGGTTGCTTCTCCCTTCGCCTGGTGAGAAATGGGTCTATTGGTCCCACTCTAGGATCTCCGTCTCTAGGGATATCCACTGGAACCTCAGGTATATTTGAACTCATTCCAGCACTTGAACTCCCTTGTCCGCTACCCCCATGGCCACTACCTTGACCTACGTGATGACCGGTACGTCGGAGATAGTCCTCTTCCGCATTAGACCTTCGACTTGCTTCCGATGCCCGACGAAATTGTTCTATAATATGAGATAGAAATAGAATGAGGGTCGGAGGGTGCTTAAAGCCTTAAACTAAAATAAATGTTCCAAAAGTAAGTTAACTAATTACTAACCTTCTTCATCTTGATCAAGATCAAAGAATTGTCTCCCTCTTGGTAAATCTACGGACCTTCGAGGAGGGGCAGATAAATCTTCCCGGATTTGTTGCCGTCTTCTACTAGTGTTTGCTTTGGATGTCTCTTTCTCCTTCATATATTGGCAAAATTGCATTCGAACTTCAGCAGAAACTCTCGAGCATGGTGCCACCTCACCTTTAATTCCCGCTAGATGTTGTTTCAAACGAAATATGCCGCCCGATAAGACCCGGTCACAATATTTGCATTGGACCTTCCTTCGAGCCATGTCCACAACGATACCATGAGCCCAAGCGGGATCGGTGCTAGGAGGGTTGCTTGAAGAATGGGGAGCCGGAGCAGCACCACCTTCGGCGGCCATCACTTACAACACAAAAAAAGAAGTTAAATAATAAAAAAACAGAAAATAAATAATTTTTTTTTGCGGATGAGAGAGAGGGAGATGAATCGCAGCCAAGAGTTCGGGCCAAGAGTGGTGTGAGAGAGCCCGAATAGTCGAACAAGAATCCCAAGAGTGTGAAAGATGAGATCGCCTCCCAAATAGTGCAAAATAGCGCCCGAGAGAGAGAGAGAATGCCCAAAATATTGAGAGGAGGGAGGAGAACTCAAAACTCAAAACTTGAGTTTAGAACATATTGGGGGCCTTTGGGGGGTTTATATAGACCCCCAAGGCCTCCAAAGGCTCCAAAGAGCCGTTTCTGGCCGTTGGGGAACAGTCCCCAACGGCTAGAAAACGGCTAGTTCTGAACTAGCCGTTGGGGCCCGGATCGCCCCGGTCCGGGCCGATCCGCGGCGGACCGGCCCGGGCTCGGCGATCCCGCCGAGCCCGACCGATCCGAGCGCAGGGGACCGGACAGGTTACCCCGGCTCGGATCGGAGGGGCCAAAACCGAGCCAACTCGGGCGATCCGATCCCGAGTTGGCCGAGTTTTGATTCCCTGCCTAGGATCACCAATAAAATGGGTGTTTTTTTAACCTATCTCGGTTTGACCACCTCCTCGGGTCGGTTTCGGTTCGCCCAAAAAATGGGTTGAACCGGACCGACCCGGACCATGCACAGCCCTAGATAATGTGGGTGGTTAATTTCGGGAAATTAGACAAATCCCCCAAAATTCAACCTAATTAGGGTTTAAAATTTGGGGTTTTTGTTATATTGGCACAATTGGACATCAATTAAATGTCCCAATCACTTAATTGACCTAATTGTGCCTTCCTATGATAATGTGGGTAGTTAATTTCTGGAAATTATACATCACCCAAATTTCACCCTAATTAGGTTTTAAAATTTGGGGCTTTTGTTATATTGGTGCAATTGGACATCAATTAAGTATTCCAACCATTTAATTGACCTAATTGATAATGTGGGTGGTTAATTTTGGGTAATTAAACAAATCACCCAAATTTCACCCCAATGTAATCATGGTTATAATTTTATACTCACACATGAATGTCTTTGTATTGTTATAGGATTAACAATTATGGCTAAGGAGAGCCACGAGGCTTAGCCAGGAGGGGAGGACTAGCCACAATTGGACATTGGTTGGAGGGATGGTGTTCTTATTGATGTTGCCTCTAAGAGAGTGTTGTGTAACTATGTCGGAAGCAAATGAATGGAGGCGTGTATCGCCTAAAACAACATATTGCAAGTATTGGTGGGAATGTATCAAAATGTAAACAAGCACGTATAAACTGCTTGGCATCTAGTGTACTGCTCCATCACAATCTGGAGAAAGCTCAAATCAACAATATACACCAAGAGGGATTGAAAGGGGAATGCATGATTTGGCAAATTCCGTCTTTGGTTATGATTGTGATGCTATACAGACCGATCAAGCCTATAGATATCAAAACCCACATGATGACGAGCCATCTAGATCTGAATGGCAAGATCATTAGTCTTCCATGAAATGTAAGCAACATTTGATATTTTATGCTTTTCTTGTATTATATTACACAGTCTTTAATTTTATGTTTCATGTACTATGAATGAATGCATGTATGATCGCTTTTTCATGCAAATGTTAGTTCTTTCAGCCAAGGTTCAAAAACCCGGGGATCGGGATCGGACGGTCGGCCCAAAACCGATCCGACCCGGCGATCCCGACCCCGGCTCGGCCGAGCCGGGCCGAGCCCGGCTGAGCCAGGGGTGGGTGGATCGGCCCATTATACTGGTGTATATCTTATACAGGCTGAGTCCACTGCGATTTCAGGTCTTATTTACCTGAATATCATTTAAGTATGAAGTTTTAATGTGTATGTTATTATTTTACCAATAAAGAAGTACCCCCCATTTGAATCCAATAAAAATATCAAAAAAATCATATCTCTTACCAATAAAAAGTCAACTCTCCCACCGAAGAAGAAAATCGTGATTTCGTTGATTTTAACGAAATGCTAACTTTTTAATCTCTCATAATTTAGCATATCTAAAAATTTGATAATTCAAATAAACCACATGGAACACTAAAAATTCAAAATCCGGTAAAAAAAGTCAAACGTGCATATGACTTCTCCAAGGAAGCCACTCCCCTACTGACAACACTTAATCTGCTTGAGACCTCTCAGGATTTGGTCAAACTTAAACTATCATCACTCAAAGTCATGAAAATTGTCACTTTCTAATTTCTTTTCAATTAAAATGTGAAAAATCTCATGAGTTTAGATAATGATAGCTTAGGTTTGACCAAATCCTGAGAGGTCTCAAGCAGACTAAGTGTTGTCAGTAAGAGAGTGGCTCCCTTGGAGAAGTCATATGCACGTTTGATTTTTTTTACCGGACTTTAGATTTTTAGTGTTCCATATGGTTTATTTGAATTATCAAATTTTTAGATAAACTAAATTATGAGAGATTAGAAAGTTAGCATTTCGCTAAAATCAACGAAATCGTAATTTTCTTCTTCGGTGGGAGAGTTGACTTTTTATTGGTAAGAGATATGATTTTTTTGATATTTTTATTGGATTCAAATAGGGGGTACTTCCTTATTTACATGTAATATCTTAAGTAAATGAAACTACAAATAATAACATTTACTTAAGACCTGAAATCGCAGTGGACTCAGCCTGAACTCAGCCCAGCCGAGCCGGTTCGATCCGCGTGCAAAGACCGGCTAGGTTACCCCGGCTCGGATCGGGAGGCCCAAAACCGAGCCGACTCGGCCGATCCGATCCCGATCTGGCCGAGTTTTTGAACCATGCTTTCAGCCTATCAGATTTTTCTGATTTTTTTCCTCTTTTTATGATTTTTAATATTTTTTTCCTGAAATTTCCCCAATTTATCCCCAAAAAAACCTATCCTGAATTGATCGGATCTCCCAATCCAGATCGGATTGGCCCTCACCGATCCGGGGGCGGATCCAATTCTGTATTCCATGAGTCAAACTAATACAAGGGCAGTGAGTCATTTGGACTTCATAATGTGCCTCTGTCTAAAATAAACATACCTATCTGACAAACATCACAACCCTTAACTGGATAACGGGATATATCAAACAACTGTTAAGGGACACAGTTCTTTAAAAGTGACTTCAGACTTCAGAGATGAGCAACAATTTCACAAAGAATGGCTTCAGAATTGAAAAAAAATAGAATAAGTGATACATTACTATTTTTACCATCAAGATAATGTTTTAACCTGTAAAGCGCATGTTCAACAGAAAACATAACTATGGCCAAGCAGACTGGCACAAATGTAAGGCCTGGACATAAAGAGGTTAGCCGCAACACAAGAGACAACAAAATTCAGTGTTCAACCTATAAAGTAGAGAAACCAAAGCAGTAATCTTCTTGTCTGATTAATATGAACATGCAAAAGTTTAATATGAAAATCAACTAAACCGCAAGAAGGATGCAACATGAAACTCACTTTTTTGTAGCTCTTCCGGTGTCAGTCCCTGTGATTTTCATAATTTCTCCATTAGATACTTCAGGAAAAAAGTGGAATAGGACAAAGAACCCTCAAGGTTCAAGACTCATACCTCAGATTTTGGATTTGCAAGGATGCATCTAGCCATGAAGCAGGCAATGCCATCTACAATATCTTCTTCACTAATAATGACATAGTTCTCATTGTCAATTTCACTAGGTTCTTCAACAGTACCAGGAATCATTTCCTTTGTGACCCAAATCCACAAACTAGGCTCTCCATCACTGACATTGACCATAAGATCCACTGTCTTGGAATCTTCTCCTGCTTGAAGAAAGGCCATATGGAATAAAGGGGAATAAATGTATCAGAATCCTAAACTTGAGAGCAGACAAGATAATGTGTCCTTACAATAGAGAAATACCTGTGACTCTCAGGAAAGGAAAACTACCATTTGGAGCAATAGTTGATGCTTCATGAAGAGTTTTGAGTTGATTAAGGAAACTTGAAGAATCCACAGCAGCTACAAGTCGCGAATAAAGCTGATTTACAATCATTTTTCACCATTAGGCTTACACCTAAATGTTGTTCATGATTTAGAAGCATGAAGCAGGAATAGCAGAAGTAATAGGAATAAGAAGGGAGCAATAACTGTCCTCTAGTTTACAATTCAATTTTTCCATGGGAGTGTGAGCAGGAATGGATGTGGAAGTGATCTTGGAAGCAGGAAAATCAGTAAATGAACAAATCTAGTTTTAAGATTCAAGACATAAGCACAAAAATGAAATGAGCCTCAAGGTAGGAAAAAGGCATGACAAGATTTCCCGTGATTCATTCCCAGAGACCATGAAAATTCAAACCCCCAAGCTTCTGTTGTTGTTACATTCTCCAAAGTTGTGATTAGAAAGATAAAAAGTCAACAAGCAGTAACTCCAGGGAAGGAAGGCTTTTGTGTATGGCATGAATTGGGCCGATAAGAGTCCAATCAAGTCAGCTTATATATGTATATGTACATGGGTTTGAATTGTGATACAGGGTACTGCCTTAGTTTAGGCTGCTGGAAGAGGACTATATCAAAACCATCTGATGACCACTGGATGGTTGGATTTGAATATATATATATATATATATATATATATATATATATAAGGGCAGGGGGAGCACCAAGCACGAAGTCCACCCACCACTGGATTGCCCAGCTGGACGACCAACCAGATTGAAGAATCACTGTCTTTCATATTGTAACCCATCTTTTATTCCAAAAACTGAGTTGCAGCTTGTAACACATCATCTGAGAGAGAATGTTTGCTTCACAAGACATATCACGTCTGAAGGAAATATGAACTGTGGATGAGCAAACTATACATGCAGCCAAAAGATTGAATAGGCAGAAAGCAAAATGTTACTAAAGAGGATAGCTTAACCTCAATGAGGAGGTTTCCCCCACGCTGAAAGAAATTTGCAATATGCAAAATCCCCAATAGAGTTTCAGAGCAAACCTCTTTGAACTCTTGCATTAGTATTTTAAAACTAGTTGCATACATCCGAGGCAGTGGGTATGGACATTCAGTTGTGATGATACCTGCAGCATTGGCAGCTCCGATTTCCTGGGTCGGTAGCCTTAGCATACTAGTATGATGTGGCTTTTTATTCTTTGGTTACAGTGTGGGGTTGTTTCTTTTATACAGGGGGAATGCCTCTGGGCATCCTTGTATATGGTGAATGTACATGATGAGTATTTTTTAAGGCTGATATTTTGTCCCTTTTTCCTACTTGTAAACCTTTCCTTCTACTTAATGCACGCACGTTGCTATCGACATTCAAAAAGGAAAAAGGACCAACAAAGAGAAGCAAAGGTCTTTCCAGTTCAATAGATCCATACAGTTTTCCCAATCTTTTCCAGCTTCCCACCTTTTTTTATTTTCACTCCCAGACAAATTTTTGATTCATGTCGTTCACATCTGATTATAAGTTCAGCACCCCTCTGTGCAACAAGTCATAAGATACTTTCAGGTCCATCAAAAAGGGGCCGGGGGAGGGGATCACAGAGGCATGTAAAATTAATCATACCACTAAACTCAAAAGGAGTCACACTAACGCAAGGAATAAGGTCCAATTCCTTTGTGCATAATTGATTTCACAGCAAACTAGAAAACAGGACGGCTCTAGCCTATGCTTTCTTTTCACAACAAACCAAATATCTGCAGACAACAGGGACGAATAGAGCTAGATGAACAAAATCACCTGAAACTTTATAATGAAAAAAAAAGAGGAGAACAGAACATCGCAACACCGATACAGAGCCTCAAGAGCAAAAAAATGGGAATCGCCCGCCACCTGTCCTTGCCCTAATCGAATGAGTAGGAAGGAGTTGCTATCACTTACATCTGGCGGGCAGTCCTTAGAGAAAGAAGGGCAATCGGAGATGCCCTGCAGGAGGGCCAGATTCTCCTCGAGGAGGCCTCGCAGGCGTCGGTTCTCCGACCGCAGGCGCGACAGCTCCTCATCGTCCTCCTCGTCCCCGGGCTTGTCATCTGACGGAGCGCCAGGGGCGCGTCCATGGCGGCGGCGGCGGTGCTCGTAGGCGTTCCAGGCGACGTCGGCGACCTCGAGAACTGTCTCCACCACCTCCAGCGGGTGCGCAATGCCGTGACCACCGTGTTTGGGCACCCCCATCCTTTCTCTCCCTCTCACGCCTTCCCTCCCCCTCTCTGTCGCCCCCCTTATTCTGGATCTTGCGAATTTTCCTCTCTCTTTCTCTATTTGCTCACGTTTTTAGAGAGAGAGAGAGAGAGAGAGAGAGAGAGAGATTGGGGAAAGCAACAGAAACAAACAAGGTTGGGAGGGTCGTCTACGTAAGTGAAGTGTAGCTGGATGCGTGCGTTTGATCCAGGAGGCCGACACGGTACCGGCGGACACCCAAAAAGCTTATCTTAACCTGACTCCAAGCTTTTATTGGTAGCTGACGGGGATTTTAGGTCATCGATGGATAATATGACATCAGCTGAGCAGCCCTCTTCGCCGTCCTCATTAAATTCTATTTTGTTAGGCTCCTTTGTAAAGCATACGGTAAAAGACATCAGCATCAAAGTTTGTTAGTCACTTTTGTTTTTCTATGATTACAAGTAGGAGTCTTTACCGTTTGATTTGGTTTTATTGATAGAAATTTTTCATAAGTCAAGCCACATTATATTTTATCTCCAATCAAACCGGACATTAATCAAATGACTTATGAAACCACGTAGAAAGTTTAACAATTTATCAAGCAATGAAGTCTCTACCGTCCGCCGATCACCTTCCACTAATTAATTTATATCATGAGAAACGTAGTATGATGTCATACAAATGGCAACTATCATTACTCGTTACCATTCATCAGTGTAGATCAAGAACAAGGTGGGCACCTAGAGACACCACCTATTTTTCTCGATAAAGATATGCCAAAGCCGTTACCATGCAAAGCATCATTTTAGTCATGGCATAGACATGAAAATTGCCTATAACAGGGGATATATTGAATTTACCTTTTGCTACTCTGATTTAAAAAACTTTTAAACTATTAAATATTTTTTAGATTTATAGTAAATAACTTTTAATTGTTATAAGTTAAATCAGCGATTAATTAACTACGTTAATCCTACTCTTTCATTATAAAACGACGTACATTTTTATTCAAACAACGTTTGTGTTGTACACAACACTCCCTTCTTCCATTTTTTATCTGTTTGGGTTTGGTCCATGTACATCATCGCCCCGGGAATTTATCCCAAGGAATACTCCACGCTGTATTGCACAAGATAGCTCCGAGGTCCAATGATCAAGATATGTTAACAAGCTTCGAGAACAATTAGCTCCGGGAAATATCAGCATTAGTGGAAGAAAACTTCAGCTTAACAGAACTCTGCATTACTACATAGAACGACTTTTTTTTTCTCAAAATTTCTGAGACCTCGTCTTTAACACACAACCCAGTTCACGCAAATAGATTACGCATAATTACAAGACAAGATACCGACGATAGGGGAGATGAATTAACTGCTATAGGATAACTGTGAGAAGGAGATGGGAACCGGCAACTGCTCTCTTCTGCGAGATCTTTTCCAAAACTAGATTGCCACGGAACTGATGGCTGAAGGCACCGTTCCAAATACACTGCGAGGCTGTGAAATAAGAAAATATTTTCAGCACATGAAATAATGAGACGATTCAACTATGACATCCCAACAAGAGACTAGCAACGAATACATGAAAATTAACAGCGGGTGCACCGGTGGGTCTGGGCCAGAGAAAATCTATGCATCCGGAGTCTTTCGCTTGCTATCTGCTTTTGGGTTAGAGTCAGCAGACGGCTGTTTGAGATCCGACCTGCATCAAGAGGTTTACATGTGCAGTTTAATTAGGAACAAGTGATGGTGCAGATTCTGATCGCAGGACTACCTACACGAATATAATGGACGTTCTCCAAGACTCAGAATCTGGGAATTTATAACAGAACATAGAAACTTCAGAAAATCTTATTTCCAAGAATTCAATGGTTGACACCACATTACAATTGACCATCCCAGACCTTCAGTGGTGGAGTTCTCTGCCATATATATGGCTGCCTTTTATCTATATGGTGCAATCCCAATTTTCATTCAACAAAGTGGACCTGCCTGGGACCGGGAATACAACGGGGAGATCATATGCATCTTGGAAGGTTAGAAAGCATTGCATCAGTTACTTGTACACTACCCAAAGATTCAAACGCTTAAATCTCCACAGAACCAATCTAATTCAGCATCTAGTCACTAGAAAAACACAGTTTCTTCTTCTTCTTTTTAAACAGAGAATGAAAGTAATACCTAATGTACTGTTTGTTTAGAACATTAGTATGGAGATAATATTAAATTTTAATGTGAACATGGTGTTTAATATGAAATATAAAATTGATATTGGAGAAATATAGAAGAATGTAGCCGAAGATGAAAGGAAGAGGGTAAGGAAGAGTCTTGAGAGGAGTAAGTTTTAATGCAGGTTTATATACTAGTATGCATAACAACACACACTGCTAGTACATTCAAATTGGCAGCAACCTAACAACCAGAAAGATAGAGAATGGTTTTAACCAGATAATTAAGCAATAATGGGAATAAAATAAAAAAACCATCCAGGTTACCATGTCTAAAAGAACTTGTTAGTAATGATGTATGCAGACAACAAAGCATAAGAAGGCCATTGAAGCTTCAGAGGTGATTTATCATGAAAAGAAGAAGCATGAATGACCTACGATTTGCACAGAAAAAAAATAAAGAGAACCACCACAAACACATGTTCTGATGACAGATAATGGTCCATCGGGCAGACAAGCATATCATATCAAATGCTAGAGTATTGGTACTGACCCACATGTGGAGCACTTCTTATGAGGCTTGCAGAATATAGAAAGACAAACTGAACAAACATAACCCCTGTCAATAGTCTTCTTGTGGCAGAAACATCTGCAACAATCAAACCCATTTACAAACATGGAAAGCATAAAATAGTGTCAGCAAAATCACAAGTCTACACTAAACAAGCCATTAGCAGAGTGCTATGTGATTCTGCCTTCAACAATTCCACCTTTAATTTAAGTAACATGGATAATGTCTTACAAAGTGGACATCCGAAGGTCCAAAGCATATGAAAATGAGTAAAATCCCATTATTCACTTAGTACCAGTTAAGTTGTGCAGGAAATTGGTAGAAAAAAACTGAAGAATCTGAGAATGACCATAAGTAAAGATTACTTATAACATTATACAGAAAATCCAAGAAATGAAACCAGTATAAGTATGCCTCAGAATAACAAATTAACAAAATACAAGACGACTGAATCATTAACAAGAGAGGGTCATCCTTAATCCTCATAGATAGAAAAGGAAGTAAAATTTCTAGGTTCATGCATTAAATAGTAGCAAAAAGATAGCAAAATCCCAAAATGTCATTATCAGTATGGAATATACTTTCTATATCACAAGAAAGTCCACTGTTAACAAGATTGACACAGAAACAAAGTCATTTGTTTTACCGCACATGAAAGATAGAACAATAATGTGGCATAATGGTAGGATATAGTGAAGTGTATGACAAGGCACAATAGCATACAAGGCACAAGAAAGTAAACAATTTCAAATATCATTTACTAGAATGGAATAAACTTCTTTCTAGATCACAAAAAAGTCCACTGTTAACAAGAATGATACAGAAAGTAAGTCATTTGTTTTACAACACGTGAAAGATAAAACAATAGTGTGGCATAATGGTAGGATATAGCTAAGTGTACAACAAGGCACAATAACATACGAAGCACGAAAATCCACTCCAGCAGGTTTGGGAAGTTGCAAAAAGCTCCGTGACTGTAGATCAGTCGCAAAAACCATCTGCACAGTTAAAGAAACAGGATGAACAACATCAATTTGTTGCACCTAATAATGAATATCCAGTGTATAGACCAAGAACAGTTACAAGATATCAATGATTAAGACTATTAAGCCCAAATAAAGAACTACCTACCAGATTACAGTTCATATAATATTTTTGACATACTTGAAGAAGAATATGATACAGAGTCAAGATTATTTCAGGGACCAATGGCTAGCATCTTGGATTGCTTTCCCTTTTGTCTTGTGGATCACATATCTGTCCAGAAGGTGGCAAACCCACGCTTCATTGAAATAAAAGTGAGACAAGGGAAAGGGGAAACAGAACCCCTTGACTTTATAGATCCTCTCAGCTGATAGAAAAGAAACAGAACGGAGAACAAGGACAGAGAACAGCATCACGAGAAAAATTACAAATATCTTCCAATTTGACATCCTCAAAGTCAAAGTAGCACACAGGCCCCTGGATAGCCATCCCAGTCTCCCACCCATGATGCTGCTTGCTGGAAAATCTGGTAACTGCCATCCATCTTCTTTATTAGTCTGCTGTCACCCCCCCTTCCACCCCCACCCCCCAATAGCCAGAAGGCTGTGTAAAACAATAGTAAGGCAAATGTTCTTCTCTTCCCTGCTCGGTCACCTCTGATTCCATCCTTAAATGAGATCTAACATGCAGCCCACCATTGGAAATCTAAGGTATTGGACAGAATGAGTAAGAGAGCCCTGATGATCACACACCACACTGTTAAATTCAATGAAAGCTATGCAGAATGGACACTCTCGTATAATCTTCTTCAGCCTATCTGCAGTTGGAAGGCTGCTAGGAACAATTTCCAAGATAACATATTGTTACCTTTTATCTCTCCTTCCCTGGATAACATATATGTATATACACAACAAGTATACATACTAAGTACTTCACTGTTGGAATCCAAGTAAAAAAATAGAAATAAAACAAAAATGAATTCTGTGCACCTGCGGCATGCCAAAATATAACAGCGAATAAAAAGATGTGAAACAGGTGCTATCTGGTGCCTTCCGTGCATGATGGCTGTTCCACGTTTTCTTTTCCTCTTTTCTTTGGAGATCTAAGGGTCCAAGTTAGATTATGGCCAGTGTCTCTCTCTGGGAGTGTAACTATATGCATTCAACAAAATGTCCTATCCCTGAATTATTAAATACTTTCTACCATCACTACATGATTCAGAATCAAAAGTAGCTTATGGCGAGCAAAATTAGCAAGCACAAAATGCTATGGACTTCAGTGTCCAACTGAATATTAAGAAATCAATTGCACATAGCCATTGAATTACAAGACATGGTCAACTGGGCAAAAGAGAAAAAATAGATGTTAATTGTGGCAACTGACCTCACATGAGAATTTTCCTTTTCACAAAAATGTTAAAACCTAAATGATGGAAGAGATTATTATTGAAGCCCTTGAATCAATAACAACTTGGAAATAATTAATAGATATAGGGAAGAAAATTTTAAAAAGGAAAATGCCCTTGGACTGGAATTATCTCATGACCCCCAAGAAAAATTGAAAAAAGAGAGTGCTCTCTTGGACCATACAGAAAGGTATTGGAAGAGGCCATCAAGCTGTTGAGGCTTCAGGTAAACACCACCAGTTATATGTGATGCCTGAAGAATCAGATTGGCATGAAAAATCATTAAAAGAGATCAAAACTAATCTTATCCTAACATCACCAGAGAGTTTTGACTGCACAAACCGAAGCTACCTGTTGCAGAAAGGCAGAGTGTTGGATTCCTACAACACAGGAATCTAAGGGAACCTGTCAAAAATTATGATCAGTTTCCAGCTTACGACACCATTCAGAAAAACAGTAAATGAAGTCCACAACTACAGCTTGGGGAAATAATTCAAGTCCAAACACAAGCCATTCTGCAGAAAATGGAGGCAGTAGACAAGTCTAAGGTACAGTGTCTTAATGCATTCACTAAAATTATAGCAAACCTCCAGGTCAACAATAGCCTGTTTTCTTGAAGAAAATGAACCACCCAGATCAACAATATTATCCATCATAGCAATCCGATGCATAGTTTAGAACAGAAACAAGAATATACAGAATTCCACCATGGCAAAATCTAAGGATATTCACAAATAAAACGATTTAGGAGTTCACTTCCAGAATTGTTGCTCTCATTTCATATTAATAGAATAATACAAAAAGTACTCCACAGATAACCTCTATTAAGCATGCGCCAAGTATCTTCTATCTGTAAAATTGAGTTTTTGGACAAAATATCCCAACAACTTGGGCCTTTTTCAGTGGCAGATTGCACCAAAGAAGGAAACAGAAGAGGGGAGAGAGAGAGAGAGAGTAGGGGTATTTTAGACTTTTCCCAAATATGACTAAAAGGTTAACTTGGGTTAATGAGGAATTTTTATGCAATGCTAAGGAACTCTGAAGACAGGGACATTTTTCAAGTTTTGTGATAGATTATTAAAAACAGTATGAAAATAAGAATAACAATCTGCAAATAAACTCTGAAGGAGGATACACTTGTGAAAATCCCTAAACTATATTGAACCATGAGCAATATTGCCACTAGGAATTTCAAGGAATTAGTTCAGAGCTTAATAGGAAATTCAAGAAAATAAGGTCAAGAAAAACAAAATGATTATCAGAACAAGGACATGTCAGTCATATACGCCACAATTAAAAGAAATCAAGGAAGAGCTCTGAACTAATGACCAGTAAAACAGAGGGTTGAAACTTATACATGCTTAATAGGAGTTTAATTAGGGATTTAAATGACAAACTGACAAGGGTTCAGGATAGACAGAGAATTGAACTAGACACTAACTACATACCAACAAGAACACAAGAAGAGCTTCACTAAATCACATTAACTAGGATAATTAATAGTTAACAAGGATTTAATCAGGGATTAGAATAACAAACCGGTAGAATTTCAAGATAGAAAAAGACTAATCTAAACTAAATAATAATGACAGACTAACAAGAACATCTAGAAGGAAAACTTACTAAGCTATACTAAAACAGGAAATTAACCTACTAACTAATGACCAAGAGGGATTAGAAGAACCTACCTTAATCTTGGAGTTTGGAGAAGCCTTAAGTCTTGAAACATCCCCTTGGAGCTCCCCCTTCTTCTCATCCCCTTGCTTGGGCCCTTGGGTTCTTGCCTTGAGGTAAGGAGGAGGAGGCCATAGGGGGGTATTTATAGGGAAAGGGGTCTATCATCTTTTTTTTTTGGATTTCCAACATGGGACTAAAAGATGTAGGGGGCGGGGGGGGGGGGGGGGGGGGGGGGGTGGCGGCTAAGTAACCCAAATTATATTTAACACCTCATAAAATCTGCCTCTTTCAATTTTAACCTCAGATTTTTAAGATGCAAATATACTCTTTTCTGAATTGCATTTATGTCCATACTAATTCTTGGGGTATTACAGATGTTATGCCTGTTATCCATTAACACCCTCCCACTGGGTGTCCTGAGCAGCTTTTGATCCACCGACTGAATATACCAGCAGATGTTTAGGTACATCACTGACACAAAGCAACCTGGTATGACTTCATGATTTAGGTGTTCTTCAGTTATGTATCAACTTCCACCACCAATGAGACTTCATTAACATTGACATCTATATAGGCAACCAGGCATCACTGATTGCTTCATAAGCTAACCCTATGGGAACAAGCATAAACTAATAGGCATTCCATACACATTCAGTAGAATTTATGTAATCTTGTAGGCATTCTCTAATCACTTGGTAGCACATACTGTTTACAATTCAGTTCCTTGTCTGTGCCATTAGGTGGGGTTTTCATTCGCAAATTTGCTAAGGAAATAAGAACTAAGGGAATTTGGAAAGAGAAAACTCAAACACCAGCTCTACTTAAAAGCAATATCACAGAACTAGGTACCTAAGATTGATGAATAGTGAACTAATTCATCCTACCACAGCGCATTAGATGAATCACTAATATTGATGATATGTGCCAAGATACTAAACTTAATTTAAAAGAAAAAAGTGCTCCTCGTGTCCTTTGTTGGTTTGCTACTGATTACTCCACAAGCAAACAGAAGGGCATCAACAAAAGGAATCTTCATTGAAACAAAGACCTAGCAAACATTACCATGGAGCGTTGAGCTGAAAATATTGCATTCATGACCGCAACATATCTGTCAATTTACCCTTTGGAGTTAAAATCCATAGCAACAGGTCAGACAATTATGTAGCAGTAAAATAGGAAGCTTACTGTTCTGGACCATCTGGAGAACCCTGCAAGCATAGAATCTGTAACAGCTAGTCAGTTCACAGCTTCAAGTGTATCCTTCTTCTTAAGAGAAGTGGACAATGCCATAACTCAAGTTACTTCTTTAATTAGAATGAACAAGCAGAATACACTTTTAACTAGAATTAACAAGCTTCTTTTTTCTTGTAATAGAGAAACAAATGAAAGGCCACAAATGGCCATTAGATAATAAAAAACACAGCATACTAGATTTCTATCTACCCTAGCAGTTCACCGCATTTATCAAGTATTGCTTCCTCTCTCCTATACAGGGATGTAGTGCTGCGACAGGGTTGCTAGACTGTGATGCATCTACTTCCAATAGTGTCACGTTCTTTTTACTATTCATTGAAATGTAATCTATCATTTACAGTCACTTTGCCACACGGATCTTGCCTACCATGACTGTGCAACTTGATCCATCAATCAAGTGCTTGCTTTTCACCATCTTCTTTTTTTAGAGAGAGAGAAAGATGTCAGATGGAGCACGATACTCATAAAGATAAAATTTATAATGCCGAAATCTAAACAGCATTCGGGAAATCCGCACAGAGAAGGACATAAATGTTGGAAACAAGAGTAATGAAGTGAACCATCCACTTACTCTCGGCTGAGGGTGAATTGTTCCGGACCGAAATACCCTCTGAATGTCTGCTCATCAAGTTAAGTTCTCCTGAGGAATTTCAGAGCCTCCCAACGGGAAGGCAACACAAGGGCGAAAAATCTTTTTACGTCAATGTGGATACAGCAAAGAGCAAGCGACAGGGACCCCGACAGCAGCGACGACGCGTTCTCGGCCGCCCGCTCTCCATCCTTGCAAAGCTTCCGATCCCTCTCCACAAACTCCTCCAGCCGGCGCAGCAACAGTGCGCAGAGACCCGTCGCCCTGCCGCCATCGCCTCCGCCACCGGAGTCGTAGACGTAGCCGCATGATCTCACCCCGGCGGCGATGACAACGACGCGGTTAAGCTGGTTGACGAGTAAGATGGAGTTCAGGAACGGGAGGACCTGATCAAGAACGAAGTGGGAAACCATCAGAACAAGGTCCAGAGCCCACTGCAAGAGATCCGAGAGTGCGGGGAGAGGCCGACATGGCTGAGGAATCTGGAGAAGGAGAGGGCGTTCGCTGGTTGGTTGGCACTGGTTGCAGCGTTGGCGCCGGCCCAGAAGAAAGGGTTGGCGTCGAGGAGGACCACCACCAAGCTCACATCGTCTGTTCGAAGAAATGCGGGTGAGAGAGAAAGAGAGTAGAGAACCAAAACCAAAGATCCGGTGCGGGGCGAGCGGGTTTACCAGAGTAGAGCTTGGACGGAGCGGACAAGGCCATCTCGGGGGTTTTGGGACTGACAAAGGCGGGTATCACGCTTCCCTCCCTCACAATTTATAGCTTTTGCTTCCAAGTAATCGCTGGAGAGGAGAGATGGCACTCGTCGTAAGCCAATTTCCAAATCTTGTCTTTTTATGGTCTTAGGGCTTAATCAACTCACACATTTTATACTACTTATATAGTTTGCATATTTATATATGGTTACACTAATGAATAGACACAAAAATCATGTGACGGGATTTGAACCTTATTTTTTGCCCTTTTCACCTTCGTATCAGGTTTTACACAAATGTGTTCCCTATTTATTCTAAAAAAAATTCCAAGCGGTGCCTCGGTGGTATTCAGATTCCAAATCTTAATTAAATCTTATTATTATACAGGGTTCTTCCATGGAAACAAAGATCTCCAGAACCTATGAATATGGCTTGTATGTTCTCGTGGAGGATCTCATGGTTAAGGATCCCCAGCAAATGCGGGCTGGTGGCACGCCATCGAAGAATCTCTTGGACATCTTTGGCTTTATATTAGAGAGGGAATGGCCCCGTAGAGGAGGCTCCTTTGCCCCTTGGAATTGGCAATCCAATTTGATTTTCCTCTTTCTTGTTATTCACATCATGTTTGATATCGTGATAGATAGAGAATAGAGTAAAAATATTTTCAAAATTTTGAGAATATCTTTAAAAGTTTAAACATATCTTTAATTTATCCTCTTATCTATCTTAATACCAAACGGCCCTAGTTCCCCTACACAACTTCTTCTCTTACTTCATATATAGTCTTTACATATATCCTTGTTTTCATAGTCTATTGTAGCTTCTCTTCAAATGTCGTACATACCTTCTGTTCCATCTTATTTTTCATCATATTTTCTTATACATCTTCCATTCATACTTGTCAACTAGCTATCCATAACAGGGGCCTGAGATCACAAAAGATAGCATACTAGTCCTAGATGTAACATAGTCCCAGTTTAAGATCATAATAATCCCAGTGGAATAGTTGGAACAAGAGCCCAGCTTTTACATGGCCGAGATGATTGACCAAGGGCCGCCGTCACAATTCTTTACTTGGTTCATTAACGCTTCATTCTGTAGCCAGAAGCGCAGGAATGGGATAACTACGGGGATCTATGAATAATTGAGATTTGTAACCAGGTTATCGAATAAAACACTTTGATAGCTCTCTAATAGATGGCACAGAACAATCTCCAACCCACCCCTGCAAGGATAGAGACATGAAAAAGAGAGAACTGAAGCTTTGAAGTGTTTGGCGCTGTGATTCCACAGAAAGCAATTTTTGGCATGGGGATGTAGTAGTAGAAAATGCGCTTCTCACACACACACACAATGTAGTCTCACGCTAATGCAAGCATGCTGGCAAAAATTACTGCATGTAAGCTATGCAAAATATGGATACTAATCAACTTGGACACAGGTATTAGCAGACAATTGTGTAAGCTGCCAATAATATATCAATAATCATCAGTGAATTACACTGTAGCAAGAATGAACCATAGATGACCAAGAGAGAGTTTGAAGGCATCAACACCTTCAAATGGCAGCAGGTCCTTGAAATCAGAAATATTCTGCAGCATGGTTTATGCCCTCTTTGCAATACCACACAACTTCTAGTTGTCAACAATATGGTCTATCTATGGTAGGGAAAGTTTTCTGTTAAGAACAGTCAACTTGAATACGACCACATGGACTTTTCTAAGTTCAACAGGAGGCATGAGATGGCGGTTGCCACAATGAAGCATCGTCCCTACGAACCAGTTACACCATTAACCGAAGAATTTGCTTCCCTAGGGTGTGAACTTGTCAATTCTGAAATTATTTTCCTCACTGCATTAGCAAGATCTCTCACATGCGTGTCTTCACAGCCTACATCAATTGAAGCTGATTAGATTAGGCATGCATTAAACGTAGTAAGAAATTATGCCGAACTTACCAAACTGAACAAGTGCCCTTTCTAGTTGGAATAGGTACTCTCTATTGGGTCCTGAGGGTCCTTCGGCATGGACAATTTGACTGTGAAGTAAACAGGGGAAGAAATAAGATAAACCAAACCAAGTGCAGAAAGGATGAAAAGGTTAAAGACTACGGAAGCAGAGAACCAAAAGATGTATAACTGCACCTTGCTATCTCCTCAATTGACGCAGGACCCAGGTAGTTCTTGTTTAGTTCTTTATCTGGAGAAGCTACATAACTATGGTAAAGCTTCAGAGTCCAGACATGCTTCATATGAATCAGGGAAAAGACCACGAGATTCTGTTAGTTGAACTTACACCATCACTCCTGAGACTACCGGACTTGCAGATGTTGTATCCTGAAACCAACATGCATTTTTGCTGCATGAATCATTGGATAACATCCTCCAGAAAATAAAGTCCCATTTAGTGCTAACTTACCGTAAAGAAATCCAGATAAACTTTCATGTCATACTGTTTTTCCCTTACTTCCAGATACTGCAATTTAAACCAGATCATTTGTAAAAGATGACATAAAATTCCCGTCAGGGAAGGTCATAAGGTTGCAAAATGTCTGACTGAATAGAAAATTTGAGCATGTTTCACATGTTAATGCCAAGAAATAGACATCTTGGTTCAGTCACAAGTAGAGACCTAAGTTTTGAAACTGTACCATATTCAGTATTCTTGACCAACAAATAGACACCTTAACTGGAAATAGATTGTGCTTGGTCAAAAATATATGACCTTTGCAAGTATTGCTAAGGAGATTGGGATGAACATTTTGTGTGCCACAGAACACAGAAGCCTAGCAATCTAATGATTACATTCATATATTCAGCCAGTTTTTGATGTTTTATTAGATGCCTACGGCTGGTAATGTAAGTCAAAGATTGGGACTAGTGGTATCTATTCAAGGTTCATATTTTGTTAATTATCACTTTTTTCAAGAACAATCATGTTGAGCATAAGACACAGAAGAATGGAAGGAGAAGGTGCCATTTCTCTATTATTGAAACATTAATTAACTGTTCCATTATCATCATAAAGGCTCACCACATATCTAAAACAAACTTCAGACCCAGAAAATTCCCAAGGCTTGAACAAAGTTTCTAGTTGGCAGTCAGCCTTATTATGCCAAGGCCTAGTAGCCTTAGTTAAAAGTGGTCAAGCTCACAGGCAAAGGAAGCTCGCCAGGCTGGGGCTAACAATTCTTGGGTGATAATAGTCGGTTGGTGTTGGACTCTTTGAGGCATAGCATGTAATGTATAGACAATAACCTTGATTGTTAAAATTAAAATGATGCATACATAATGCAGTTTAATAAAATTAGAATGATACATAATGTAGCTAAAGCAATACACATTAGTCAGGTTCACAATATAAATGCCAAAAAGAGGGAGAGCATCAAAAGATCAATCAAGGAAGATATAAATCTAGAAGCAAACTGAGTTATGCATTGGCCTAAAACTGAAAATTGGGATTATATATATAGCGGAAAGTGGGTAGTAACACAAGTATATTAAACTGAAAAGGAATGTACAAGTATAGGTGGGAAACCCAAAAATCAAAGTACATAAAATTGGGATAATAATTTTATCACTCCTATGTTTTTTATATGATTAAAATATCCTGCAGTTAACCTTCAAAAGGTGAAAAGAAATATGCCGTGTCAACCATTTCCACAAGAATATGAAAAAGCATACATTTAGTCATAACTGGAAACTTAAATTTAATTACTATTCCCAAAACTAAATTGGTGAAGTTTAATTGAGTATATAACAAATATGCAACAATCTTACTTCCAATGCAGTTTTCTCATCTTCTTCTGATATTTTGTAAGCAACTCCCCACTAAATCCTTGCAAAGCAAAAAGATTTTCTGTCAGAAATTCACTGAAGCAAGCTATAAACTGGAACCAAAACATGTTAGACATAAAATAAATTGAGAGTTTGGAGGAAATAAAAAAAGCAGAGAATTTTAAATAAAAAAAATTAAATAACAGCTAAGTGTGTGACTGTGTCATCATGGGAACCAAGGTATGCTGATAAAATGAGAAATCTACAACTAAGGATGCAATAAGATAAGGAAATTTTTGTTGCAGGTTGCACGCTGCAGCACAGTCTCTAAAGCATTTGTTTTTGAGTGATTAACAAAATACCTAAAGATTGATTTGAGTATTGATCTAAGTGATTAACAACATCTCTAAGTAAAGGATCTTAAGTTCCAAAAGATTTCTCAGAGTTTCGAGATTTTGACTAAGTGATCCTGTCTTTTACGATCGATCTGTGTAGTCGACTAAGTGTTAGGCATCAATTATGCTTCAGACAAAATGTTGAATAATCAATAACGCTTTGTTTCAACATTCGATAAACGGCTAAGTTTCCAAGTCCATATTCAGTACTCGATTATGTTTTAATTTAACATGTTCGATAATCGATTATCAATAATCAATTATGTTTCAAAGTCATCTATAGTCAACTACACTTCCAAGTCTTCTAGTGCAGTTCAATAATTGATGGTGCTTTAACTTCACAATGTTTCTAAGTCCTCCAAGTAGAGTTCGATAATCGATTATGTGTCTAGACATGAAACACCTTTAACTGATCTTGCCCAAGCAATAGTTGAATACTTTTTAGTTATTATATGAAGTCTATTGTTGCCTCAATGTTATTTTATTTATGCAAGTATGCATGTAAGTATGAGCAATTAATATCAAGTCATGAAATATTATTTATTGTAATTCTTATGTCTGAATTAAGAATAAATAATTATTCTGATTCTTTTTTCAGGAATAGACTCCTTTTGCATAAAAAGTGATGATCCGGTGTCGATTCTTTGTTAAAAAGGAAAATCTTATGTTATTGTTACCAGTGCACTGGCTTAGATTTCCAAAGCTATATCATTTTATTCTGTGTGTACAAGGCTTGCCTATCAGGACTAGGTGTCCGCTTTTCAGAAAAGGTAATCCCAGAAAAGATAGTACGAGAAAGGTACCGTGCACAGTTCCTATCCTGGATATCATGTGCTGCAATGTCTACTGACCATTCCTTAATTTTAGTGTGAAAGAATATAAAAAAGTTAACTTTCAAACACAAGATCCTTTTCAGTGAACAAGATCACAATCTTCAGTCAAGATCTTTTCTACTATTTTGACAAGGTACAGGAATAGAAACTTCCTCCAACAGACTGTGCATCAGATAAAAGGAAAAAAACAAACCAACCATTCTAGTGCATGGGCATTGTACCAACCAAGATATAGACACGACGACTATTAGCATGAGTCCAACAGACACAAGACCCAAAAGATCTACATGAAGACTCAAGCTAAACCACTGAAGTGTGATATAGTGAAGCTCATCACTTCAAGAAGATGGGAAGAAAAAGAGAGATTGAAAAAGAGCAAACTCTAGAAACCATCAAAAGCCAACTTGTGAGAGTTTCAACTCCAAAGAGAGTCTACGCATCCAACTCCATTCAAGAAGCCTTCTTAATTCTAGAAAAATTTAGTTCTCTCCAAAGTCTTCAGTGTGAACTCAAAAGTAGAGATTTGAGCTCGACATATAGTGCTCGTTCCAGCCTTCTCCGAGCATCCTCACCAACACAAGATCAAGCTTTTCTTTGCTTTTTCTATATTATGTCGTTGGCATTTCTTCTGTGCTTCTTGTTGCCAAATCCATATTATGAACAAGAAACATTTAAACAAATACCCTAAGACCATTCTTTCCTAAATCTTAGCTCTTCTCTTTCTTATTCTTCTACTGTCACTTTACTGGTCTGGAAGATGTAAACTGTGACGTCTCCGGGTCGAACGCCTGGAACAAGACTTCGTACAATTTCATCGATTAAAAAAATATTCCCTCTCCTTCTTTCCACTTCTGTTGTTCAGGAACAAACACTTCGCCAAATTCTTATTGGCATTTACTTCTTTGTGAAGTGTAGGCCGGAGTGTCTATGTATTCCCCTTATTTAAGGGAAGACCTGACTACATGATGCATTAGGCGATTGTTCCCCTTACTGAAGGGAAGACCTGCATATGGGTGACACCAGATGGTTGTACCCGTTATTGAAGTCACCAAGTGGTTTATACTAGTTATGGGTTTGTTGTCAGTGTTTTCCTTGGGAACTAGACGTAGGAGGCTGAGTGGATCAACTCCAAATCAAGATAAAAATTTAGTGTTCTTATTACGTGATTACTTGCTTGCCTGTATTTTTATTACGACACTAATCTCCTAAGGAGCCAAAAATAGGAGACATCGAAAGATTTACATTTGACAAGCCTTGATAGATTTACATTTATCGAGGCGTGTATTTTTATTATCTTTTCAGTATCCACTAATCTGATTAAGATCCATTCCTGTTCTAGGTCTCCATAGCCTGGGCAACAATTTTGACAGTGTATCACAGTCATAAAAACTCTCTTGTGACTCTTGAACAGGCATAAGTCACTATGCATAACTGAAAACAATGACTGCCTTATCGTGACAAACTTGCATATTTCTCTATTTAATGGCATCTAGATATAATATAGAAACACTACAACAGGAAGCATACTCCTTACTGCCAAAAGGAACCATTTGATTTTACCATGGGTCTTCTCAGTTCAGAACCAACACAGTCAACTCTGATTAAGGTGAAGGGCAGAGTGGAAGAGAGCAGAAAGGAAATGAAGGGAATCAGAAGGAGAATAGAAATAGGAAAAAGGAAATTAATAAATTGCACAACCTTCTCTCACAATTGGCATGACCTTCATTTCATCTCTCCTATCTATATAGCAGCATGACCTTCATTTCATCTCTTCTATCTATAGAGTGACATGACCTTCATTTCATCTATCCGACGTACATAGCATCTATGCCCACATCAGGTTTATCCATTAACTTTGCCAAGGTGCACAGCTCATACACTTGAAAAGTCACGACTGCCATTAGTGACATCTCTCTCTCTCTCTCTCTCTCTCTCTCTCTCTCTCTCTCTCTCTCTCTCTCTCTCTCTTCACAACATTTATCTGGAAAGGAAGATAGAATATGGAGAAGGAGGAGGAAGGAGAGATGGAGAAGAAAAGTGTTAGGAAGGCTATTTTCTGATACTTCTTTGTTTTTTAATTGTTGTCATTCTAAATGGTAATTCCATGTGAGCTCAGAATCAGATCATGCAAGAATAAACCTACTTCATTAGAAATAGGTATCTAGCACTGGTATAGTGCCAACAGCCACAGTTCTTCTCACCCATTTGCCAGAGGACTGAACTTAAGATTGTATGACCACTTAGCCATTGACTAGAAGGCAGAAGCCAATATTCCAGCGTGCATCTTCCATAACTCTGCCTAAGCAAACTAGTTCATGTGTCTAGATTCATCTATCCCACAAAATGTAACTTTTGACACGTCTTAAACCTTATCATCATCATCGAGCCCTATCCCCTACAACCTAGGATTGGCTTAGGCCTAGACGATCAAAAAGTTTTGAGCCTAGTTTTCCATCCACTCTTGGTCCACCAACGACCTCCAACTTAGCAAAACACAGACTTCCAAATTGTTATGCCAAAACCTGGTAGAGACTAGCCGGCAAGCATGAGAAGCTCGCCTTCGGCATCCATCAGTCAGCAAAGCCGAAGCTCCCGATAAAAAAAAAAAACACATTGCGCTTGGATGAGTAACAGTATCAACGAGGCAAGCAAAATTACTGAAGACGAATACATGGTGATAAGCTGCATGTTTCTTTGAGAGGCATCGTTCCACAGCAAATCCAGTCTTTGTATTGTATAAGTAAACCCGCAAGCAGAACTCCAGACGAAAGCTCTCCATCATAGAAGCAGCACGGCCACCCGATAATTAACCATGGATGTAGCGATCTTCAAGAACCACAAGATCGTAGAACAAGCGGCAAAGGAACGAGCAAGAGCAAAGATTGGTAGCTAGTAGGAGGCGGTAAGATTTTAAGGTTGCTTCCAGCTTACACAGATTTCCCCTGGAGCTGTTTCCAAGGTGACGGTCCGGCCGGGAAACGCGGGGGTGCCTCTGTGGTCGGTGCTACCTGATCCACCACCATTACAACAAATTACAAGCAACAACAGCAGAATAGGATCAGTTGCCAGGTATAAACAGATTGATTGGCGTGCACAGGCCCACACGCACACACGACACAGAAGGCAGACAGACACAGACAGAGATAATATATAGATAGATAGAAGGATAGGCATACCTTGGTAGAAGACGCGGCGGTAGCCCCAGACGAAGCCGACGAGGCGTTCGTCATACCGGAAACCCGCCTTCCATATCAAGGAGCCATAGCCGAACACCCACATCACCATCTTCTATCCCTCTTCCCCTGATTGCTGCAAAGGCAGGGGGGGAGAGAGAGAGAGGTGACTGCCACAGGACAGGACGAGAAGAGTGGAGATGGACGAATTGGCGCCTGGAGAGGAGAGGAGAGAGAGAGAGAGAGATCCCGACGGCGAACGGGGAGGGAGAATTCCTTCACACAGTTGCCACCTGCTGCTGTGGCCTTGGCTGGCGTCTCGACCGAGGAATCCCTTATGAGGGGCCGTCGGACGGCGTTGGAGATTCCGCCAAAATTTTCGAGGAACTTGGATTATAGACAAGATGTGAGCCGCTCAGAAGATTCATGTCTATAAATGGCTCTTTATTAAAATATTATTAATTTAATCATAATACAAAAAATTTATTAAAAATTAATTTGCCGCGTAAGAGCGTTAATGACAAAAAATAAAAATGAAGGGGAAAGTTCATGTCTACTATATGACGAAGCTAACATGAAGTCTAATGTGGATTTTAGTCAACTTTATTACTAGAGTAATGTTTATAAAAGTTTGATTTTTTTTTAAACACAATAAGCCTGAGTCTTCACTCCGAGATCCAATAGACAGCCTGCACAAAATATCTAGAGTAATGCTTCTAAACATACATATATGTGGAATAAATCATTAGCTAAAGCCACTAATAGACTTGCTTGTTCAAAAACTAACATGAAAGGAAATACAAAAATTTTTATTTGAAATCACAAAATAGTTATCCTTGGGCATCACATTTAGTCACACTTAAAGTGCGTGAGATTGATAACATTTAATAGATGTCTAATGTCTAAAATGATAAGAAGTTGTATTTTCAGACTGTTGATAAAACGTATAAAGTTATGTCTAAATGAATATATGTTCTCTTAATTTTCCTCTTAAAAAAAAGTTATGGATATGCCACTTTTTTTTCAGACATGTAATGCTCTTAACTCTCGACACACTGCAGTTAGCACCTGGCGTTCGGAGGTCGGCGGCCAGCGCCCGACATTCAGCAACCGATGCCTGATAGTCGGCTCCTGGCGGCTAGCCTCTGATGGCCGGTGCCCGACAGTTGGCGCCCAATGTCCAACAGTCGACGGCTGACGCCTGACGGTCCGATAGCCAACACTCGATGGTACAGTAGCCAGCGACGATTGTCGATTGTTCGATGACAGGCGTCAACCGCCGACTACTGCCACCGATCGGCGGTCTAACTTATGTTCTGTCGGGCAGTGGCTTCCGTCCCATCGGGAGCCGACTGCCGGACTGTCGGATGTTGGACGTTGATCGCTCGGCGTCGGGTGCCAACTGTCGGATGCCAGCCACCAACCTCCGACTGTTGACCACCGAGCGCTAGGTGCTGGGTGTCAACCGTCGGATGGACACCGACCACCGGATGAGCGCCGACCGTCGAATGGGCACCGACCACCGGATGGGCGCCAATCGTTGGACATTGGGTGCCCAACGCTGACGGTCGGAAGTCGGGCATCGACAACCGATCGCCGACCATCGATCGGACACCAGGTGTCGGGCGCCGACTGCCCAACCTTGGGTGCCAACCGCCGGATGTCAGGCGTTGGGTGTTGGACAACAGGCGCCGAATGCCAAACCACTGGCCATCGGCTATCAACCGCCATTTCCGAATCACTAACTGCCCGGCACCGGCTACCAACTGTCGAACCGTAGGTCGGTGTCGCCGGACGTCGAGTGCTGGCTGCTAACAGTCAGGCGCTGGCAGTCAACCGTCAAACTCTAGGCACCGACCATCGACTGTCGGAATGTGTCTTATTATCTTCAGATGTTATTCAAGTTAATTATCAAACAACCCTTTTTTCATGTCTTAATATGTTTAAGTACTTTTTAAATTTTACATTTAGACATTAGATGATAAATTAGATTTTAGACATTTTAAATAAGTGTTATCACATACCATCTTAATCATATATTACCTTCGCAAGTTTCCATAATGATCAAGCTCATGCATCATGCCTAATCATGCTTAGTCATATGTTACCTCTGTCGTATTTTGATAATATTCAAGCTAACTGATACCTTAGTGAGATGGTCCTTAACTACTTATACATCTACTAGGAAGTACCTAGCAAAAGTGGCAAAATCATCCACCATGAGTTACATTCAGAATAATCATGTTTTATTACCATATACTTAGCCCAAAGCTTATCAAATTAACTTACATAGTTTCTAAACTTATTATCAAATCAACAGAAAGGTGTTGTGTAGTCTCCCTTAAGAAGAAAACATAGATTTAAATAACATAGTTTTACGTAAAACACTTAATTAACTTTGATATTTAACTGCATAAATCCACTAGTTGAGACTAAATGGAGTGCGCAGGAGTAGAAAACTACTTGCCCAACATAAAGGGGTGCATGTCCCTATCATACCACACTCTAAAACCATGTGATTATATATTTATCTTAGCTAGCTATTAGATTTAGAATGATCACTCTAACTGTTGTTTAAGGATTCGGATGTGTTTCTCTCACCAATATGGGAAGCGGAAAGATCCCATGTGAAAGTGGAAGGATCATTCTCGTCAATGTGGAACAGCTACTATCAAGTGTTATATTGACCATGTCACTTAAAGCGTGCACTAAAAGATTAATATCATTTCAAAAAGATAATATTTAAATTATGACCAGAAAATAAATAACTATAATTTTATTTATATTTAAAATATTCAACTAAGTTCTATTACTTCAGAATCTTCATAACTATAACATCGTTTTTTGACTTGCATAATTTAAAAGACTCTCTAGACTCATCTAAGAGGAAAGGACTTCTAAAGGTAATCTAAATGCTCCATCACTCTTGCTCGTTGCCTATTAGATTGTATTTTCTCATCTGGATTACTTGAAATGCCACAATTAAAGTAGGATGAGTGAAAAGCTCAATAAAATTTATATCTCTATATCAGATAACTTTAAGTGATTAATATGTTAACATAATGAATGCAGTAATATCATGAAACTGGTTCAATCTAAAGACAAATAACACTACAGGAAAACTAGGCTTTGCTTACGTCCAAACACCGTAGGTAGATAACCAAAAACCGTAAGCATAGTCTTTGCTTATGGTGTTATCCTATGGTTGGGTTTCGTCGGCAGAAGACCGACGGCAAAGGCCTAAGGCTACGGTGTTTTAAACTCCGTAAGTATAAAGCTATAGTGACGGTGTTGGTAGCCGTAAGTAACACCATAAGGAAATCTGTTTTTGGCTACGGCGATGTTAACCGTAGTCATATTTTTTGCTTACGTAAGACTCAGTGACGCCGAATATCCCTACGGCATTTTGAACCGTAAGCATGTGTCCCTACGGCCACGTACACCATAAGCAAGTATGTTTCCCTACGGCTCAATAGACCATAAGTAAATATGTTTACCTACGGCCACATACACCATAACCAAGTATGTTTACTTACGGCCACATAGACCATAAGTATGTTGTTTCAGCAAAAAAAAAAAATAGCATTATATTTAAATGGATCCACATTCACCTATATTCACAAAGAATTGGATCAACATGTACACATCCACAATTAATCCACACATTCACATTTGGATCAATCAACATACACATCCACCTTTAGTTCCACACACACATCCACATTTAGTTCCACACATACACATCCACCTTTAGTTCCACACACACATCCACATCCACATTAGTTCCACACATACACATCCACACACATTCACACCCACTCATTCACAATGCACAACACCTTAATAATATAAAACACATTAAAGTTAACAAACAATAATGTTAATAAAAGATGACATAAAACATCATTCTTCACATTCACATGCTAGTGCTAAAGTCTGTTCAGAAGAGCAAGTTAATTATTAGTAGATGAAATTGTTCACATGTGATGAGAGGAGATTTGTGAAGAGTTTGCTTTGTCCTTGGAGGAAGACAGGTTTCAGCAGACATATTTCGTGCAAAAGCAACAATAGGTGTTCAATAAGTACTGTGTGAGGAAAACCAGAACAAAAGAAACAATATGCTTAACAAACAGTAATGCAGGAAATATGATCTCCTCTGGTATGCTAGATGTCACAATTGTCACATGGTAACATAGCCACCTATGGCTAACACTACACAAGATCAAAGTATGATCTCCTCTTCCTATCACTATGTTTTATCATCTGCCAAGCTCATGCTAAAGGAAAAAGAAGAAAAGCCCACCCAAAACTGAGCCCGGACCTCTCTAGCTCGTGTTCTTCCACTGATGAGATCAGATCCCACCTCACCCAGCGGTTTCACTTCAAACTGGACTTCATGATCAGTGCGATGGATGCAAAGCACCTACTGCTACGGTTCCAGGATAAAGAGGACTTCCTCCAGCTACTGTTGTTCACGAGGAAAGTGACATATGCAGGGACGTACTGGATCTCAGCCAGCACTTTTGTTTCCACATGTGTATTTGATTGTATTCACTCCGGCCAATCTTTGACATGTTATTCCTGTGCTAGTGTTTAATTTCTTTTCAGGATCAAGTTCATAATTGTGCATTTGGCATTGATCAACATAGGACTTGATAGTATGAAGTTTTAAAAGTAGCATGAAGAATTAATGATACTTGATGAGCTCATGTTCCCTCTAAGTACTCTTTTTTTGGACCTGTGTCTTGGGGGTGGATAATTGCATAAGGAAGTAGAATTATAGGATTAAATAATGCATTTTAGTGATTATGCATGTTTTATCTTGTTGATTTTGTTTACAAAGTGGAAAGGCTCATATTCGTGTAGAATCATGACCTTCAATACATTTGTACTTACTAATTTTCTTCCAATATCTACTTTCCATCCCTACTTTAACTGTAAGCCAGTGGGTTCATATTGGACTTGAGCTTGGACTTGGGTATACCATAAAACCCAAAGTATCAGCTGCCTCAGGTGACTGAAAAACTCTCACATAAAACCCATGTTAATAATGGTTGATCTTTGTGATAAAAAAAACTTATAAGTTTTGTAACCACACATAACACTGTCTACATAGAGTTCCAGCTCAAAATGGAGAAGCAGAAATCTACAAGTTTATGTAACCACACATAACACTGTCTTTCACCCAACCTAGAATGGGTGAAAGACAGTAAAATCTCAGATGCAACTTACCAAAGAGGGTGGAGGTGAAGATCAATCATCCTCAAGCTCAACCTATTACATGTAAAAATGTAACTAACATCAGAGTTGACAATTAACAACATATAAATAAGAATGAGATAAATGTAAATAAACTTACATATTCTCTGAACCATATTATATGACTCCCAACAGCATCGTTCATATTTTTTCTATCGGCATCTTTGATAAACAAAGATGCAGTCGGGTCATGGGCTATGAGTATAGAAACCTCATAGTACTCACCACCTAACTTCTTCCCCATAACCACATTATCATTATCATCAGACATAAGAATGCCGCTGGCAACTACTTCTCCAGAGAAGTTTAGGATCCTCACCCTCCTCCCCGCCAATGAATCCTATTAAAAATTTGAATATGGATGTCAGATATACATGCATTCCAACATATTAACACGGTTAGATTTCATTTACCTTTTCTTTTGAGCATGGCAAACACTTGCAGAACTCTGCACAAGTAAATGTAGATTGTCAACATTAAGCAATGTTAATAATGAAGTATGTCAACAGAAACTAATTACCTCATTATTGCCACGAGACTCAATTTTTTTCATTCTTTCTTCGAGAGCTTCAATTTTTTCTTTAGGCTTTCATTGTCCTGTCGCAGCTTCACTTCTTGAACCCCACAAGCTCTTTGGGGTAGGGCCCGTGCCTATGCCACGGATTCTTCCAGTTCTGTCCCGTCCCATAACTTGCTCATAAGCATCCCCCACGCTTGCAATTGAGCTTGATGTAGTTGATTGCTGCGTCAGCTTAATGTCTCGAATTTTAGGCATACCATATGCAAATTGGAAGTAGAGAGTATGACTTCTCCAGCAAAGAATTCTTCTGTACAATTGATTTAATTCTATTCACACCATCAGAAGTCAATCTACAAAAGTTAAACCATAAACTATCGAATATCTCAAAACGCTCTAAAAGTGTTGATGGAATCACCCCCCACAAATACCTGCAAGTTCAAAAGTAATTAAAACACAACAGAATCCCTATATTGGTGACTCATGATAGCTTTGGAAAAAATATTACAGAAAACTTACAACACACAAATACTCACTCCACATGTTCTTGAAATATTAGGGTGTCCAGCATCTCTGGCTCCCCATTATACACTTCTTTCATTGTTTTTTTTTTTGCCTTTTTTGCGTCGGTGTCGCATGATGGCCCTGTTTTCTTTTTTGGCGAGTCTTCTCTGTCTTCTTTGGAATCTACCACCGCAAATCTCTTCCGTCGGCCCCTTCAAACTGCAAATAACATGTTAACAACATCAAGCAAAAAAAAAAAATAACACTTAACATATTCAGTTAGAAAAATAACACTTAACCATTAGGCTTACATTTAATGTCGTCTCTCTTCCTTGGCAACTTGTAAACTGCAATATTAAGAATTTGACGAATGAGAGGGTAAAACATAAGTAATATAACAAAGTCCCTTGTCTTATATTACTAAGAAAAACAAAGACAATATGAAGATAAATTATTTGTTTCATCAGAAGTGATGGTATTCTTCTCTGCATATGTAAATGTTATTTCTTGTTTCTCTTTCCCTTGCCTTGTACACCTGACTGTACTCCAGATGACAGAAGCATATAAGTGTCTGCAGATTGTGCAGGTATTCTCTGCTAAATAATAGAAAGATTTAAGGGATTAAAATATAATCCTCATACAAAAGAACATGTAGAACCACCAACCTGCAACCCACTTGTAAATCCCATCCCGGCCCCCACCCAACACCACCACCACAGAAAAGGAAAAGAAATGTGCCTCTGTTGTCTACCATTACTTTGACCAGTTTAGTTACAGAGACTAGAGGTTTCTTTCAAAATAAGCCTTAAGGCTTAACACAATGAATATTGACCAAAAAATGGGAAGGCATGTATGTGTTTGGGAAGGCTCAATAACATATGTCTTCAGATTGGGATTTCTACACCATCAATGTCGTCTCTCTTCCATGTGATGTTTATGTCATAAAAAAAAAACAACATCATCATCAATCTTTGCATCATTTTCAGTAACTTCTTCATTTTGCATGTCAAAGTAATTTCTCGGCTTTGTTTTCCTCACAACAGACCATCCTTCCATTTTGGGATCCTCCACATACCATACTTGTTCCACTTGAGAGGCCAAAACATATGGTTCACTTGTACGTAATTTATAGTGTAGGTTGACCAATGTGAAACCTTCATCTGTCATTACTCCTCGCTGAGTATCAACCCAGTCACACTTGAAAAGTAATACCTTTCTTTGATCGTAATAGTTCAACTCTAATATTTCTTGAAGAACACCGTAATATGTCACCTCATCTCGAATAGGAGCCTTGTCTTTAATCCCAGTTACTTAATTCTGTCAGGTCACAGGAAGACCCAAGAGCCTAATCTTTGTGTATCTTTGAAATCTACTCCTAGATCACCATTAAAGGAGGGCCATTGCAATTAATCAAAGACAAGTTTCTAGGAGGTGAGGGCTTACACAGTCTATAATATTCCTTTTTGGGCCAATAAAAAAACATACTTAATAAAAAGTTGGTTGGTATGAACTGATTTAATGCTGGTTTTATGAGCACAGTTTGCAGGCCAACTGGTGGTGGCCGCTCTGTGCATGCATGCCTTCCTGGTACTAGATGGACTGTTTCCTCTTCTGAGAAGAGAATTCATACAATATGTCAAACGTACGATTTTTAAAGGGCTCTTCTTTTGTGGCTCACTTAACTCTTCATGAGAGAGTAAAAACTATATATAAGTAGAAGAGAGTGGGCTAGGACAGTGGCTATTTATGCAAGTGTATATATATATATATATATATATATATATATATGTGTGTGTGTGTGTGTGTGTGTGTGTGTGTGTGTGTTTTACTTTACTTTGGCTCAACGCCAGGAGTATTATACTACTTACCCTGCCAGGAATCAGAATGTCTAGCGCAGTGTTAACTGGAAAAGTGGCATTTCAATGTACAGAGATTTATAAAGAAAGAAAAGAAACAACATGAGACAATATCTACACCGGATACGGCAAACAGATGGGTCTTTCTTTAAGAAACTAAAGATAATCAGCTAATATAAAGGAGGCCTCTTTGACGAAGAATGCGGCGGAACAGTAAGTGATTGCAAGGCTCATGAGTTTTGTTAGCATGCAGAAGCAAACAGATGGAGACCTTTTTAAGCTGCTGATCTCCCATCATGAAGCTTAATAAACTATTGGGGATCACAGTGGAATGTTGCATAAAAAATGGGATGACACAAGCAGAGATACTATTAAAATTGACCAGACTCCTAAGAACCGGGGAAGAAACCATTTTTCTATTAAACAAACACCCGATTTCACAACATCAGAAGAAAAAAAAGGGAAGATTGTTCCAGAAACTAGCGCATAAACAAGGGGATTTGGAGTACCCAAGATGGCACACAGGCAGTTCTTCTGACTAGTCTTAAAAAGTCCCTAAACTCAACCCCGTGTAGAAAAGATCGATCCCTTGTGTACTGCAGGAGGATGGCTAATGAAAGGGCCGAAATCCGACCGAGGGGTCATGCAATAAGCATTTGTCTATCTGAAATCTTGACCCTTTTGATGATGCGGCAAACGCATTCAACCTAACCCAACCACGAGGGAGACAAAGAAGCTAAGAAAACGGAAAAGAGTACTCACCTTCGCCGCGATGGACTCACCTTTGGCGATCAATCAGCCCACAACTTTGCAAAAAACAAACCACATGCAGCAGCACAGCGTTCGTGAGAAAACGGGCGATGGGGGACGAGCAGTCGGAGAGGCCAAACACTCGCTACGAAGCGGAGGAGGAAGAAGGTGATGGGGTCGGCAGGAGACGCCCGGCGGCGTGGAGGACACGCAGAGGAATAGGTGAAGGAGGAATGGGTGGCCGGAGTTCCCCTACTGTCGCCGCCTTCAAGTTTGCCGTCGTTGCTTGCCCTAAACCGCTGACGGCGCCTTCTCCGCAAGTTCCACCGCGCAGCCTGCCTACTACCGCCTCCTGCTACCGCCTTCTCCGCAAGTTCGGCAGGAGACGCCACTACTTGCCCTTTCGCCGTTCTTGCCCTATCGCCGCTGCTGCCCCTTTTCCCTTTCACCGTTGTTGCCCTTTCGCCGGCAGGAGGCAAGGAGAGTGGAGAGGTCGAAGGAGGAGAGTGGAGGCCAGGGGTCGAAGGAGGGGTTTTTTCTCCCTTCAATCGAGGCGCGGGACTTCCAAAGTTGAATGGGCGCCCAATTAAAACTTTGTATCTAAATGAAATAATTATGTGCTTACGATATTACGCCATAGGGGTAGGCATATCTTAAAAGTTTAAGAACAAACTTTGTCTGATGTACTTACGACATGTATAGTCCGTAAGTATAGATATGTCTATCCATACGAATACCTTACGAATATACTGAACCGTAAGCAACTTTTGTAGGCAGAGCTAAGATTTCTTGTAGTGTAACATAGTAAATCATAAGCAAGAAGGTATAATGTCTAAACGAGCAGATTTTCTAGCAAGGTAAAGAACATATAATTATAGGATTTCAAGTGCATATTAATGCTAACGATAACTTTACAAGTACTAGCAAGTGTAATGATAATGAATTAGCCATAACACAAGCAATAACTACAAGGACAATAAGTACAAGTCATATAATCAATTGTTTATTCATGAGTGAATTATCGTAGATAAATCAAGCAGACATGCAGTGGTGCAATGCCATCCATGGTCAATCAACTACCGTGGGTGTAAGTATTTTTGAGCGCTCCTCTTAAGATCAGAATGAGCCTTATAAATGTCAGGCATTAAAGTCGTAGATCATGGATCTCATGTAAATATCTAGACAATCACATCCAATGGCCAAGTGAATTCTAAAGATTAAAGCTTCTATATGCAAGGTATAGATGTTCTAATAAAATGGATTTTCAAGGACTACAAAGTAGAGAATAATGTTTTGACCTTGCTGAGACAATAACATTCGGATCTCATAATAAACTTGCAAAAAACATAGGTCAAAATGTGTCTACACGATCTAGATATGAGACAGGCAGAATAGGGATGAACATAGGCACGTTCGGATAAATAGTTTCATAATGAGGTCATAGCAGACAATGCGTTAAAAGATGAGGTCTCAAGAGTGACACGTTAAGAAATGGGATGTGGTCTCAAGGGTTGACACATTAAGAATCACGATCTCCAAAGTCAACACGTTAAGGACAAACTGAATAGAGTACGTCCCCTTATCAAGGAACATGCCTCAAAGGCCAGTAGAAACATGTCTTCGTAGTCAAACATAATTTCAATGGGTGTTCGGGGTTTTTAGGCTATAACCTGCTCAATGTCCATGTGAGAATCTATGGCTCATAGAGCCTTACGGAGTTTTTAGTGAAGAAGTTCCAATTCGACGAGAGAAATATTGGACAAAAGGTCTAACTTTACCAAGGAGGTGTTCGAAAAACCATGTTTGGTCAGACCTGTTTAACATACGGTATATCGTAGAAAACAACTTGATCTGTGCCATCTTAATAATTCACCAATCAATAAACTTCATATAAAGTGAGGTTGGTGATGTGGAAATAAACCAATACATAGTTGAAATCACATGGAATTAAATCTTATAATCATAAAGGACATTGTAATAATTGGGTCTTGACGGCAAAGACCTTGCTGTTCAGAAGATCTAACGGCGAGATAAGCTATCATATCTATGTCTTGGATTGATGGCAAGATATCTGACCGTCAAAGGTTTGTTGGCAGCAAGATCGATTGCTATCATCATTCGCGGTTGGATGGTTCTCGAATAGTCATGCTTGATCTTGGTGGCAATATGTGTTGCCGTCAAGTATAGGTGGTTTGAGGTTGACAACAACCTATATTGCTGTCAAGTTTGGCAATGCTATTTTTTATATAAGGACCTGAACCTCTCTCTCTTCCTCACTCTCCACTCTCTCCACACCCTTCACCTCTCACCTCTCCTCTCACACCCTCGGTGACCGACATGGGCTTGTAGGGCAAGGTCGTGGTGCTTGTGGCATTGATGAATTATGGGGTTTGAGGATAGGGCGAGCAAGGGTTCTCCCACGGTGTGTGCACTTTCATGACCACGGTTGGGCATTTTCCTCACTAAGTCTTGTTCATTTGAGGTAGGGAGATAGACTCTCGCATCCCTTGTTGATGTTTCTATTACATTGCATGCGAGAAAAATAGTTTATCATATTTCTAAAGAATTATCCATGTTAAGAATGTGAGCACCATTTTGTGCCATCCACACGATTGTAGGATGTTTTCCAATTCTATTCTATTGTTTTGTAGCTCATGAATGATATTCTTAGCGTTGTTTTCTCTGATTTTGATGTAAAATCGACCTTGGCATGGTTCTGTTCTGAACTAGGTTGCACCAGTCTTGACGGCAAGGGTTGATGTGGTTAGTAGAAGTTGACAATGGTCTTTTAGTGCCATCAAGTGTGGTTGATGGCATAGGCCTTTGTTGTCAAGTTCTTTCGTTGATGAACTGTGGACGTCAAAATGTGATTTCTATTAAAATCCAATTATTGCCATGTCAATCTGCACTAATGCCACAAGCCCAGAGACCAACGTACCTACCTCAAGTCCGAGATCTGCTACCATGCGAACAAGTTGAAGATCTAGGAATAAACACATAAAGTCGATGGCCAGCAGCAGAAATCATGATGCTTTTTAGAGCTATGAAGAAGCCCTTGGCATCGGAAGTACCCAGTGCCAGTAAACCTTGGCGCCAGAATTTGCTTGGCACCAAAAATACCTAGCGTGGGGAGTCTCTGGCTCACTAGAAGCCCTTTGCACTAAAGCCTTGGTACCGGGAGCCCCCTTGTGTTGGAAGCCTTTGGCGCTGGAAGCTTCTTTGCGTGGAAAGCCTATGGCACCGAGAGTCTACTTGCACCGGAATCCCTCAACGCTGGAGGTAGACTTGTGTTGGAAGACTTGTGATGTGCAGGGATGTGATGGACAACTAAGAGGGGAGGAGTGAATTGGTTATCACCTAATAAAAATTCTTTGAACTCAGAACAAATTAGATTAAATTAATCAAACCTATTATGTGATATGCACAGCAGAATATAACAAGTATATAGATGAAACTAACTATCCTAACGTGCATAGAACAGAGGTAGAAAAGATGGAACAAATCAAACATACATGCAAGATTTGGAGTGGTTCAACAAACACACTCATGTGTGCATCTACGTCCACTACCCCACACCCCTGTGAGGATTTCCACTGGCTTGTTTCCTACGTACACGCAAAAAACCCACACACATGGTTGTTTACGGGGACAATACAAATCCCACCTCGTTTCTCGGAGACGAGACAACCCGATGTGTATACGCGTACGCACTACATATAAACAGTCAATGTGCTCACAAACCAAGCACACATATAGTATGATCAGGGTTCAATAAAGAACAAAAAGAGCGTGAACAGGAGGACAACAATCTAAACAGTAAGGTGTAGAGTTCTCCTGTCACAGAAGATCCGGCCTTGATGTTCGTCTTTGCTTGACTATGTACAATTGAAGAACTGGCCGATGTAGAACACTTCTGAACGAGATCTGGCATCGATTTGCTTGATCTAAAATCGATCTGGCATTGATTCTCCTTGATCCAAAATCGATTTGCCATCGATTCACTTTCATTATCGGTCGACCGATTTCTGCAACTAGGTTGTCCGATTGTTAGTTTTGCAGTTGACCTTCTAGTCTTAGCTTTGTTGTTTTGTCCAAGTCTTGAGCTTTGTATTATCCACTTCAAATGTGACTTTTGGACAAAATTACTACACACTTAACACACTAATTAAATTCTCAAATTAAATAAACAAAAATCAAATACTTGGTCATGAATATGAATCATATTCCGTGTTTTTATGATTTTTTGAACATGAGTTAAACTTAGTATTTTTTTATCATCAAAATCTACATAGTACAACAATCTCTCTATTTTTGATGATGACAAAATAATTGTAGATTTTTCACACAAAACACAACATTTGATTTTAGATACCAATTTGATTTGATTTTTATGTGTTTTCATATGACACAATGCATGCATTCAATCATGTAAGATTAACTCCCCCTCTCTAAAATACTTATGACTCTAACTCTTCCCTTTTCTTTTGGACGTAAACTCTCCCCCAAAACCAAAATATAAAATCTACAAATATTCTCTCCCCCTTTTTGACAACATCAAAAAGTGGTGGTATAAGAGGTGCAATTGGCATAATACAAAGTATGTGAATCAAATAATCTAAAATGTCATTTGGGGAATCTGATGGGAGTGCACGCTCCGAAAGATAGCCATTAAATAGTCCAATGTTTAATCAAATTCTCAACACACATTCAAAACTAAATTCCATTAGATGTGAAGTGTGAGACATGATTACGAGGCATCACACATGATGATAAGTAGAATTCTAATTAACACTAACAGATACTCTCAATCTTACCCATGCATGATAGACCCTCGATTTTTTGTAGCTATCACTTGTCCCCTTTTTTTTTTTTTCTGAAACATATGTTTTGATTCATTTTTTTGTTTCTTTCTTTTCTTTGTTGGAAGAAAGTATTGTCGTTTGACGCGATGTTTCTTACTTGTTCAGTGGAAAAACCTGGTTACTAAGCTCAATTCCTCTTTTCACTTTGGACAGGTAACTTTTTCCTCACGAGTTACTACAAGCTAGGTGAATTTAAGCATCACAAGAGTATTAAGAAAAATTTCCACCGATCATTAAAATGATATCTATTAATCATAGTCTTGTGCATTAGTGTGTTGGTTTCAATTTCAAATAAATTTTGAGAAGAAAGTTAAATACATAACTATTTAGCTCCCCCTTAATGTTTGCACACAACAAATGCAGAAATCTCCCCCTTAGCGGCTGAATTAATGCACACTATGTCTTAAGCCAATGCAGTAAAATATCTAGGGAGTATTAGGCCATAGAAAGAGTCAATGAAGTGTCTTTACATATAGTTTACATGCAAGCACATAAGGGATAGACATGCAAAAGACACTAAGACATAAGACTCTTTTTGTGTTTTCGATTTTTTTTTTAATATTTTCCTGATAGAACAAAAACGCAGCTTATAATCAAAATCTAAAAGAGTAAACAGAAAAGCATACAAGAGTATTCATGTATCATCTTGAAAGTCCAAAATAGAAGAACATGATACTCATAGAACTGTGTAGAATGTAGATGCCTTGAGATTCACATTGATACCAATTGATGTTTCATCTCAAAATTTCACAAGACACCTGCAACCACAGATCTCAGGTGGATTTCTTTGGTACCCAAATAGTTTTGGGTCCAACAGTGTTAGTTCTAGAAGGCAACAAATCATTCCTTATCCACACTAAGTTCATTTTCTGCATGTTTCTTTTTCAAGAACAATTGTAGTTCATATGACCCAGCCCACCACAAAAATAACATGTGACATTAGGATTGTGTTCTGTGGGTTGTAATCTATGAACAACATGATATTCAACATGCTTACCTTTCACATGAACTTGTTTTTTATTTTGTACATATTTCTTAGCATGAACAAATTTTTTAGGTTGCACAGACTTCTTAGCATGAACATGTTTTTTCACATGAGTAGTTTTATTAACATGTGATTATGAAATGCTAGGAGCATAAAAAGCATGAACAAATGATGTTTTCATTTTAGACTCAACAGATTCTTTCTTTTTGTTTTTAGAGGAATAACCTAAACCATGTCTGTTAGTATTCACTTTAACACTAAGAACTTCATCAAGCTTTTGCTTCCCCTTCACGAGTCTGAAAACAGTTGATTTTAGATCATTAATGGTTTCATGTAACTTTTTGATAGAAATTTCAGAATTTTTAACATTCTCTTCAAGCATATGCACTTGGTTTTCTAGTTTTTCCTTTTTAGACAAAGATGTGTTTTCCTTTTCAAGCATGCAGGGTTTTTCTGAAAAATCATTATCATTAGCCATGCATTCCATTTCTTGTTCATACAATGAAATTTTGCTTTGCATGGTTTGATTTTCATCTTGAAGAACATTGCATTGAACATTCAACAAGTCACATGATTCACATGGATATTCAGTATGCAAAATATCATTGATTTTCATCTTCAGTCCCTTATTTTCTTTTTTTACTTTTATGTATCTCTCATACAAGTCTGAATATATTTGTTCAATCTCCTCAGGAATAAAAGATTTTCGGTCAGAGTTTATCTCAGGAGATTCATCTTCAATAGCCATGAGACCACACTCCTCCTTCTTGGGTACTTTAGCCTCGGAGGATGACTTGTCAGAGTCACTCCAGGTGGCGACCATGCCTTTGGGCTTCTTTGTCTTTTGTTTGTTCTACTTTTCAGAAATCATGGGCATTCTGATCTCATATGCTCAATTCCTTGGCACTCGTAGCAGATCAATTCTGATTTTCTGCTAGAGTCTTCTTGCTTGTTTTTGCCCTTGGAGTCCATAGGAAGCCTTGCATACTTTGGCCTTTTCTTTCTCAGAAATTTTCTGAAGCTTCGTGCAATCTTGGCCACTTCCTTCTCATCTTCACTCGAGGAGTTTTCCTCAGAAAGATATCCCTTTGATTTCTTGACTTTGAGAGACACATCCTTTTGCTTAATAAGCAAAGGTTGCTCGGCCTCCTCCCGCTTCAGATTGATCTCGTATGTCATGAGACTCCCAATCAACTCCTCCACAGTGAGGGTTGACAGGTTTTTGGAGTCTTCAATGACTGTGGCCTTGGTGTGCCACACCGGTGGGAGGGAACTCAGAACTTTATGAACTATCTCTGAGTCTGTGTAGTTCTGCCCAAGTGCCTTCAGTCCATTGGTAACGTTGGAGAGTCGTGCAAACATGTCAAAGATTGTTTCCACCGAGCTCATCTTGAACATCTCATATTCTTGAACCAGGATGCTGGCTTTGGTCTCCTTGACCTCTGAAGTGCCTTCATAGATCATCTTCAATTTGTTCCACATCTCCTTTGCTGAACTGCACATGGAAACACGAGAATATTCATCAGGATGAATAGCACATTGCATTATATTCATGGCACTGAAATTAACCTTGGATTTTTTACTATTATCCTCTGTCCACTTTCCCTCACCCTCTGGCAGTGTATATAGATCAGTATTCACAACTTTCCAGATCCCATAATCTTGAGCCCTGAGAAAGACGTGTATACGGTTCTTCCAATAAGTGTAGTTGCTGCCATCAAAGTAGGGTGGACGGTTGATAGAATGACCCTCAGGCACATATCCTTTGTTGGCCATCACAAACAGGATCTCTCTCTAGATCAAGAGATCTACTCTGATACCAATTGATGTGCAGGGATGCAATGGACAACCAAGAGGGGAGGGGTGAATTGGTTATCGCCCAATAAAAATTCTTTTAACTTAGAACATATTAGACTAAATTAATCAAACCTATTATGTGATATGCATAGTAGAATACAACAAGTATATAGACGAAACCAATTATCCTAACGTGCATAGAACAGAGGTAGAAAAAGATAGAACAAACCAAACATGCACGTAGGATTTAGAGTGGTTCGACAAATACACTTATGTGTGCGTCTACGTCCACTACCCCACACCCTTGTGAGGATTTCCACTGACTTGTTTCCCAGGTACAAGCGAAAAATCCACACACACAGTTGTTTATGGGGACAACACAAACCACACCTCATTTTCCGGGGATAAGACAACCCGATGTGTATGTGCACACGCACTACACACCAACAACCAACGTGCTCACAAACCAAGCACACACAGTATGATCAGGGTTCAATAAATAACAAAAAGAGCGTGAATAGGAGGACAACAACCTAAATAGTAAGTTGTAGAGTTCTTCTTTCACAGAAGATCCAGCCTTGGTGTTCGTCTTTGCCTGACTATGTACAGTTGAAGAACTGGCCGATGTAGAACACTTCTGAACGAGATCTTGCAAGTAGCAACACCTGGTCCTCGCCCTTCAGATGAAGAAACACCTCTCAGGTATCTCATGAAGGCTTCTGGATGATGAAGACTCGTTCTTCAGACTTCTACAACTTCAGAGCATCTGTTGGCTCTACCTAGGGTAGCACAATCCTCTCTTGAACTCTAGGGCTTGAGTTGAATTCTTGGGAGGCATGTTCTCTTCTTCCAAAACATGGGAACATGTTGTATTTATAATCCCAAAGAGTCCCTCTATGTTTGACAAGAGTTGGATCTTCATAGGACTCTGTTTAGGAAAGTATGTATGGAGAAACATCGGAATCGGTCGACCGAATTCATTAGATCGGTTGTCTGATTTTTGTCTCAGCTTTGACCGACGCTTCGACTGGAGAAGATACAACGTGAACATCTGAAGTACCTTGGTTCGACTGGCGAATCGGTCAACTGATTTCTTCAAGTCGGTCGTCCAACTTTTTAACTGTCCCAGTGCAAAACCTTTTGGCTAGGTCGGTCGACCAAACGTACCAAATCGGTCGTCCGACTTTGGACTAGTAATCGATTTTCCATCGATTCTCTTGAACCACAATCGATCTGGCATCCATTCCCATTAATCCACAATCGATCTGGCATCGATTCGCTTTCATTATCGGTCGACCAATTTCTGCAAGTCGGTCGTCTGATTGTCAATTTTACAGCTGACCTTCCAGTCTTGGCTTTGCTATTTTGTCCAAGTCTTGGGCTTTGTATTATCCACTTCAAATGCAACTTTTGGACAAAGTTATTGCACAATTAACACACAAATTAGACCCTCAAATTAAATAAACATAAATCAAATGCTTGGTCATGAACATGAATTATATTCAGTGTTTTGTGATTTTTTTAACATGAGTCAAACTTAGTGTTTTTGTGATCATCAAAATCTACAGAGTACAACAACTTGGCACCGGAAGAGCATTTGCACAGGGAGGCTACCTATGCGTTGATAGCTCTACCCCCTGATATCTATAATAGGACCGTTGGGGTCTCGAGAAAGAGAGAAAGGAAGAGAGGGGGACTTTGCCAGAAGTATAAGGAGCCTTCCTTGCTTTGCCTCTCAAGTGGGCATTTTCTTGGAGAGGAGAGGATGAGAGGTAGGCTCCAAAGCATTCATCCCTATCCCTTCTCCTCCCATATGGCCATGTAACATCTCTTTCCTATACAATGTATCCACCGTAGTTTATGCAATAAGAATGAAGCTTCCACTCCAAGCATGGCTATAAATGGTGCCCTCTTTTGATTATATGTGTTATCTTTCTCCTTTTCTTCTTATTTTAATGTTCATGCATATGGTGCTTTATGTTTACTTCTTCCTCTCTCTTAGTTTTTCTAGTTCTTATTGGTTTTTGGGCCTTAATGGATGAGTGTGTGTGGGGTTCATTCAACTTATGAATGTGACTTCCTAAGTCTAGGCAGTCCTAAACGATTGTCCTCATACCACTTGCTCCTCGACCTCATCCATCGTGGGTTCTATGCTTCACCATCGCTGAATTTAAATGAGGATTGTTTATATGAGTATGTGACTGGTGCACTTGGAGAATCTGATGTTGTTTCCCATTCTTATTTTCTCGTTTATGCCTTTTTAGCCTTCCTTCCGCTGCCTTGGGTCATTTGGCTATTTTGTTTCCTTTAGGGATATGGTTATGGGTCAATGGCCTCCTCATGCACTTGAAGCATATCCAAGTTGTCCTGGGATTAGCGGTGATGAACAAGGGAGTTGTACCCACCGTGTTTTGGAGAGGGTTTTAATGGCCCAATGAACACCGACTCACCTATGCCATACGCCCACTTCCTGAGGCCTAGGGGTTGTCATTTCCTATCAACTCCGAATGATTCCATCTTTCCCAGCTTGGGAATGGATGCGATGCTTAGAGGTGAATTCTGGGTTTCCATTGAGCTAGGTGGGTTGAGTCCTCCTACCTTGGTCGAAACCCCAGGAGCCTCCAAAAGGATTTGTTGGGTCTATGACCCATCTCTTGTCGACGTAGTCCTCAGAAGCGAGCATCGTAGTTCATTGGGTGTTGTGCTGTGATCTTTCATTCCCTAGTTGATTCATGAACAATGCCCGATCTGCCGCGATAATTCCCACTCGAAATTGACTCATATATATCCCCCTTAGGGTAACATATTTCTCATTGGTTTCTAACTATACTATGTCTGTCTTGCTCATATCTTAGAGTTGCGGCCGATGGGAACTCATCAAATCAACGTGTCGACATGCAACCAAGAGCAGGCTATATCAAACTACGCTTGCATGACGTACATTGATCCCCTTGTCTCAGATAGCTTGGACCCTCTTGTAGGTAGGTCCTCAAGGGAATATTATCTAAAAAAAGTCCGGGTGTGATGTCAGCCGCACATCCCACCTGTTGGGGCCATCTTAGAGTATTGTGGATGGTTACCCATCTACATGCTCCCTTACAATTCCCAGGAAAGGGGGAGGTGCTACCGATTTCTGATTGAAAATTTCATTTATTTAAATTCTATGACATGTGTTTGCATAAGTAAGTAAATAAAATAAAGTGTTGATTTCATGGGATTTTGCCTCCTCGACAGGGCTGAGTGACAGACTTGGACTACTTTTGTTGCCCATCAGGTAGATCAAGAACCGCATTTGCTTGATGATGAAACAAGATGTATCACAATTAAAAGCGGCAATTTTGGTGGCTCGGGATGAAGAAACAAGTCCACTAATCTTGTTCCAAATGATGACTTAGATTCTTCTCTCAGAAATTTAATTATATGTTTTCCTAGATAGAAGATTTGGTCATGTTTCCACAACAGAATATATTCTTGACTTATTTTTGGAGATAAGCTTGTCATTCCTTGGTGTAAGAGAAAATCAGAAATATAAATGATTTATTCAAGTAGGTTTATGGGGCAAACTCTATAAATTCATAATCGTTTCTCAGAACACATGATTGATTATCTGAATGTAGTGTTGTACTGATTGATTATCTGAATGCAGTGTTGTACTTCAGACTCAGCTTCACACAACAAAACATAATAAATTGTCAAACGAATGCATACAAAATATAATCAATTTTCGAGAGACACAATTGATTCCTTTTAGTGTAGGTTGTACAAGATAAAGACCATACAATAAACTTGAATATGTAGGAAATATAATCTATTTTTAAGGAAACATAATATATTCCTTCAATGGGGTCAATACTTTGACAATGTTGAGTGCCTTACCCTTATTGAGAAACAAATCAATTGTCATGGAAAACAAATCAATTAACTTCAGTGTGATGTCTTTCACCATACACCGAGGACAATCAATTCTCGAGTAAAACATATAGTCGATTAAGCTCATAGTGTCTAGTACTGAAGGCTTAGAATTTTCTATATTTCTTCATAGTGGTGTGCATAGTCAATTTCCTAATGAAAGTCACTGATTGAGTTTTTAGAGAAATTTCTTTTTTACTCAGTATGACATAATCAAAGCATGTTCTAGAAACTTAGTTGATTAAAGCCTAGATTCATATTTGTCAACATGAATGACATGTTTTATTAATCACATAAAACAATGATAATTTTATGGGATATGTAGTGCAACTTACAACATCTATGTCAATCAAAGCAAAGCCACGATTGCAGCCGTTGTTGTGCATCACTATTCATCTATTAATGTCCTTTGGCTGGAAAATGTACCTTAACTAGTCATGTATTCCAACCTAGACCACACATGCACTGAAACTATGAACAGGGAAGAAGTAGTGGCTCTAATACACTATTGGTTAGAGCTTCAAATGTGTACCCTTCACCCATGAATGGAAGTAGAAAGATCTGATGCGAAAGAAAAAGGATCATCACACGGTTCTAACAAATTGGACCTATTAAGATTCTAACCAATGCAGATGACCACATGTCAACAACTCAACACTAACATTGTTATATTAGAGCCTCACTTGGTCTATGTTGGTTGACCTTTAGGGTGGGTTTAGGAATGGAAAATATCCCCTAGGGAGAGAAGGTGAACTTAACTTAATTGTTGAATCAACACGTCAGTCAATCATCACCAAAAGCTAAATTGAAGGAACATAATGTTGTGCTTCATTTACGGTTTGTTTGGTTGCATGTAAAATCTCACACAAGAAAACTTCATTTTTTGAGTCTTTTTAGTGTCCCTGAAAATAAAATTTAGAAAATTTTATCCTAAAATTTTTAGATTTTGACATCCCAATAAAAGTTCGGAGGCTATTTTCTCGGTCGTCAAATTGCATGCTATAACCCACAATATTCTTCTTCTTTCCCAACCTTTTAGGCACTATTCATTCATGTTGTATTTTTATTTTCTTTCCCCTCATTTAAGTCATCTTTGTCAAATCTAATTATTTTTATTTTTAATTTTTTATTAAAATATCCGTAGAATACTATGTGTTCAAGTTGTATTTTTATTTTACTTCTCCTAATTTAAATTGTCTTTGTCAAAGTGACTTGTTTTCCATTAGTTGTCTTAATTTTTTTTATTTTTTTAAATATCAAAAATATATAATAAAATAAAATATATTTTTATATGAATAATATTAAAATAATACACAAATAATATGTGACCACCGCTCATTGAAGTGGATCATAAGGTCCCAAGCACCCCATGCAACCCTCCTACATAGTAAAGGCTTGTATTTAATAATATGGACCATTCACATTTTTTTCTCTTCTATTGCCCAAATTACGTGAGAATCAAATAAAAATTTATATTTTTATTTTTATGTAAAAGTTATTCTTTAGAAGAAAAAAAATCTGATAAAAACATTTTACATGCAATCAAATGGATCTTTAATCGAATACTTTTTACTTGATTTTTTCATTGTAATTTGAAACATCAAATTAAGTTACTCGACTCAAATATTTTATCATCGAGGTCAGGTGACTGTTGCATTATCTAAGAATATATATGTATGTATCTATGTACGTACGAATGAATGTATAAGCATCCATTGATTCCGGTTTTTTCAGTTTTCTTTTCATTTTTGTTACCAACCAATGGTTGATTTTAAATAAACAGTTGATGATACAATCAGCCAAAACCTAAGCAACGAATTGAATTAGAAAATATTTATTAGAAGAGTGATCGCAAATAAATATCTCATTGAATTATATATATTTCTCAGAAATTTCCTTTTTAAAGAGGTTAGTTAATGGGTCTGTTCTGACTCCTGACAGGGGAGGCTGTCCGAAACTTCGACCATCCCGTGCCGCAGAGATCTTCTGTCAGAGAACGGAGGACGCTCAGGTCACATAATAGTAGTTGTCGGTTTCAAAAGGAAAAATATAAAATAGATGTTGTTGCCATATTAAAAAGCTTACTTTTTTATCATTGCACTAGATAACAAAGACAGTATCAACATTATCCCATACGCAATTACGCATCTGTGCCCAAAATAATATAAAAAATATTTAGTGTAAATATACACTTACATTCGAATTGTAAGTAGACTCAAAAATATTAGTTGTGTTCATAAAAATTCAAATTGGGTTACTAATTGATGTGTTAGGATTCATTAATCTATCTTAAGTGGATCAATAAAAAGTCTCTCTTATAATTTAAGTGTAAATGTATATTTATACTAAATATTTTTCAAATAATATTAAATCTTGTCGCCATACCACATACTATCGGTTAAACTAACTTTAAAAAACAAAAAGGTAAGCATCTGTATAGTGTTACATAAAAGCGGTCGGGGGCGCATCGATCTCCAATAGCAACAAGACAGAAACGTCACTTCCACATTAGGGCTCCGGCCGGCGTGGCCCCACTGTACGGCGCCAAATGACGTCCCCGTCGGCGGCCATAGCCATTGAGGAGGCGCTACGCAAAGGGTCCGACTCCGCGCGACGAATTAAATTAACCTATTAGAGCGGCATCTCGTCTTGCCTTTTTTGACTTTGCACCCAGAAAAAAACGCTGAAGCGAAAAGAGACCCTCCAACCACCACGGACTGTAGTTGTACTCGCGGGAAAACTTGATATGTTTATTGTACACCGAATAATTTATTTTTATATTTAAATTATATATCATTAAAGATATTATAATTATGTAAGAAGACCAGAAAACGGTTATTTAGCACAAGTTTGAGTGGTCTTTTTAATATAAAAAAAGTCAGTAAAAAAAGATCATTCAAGAGCCTTTTTAAAACAACCATCGTTTTTGAATGACATGAATAAATATAAACTAAGAGTGATAAATATGTACCTTTTATTCTAGCAATAATTAAATTATGCAAAAACTATTTAACTTTTAACCAGACAAGTTAACGGACAATCTCCAATGTTACCTCACACCCATGATTTCTGCCAAACGAAAACACTTACTGCCTTCAATTCGATTAAATCTGGAGCCAAATAACTCGAACCAAGAACAGAAAAACCTGGATCGATCACAAGGGCCAATCTCTCTGAGAACAACACACAAGCACGAGATCGATCCATAAGAGAGAAGAAAGGATAACAAACAAGAGTGGGTACTACCTTCTGGCATTGTTTTGTACGTCTACTAACCCAGAAACATGAACAGCAAGCAACAGAAATGCCAGATATTGCCAGGTGAAGAAGGGGAAGCAGACAGATACATATGAGACTTATAATTAACTTGTTTCTAGAACAACGTTGCTTTCACTGATTAGGAGGAGGGGTGGACCTTGGTCATGGAGAGGCCGTTCTTGGCGGACCTCATCGTCGCCATGGCCGACGCCAGCGCCGCGTCCATGTACTTCTTGGAGGCGGCCGTGGCCGCCGTCCCCAGGGCGTGGCCCATTTTCTTCGCCGCCTTCGCGGCGCCGACCAGGCTCGACATCTCCTCCCTGGTGGCCTTCTCCAGGGCCTCCTCGGTCCGCCGGAACTCCTCCATGGCGGCGTCCATGAGGGAGCTGAGGGTGTCCTCGGCCTCGCGCATGGCGGCCTCGGCGTCGCCGGCCGCCCGCCGGTGCTCGGCCTCCGCGGAGGACCAGGCGTTGTAGGCCTCCAGCTCGAAGAGCCGCAGGAGGTCGTCGAGCTGGGAGGAGTCGAAGTTCTTGTCCTCCACCGCCTGGTCGGCCAGGAGAGCGAACTGGGAGAGGAGGGCCTCCATGGTTGCGCTGCTGCTGCTACCTGTGTGCAACTTGGGGAGTGGGAAGTAGGTGGGGTGTGTGTGTGCGCGCGCTGATGGCAGCTTCGCCGCCCACTACCCTTCCTCTTTAGAAAAGAGAGGAGGAGGAGGGGATGGAGGGCTCCACATGTATCTATCAGGTTGTCTGGACAAGTTACGTACGTTTGTGCACAATCTAACAACCGGCAACTCTTCTTCTTTGAAGGGAGAGGTGAAGAGTAAAGTTTACCCTAATCCAGATATAATTTAGGAATGTTTATATATTCTGTTCGATCTGATGTGACTTATTTTTATTCAATTTGAATTGAATTAAAAATAATTTGAGTCAAATTGAATCGAAGTTATTTCAGTTTGATTCGATATAAATTAAATTTAAATATAATAAAATATATTAATATTTATATGTTGAAAGTAAAAATAATATTTTATAATGTAAATTTAATCAATAATATTTTTAATACTTAGAATATGTTCATTATATAAATATCATATAATTATATTTAAAATTAATTTATTCAAATAATACAATCGAACAGAATCGAAGTGAGATCCAAATTGAATCGAACTAACTAATTTGATTTGATTCGATTCGATTTTTCAATTTGAATTGAACTACGAACACTCCCACGTAACTCTAGAGGACTCATAATTAATGACATGATGGTGTGGACTCCTTTAAAATTGTATCTGAGTTAGATAATAAAATTATTTGAACAATTGGATAACAAATTTTACTTAGTGACGATTTGTTAGACAAGAAATGCTTTGTAACCATGCGAAATGCGTGGGCGCTTATATCCGTAGATACCAACGCATGTGAACTCTGTTACCATGCATGATAACAGTAGGGTCCATCTATTTATCTTTGTAACGGGTGCCCAAGCACTTTTTTGTGTACAAAGTATTTCTCTTGTTAGACACGCCCCCTTATCTTCAATTATGGGTTTTTATGGGGGAATACATTGAAAAGTTGGGGTATGGTGTTGGACATTATCACTATCGATTCTGCCACCTCATTGTAACTTGGCTTTTGTAATTCTCGAGGTGTGTAGATTCGAAATTTTTTCGATCAAGTGGGGTAAGGGCAATACGGATACACGGAAAGTAGGAGCTGTCAAATTCTGATGTTGGAGTTCACGAACACCAATCTTTGAACCCACAAAATCACACGAGACGGGGTTTCCTCGTTAGCAAAAAAAAAAAAAACTTGGCCTTCTCCTGTGGCCCAGATATAGTGCCAACACTTTCATGGTCATAAACAGGTGTTCCATTATAGGGTTTAGGACTTAGATGGTGGCTATCATGCAACTCTATTCTATGTAACAAGGAAGCTTTTGATTAACTCAAGTTAAAGCAAATCACATATGCATTTTGGCGTATGTGCAGAATTTTTTGATGAAGTCAATAACATGTGCTTGTGTCCCCGGACCGAGCTCGGTGGACCATGCATGTTCGGGTAGAATTCTTGTATCCTTACGGTGTCATGGTTAATTTTTTTGTCACGTGAGTGGATTTACCTTAATTATTGATGATTATTTAGTTTCTTTTAGGATTGAACCTTGCTTTTTTTGGGTTGGAGGGAGGTAAACTATTGTTAACTTGCCACTTTGCCATTAATGAAACCACCCTACAATAAATAAATGTAAAAAAAAAAAAAAATCCTTTTTTGGACATCGCATATCAAATATGATTTTTTAATATTATTTTCTGACACCAAATTAAGTATATCAATAAACATGTACCACAAACCATCTCTTAAGAACTGCCAAATGTATATTACTGTCAAATAATATTGTGAGATTTTTATTTATTGAAGTTTATAAGTTTAATGTCAAAAAATAGAGTGGTAAACTGATTTCTGTGTGTTTCCAGCTACCTAGTTAAAGCCTCAAGTATGTAGATGGGGACAAAACCACAAAGACATCCGCCCCATTTCCTCTTTCCCTTCCTTAATTTGTCTCCCATAAAATCTCTCTTTTCCTCTCCTTTTCTCTCGCACACAATGGTTAATTTGTCAGATCAAGTGAGAGTTTAAATCATCTTAATGTAGCCCTCCGTCACCATTTAAATTTGCTCCTCCTAATCATTCTGTACAACTTCATGGGCACCTTAATTTGCTATATCATGGCCGAAATGCGTACCCAATTAAGAGATACGTGGAGTCCTAGAAGTATCTAATTATCCGAGTAAATTTTTACATTGGCAAACTGATCATCATGATAATTCCATGTGATCCCTCACCTCATCGTCTCATAATTTTTTTGCTTCCCACTTCGAGCAAGGCATCATCGTCTTTTTGGTGTACTACCAAAGTTTGCCTTAACGAGCTGTTTACAGCACCGAAATGCTGGCAGTGGTCGAAGCTCTGATCAGTACTGAGATGTGGTGAGAGCACAGATTCTGGTCTGAATCAATATACTACGTACATTTCATCATGGATGATAAGAGCAGTATGGAGGGATGCAGCAGTAGTAGGAAGTGGCATGGAAGCGAGAAGAGTGGAATGAGAGTGGAGGAACCATTGCCAATATATATATATATATATATATATATATGTTAGTACACTCAGAAGAATAGGGCTCTGGTGTAAGAGGATATCTAGGCCGGCCAAAGGGGAGGTTGGAGGGATTGGTTGGGACAGTGTAGGATGAAGAAGCTAGTTAGAGGACTCATGGTGGCGATGCAAGTGATTGATCAGGTCACGGTGCAACCGGGGTTATGGATTAAAGAATGGAGTAATCTTCTGTTCGTGCAAACTATAAAGTACAAATTGCGTTATATATATAGTCCTGTGGGAATCAAAGGGAAGTTAACCAAATTAATAGATGGGATGCAATTAAGGTGATCCGCATTATTGGCGGACACGGCAATAAAGCTGCAAAAACTGATTAGAAGTGGCAGCTAGAAAAGAATGGATGTCGGTGCATGGTGCCCAGAAACTACAAACCTGCGAAGAGGAGACTTGTTACAGGATAAACCACCTTAGATTTGGACCGGCAGAACTGGCTGCATGTGTTGCTTTCCTTTCACCGTAGTTGCAGGCTGGGTCAGTGACTTAAACTAGTTTGCTATCTCTGCTATATATGTGACCTTGTAAGGTCCTTACTTTGTGCATACTTTTACCAAGAAAACAAAAATCAATGCCTCAGAGACTATATTTCCATAACATGTACATGCGCATATCCGATAAGAAATTAGCATATCCAAGATCATAACATCTAATATTATATTGACCAAAAAAATAAAGCTTTTTTTTTTCTCTTTTCTTTGTGTATGCATGTGAAAAGAAACCCATGGCTGAAATCCTAGGCCCTTGTTGTCCTCATATGAAAGGTTGGAGTAATCAAATCTACAAACCTCCTCCAGTCAGTTCAAAAGGCGAAAGATCGACAACCCAAAAGAGCACAGGGTTCACAGTGTTTCACTTTTTGAGAGCTCTTTCTTATCCCCAAATTTCATTACTCCAATTTTTGGCAACAAGTATTACTAAAAATATTTGATCACAGATGGAAAGGAAGAAAGCCAGCCCATCCTTACAACTCGGCTGGTCCCCCGTTCCGGACCGCCCGTCCTGTGCGTGACCACCACAGTTGAGCTGTTATCAAGTGGCAATTAGCACAATTACTTCTCCAAAACTCCAAGTGCATGCATTTTTGGCAATCCCTTGTCTTGGAGGTTGGATTTCAGTCGTCAGCTGGATCATAACATGAAATTTGTAAATTATTTATGCTTTAAGGGCCGAAGATTAAAGTGGAGCGGTTTGTGCCAAACAGCTATTGGATAATGAAGAGCATGGTTAATTGGGGTTTTCAAATGAAAACTTTGTTAGCTTCCATAATTAAGACGAAAATCCTAGATTTAAAGCTCAATGGATGGGTAAGTAATATTTCCTAGATGGCCATAGCATCTACGTACTGTTGTTATTTTGAATACTAATGAGGGTGCACTTTGATAAGGTTCGGAAGATACCTAGGTAGATGTGCATGCAGGAGACAAAGGAGGCATGGGCTGTCGCGCGTTGCACCGCTGTTCTTCGACAAAAGGCCGCAGCAACAGCTCACCAAGCTAGCATGATAGCGAACGCCCTATTCCTTCGCCTTTCCTATCTCTCTCGGATACCCGGATAGGCTAGCCAAAGAGCGTATCTTCCTCATTGATTCTATCGTTTGTCCCCTCTTTTATTCCGTTTCAGAATTGTAGAGGTTTTCACTTTGATTGAAATCAAGCTAGGGGAACGATAAAACGTTACAGTAGGTTTTGGTCGATTGTGCTTTCTACTGAGGTGTAAGGGTGTCAAATTATTCGAATGAAGAAATCACACAGACATGATGTAAGAAAAAGAGATCTTTTTGGCACTAACTCAATTATCAATACTAACAAATTGACGTACCTCAGACGCCGACGCAGGGGATAATTTTGAATTAAAGATACCAGTGATAAAAACAAGGACTTTTTAGGTATAGATAATTGATGAAGAGCCAGTCGCAGGAAATCCCTTCCTATGATTATTGACGTGTTGGCAGAGCAGAGAGTAAAACTTGGAAGGATTATTCGGTGCAGTGGCTTGATAACTTGGTGGCTTTGGAAGATGTACCTTCGAGTCCTAAAAGCCACCATCAGTTAAGATAAATCAGGATTATCTGCCCCCTATCCAGTTGTCAAACTGTGTTTGAGCAGAAGTTCTGTCACGAGCAGCAAGGCAAGCACACAAGCACAGCTGAAGGCTTATCTCTCTGAGCTTCATATTTCTCATTACTAATGTGGTCTGCATTTTTTTTTTTTACAACTGCCAGAATGCATTGCATTCTCGATACAACTCACTAAATGTGGTCTGCATTTTTTTTTTTTACAACTGCCAGAATGCATTGCATTCTCGATACACTCACAGTACTCCAGCCCTTTGGGGAGAACTGTATCTGGAGATGATGTGTACAGGCCCCCCACCTTCGTGGCTTCGGCCTTCTAACATCACCCTATATTTACAGATAACTAAAACTCGGGGAACCCAACCCCCTCCCCGAAGTGTACATTGTTACACTTTTCTTTCCACATGGGGTCCTGGGCTACCATCCCAGCCACACACCAATATTTGGACATGATGTCAAGGGAACAAAACTGTGTCGGCCGATCTATGCTGCTGTCCGATTCGTGTGAACAATGGAAGAACTTTGGGACAGATGAGCAATCGTTTTCTGGGTGATGGACACATTCAATGCACTCAGCAGAAGAGATGTAAGACCACAGCGACCAGTAATCCCAAGAGCCATGTCGATGGATCGGCTCGAGCTGCAACGTTAACTGCAAGAATCCACCAGCGGAGATAAAGGTAACTGTTTGAAAATATATACACAACAGAAGGAACAGTTCAAACTCGATCATTGTTATGTGAAACATGTTTGGTTATTTCCGACACTTTTGCATACAACATCAAATCAATAATATTGTCAGCAGGAAGCACCAAAAAAATCAGTTACACTTTTATTCTTGAAGGTTTCCATTCCACAGAGCACCAACTCAAGTCCATGCAAGATGCATATCCTACACACGTGACAGTTTACAGGTCAACCTTAATGAAAGAATTCTCATCTTTTGCTTCAATTGAGTTGTACAGACAGTGATGTTATGAGGCACGAATTACGGTGATGATCTCAGGCACTAATTTTGACATGGCACAAGCACACGAGATTAACTGTGGACAGAGCATAGACTAGGTAGGTAAGGCAATATAAGGCCAACGAACGGAAGTTAAGAACTCGCATGTAGAAGCAGTCTTGCAAATAGATGGATCAAGATCATACGCCCCTCAAGCAAGGCCAGTTTTGCGCCAAATTTGGATGACAGTTCTGGCCCATCAGGACAGGCTGACGGCAAAGAAATAACATCAGCAGAGAATTCATGCCCAAGCTAAATACATCAGACCTGTAGGCGTACTGCCTCTGAAATGTTGTTAACAGTACATTACGTTTTTTCTGCATAGCTAGGGTCCAAAATTTGGCAGCAGCTTTTTTCATCATTTCTTTTTAGTATTTTGTCACAGGAACCTGCTTGTGACAAGCATTGGACCGCATTGCTATAAAGACATGGGCCAAGCTTCAGTTTACCGCACGTGGCCTGGCTCCAGGCTAACTTCTAACGCCTAAACCTAGCATTAACAGCCAAGGTTGGCTGGACCACAATCGAGAATTGAATAAAAAACTTCCTGATTCATCCGATTCGCCCGTATCAGCCCCCGAATCGGACCAATTTCACATGTATATATATATATGAATATATAATACATAAATATATTTGTATGTCTTCATATATATATTTGTATGTATTATATATTATATATACAGGGAATCGGGGGCAAATCAGGCGTATCAGGGATCCAATCTTCCCTTATATGCACCGATTCGGGGGAATCGGTCCAATTCCCCCCCATTCAGCAAACCTAGTTAACTTAGACACAAAATGCCTTTAGTATTTTCCAGAAACCATGGAAACCACCAGTTTATTGGTTCCTTAGCACCTGTAGGTGACACCAAGCATTTGGAAATATTAATAAAGGAGAATTTTGAAAACATTTCTGATTGTCTCAATCTCAATGCACGGAAACGAAAGCGTGGCTGGTCTCAGATGCTCTTTACATTTCATTTTCTCCTATGTAGTCAGGCATGAGGCAGCCGAGGTGATTTAAGGGGTTGCCTCAACCTCAAGGCCTAGGTGATGGCCTAGGTGATTGAGGTGATATATAATTAAATAAGATATATAGTTCAAATATATATATATAACCTAAATGGGTGCATAAAACAAATATATTTCATAAAACTATTCATTCCTACTTGTAAAGTTGCTAGAGTGCGATTAACCTCTGGATTTGAAATCACTGCTTATATACTTGATATTGGCCATAATTCACAAGAACATTTTGTAGTATTAGTCAGAGGAGAAGGGTTTAAGGATTTACCTAGTGTGAGATATCACATTGTTTGAGGAATCCAAGATGTTGTCGGAGTGAAGGATAGTCAACAAAGGCATTCAAGAGCGTCGTAGATTCTTATCCAAGACTTGTATCATTTGATGATGCCAATTATTGTATAAGTCATTAAATCCATTCATTCCTATATGCAATTTAACAACCTAATTGCAGTAATTTCGAACTCATACATATAATACACTAAATGATATAGTAAGTGTGCAGTACTAGCTTAAATGGGCATCTTTGTGGGCCAATATGCAGGTCGGACACAGGCAAAAATAGGGCAACTGAGGCCTGGGCTCGCTGATGCGAAATCGGCCAGGGCAAGGCATCCTCGGTGAGCCTCATGGCCTAGGCGAGTGCCTCCATCGATTTTGATAACATAGATTTTGATCATCCTTAATTTTTTCCCTAAAATAGTGCATATGCATGTCACCAGAAGTTTTTCTCATACATGCAACAATATTCCATTGACTTGTAAAATTAAAGAGAAAAAATAATGGTCTCATTTTCACAAACATGAAAACAGATTGACCATGAGAATACCACTATAACGGGAGAACTAGGACTTGAACTCTTGGCATCTATTTTTACTTCTTGTAAGTACCCATTCGCCCACTCCTAACTTATGTCCCAATTGGACAACACAATTATAATGATCCTCGTGACCCTTACCCTTCAGGTCCCCATTCCTCCACTAAAAGCATCCCTTATCACCTAATCAGCTATAAGTCACTTCAGTTTTCCATTGTCACACCTATATCAACTATATGTTCACAAATGGAAGTAGAAAAATGATGCAAAAATCTCAAACCTTATGTCCAAGGCTGCTTCTTACTTTATTACAACCAAGGTCTGGTCTCAAATATCTATAATGTCTAAATACAAAGGCAGAACATGTAACATCCCTCCCTTGTGGGTCTCGGCTGATGTCGCGATGTGTCGATCCGTCGTCTTCTGAAGGCGACAGAGGTCACCGTCGCGTTCTGGATAAGAACGTGCCGCCAGCCCTTGCCGTGACTCAGCTCTTATAGCAGCATGCTTATTTGTCGTTTTGCTGTCGGGACGGTTGAGACACATGTCGTCATGCATGCATGAACGCGACACGCCAGTCCGTCGCGTTCATGGTGTCAGGTATGCATGCGTGACGCGTGGTGGGTTTGACCATCAGGGCTGGCAGGCTTTTCCAGATCGCGACGTAGGTAACCGTCGGCTCCGTCGCGTTCTGAAGACCGAGGCTTAAGTTGCTCAGGCCTGAGAACAGCCCCATTTGCTTCCTCTTTCGGCTGTTGCTCTTCTTCCCCGAGCCTCTACTGCCTGTGCTCCTTGGAGAGCTTGGAGGGGAGGACTTGGGTGGCTTGTGTAGGTAGGTGTGTTGGGTTGCTTTGTGTGCTTGGTGTTCTTCTTCCCAATGGAGATCTTCTCGGTGTACTCTCCTCACGTGATGCTCTTCTCCGGCTTGTAGGAGAACGTTCGTAGATCGTGGACGGCGTCTCTATGGGGATTGGAGCGAGGAGGGTTGCATGCCTACGAGAAGGCCCCATTGAGGTGGATCTTCGTTTTGAGGTAGGGATACCTCAACCTTCCCCTAGTTCTACCATGCTAGGGCTCCAAACCCCCTTCTCCAAGCCTAGAGGTCATGCTAGGTTATGCATTGTGTACTATGGTTCATCATTCATGTGGTTTGCTTGAATGATTCTGTGATGCTTGAATGGTGCTTGGAATGGGATATGCTTGTTGAGGGTTTCATGATGTGCATGTGAGGTTTTGAGTGTATATTCACTTCCTTGACATGCATGGGTGTGTATGAGGGGGGTTTGAGCTTCTTACATGCTTTTCTACCGTTCTCCATGCTCCCCTCCCCTTATATACACTGTTTGTGTGGTTTTAGGGCGTTGTTGGAGGCCTCGGATGGCCTTTGGCTGTGGTCGCGACGGGTTCCCTAGTCGCGACCATGTCGCAACGTATTGCCCCGTCGCATTCTCTTTGAACGCGCCCCAGCACCCGTCGCGTTCCTAACTGCGACAGGTATGTGTGTGGCGTTCAGGAGTTTTTGGTGTCTATGAACGTGTCTCCAGTTCCCGTCGCGTTTATTGTCGTGACGAGAATATGCGTTGCATTAATAAGGCTCTGCGTTGTGGTGACGGTTTCCCCGTCGCGTTGCTATCGCGACGGGTGTAGGAGTCGCCTTTTGTCGCAGGTCGCGACAGGCGGAGTCGTCACATTCTTGTCGTGACGGACCCCTGCGTCGCCTCTCTGACAGAGAGGGACTGGCGACCTGTTCAGAGTTTCCGTTTCCACTGCGACTCTGTTTTCTTGGCACCTGTGTTGTTCCTAGTATAGTGCTACTCTAGTCCTTCGCCCGGTGCTAGGCACTTGAGAGCTTGTCCACGAGTTAAGTTGTTACCGTTACCTGGACCCCCGGTCCCCGCGCGCCTGTTAGAGGGAGTTCTCCGAGCGGTGGGCGAGCTCGAGTCACGGACTCTGGTAGCAGAGGGGAAAACGGTGGGGACAACGACGTAGAGTCATTTGTAGAGCTCTCTTAGCTGAGTTTGGGACGCCGAGGTGGTTTGGTGCTCTTCCGATGCAGATCAGCTAGTCTTGTTCTCACTGCCTCACTCTACGTGGTTCCGGAACCATTAGAGGGGCCAGCGTGGGACCGTAGCCCGGCCAGACTACGGCAGTTGTGGTTACTTAGTTTCGCGTCTCACTCCGACGGGAGGTGCTAGACAAGACTGTCGGTTGAGGATAAGGCGCGTGGCGCACCTGACAGGTTGACTAGTGTAGTGTTCTGTAGCTAGTGTCTTTGTCCAGGCAGTTGTCTATGCGTTTACAGCCTTGGGTTTCTTCCCAGTACCGTATTTTACACCGGTACCTTTAGCTTCTTGCGTGTATTCTTTAGCTCATTCCTACTCCTCGTAGTTAGGTGAACTTCACAGCAGCACCCTCCGAGGCGGGCTGAGGAGATGGGGCCGTAGTAGACGGCGTCTTTCGTGAGCAGTGTTCCCTGTTAGTTGTGTACTTCACCCTTGGGGTATGCCTTTAAGGGACCTGTTATCCCCTTTACTTTCTACACTTGTACTTATTTATTTTGGGACTGTACTAGACTTGTACACTATGTTGGACTCTTTCCTTCACTTGTTAGTACTTTTTAGTACGTTTTGTTGTTATTTACCTCCGTTACATATCTTGTTAGACTGGTCCGTTAGCCCTTCCGGGTCTTCGGGCCCGTGGGCGGCGGTGCCAATGCTCGGATCCTTGGTGGAAGCCGGGGTCTGGGCATCGGGGCCGTTACAGAACAGTTCTAGGACGGGTGGGGGGTGGTTCAGTCCCAATTCCAGTTCAGCTTGGGATCTGGCCATTTCCCATTTTGGGGGGGGGGGGGGGACCGGTCCCCTACTGAGTTTTGTTAAAATGACAACAAATACCCATTTAAACATCAAAGGTTCGAGTCCCTAATCTCAGCTTAATCTTTGAAATTTTAAACCCTAATCAAATTATTAGTCACTTAATTTCATTAGTTGGACTTTCTAATGACGTAATCATTAAGATTATGCTTAATCGGTGTTCTTTAGTTCCTATTCCTTATCTCTGAAGAAAAAAAACTCATATCTTATTTGTTTTTAAAGGACTGGCTGGTCCAGTCCTAGGACCAGCCGAAGGACTGGACCAGCCGAACTGGACTAGGGTGGGCTGGTCAAATCTGGTCATTTCAGACCAGTGATTCTGCAGACCATGATGTCTTGTCACCTTTTGATCAGAATACAAGCCCAACTCCTTTCATTGCCAGCTTAAACTTTGGGAGAACCTAAACTGATCTGTGAGTCTTCGATGCATAAAAAACAGATCGGCCCTGCCCAAACAATTGTCAGAGGCATAAATTTTTATGGTGCAAATTCTGATACTTCCAGTCTGCTTTTCTTGCAATGACAACGATACGTAATAAGAAGATGTAAAATGTGTCATATATACTTCAGATACAATAAAACAATTCTTTTCTATGTTATCGAAATCTTTAAGGTGATTGCCTAGGAGACCCTGCTTGCATAGACGATCATCGGCATCCCCTAGGCCACCAAGGCGGTGGTTGCCGTGACCCACCTTTGGCGCCCAAGCCTCCTAGCTCGCACTAACCCACCCAACCCATTAACTTGCCTGGTACTTATCATGCCACTATAAAGGACCTTGATCCCCCTTGATCCCTTTTCACATTTGTTGCCTAACAAACTCAAACCCGAACCCTCCCTCCTCACTCCTCATCACTCATGCTGATTTTTACATGTTGATCAAAAGCACATGAAAAGCCGTCCTATTTCTGGAGGATGGGCATAGACAAATTTTGGAAAACCAGAACAGTTAAAAATGATGCTAGAAGAAATCTTAGTTTTGAATGTGAAGATACGCATAACTACAGCACTCCCACATGAAATAGAATTAGCTAAAATTAACATCTTCAACAGTTAAATAATTGCAACACTGAGACATAAATTTGGTACTTGTCTAACAGATAAAATAGAATTAGCTAAAATTAGCATCTTCAATAGTAAAATAATTGCAACACTGACGCATAAACTTAGTACTGGTCTAACAGATGATGAAATAAACAAAATAGAATATATCAATATTTTAGAAAATAAGAAGAATGATCATGCAACTTACATGATGGTGATGGTGATGGTGACGTTGGAGAAGATGCAAAAGTTGGAGAATCCTCTGCTTTGCCACTTTTGCCACTTCCCTGACTATATAGTGGGCTCATGCTGTGGACTGTCGAAGGAGATGGAGATAAAACCCAGGCCATTTCAGGAGCAGGACCCAAACCCCTATGTGGTGAAGGGACCAACTTAGGAGCTGATCTTGGTGGTTTTTGTGGTGAAGGAGCAGTTTGATGTGGTGAATGATCAGAAACAGGTGAATGAGAATGTCCATCCGGGGAGGCATGTGGAGAAAATTTTGGGAGAACGCATGGGCTAGGCCTAGGAGCATAAGTAGTAGATGGGCTCGGACTAGGAGAATGAGGGGTAGTTGCGCTCTGTCTAGGAGCATGAGCAGTAGATGGGTTGTGCCTAGGAGCATAAGCATTAGGTGGGCTGCCTCCAGGAGAATGAATAGCAGTTGACACTGATGGTGAAGGTGAGGGCTGTGAGATTGAGTAATGAGGGGAAGGTGGTTGTGACCTATCTTGAGGAGAAGCTGAATGTGATGGGGGGCTTCCCACTGGAGATATGCCACAATTCAAGCAAGAAGAGGCATGGCCTGAATCAGGTGAGGGCATAGGGGCATAAGAAGGAGAGGTATCATGATATGAGGAAACAGGAGCAAGGTCAGAATATGGCGGTTCATTTGATGGAGATGGTGAAGGACTTGGTGATTCCAAAGATGTTATTGAATTATTCAGATATGACGACAACCGTACTTCCTTGACTTTACCAAAAACAGAGTGATCTAAGCCCAGATTTTTTGCAGGAGTCCTTGTAATAGTCTGTGCAAGTTGTTTCAATCTCCGTGGTAAGAGATTACGACTACCCACATCTGATAGAACTGATGCTTCAACAGTAACTGGAGGTGCCACTGTAGAACCATTTGAATTTGTCATCTGCACATATACATTCTGCAGAATGCGGAAGTCATTCACATGTCGCAGTAAATTACAAAAACCATGATGAATTTGCACTAAGCAAGATGGAAGATACCTCATAAGACCTCAAGTTCAGCCCAAACTTCAACTGATCCTTCAATTCATCAAGATTTTTCTCTATTTGCTTAATAGAGTTATTTAGTGTGAAGTTGAAGAGGATTTGAGTTATCTGCCAAATAGAGGCATATTGAACAGGAACCACTGTGATCCCCCCAGGGAATTTCAGAACCCCAAACGAAGAGGGCTGCCCAAAGATGGATGATGTCAATGATAGGTTGGACTGCTGGAGGACCAGTTCTATTAGAGAAGACCTCAGTACACTTAATACCACGGGAGATATAACGGCATTTTTCGAGTCAGGAAGAATGCCAAATACAACGTAAGTAGAATTTGATGCAGTCAATGGGTGCAAGGTGATGATAGAAACCTGCTAAGAAGAAACACATTAGTAGAGATGAAAGTAAGGATGAACATATGATGCAAACAGAACCAAGATTAATTATCCAATCTAAACACAAACCTTAGTATTGGGTACTCCTACTTCCTCAAAAATATCATACTCTAGCTGTCCAATATATGAAGCTACCAATGAAATTGGTTTTTGCAGTATGAAACTGGCTTGGATTGGAGCTGTAAAAAACTTATTTTGTTAGAGCAAGAAAGGCCTATACAGAAAACATATTGAAACCTACTGGCATAATTACTACTAAAAGATTCTCAGGAAGAAAAAAGGAGATAAAAAAGATGAGTAGATAGCTAACTGTCTCTTCAGAATAAGTTACATGAAGAATTATGGACGTATTAATCACAGAAAAAAGGGTCTGACAGACCACACTAATAATCGAGGAAATGATAATATGGACACAAATTAAGGACTGAGAAACACCTATGGAAGAACTGATGTGGGACAGAGAGGGAAGAGAGATGGGAAAGAGGGAGGAAGAAGAGAAGAAGCCAGAATCCACCGGAGAAGGGAGAGGAGGAAGGAGATGAACAGAGGCTCACCCCCTCAACGCCCCATTTTTTCTTCTCCTTGCATTCAATACTTTCGAAAGATGGGAACACATGGGGTATTTAAAAGGGGATGGAAACCCACATGGCCCTTCTCACCTACCCTTCACAGAAAAGACCCAAAATACCCCCTTTTCAAAGCTAACAACTATTTCAGACCCAAATTAAAATAAAATACATCAATTGCCCCCTAATGGGCCAAACAAAATAAATAGGAGGTCCTTGGCTCTTGCAGTGCACCTTTACGATTCCCACCATTCTCCCCCGGTTCGAGAAAACTTGCCCTCAAGTTTTGAAGTGAGATAGTATTCATGAGGAGATGAGGGAAGGAGCGAACTCAGATGATATCATGAAAGACTCCTGAGTCAATGTGTAGAGGATAACTATGCTTTTAAGTGGGAAATGTGCCTCGATATTGCTCCAAATGTGATCAAAGTCATGTGGGTTGATAGCGTCTTGGATGGCCTTCGATTGATCGACCACAATCCCTTATGTCGCCGGCTCATGATTTTCTTCAAGGAGGTCGTCATTTGCTGCAGATATCTCAGATTCAACCTCCCTATAGTACTCATCTACTAGTGCTTGATCGGCTACATAATGTATTTCTTCCATTTGTTCTTCATATTCTTCAATTAGTGCTGTGTTGGCCACATAATGCACTTCTTTCATTTGTTCTTCGTACTCTTCAATCAGTGTTGGGTCGGTCACATAATGCACTTCCTTTGGGTGGGTCATTCTAACATAATAACTCTCGGTGTTCTTCTTTAGTTTAAGCCAGCTAGGGTCTTCTGACAATCTCCAATGCGAGCTCAGGTAGTCGGTAGTCATCATTCCATGTGCTAACAGATGTTTACGAGATGTTTATAGATGTGGTACGCAAAATGATACACTTTGACGATGCCAGCACACTGGTCGAGTTGGCGTCGCTGTGAGAAAGTCAACACCACAAATAGCACATGAATCGGAGCACAAATGAGGCCCCAATGTTGACGGTGCGATAAGAGCTTCTGGTGTACCGCCTGACACTGTAGCGGACGGGTCACCGTTGACCCGGTCCACCTTAAAAGGGGTCGGGCTTCCTCCTTCCCCCTTCTCTCCCAACCCTCGCGCAGGGAGGAGACAAAGAGAGAGAGAGAAAAGGGAGGCCGCCGCAGCTGCCGACGATAGCGACAACAGACGGCGGGTCCCGCGGCGGCGACGGCGGAGCCTCCTCCCTCTTCTTCTTCCTTTTTTCCTTCTTCCGGTGAAGCCGAGAGAGAGTGAGAAAGGCGGCGGGAGAGAGGGCATCGGAAGGGGGAAGATAAGTGTTCAACGCAGTGGGGCTGTTTGTGGGGGGGGGGGGGGGGGTCTTTGGCGAGGGCACAACATCACGGGGAGGGGGCTTGCCGATGAGAGAGAGAGAGACGGAAGGGTAAGACGAGTGCTGCGAAGGGGGGGGGGGGTCACACGCACAGGAAGGAGGCACGGGCAACGAAGAGTTTCACGCATAGGGGGGAAGGTGTCGGTGACGTGGGGTGAGAACAAGGTTCGAGAAGGAAAAAAGAGGGAGAAGCAGACACGTAGTGGAGGATCATAGTTAGACTTTGATACCACTTGATGCGGGACAAAGAGGGAAGAGAGGGGGGAAAGAGGGAGGAAGAAGAAAAGAAGTTGGAATCCACCGGAGAAGGGAGGGGAGGAAGGAGATGAACAGGGCTCACCCCTCAACACCGTACTAGGCCATTTTTCTTCTCTTTGCATTCAATACTTTCAAAAGATGGGAACACATGGGGTATTTAAAAGGGGATGGGAACCCACATGACCCTTCTCACCTAACCATAAGACAAAAGACCCAAAATACCCCCTTTTCAAAACTAACAACTATTTCAGACGCAAATTAAAATAAATACATCAATTGGGCCCCTAATGGGCCGAACAAAAAAAACAAGAGGTCCTTGGCTCCTGCAGTGCAGCTTTTCGATTCCCATCAAGAACGATATGAAAATGGCTCTGCCAATAGATTCATCAAATACTGTCCACAGCATGTAGGAAAAACAATCAAATTACTTTCGAATCTCTAGAACTCAATCCAAACAATCAATTTTTGATTACGAGGCCCTTGAATATAATCCAAAATGATTTAAGTGCCCCTAAAACCTTCACAGATGTTTGAAATTACCAAAATAACCTAAACCTTAAAAAACATGAAAACCAGAAAATAAATTAAAATTAAAATTACTTCCTTCTGTGTATGTGTGCATAAACTAAGGGATGATAAGATGCACTAAGTATATATGCAATGAGAATAAAAACACAAAAGCTATAACATTAAATGATGCATAATCTGTTCTAGGGGGACGGGTGCAAATGAGCCGCACTGAGCCAAGTACTACTCTTCTCAAACTTGGCAAATGTACTTCTTATTGAGCTCAAACTCCTATCCTACTCAAGTGAGCATCTAACAGAGCTGTTCAAGCTTGAATTGTTAGATACTTGACAAGCTTGAGCACACTAATTCAGCAGTGTTGTTTAACAAGAGCTCCACGACAACTACTGCCCAGATGTTGTAATAACATACTAGGAGCTGTTCAAACATCACTTTCACAGTCACTTTCTAGAAGCAATTACAAACACTGCCCAGACGTTGTCATAACCTCAACCAAAATAAGGAACACAAAAAACTCTCCAAACGATAATCCTAACCAAAAATGACTCAGCCAAACGGGAGACAGACAAAATAAGTGTCATTAGATGTTGTCATAACCTCAACCAAAGTAAGGAATGCAAAGAACTATTCAAACGATGATCCTAACCCAAAATGACTCAGCCAAACAGGAGACAAAAAAATGACCAAAATATAAGTGTCACTACAGAACATGTTGATCTTGAATCATCAATTGTCTCCCACACTCATCCCTCACATCACTGAACCATGGGTGTATATCATTTGACGAACACTGGTCAAAGTGTGTTTTAAGGTAACCATAATGATGGTTACAATTCAGGTGGAAGAAACAGTCACCGCATCGGTCAGTCTATTTGCACAAGACCGAAGCAGATATCAGTCTCTATAAGATGTAAAACATGTCAACCATCAAATAAGGAAAAAGAAACCTGACAAGGAAATTAGCCAAGAACTCTTATCTATAAACTTAAGTAAATTTGGAGGCGACTTCCAACTGCAGTAACTTACGCATCACCAAATACAATAAATGTGCACAAAGATTCCTCTTTTGGGGAAGGTTTGAAATTCGGCAGAGCGAAAGTGATGTTTGGCTCCCTGACATGATACTAAAAGTACACGTGGTTACTTCAAAAAACTTACTGGCAGTCATATTGTTGTATCATACAGTACGTTAGCTCCGATATGATCCAAACTTCACTCTACGTTTTGTACAATTTGACAATAATCAAATACAGCAGCAACTTACTTTGCAAGACTAAGTTATAAATGCGATTGCTCTCCTTAGAACCATGACATCACACTGCATCCTCAAAGAGAGAGAGAGAGGAGAGAGAGAGAGAGGGGGGGGGGGGGGGGGGGGGGGGAGATAACTCCTGCCGAAACCTAACGTGGTGACATTTTAAGAAGACCAGGAAACAAGAGGATGGGAGACGGCAAGCCCTAAAGCAAATTGAGGACCGTTCAAATGCCCTGCTGCCAGCATTCGTCCAAATCCTAGCTCCAGACGCCCATTTTCTCAAACAATACCATCCGCCCAATCCAAACCCCTATAACAAAGGGCAGGCAGGAAACCCTGACCCGCATTCCTACTGAAGGGAACAAAGAAGGGAGATGGCAAACTCACCAGAGAATTTGTCGGTGCCGCCATCGTCGGAGCCGGATCTGAGATTCCGGAAAGGCGGGAGCCAGAAGACGGCGGAGAGGAGCACACCAACGCCGAGGAGCAGGAAAAGGACGGACCGGAAGGTAACAGCACCGCGGATTCCAAGAAAACCCCTGGAGCACCGGCAGAAGAGGACGCCGGCACCCTCGACCCCTCTCTCCGGGTCCTCCCGAGCCTGGTCGTCCCCCGTGGGTTTCCCCATCTAAAGTGCATCTGACCTCTCCACCCCTAACCCCCCCCCCACCCCACCCCACCCACTCCCCCACTCAACACTACCCAACTCTTCCACTTGATCACTTGATATGTAACCAAACCACCCCCACTTTCCCCGCTGCTACCTCGACCCCTCCGGCTGCCGCCCTCCCACGGCTGCAGAAAACCCAAGCTTCCTCGCCGCCGACGATGCTGACGCCAACGAAGATGGTGGGGAGGTGGGAGACGACGCAGCGCCACTTGAAAGAGGCATCTTTTTTGTCCTTTTTGTTTGGGTTCTGGCACGTCTGGGGCGTCTCTGGTTTGTGGGGGAGAGTAAGATCCAAATGAGGTGGCGGTATTTTATATTCTCCCCTTTGTCTTGCACTCGCACGTAATCTTTACCCCGCTGAAAACAGAGAGAGAGAGAGAGAGAGACTGACATGCAGGGCTATTAATGACTCGGGCCAGCTCAACAGGTCTTTAAATTTGATCTGATTTTGGGTTAGATCGTAAGATTTTTTTTGATCCGTGAATTTTTAATCAAGTTTAAAAATTGGCATTTTTTTTGAAAGTGTAGTGGGTTAGATTTTGGGGCTATAAAATTTTTGACAAATCACAATCATTTCCGAGCAATGTTAATCGTCGTGCCTTATGTGTACATATGATTTTTGTAGGAAGGAGAGAGATAGAGAGAGACATTTTTCTCTCTCTTTCATGCTGAAAAGCGGGTGGGAGTCTGCTTTTGTGGATTCTCCTAATTGCCGACGAAACCCATGGAATGGGCGACAAATTAAATATCTTTTTATACTTAAAAAATTCTTTTCATCGCCTCGTCGCCCGCACTGGGAATTGCACGGGCGCTGAGATGAAATCGTGCCAGTGCGGCGCTTTGACAGGAAAAACTATTTAAAAAAAAAAATCAATTTTCTTCCCTCGATTCCAAACGACGCCTTAGTCCAACTAGGTCTATGGACCTCAGATTTTGAGTTTGATCTGACAAGCCAACCGACTCATTTTTTTCTCTTTTCAAAATTTATTTAGTTAAAATTATAATATTTTACTTTTTTAAAAGTTAAAAATTTTCTTTTCAAACAAATTAAATAAGTAACATCAAAACTCTACTTAATTAAGTGGGATTATAAATTTATATATTATTAAATATATTATTTTTACTATTAATTTATTTTTTATTAAATATTCGGGTCGGGCCGATTCTTAGTCTGGCTTTACATTTTCGTAAAAATATTGGGCCCGACTCGACCCGACATTACTCGAACCTAAGTCAAACTTGGGTTTTCATATTGATGAGTCGGATGTGAGTCAGGCTCACCTAAGCCCGGCCCGAGTCCGACACATTGACAGCCCTACTGATATACCCAGCAAATGCGAGCAGCAACACCCTACATCATAAAATTGTTCCCTTCTTAATTTGTTTTATTATAATTTTTATTTATTTATGTGATTTCTATAGATTAGTACATCCAATCTAGATGTATCATTTATAAGATCTCACCTTTGTTGCCACATAATTAAGTTAATCAGATTTGAAAAGTCAGGCCGACCAGATTTGAGAAATCAAATTGAGATCATATCCAAAAAGTCAAGCCAAGACTATATTTGAGAAGTAATTAATTTGTTTTAATATTATTTTTATTTATTTTATGTGATTCTATAGGTTAGCACATCTAATCTAGATGTATCATTCATATGATCTCACTGTTGATACCACATAGTTAAGTCGATTAGATCTGAGAAGTTAGGCCGATTGGCCCGACCAGATCTGAGAAGTCAAGTTGAGATCATATCCGAAAAGTCAACCCAAGATATATTTGAGAAGTCAGGCCAAAATCTACCTATCCTAAACTAAGAGAAGGGGCTCATCAAGGCCATGACCTTAATGTATGTGCCTCTCTAACACAACGGTCGAATTAGGTCTATTACTCGCCAATTACGGTGTATAATGACGTTAATACCTAGGTTCTCCGTCCAAAATAGACGGTGGCTAGAGATGCAATAGCCAATGGTTCCCATTCGATGAAGGGATCTCCTCAGTGACTATAAAGCTAATGCAAGGGACATAGGTGAAGGGGGATAGAGAAAAAAGTTAGCACTCGACAAACCTCGACTTCTCCATCTCGTATTCACTTCTTGGTCATGCATTCCCTTCTATTTCTTGCCACTTCTAACTTGACTGTCGGAGAGTCAATTCCAGGAACCTCCATCCTAAGCTAGGCTTCTATATAAGTCCTACTGAGGAGACCACTTCATTCCCCACTATCTCAAACTTTACCACATCCTGAGCAACATCCTTCTCGGACGACCTTGAAGCTAGACATCTTGGCCCTTGTTGGCCCCAGAGAGCTCGGTGGTGCCATATGTGGGAATGAAGTGTCTGCCATGGCTCTTGCAAGAAGCAAGGGACTTGCACGTACAAGTTCGATACCATCTTAGGCAAGCCAATCCAAGAAGAGGAATGCAAAAGTTCACCATTTCAGTGTCCACGCTAATCCCGAGCTTTGTAAGGGGGTGGTTCTAGCCACGAGGATCTTAGGCCAGGATGGGTCGTACCTGACAAAGCTACTATTTAGCAAACATTATGAGGTGCACATGCAGCCTCATCCACTACTCCTCAACACCTAGTACCTCGACCACATCTACTTTAACCCCCACCACTCTAACAAATCCTTCATGAGGTTCCACTATAGCGACCTCTTAGACACCTCTTCGTCTCCACTGCTAGATCGATGAGATCCTCCCTAACGAGATCTACAATCGTGCTGCTTAGCCCTATGTCGCTGACTCCTTCTAGGCCCTTGGCTACACCACCAACATCCTCTCTACAAATAGCCTCCGACTACATGGAGGCCATGCACACCAACCTGGCCTCCCACCTTCGAGACATACGGTGCTACTAGGTGGACTCCCTCTGATCTAATTGAGGTCTCCAAGGTTGGCAGGCCTCGATTGATGTTCTCTCCATGGGGCGACTGGAGGCCATGGACACTGACCTAGTCTCCCTTCCTAGCAGCTCCAGCCTCTGCCCGACCAAGGCTCTTCACCACAAAGGGGCTCACAAGGATTGAGAAACTTCATCATCTGCAAGATCACGAGGGCCCTCATCCGCATCTGTATGAGCTTCTAAAGTGAGATCTTCCTCAACAACCTTAGTGCCTCCAACAATTGGAGACTTCGCCAGCAACTACGTGGAAGCTATGTGGAGGATGCTGCTTTTCCTCCATATCATATATCCTTGAGCATGGTTAGCACATCCTTCACCTTGTAGTCATGAGTGCGTAGAAGCTTGAGAAGAATGTTGTCGCTCTTCACATCAACTAACAGCAGCACCCCATAGGGGAACCTTCTTTAGCATGGCCTTACGGCAAGGGACTCGGCACTCTCAGAGGCAGGGGGTGCGTCCACCATGACGACAAAGACCACCATGTCTATGATGGCCTCCACCATCTTGGCGCCATCCTTGTCCACTACGATGGCCTTCTCCTCCATCATGGTGACGACAACGATAGTAGGCTCATCTACAGCAATGTGGACTCCACCATCTTGGGAGCATCCTAGTCCACCACAACAGCCTTCTTCGGCCACAATAGGCTCATTGGCAGTGGGCACTGCAGGCTCCTCCACCTTTTTCAACAACCTTCTTCCCTTTGGAGGCCTAGCGAACTCATTGATGGCAAGGGTAGCCTAGATATGTTGCTTAAGCTCCTCAAGCACCTTCTTCTGAGGGTCCTCCAGCTTTGCCATCATGTTACTCTCTTCCTTGAAGGAGGGGCCAGTGCTGTCACCTCCATCGCCACCTTCTCCACTTCGGCGGGGATGACGATGACCTCTATAATAGCAGCAACAGGCGTAGCCCGATGACTACGTGGTGGCACCAAGGAGTCCCACACGGTGGAGGAGCTCCTAGATACATCCTTGAGCAACCTTAGCCTCACCTGGATGGACCATATTATCTTTAACAAGCACTAATTCCTACCAGCTGAGGTGGACAACCTCAGGGGCGGCTTTACCAAGGGCCTATGGGTGTTGGGTTGGAAGCTAATGGGTACCTATGGTAGGCCAACCCTGATCTGACCAAGGTCCCCATAGTCAGAGGGCACCATACTCCAGGGGAAAGAGCTCCTGAATATGTATGCCTGGGCGAATGTGCCTCAGTTGCTATAGTGACTTCGCATCCCTGCTCACACAGTAGGCAAATGAAAGGCTCCACTCCTTCTAGGTCTCTCTCCCAATAACGGCCATGGCCGACCTTGCAGTCAACTTCAATGAGATGCTCATCGATTCCATATATCATCTCTAGCACAAAGGCACCTAGATTCCTCAAGGCTCCTAGCGGAACCCCCACCAACATTGCTGTCACTCGCCTTAGCAATCACACCACCTTTATCCACAAGCTCGAAGACGATGGGTTCATTGACATTTTTTTCTTAGCACTCAAACAAACGATGGAGGTCGAGCAAGCTCTACACTACCATCGCCCAAGTATAGAGGTCGTATATGCTACGCACTAGCACCTTCCGAGTTAAGAGGTCGGGTATAATATGCTCTACCACCTCCCAAGTATAGAGGCTGGGCATGCTACGTGCTAGCACCTTCTAAGTATAGAGGTTGGGCATGCTATGCGCTACTACATCCTAAGTGTAGAGGTCGGACATGCTATGCTCTACCACCTCCTAAGCACAGATGTTGGAGATACTATGCGTTACCACCTCTTAAGCGTAGAGGTCGAGCATGCTACACGCTACCAATTCCCAAGTGTAGAGATTAGGCATCCTACACGCTACCACCTTCCAAGCACAAATGTTGGACAAGCTCCATGCTACCACCTCCTCAAAAGAGTTTGGTCATTCTCTAAGCTGCCATCTCCCAACTAGAGGTTGGCCATCAAGTTACTCCTAACTCAGAATCTTGGTAGATACCCAACTTGCCGTGCGGTGCTTATGTTGATACCATATAGTTAAGCCAATAAGATCTAAGAAGTCAGGTTGAGATCTCCTTATCTTGAACTAAGGATAAACACTCTTCAAGGCCACGATCATAACATCTGTGGCTCTCTAGCACAATAGTCAAATTAGGCCCATTACTCGCCAATTACAACACTAAGGCATAGGATCTCCATCCGAAACAGACAACGAGTGGAAGTGCAATGGCCAACGGCTCCCATTCCATGAAGGAATCTTTAGTGATTGAAAACTAACACAAGGGGCGCAAGTAAAGGGGGGATGGATAAAAAAGCTAGCTCTCGGATTCTCTATATCATACTCACTTCTTGGTCTTGTATTCCCTTCTACCTTTTGCCACTTCTAACTTGACCGTCGGAGAATCAATTATGGGAACCTCCATCTTGGGTGGCTTCTATGAAGGTCCTACAAAGGAGAAAACTTCATTCCCTACTATCTCAAGCTTCACCACATCCCAAGCAGCATTCTTCTCGGACAATCTTGAAGCTAGACAACTCAGCCTTGTTGGCCCTAGAGAGCTCCGCTTCAATACTCACTAGTATATCTTCACTAGTTTTATGCCCGTGCGATGCATAGTTTTTTTTTTTTAATTTGAATTAATTATATAATTTATTTTGATTATTTGAATGACATATTTATAAAAGTAAAATCTGATACCATGGTAATTGGTAATAACGAAAGAACAATAACATATAAAATCACATAACGTATAAAGAACACAACATCCCATATATCTAAAGTCTTAGAACATGTAAAAACACGGTCAGACGTATGAATTTGAAATAGTCAATAAAATAAAGTACGACATAGTCTCTCAAACTAAAATCTACATAGTCTTTCAAACTAAAATCTACATAACATATAAAAGCACAGACTATCAATCATTGATCCTCAATCTTGATTTGCTTCTTATTATTGCATGATAATTGTGCTGAAATTTCTTCTTTTGAAATACTTTGTTGATGATCTTTGTCTGAAATAGTTTTCTTAAGTAATGTAAATGATGTACGATAGTCCATGAATAATAAGAAAGAGCAAAAGTTTCTACATGTCTGAATGCACATAGAGTGTAGGTTCATGATCTGTAATCTCAAAGAAATGAGTAGTTGACGTCCACCAAATCCTAAATCTCGTGAAGAACCCTACCCTAATAAAATAGTGTTATGCATAAATTAATAATATGAAAGTTAATAATTACTCATTTACTATTTAAGTTTATTTAAGATTTAACAGTTCCTCCAAATGAACACTTAGGAATTTGGATATATATATACAAATTTTGTGTCCACATTCTATTAGATGATGGTTCACAGATAATAAGAAAGAGTAAAAGTTTCTACATGTTTGACTATACATGGAGTGTAAGTTCTGGATCTGTAATATGAACGAAATGAGTAGTTAATATCCACCAAATTCTGAATCTCACGAAGAATAACCCTATACCCTAATAAGCACTGTTCCCTAGATCATTTCCTTCTATTAAGAATTAAAAATTAATAATATGAAAACTTAATAATCATTTATCATTTAAGTCTATCTAAATCCAAAATTTAATTATTATAAAAATAAGGATAACAAAAGTATCTAGTAAGAGATCATATGAGAACCTTGATTCTTATTTTATTCACTAAATTAGTTTGAATTAATTTAAGAAAAAATAATTAGAGGTTATTTTGAGAAGGTTGACTTAATTTATAATCCCTGTCAGAAGATTAGAAGTCATATAATCCTTTCTTTTTTTTTTGTTTAATTTCTAGTCCCTACTTTTAGTTTCTTAGCATTTATGAGTATTGGGATATGAGTCGTCCTGTTAGCATTGACTTTTTCCTATTTTACCCTTCTTTCTTATGGTCTTTCCCTACGTAGACTTACGTTCATTACATTAAGTGTACATATCGCTTATAGTAAGCTTTGATATCACTTACAGTAAGTCTATATATCACTTATAATAAGTTTTCATATCACTTACAGTAAGTCTTCATATCATTTATAAGAAACATTTGATATCACTTACAGTAAGTCTTCATATCACTTATAGTAAGCCTTTGATATTACTTACAGTAAGTCTTCATATCACTTACAGTAAGTCTTTGATATCACTTATAGCTATAATCCTTTGATATCACTTACAGTAAGTCTATATATCGCTTACAATAAGTCTTCATATCACTTACAATAAGCATTTGACATCACTTACAGTAAGTCTGGTATCAGTTACAGCCTATAGCTATAAGTTTTTAGAAAATAAAAAAAACTTTATTTATTTGTAAGTGCTAAGATTCGAACCCATGTCTCCACAAACTCAAGATATCCTTACCATTAAGCTACAACCACATTTGTGTTACAATATTACATCGATTATATTTCACTAAGTATTGATATCACTTACAAGAAGCATACACATCATTTATAGTAAGTCTTGACATCACTTATAATATATGTTAAACTCAATTACAGTAAACGTTATTCTCTATTACAATATGTGTTTATTCTCTATTATATCTTATGTTAAACCTCGTTACAGTAAATATTATTCCCTATTATAGTGTACATTAAGTTCTGTTACAGTCAATATCATTCTCTGTTACAATATACATTAAGCTCTGTTACAAAATAATATAGATTAATGTATGTTATTCTGTAGGTTAATGTATATTGTAATAGAGCTTAATATACATTAACCTACATTAATAACATGTATGTTAATGTATGTTATTAATGTAGGTTAATGTATGTTATTAATCTAGGTTAATGTATGTTATTAATGTAGGTTAATGTATGTACATTATTAATGTAGGTTAATGTATATTAAGTTTTGTTACAATATACAATAACCTACAGAATAACTTAAGTCAGACGAAAGCATACACAGGGAAGTAAACTTAATGTAATGAACGTAAGTCTACATAGGGAAAGACTAGAAGAAGGAAGGGTAAAACAAGAAAAAGTTGATACTAAAAAGACAACTCGTCTCTCAAGACTCATAAATGTTGAGAAACTAAAAGTAGGGGGATAGAAATTAAACAACAACAACAACAAAAAAAACTATACGATTCTAGTCTTCAGATTATAAATTAAGTCAAATCCTCTAACAAAGATCTCTAATTAATTTTCCCATAATTTAAAGATGGGTTTTGTCCTACCTGGTTTCTTCTGCCACTCGGTGGAGCGGTCATGTCCCCGGGGAAGCGAGACCCCTATGTATGTTGTAGGACTAGTCCCTCCTGGAAGCCAGGTCGAGGAACATGGCCCTCCCGCCCGAGCGGGGACGGCTCTTGGATGCACAGCCAGGCTGTGGCAGAAAGGCCCAAGGGATGCACGGGCGGTTCGACAGGGAGACCTCTAGGTACCGGCCAGTACCCCCACCCTTGGCCCTACTCTGGCGGCTCCAGGCGGCGGCGCCCAGTTGCTTCATCATTTACTACTGGTTGAGCTGCTGATCATACTGCATAGGAAGACGGCAAGTAAGAATAAACCTCCCCTGTTCGCAGCCACTGAAACTAAACAGTGGGTGAAACCTTCCAAAGTAGACGTTATATGCATATTAACCGAGTACAGGTGGAGAGCAATTTGACTCCATCCAAGCCGCATGGAACTGGACGTACTCAAAAGGCTGGCTTCCCTGTACCGCTTGGCTCTTAAAGGAAGAAGAATACAACGGTGGCGTCCCATGAGGCAGGGCGTCCCATGAAGTAGTGGCGTCTCAAGTATGTTGTTGACAACTACTTCGAGAGAGAGAGAGAGAGAGAGAGAGAGAGAGAGAGAGGGCTTGGGAAGGTGACGGCGATAGGCTGGGGCACGTTTGCACTGGCCGTTTGGAAAGAGCAAGACAGAGATAGGGCGCTAGCACAGATGTGAACGTGGAACTACCACGTTAGACAGGTGCCTGCAGGCCATCTTACTGGCACACGTGCGCGGTAGACGGGGAGAGGGGGGGCGGCGCACGCAGCGATGGCACCCTCCTCTTCCCAGCCGCGAAGTGCGGCGGCTAAGTTGCTGTGGGAGAGAAGGGGACCGATGGACGGGGTGACAATATAAGAAAATATAAATTTAGCGACGGACATATTCCGCTGCTACGAATTACCGACGGGTTAGCGACGGAATACGTCCGTCCCAATGAGACGTTGCTGTTTAGCGATAGATTAGCGACGGAATAATTTTCCATCGCTATTTAACCTCTAATTATTATTATCGCAAATCCGTCGCTACTTGGCAACGAAATTGTATAGCCACTAGGGGTGTAAACAGAACCCGATATTCCGAACCGATTTCGATAAAAATTATCGGTTTCGGAATCGGAATATGATACCGATAGCTTATCGGAATAAGTATCGGATATTCCGATAAGTTATCGGAATCGAAATCGGAATTGAAAAAATAATCGGAATCGGTATCGGTATCGGTTATTCCGATAAATTATCATAAACTCAAGGTAAAATTATGGTAAACACATTACCTTATCGGAAATTTGGTTCCGGTAATATTATCGGAATCGGAACGGAATCGGAACTAACCATTCTTATCGGAATCGGAATCATATTTCGGTTATCGGAATCGGAATCTATATTTCCGGTTCCGAACCGACCCGTTTGCAGCCTTAATAGCCACGGCTTTGCAACGAAAGCCAATTTCTCGCAAATTCGTCGCCGATTAGCGACAAACGTTTCTGATGCAAATTTGACAATTTTCAGCGACGGATTAACATGGGGACTAGGTGGACGGACATGTTCCTCGCTAACCCGTCGCGACTTAACGATGAATTTGCGACAGAAATGTCTGTCGCTAATCCGTCGCAAATCTATCACATTTTAAAAAAATATAATTTCAAAAAAAATCATAAACTCATACAAATATTGGCATACCCTGTAGGCAATAGACGTACACACATACTAAAAAACTTATAATGCATTAAATGTTCGAACAATCATGTAATAAACTATTTAATCAAATACAGTATAAAAAGTCAAATAAATTCTCCACACCCTCATCCCGCGACCGTGTGATGCAACATCCTAAATTAGACATGTAAAATAAAACAACATTAGACACATGGATAGAAAATAAACACTACTAAAAAAATAGGATATGTAGACAGTGGGAAGCCGTCTACAAAACCTTTTGTAGACGACTAAGGAATTGTCTATAGAGCCATCAAGGAAAAGTCCGTAACCAAATGATATGTTGACAACTATTTATAATCGTCTACAAAAATAATATATGTAGACGGTTGTATATCCATCTAAAAAAATTAGATATGTAGAAGACTGCCTAATCGTCTCCAAAAAAACTATGAGGATGGCTAGTATAGTAGTCTACAAAAAAAAATATTACGTAGACGACTATTATAACCCTCTACAAAAATACTTATATAGATGGCTACTGTAACAATCTACATAAAAATTATATGTAGACGGCTATATATAATTTTTATGTAGACTGCTATACAACTGTCTACATATCTTCAATTCGCATAAAAAAATAAATTCATCTGAAAAAATTGTTAAAAAATATACACAAATATATCATCATTGCCTCGAGTTAAATGCCGCATCAGGAAGATCATAGTTGACCACCAAATTAACCTTTGCAAAAGAGGATCAGGGCATTAGACTCTGGCACCGGCAAACATATAAGGTTAACAGTAAAAAGGTACACCCTTAAGTACATTCACACCTGTGCCTGATCAAAATCGCGTGCAAGAAGATCAGTTGTTATAAGAACCTTGGTCAATTCATCTTTAAATTCTTTAATTATTTTGTCCCTGTCTGTTTGCTCAATAGCACCTTGAATAGTACACTCATAACCCTCACTAATTCAAATTTGATCACCTTGGATTTAATTTTGATCAGAGTTTGACAATCGAATTTGCTCTCGATCTAAATCTGATCAAGATTTAACCATTGAACATATTGTCAATCAACTAACCGTTAGATTTCATTATAATAAAAAATCTGCCTGTTAGATTCGCTCTCAATCTAAAATCTAATCGATGAGTTACATAATATTAAATGAGTATAGTATAATATATCATTATATGAAATATAAACGTTAAATATTACTATTTTGAATATATATAATAAATATATAATATTTTTAAAGCATAATGTTTTATCATATAATTATATTCACTAAACAAATATAATACAATTACAAATATGCAAATACAATGTGTATAATATATATATGTATCAACTAGACAAAAAATGTAACTTATAAATTTATATTTTATATATATTTGTCTTTGTCTTATTTTATTTTATATAATAATTATATATAATATATAATATATTTATTTGAATAATTCAAATAATTAGATCTAATATAGCTAAACTATCATAATATAAATAAAATAGGTAATAGTTAGCAACAATGGTTAATAAAAATTAACTAAAAAATAACATATAATGTACACATATATTCAATAAACTAAAAGTGTAACTTAATGAATTTGTATTTGTCTTATTTATTTTTTTAAATAATATATAAACTATATATAATAAATATAGATAACTATATCTATAATATAACTAAACTATTAATAAAACAATATAATTAATAGTAGCAACATCGATTAATTAAGTATAAATTGGGAAGGAAGATTTGTGTTCTGAAGAGCGACGAAAAATTCTGTCAACAATTGGGGACGAACAAATTTTATCGCTGATCTGTCGCTGACGGCAAGGATTGTCGCTAGTTCGCCACCAATCAGCCACGGATTCGCGACAGAAACTTTTCGCCAGCAATTATCACAGCTAATCAGTGGCGTCTCTGTGACGGAAAATCTTCGTCGCAAATTCGTCACTGAACAGTCATCGACATTTGCGGGGCAAATTATTTTCCGTCGCAGATGCGTCGCTGATTTGCGACAGATTAGCGACGAAAATAGTTTCATCGCTAATGCGCCGCAGATTTGTGAGAGATTTTTTGCACACAATACTGCCGAAATTTTCTGTCGCAAAATTCCGTCGCTAATAAGGGTTTTTTCTTGTAGACGAAGTGTAGGGGCAATGTAGTGGGGAGAGAGATGGAGCGCGTGACGCAGGGGGAGACACAGCACCGGAGGTGATGGCGGCGAATCACGTGACAACTACCCATCAGTCCTGTTTTTTAGACTTATTTTTAAATTTTTATTCTTTTAAAAAATTATGTAATATATATTATATTTTTTTTAAAAAAAATACGTAAGTGAGAGACTTAAAAATAAATTTCTAAAAAATAAAAACGGATTGATAATTCTCTATTATATTATATATATAATATAGATTTAATAAATAAGTTCTACAGTTTTCAATCGGTGTGAGATTTTGAAGAATTATAAGGGTTTAAGTTCGAGATGCTGATTCATAAATACAAAGATCATGATATCAGCAAATGTTAGTGTTTTATCAAGATTCTTTAACCAAACTTGTCCCCTCCTGTAAAAATTTATCTATTTCCTCATCTCTTCCTCTCTTCGTCCAATTGTGATGCGTTGGTCCAAGAATCTCCTTTCTCCCAAGAAAATCTTCATCCAAAGATTCGTTTTTTAGCGTTGCGCGCGAACGAAATATATCTTGATGAGAAGTTTACTTTCTCACACTATTTTGGCATAAAACTTACTTAAAATATTGAATGTCAATTAATTTGATATATAATATTAAGAATATCACATAAAAAATAATTCTTAAGAAGATCTTTTTTGCCAAGAAAAAACCTTTTATCATCTCTCAGGCGACAGGAATCCGAGAATGGCAACCGGCAAGACCCCTCCTGATCGGGGAAACTGTAGCAGCTGCACAATGTTTCTTTCTTCGCGATCAAGACCAACCGTGGAAAGCATGTTATAATTCACGGCGAGGAATGCAGAGGCTAAGTAAACGGCTGGGCGCTTTCGTCTGTCTTATTCAGATATTGTTTTTAATAAAGTTCATTTCACTATATATCTAATTTGTTTGATCCTGATTAATCAAACCTAATAGTGTTCTTTCTCTGTCTTTATCTTAATTTTTATCTCTCCATCTCCCTCTTTCTCTTTAGTACAATGTCACAATCGAATTGGAAGTCAAAGTCTAGTGTTTGTCTTTAAACATACCAAGACAAATTTGACAACCAACTCAAGTTATCACACTCCTGACATTCCATCTATCCATTTATTTTTGTCACACCAATTAAATTAAGTCTAGTGGCGCTCTCTTCTGCAAAGTATTATATATTTTTGGTAGAAAGAATAAAATAAATAATAATGTACTGTTGCAAAAGAAGCTAGATTTTTCTTCACATAGAGTTCCAAGAACGATTATATGTGAGAGGGAATAAGGTCTGTATCGGTTAGAACTCTTACTTAAAAATAGGAGGTCCCGAGTTCGATTTCTGGGGGGGAGATTTACCTGATTTACATGCAATCTTCGAGGTGTGTAGATTCGGAGTTTTTCTGGTCACGTGGGGTAAGGGCAATACGGGTACACGGAAAGTAGGAGCTGCCAAGTCCTAACTTTGGAGTTCACGAACACCAATCCTTGAGCCCACAAAGCCACACGGGACGAAATTTCCTCGTCATCAAAAAAAAATAAATAATAAGATCTATATGTAGATAAGTATAAACCTTCCAAGATGTGTAAGACTAACTCTGAAGGGCGGTTCAAGATATGTGAATAGCGAAATGTTAGGTATTTATTCGGACGTTGGACACAAGTATTTGCGGTGGAGTTTAAACAGGTTTCACTATATCTTGCGTTTTATGCCCTCAGATTTAGATTAGATTGGTTGCAAAGAAACTTGCTTAAAAATAAAAAATTAAAGGATTTTATATGGTAAAAAATGAAGAATTAAATTCTTTTAATCAAATATTTTTTGTTTTCACATTTACATGACTGCTTATTCTTGGTGATGTCAGAAATCTTTCGAGTGCGATTGGGCCAAAGACGGATCCAGTGTTGGGTGTTCAGTGGAGATTAATTTGTCTTCTAGACAAGCCTCTTTGACTTGGAGCTAGACCGATACTTGATGAACTGGCCTCTAGCAAAGAGGAATATGTGAGGGTGGACCTTACGAGAAATATTTAGTGACACAACTAATAGGGATATCCTTCTTTGGTATCGGGATAGGGATGTCATCCCCTGTTACCATAATCTACTATCATGTCATTTGGTATAGTTAGGGATAAGAAAAGAATATATCTTTAAAATATGTTTTGGTACAAATTAGAGGATAAGAGTAGAGATAAATTGTCGAAAGTTTTTCAAAAACTATTATATTTTTAACTCAGATTTTATGAACAAAATTTCCTCTTAAATCTGGCCATTTCAGATAATAATTTATGAAAATAGCACATTTGTAACGTAAGAAAGATGTATCTTCGAAGAAAACTTTTATATGTGCAATTTTCATGTAGTGTTTTATATTAAACTACATAATTTTTATTAGCTTTAAAAGTAAAATAATATATACTTTTAAGCTAAAATCTTAATTTTTATATTAGTTGTCAATGTAAAAATACATCTATTGAACTTAATAGATATTATAATTTAATTCAAAGTTATATTTTCTTACTTGCATTAAATATATTTTCAATCATAAGTTGAATTTTGTTTTGCATACTTAAAATGCGAATTTTAAAGATACCAACACTTGCAGAAACACCTAAGTTATCTCAAGATCATTCATCAACATTAAATTTCAATTTATCTAAGTTATTTATAAACATAAAATATCTACTCTTTGTTTTCTATAGTTTCTGACGAAAAAATTGAATTAGAAGCTAAGAGGGCTAATGGATTTTTGAAATCTCATTAATTTATGATACTTCAAAGAAAAGACATTATAAAATGATTTAAAGGATTTTAGATTTAAAAATATTTTACCTGCATTTTATAATATCTTATGATAATTTATAGCAAAGAAACAAGCTCCAAATGTAAAAAATTTAGCCAAGACAAAACCAAAAAAGGTTATCTTCTTGTCTTCCACTGAGAAGACCATCCACTACCTTCTTCCCTGTTCTTCGTGCTCGTGCTCATCATATCCCATGCCACTTTGATTGGGGGTTACTCCTAGTTAAAGTGGGGAGTATCATTGGTTAGTCCATTTTTTCACTTTGGCAAGGAAAACCCTACTAACTTGGGTATCCTTGGTTAGTCTCTTTAACTAGGGGTAACTCTATCCCACCTCAAAAGGTGGGGTAGAGATGGTTAACTCTTTTTTAGATTTTTTTTAAAATATTATTAATTTTTAAATATTATTCTATTATATATCTCATACAATTTTTTTTTTTTTAATGAAAATAAGTAAAGTCAAATAGGAGAGTTGACAAAAAATAAAAAAAGTTAACCCATCTCTACCCACGGGGTAGCAACCAAAGTGAAATTGTACTTTTTGTGGGTTAAAGTTTTTATGGTTAGACTACCTTTTGGTCTTTTCCAGTGAAGGTGAGGCAGTAGCCCAGAATTTCTCTTTGGCCCACGCGATAGCCTTGTCGACAACACCCACCCCCTCGATATCCATCATTGCCTTCCCGCGGGGGACTATTTCGATGGTGCCGGAGCTCTCCGCCTCGATCTCCTCCTCCGGTAGCACCACCCTCACCTCCTTCTCCAACTCCTGCAGTGTTGTCCTCTCATGCACCCCCAAGGGCACGATCGTAGACATTGGGATGTCGTCGTAGATGGAGGACACCCCAGACAAGGGGGACCCACTGCTGGATTCGTCGTCCTTCCCTCCAGCGACAAGTTGCTCGAATAGCGACAGTCAGAGGAGGGGAGTGACGCCAGAGGAGAGAAGTCGAAGACATCGTGTTAGGGCTTCAGACACAAAGGAGCGAGGGGTGCAAATGGGGGAAGGGGCAAAAAAGAAAGATACGCGGAGTGGATAGATCATTCGCACAATAAGTGAGAATGATGTGTCCAAAGTGATATCCCTATTTCTTGGGATATCTCGGGCCAACTTATCACTTGGATATCACCATAAATTTGGTGATAACAAACACATGCGAAGAGATAGACCATGGATATCCCCCTCTATCCCGATATCAAATAGGAAATTTTGAGGATATTCTCACTTTATTCTTGATCTATCCAAATACCAAACATAGTGAGTCTAAAAAAATAGGAATGAGAGTATATTAAATACCCCCAAGATTGAGGTGACACATTTTTATTGGGTGTGTTTACTTTACTGCACACCAAAAGACATGTATTAAATAGTTTTTGGAACGTTAATGGTCAAGACGTGTGGAGTTTTGTTGAGTATGGTTAGAGGTGTAAACGAGCCAATAAATTCGATGAACAACTCAAAACTTGACTCAATAAAAACTCGATTCGGCTCATTTATTAGACTAATGATCCAAACTTAAACAAAAAAATAAACTATATTCATAAACGAGCCGAATTTGAACAGAGATATACTCTACTCGAATATGTTCGTGAACAACTCATTAAGATACTTGATAATATGTTCATTAATATATTCAATATGATACTGGTTAATATACTCGAATTGATACTTGTTAACATATTTGAATATAATAAATATGATAATATAAATATATTTATTTATTTTATAGAGTTATTATTAAAGTATGAAATATTTGTGAGGATTTAAATGTAAAAGACTAAATGTTAGAGGATATATACCCAAATAATGTAAATAAAAAATATATAGAAAATCTGATTTTATTGAAATCATAAGACAAAGGGTATACAAATTTGAGTTTCTCAAGGTCCCTAGGCAACAGGGTCATCTTCTTCGTCCCATGGCCCTGTGCATTGTGTAGTGCGGGACCTGCGCAACCTAGCACGACCAAGGGGTTTATCGTCGGCCAACCTTCGCTGGTGTTGAACAGAGCTTTTGGTGGCGGTAGCGGTGCCATCACCCCCTCTGATGATGGGGAATCTCAGGTTCTTCACAACTTCCAATGGCTTGCAGCTCTGCCCACGACAATCTAGAGGCCCACACGGCAGTTTTGATAGTGCCAGACGCTGATCTCGGTGCTCACAGTGGGATTTTCTGCCGCCCCACTCCTTCACTGTGCCACCCACCCCCACCCCTACTGCCTTGAGACTTCCGTCTCCCATGGGACATAGTTCCATATCGAATACAACATTTGTGTGGTGGCCTTAAACTTTTATAAAAAAGACCTCCAACTCCTCTCCCAATTTGTGTTTCCTAGGCTCTGCTTGAGCTTGAAATCAGGCTCGAATTTGAGCTCGTTTATCTAGATGAGCCACTCGACGAGCCAAGTTTGATAGTTAAAAATGTTTCAAGAGTCGAGTTTGAGCATCAATTGTAGATACTCGGCGGGTTTCGAACCGAGTTCGAACTTGTTAAAAAATGAACGAGTTGGGTGCGAGTACAGTGCTACTCAGCACAACTTGAATTATTTACATCCCTAGGTATGGTCTTTGATTGTCATGTTGGGTGGAACTTTTTAGAATAAGGGGCAACAAGGAGTTTGAACATGAATGAGTTCTATACTTGGGTTGGCATCTTCTTTTAGATATATACACACACACATCTGTATGGTGTTTTCTCCATAGAGCTTAATACTACTTGCACGTCATAAGGTGGAACAAGTATTTATTGATGCACTCTTATGTCGTTGATTCACGTGTATGGTAAGATTTTGAGATAAGAAAACTCTTAATAAAGAAAAATAAAATCCCCGTACTTCTGAAGGCTTTCTCAATTTCAAGTCTTGTCATATGCACCAAGAACATGAGAATGTATATGTCCATTAAATATAGAGAAAAGTTTGTTGTACTTTTCTATTACACTTTTAGTACACTTTATATATCTCTCATTGACCAATATGCTACTGGCATACTGTGTCCACCCAATGAAAAGTATAAAAATACATTAAAAGAGTAATAGAAAAGTGCAACAAGTATTTCTCTTAAATATAACTCATGTTATGCAGCAAAAATTTCTCAAATCTAATTTCCAATGTGAGACCATCTCGAGTCAGGAATGCCTCGTCTGATGGGGATACCGCCGCATCAATCAGCTCGGGTGAGGTGAGGTCCTCAAGGTAGCCCACTCGAGGGCCGCTTTTCTCTTGGTGGAACGAGCCACCCCGGATGGGCTGGGCCCATTATCGGCGTAGAGTCTCACAGAATTCTTCTCCTAAACTTGGATCCATAGATTTGAGGAGAAGGTTCACCAGGAGCTCAAGGAGACTCATTTCAGGAAAGTTTGAATGCTTTGCTTAAGAAGATTAACTTGTTAGACACAAAATTTTTATACGATCTAAACGGACACCTATATGTTGACAAACCAGCTAGCTCAACATGCTAAGCAAAATTTTGATGCCGCTAGATGAATAGACGCTTAAGAAATCGATTCATATGGGTTAGGTCCCATCTTCTCGGTTCAAAATTTTCAACATATATTGGACATTATGGATGTCTACAACATTTTCCATTTTTATCTATAGTTTTCACTGTTCGATCTGAAATTGAATGCTAAGAGAAAAAGGTCGTGGGAATTCAAGGAAAGACCCCATGACTCCTTTGCATATCCAGACTCTTCAGTGTCTTTAATTAACAGATGTTACTTAAGGTTAGTAATCACATGTTACAATGGAAATTCCTGCCATGGAAACTACAAAGAGCTTCCCACCAAGATGGCATTCAAATATGAATATAACACTAGTTGTGAAGGTAAATCCATAAACGGAGCCAAGGTTACATATGGTAATTCTATCAAATATATATTAGTGCTAATATTTATATTCATGATATATCAGGTTAATTCCTCACTTGGGGGGAGAAATGTCACCCAGGAAACCCTAGACACTGCTATGGCCTCTTAGGAGAAACCCATCTTTGGCTACCACTAGAGAACTAGCCACAAGAGATGGCCCCCACCCTCGATGGAGGTGTCATCGCCTCAAGCGGTGGTCTGGTGGGTGGGGGGAGCTAGTCCAAAGCCTTCCTCTCCCTCTCATTGTTATTTTTTATTTTCTTTCCATACATGTTTCACCCGTGTAGCTGCCCTGCCTTACCTTGTCACCTCCTCCTTCCACTAGTCGAGCTCCCCCATTTTTTTCCCCTTTGTTCCAAGATTCTTTGCCTCCGCCCCCGTCCCCCACTCTCCTACCTCAATCGTAGCCTTCTCTCTTCTCCTCCAATGACCTCCCCCTCCTTTGCTAGATGCCTCCCCTCCCCTAGTTTATGACCTTTGTTCCTTAGTGCCTAGCCCTCTCTCTAACCTCTGCTTCATCTTTTCTTCTCCTCCTCTTTGACCTTTTGTTAGTTGTGTCTCCCCGCCCTCCTTCCATACTCCCAGCCGCCCCCCATCCCCCTATCATAGATCACCTGCTTGACATTTCTCTCTTTCTATTTTTCTCTCTTGAGTCTCCATTTTACTTTGAAAAGATTGTTTTCTCCCACTTTTTTCTCGGTGTGGACCTTGTCGATGATATTCTCTTGCTATGGTTGTGGCTTTTAGTCTCTAGTGTACTATTTTCAAAGCTCTCCTCCTTTCTCAAGATTGTCTTTGGTTTGCTCATGTGTTGCTAAGTCCTGAGGTATATTTTGTGGCTGGTAAGTCTTTGATTTTTCCCTATACTGGAGGTTTAGTTCGTGCTTTAAGGCCCACACTCCTCTCTGGCATGTGCGACGTCTAAAGTACCTCTGATGGTTAGCTACTTAAATGAATGGCAAACCCATCTTCTCAAGAGAACACCCTTACCTTGATCTTGTCTTGGTAGCACTCAAGCATCGCCAAATTTTGCTTGATCTTGCTCACTGGTATGGAGTAATACTCGTGATATTTGTAGTATATGGGGTTTCTCCAGTCTCATGTATTATATTATGTATCTTGTGTGTGTTTATTTGCTTTCCCATCTTTAAATTAAATTTCTTTACTATTGTGTCTATGTTGCCCTCGATATGTTGTATTATATATCTAGTTTATTTTGGTAAAATTGAGCATTAAGCTCTCCCATGGCCAAAAAAATGACAAAGAGTTGCACAAAATGCCAAACCACCCATAATTTGTTGCACATCGTAATCAAATGTGTTGTGATCCCTCTAACTTTTGATGATAACAAAGTGCGTTTATATTGGACTAACCAAGTTTCAAGTATAGGTGCATAGACCAGCCTTGAAATTCTGTCTATGTAAAAGTGCGTGAAAGTCAGTTTTGTATGTATGATTAAATTGAGTTTTGTTCGAGTTTGATGTTGCATGTTTGGGATCTTTTAGATTATTCATTTGTAACACCTCTATCAACCGGTTTAGAGGTGCCACACGCACACAAACGGAAATATCCTAAACACTTCTATTATAGGATGGACTTCTATGCTGCATGCAATAAAATAGCATATCAATTGTGCAGACGAAGCGTGATACAAATACTAAATACAAACTTCAGCACAGAAATTATATTGTATATACATGTTGAAGTACAAGTAAAATAATCTATTCATTTATTTACAAGCACATTCACATCTTAAACACAAAAATCCCTCAAGTTCTTCTAGACTTGAAGGATCATATAGTAGCTAAGGAGGTTGGCGTCGAGGCGAATGTCACATCAGGGCAAAACATTTGGAAATATATTCAAAACAAAGGCATGAGTTTGAAAAGAACTCAGTAGACAAAACCAAACATGGAGCACACATACATGATGACTTGTCGGACTTCAAGTGTCATGCTCCGCTAATTTAGCAGCGGAATAAATCAGGGAGGCATGAACAACGTGTATGGTAACGTAAATTGCGCGTACAGTCGCAAATATCAGAGCATCTAAATGAATAATAATTGCAATAAACTCCTTATTTTATTGATAAATCACCTAAACTATTACAACACCAATTCAGAGCCAAAACATAGGGCTCAATTACATTTGGAAATGATAACTAAGCAACTAACTAAACTAACTCTAGGGTACTGGGGACAATCCATCGCTATGACTCCAGGACGCTCATCACTCCAGTCCAATCCCATTGTTGTGTCACTTGACTTACCTGAAAACACAATAACAAATAACGAAGGGTGAGCGATAACGTTCAGTAGGACTTAATATCTCGTGTAAACAAGCATACTTTAAGTGATTAATGTCTTGTAACGCAGGTTAACTAGAGAGAACGATCATGTATAGTCAAGAGAATAATAGAACATGATGGCAAAATAATGATAAAACTTCCAACGGGGATATTGTAAAACTAGTATGATAACTGATTGGCCATGTAACGAAATAGTGTATATGGTTGCACCACAGTTCACTAGTAGAGATAGCACCTCTGGTCGAGCATCTTGTCAACCCAGAGAACGATGGCATAGTGATTGATATATTGATTGTCATAAATTAATCTAGATAGTAAACTGATGCTGGACGCATGCCGTACACATCTTGATCAAGTAACCCTTGCAAGGAACTAGCACTCTTCGGGAGCTCCTCCCAGGACCAGACCGGCCCTATTGCTTTGGCATCTAGTACTTGATTGTTTAATTTAGACAATCAATTGTATGGCCAAATAGAGTACTAAGAAATAGATGAGAGTACTAGACGAGATAGATGAGAGTGTAGAGATAACGTGAACAGATGAGAGGATATAGATAGTAGACGAGATATGGACAATTCCGTAAAACAACGTGAAATTCTGATAATAACGGTTGCACAGCACCAAGTCGAGTGCCAGCAGTCTGGTAGAAGTCACAACCGCCCCCTTAGCCGTGCCGTGAACACGGGTCAGGTGGTCCAGCATGAACCCAAGCCGAGAAGGAAACACTAAGGCCATGGATCGTACTGATCCCTTAGGTGTAACGAATTTTGGGGTACAACCAGCTCGTCGGCAATGGACGTACGCCAAAGCCAAGAAGACTTACGGAGGTCTTGACAAGGGGTTCCTGGTCCAGTCGAGAGTATTCTCGGTGGAGAGGTGGTCCAAGTCAAGAGAAAGTGTATCGAAAATAGGTCCGTCGTGCCTCGAGTGCTCGAAGGCCGAGGGAAAATGATAATAGTAGATGAAACAAGTGAGTAAAACGGAAACAAGTATAATTAAATAAAATAGGGAATTTAGTAATTAATTTCACTTAATTATCAGATATATTATTGATTGAATTAACAAGGTCTCATGGCATATATAAACGTCTAGTGTGTGCAAGTGTAGATGAAATCAAGAGAGCAAGCATGATTGTGCACATGGCTTTTAGTTTAGTTAATTTCACATAAGAATTTTCATTAACAATTCACAAGTCAAATTTCACCTTGACAGTACTTAATTAAGATTACACATGGTTTAATTGACATGTATAGCATGGTTATATGTGTAAATTGTAGGTTCTGGCCGTTCTGTTCAGAATGCGACGCAGGAGTCTGTCGCGTCCAGGTCGCGACACAATTTCGGGTCGCGTTCAAGATCATGTCGCGACAGGGTCTAGGGTCGCAATCAGGTCGCGCCACCAGGTCCGGTCGCGATCTTCTGAACCGGGCGCTGGGGTGGACCGGAGGGCAGGTCGCGACTTGTCGACCAGTCGCGTTCAGAAAGTGACGGATCTTGGCGTCGCGACACCATCTGCTGTCGTGGCGTATCGTGCCGTTGCGACACCAGAGGGCCGCCCGAACCCACAAAAGGGGTTTTCCCAATTCCCAGGTAGGTTTACCAAGCTACAAGGCACTTCAAAAATCCGAATAAAATCATACTGATGTCCAAAAATCATGAGATCAATTTATACGCAACTAGACATTCAGATCTATTACTATAAATGACTAATTAGAAAACAGGCATGTGTAAAGCATGATTTGGCTAGGTTACTTTTCGTTAACCTAAACATGCACAGGTCTAGAGAATGATTTAATTCGCCATAGATACGAGACAAAAATTAGGGCAAATAGGGGCGTTTGAAAGGTAGAAACAAGTAGTATTTATGATATTTATTTCAGATCATGGGATCGAGTATATGCATTCATTCAAAGCAAACAAGGGGTTCGGGTGCATGAAACAGACAGAGTTTTGCACATTTAATTCGCTCTCATAGATGAACGAAAACGAGCGAAGCAAGAGGGCTTTTGCAGAGGGTCATGAAGACTTCCTAAGGTAATTTTTACACGATTTTAGCTTGAGAGATTGCCTACCTTTGATGCTTTTAAGATCCTAGGGTTGAAAACGTGAAGAAGATGGAGCTCCCCCTTGATCCTAGCCTTCTTCTCCTTGCTCCTTAGGTCTAATAGCTCCTTCTCCTCATGCTCTAAGCTCCAGAAGTCGTTCTATGGGTGGTAGGGACGAATTTGGTGTTGTATTAGCTAGTTTAAGAGTCCTACTTAGTTAAAACTCTTACATCTCCTCCCAACTCCAAATTTCCACTATTATCTCCATATTTTCTTGCATTTATCCACCTAATAAGATAGGGAGATGTCTAATTTCGTGGGTAATGGGTTAGGATGGGATGATGACTCCTTTTTAGGATAATTACCATCCATTTAGGCATTATCTCACTCTCATTTAATTTATTAATCAATTAACTCTGAATTTCTTATTTTTCTCCCCCTTTTCTATCACTTATCCACCCATTTGGTTTGGGGAGAACACCAATTTTGTGGCTAAGGGATTTGGGTAGGTCTAGGATTTTTTTTGAGATAATTAAGAGTCATATTAGTGCTTTAGTGACCCCTTTTTAATTAAGAGATAATAAAATTACGAATTTTTCTATTTAATATGAGTCTCCTATATTTGATCCCTATTTCCTCTTATCCAAATTCCCTTTTTAGATTAGGATAGAGTCCTATTGAGTTAAACTAGGGTTATGATTCTTTTTAAGATAATTTAGGAGTTAAAATAGTCATTATATTAACCCTTTTCATTTATTAATATTTTTAGGTACGAATTTTAACTTAATTAACTCCCATCCAACTTGGGCTCTACACATTTGGGCCCATCAATCCATACTTGGACCACTTATACAACCCATACTTAATTTGGCTTAATGGGTTTTTAATTATCCTTTTATTTAGAGTATCTATTCATGGCCAAAATTGTCCATTGGTCCAATTATCGTAATGGGCTATCAACCCATATTATTTAAAGTCTATCCACATATTTATTTTCATTTATAATCCACTTTGGCCCATAAAATAATGAGTTCTCCGACTTATTCCTTAATTATGCTAATAAATCGCATAATTTCTTAAACTTGGTCTAAATAATTTTTCTATACCCAAATTAAATGATGGGTCATTAGAGAATATTATTTAAAGTATAACTATTATTTTTACGACATTTTTATATGATAATAATACGTACCTTTCAACTAGTTGAATTTATTAATTTATAAGAATTTAATTTATCCATAATTCTTAATTAATGAATTTTACGGGGTATTACATCCTCCCCCACTTAAAAAAAATTTGGTCCCCAAATTCCACGACTACTCCAATTAAACATGAATCATCACTACATGTTTTAAAAGGTATTATTCATCATAAGTTCGGAGTTACCTTTCATATCTCCCACTTCTTGATTCGGAGAGGGTTGCACTAATGCTTCCCATATGGCTGGCTGTTTAAATTCTTCATGACGTTGATCCTTTAGTTGTGGGCAGTCTCTAATCTTGTGCTCTGGGCTGCCTGCACATCGCAAACATTTTCCTTGCTTTATCCAACATTCTTCCATTATGTGGCCTATCTTATTGCAGTGCTTGCATCGTTCTTTGCGGATAAGGGCTAATTGTATGGCGTTCTTTTTACTCTTCTTTATTTTTCTCTTATCATCGTAGTTGAGATCCTTTGTGTTAGTAGATGGTTCCTTTAGCAGAGGGCAGTCTTGTATCCGATGCTCCAAACTGCCACAACGTAGACATGCACCAACGCTTCGCCAACATTCATTGGCCACATGTCCCGGCTTACTACAATGAAGACAGATCTTCTTGCTACGTTTCCTTGGTGTGCTTGCCTTCTTGCCATGGTCATATCTTCTCTTCCCATTCTGATTGGTCTCCTTTTTAATCTCCTTAGTCACTTCCAGAGCTTCTTCTAGTAGTTGGGCGGCTTGCTGACATGCCAAAACTAGCCTCTGAGTTGGTCTCATGTCAGCGTCCATTAAAGTTCCTTCAAGAATAAGGTTGGCATTAGAATGCTAAGGTAATATTAAGTGATACATATGTATAGATGAATGTTTTCAGATCTTAACCATGGTTCTACCCAATCCTCACACAGGTATGGTGGTTGACTTAATTAGACACGTGTCAGGGCAGTTTACCTAGAAAATCCTAGACTTAAATATCCTAATAAGGACATCTTAGGCTCTGATACCAACTGTCATGCCCCGCTAATTTAGTAGCGGAATAAATCAGGGAGGCATGAACAACGTGTATGGTAACGTAAATTGTACGTACATTCGCAAATATCAGAGCATCTAAATGAATAATAATTGCAATAAACTCCTTATTTTATTGATAAATCACCTAAACTATTACAACATTAATTCAGAGCCAAAACATAGGGCTCAATTACATTTGGAAATGATAACTAAGCAACTAACTAAACTAACTCTAGGGTACTGGGGACAATCCATCGCTATGACTCCAGGATGCTCATCACTTCAGTCCAATCCCATTGTTGTGTATAAGGTCATCACTTGACTTACCTGAAAACACAATAACAAATAACGAAGGGTGAGCGATAATGCTCAGTAGGAGTTAATACCTCGTGTAAACAAGCATGCTTTAAGTGATTAATGTCTTGTAACACATGTTAACTAGAGAGAACGATCATGTATAATCAAGAGAATAATAGAACATGATGGCAAAAGAATGATAAAACTTCCAACATGGATATTGTAAAACTAGTATGATAACTGATTGGCCATGTAACGAAATAGTGTATATGGTTGCACCACGGTGCACTAGTAGAGATAGCACCTCTGGTCGAGCATCTTGTCAACCCAGAGAACGATAGCATAGTGATTGATATATTGATTGTCATAAATTAATCTAGATAGTAAACTGGCGCTGGACTCATGTCGTACACATCCTAATCATGTAACCCTTGCAAGGAACTAGCACTCTTCGGGAGCTCCTCCCAAGACCAGACCGGGCCCTATTACTTTGGCATCTAGTACTTGATTGTTTAATTTAGACAATCAATTGTATGGCCAAATAGAGTACTAAGAAATAGATGAGAGTACTAGACGAGATAGATGAGAGTGTAGAGAGAACGTGAACAGATGAGAGGATATAGATAGTAGACGAGATATGGACAATTCCGTAAAACAACGTGAAATTCCGATAATAACGGTTGCACAGCACCAGGTCGAGTGCCAGCAGTCTGGTAGAAGTCACAACCGCCCCCTTAGCCGTGCCGTGAACATGGGTCAGGTGGTTCGGCGTGAACCCAAGCCGAGAAGGAAACACTAAGGCCATGGATCGTACTGATCCCTAAGGTGTAACGGGTTTTGAGGTACAACCAGCTCGTCGGCAATAGAGGTACGCCAAAGTCAAGAAGACTTACGGAGGTCTTGACAAGGGGTCCCTGGTCCAGTCGAGAGTATTTCCGGTGGAGAGGTGGTCCAAGTCAAGAGAAAGTGTGTCGAAAACAGGTCCGTCGTGCCTTGAGTGCTCGAAGGCCGAGGGAAAACGATAACGGTAGATGAAACAAGCGAGTAAAACGGAAACAAGTATAATTAAATAAAATAGGGAATTTAGTAATTAATTTCACTTAATTACCAGATATATTATTGATTGAATTAATAAGGTCTCATGGCATATATAAACGTCCAGTGTGTGCAAGTGTAGATGAAATTAGGAGAGCAAGCATGATTGTGCACATGGCTTTTAGTTTAGTTAATTTCACGTAAGAATTTTCATTAACAATTCACAAGTCAAATTTCACCTTGACAGTACTTAATTAAGATTACACAGGGTTTAATTGACATGTATAGCATGGTTATATGTGTAAATTGCAGGTTCTGGCCGTTCTGTTCAGAACGCGACGCAGGAGTCTGTCGCGTCCAGGTCGTGACACAATTTCGGGTCGCGTTCAAGATCATGTCGCGACAGGGTAGGGTCGCAATCAGGTCGCGCCACCAGGTCCGGTCGCGATCTTCTGAACCGGGCGCTGGGGTGGACCGGAGGGCAGGTCGCGACGTGTCGACCAGTCACGTTTAGAAATCGACAGATCTTGGTGTCGCAACACCATCTGCTGTCGCGGCGTATCGTGCCGTTGCGACACCAGAGGGCCGCCCGAACCTAGAAAAGGGGTTTTCCCAATTCCCAGGTGGGTCTACCAAGCTACAAGGCACTTTAAAAATCCGAATAAAATCATACTGATGTCCAAAAATCATGAGATCAATTTATACGCAACTAGACATTCAGATCTATTACTGGAAACGACTAATTAGAAAATAGGCATGTGTAAAGCATAATTTGGCTAGGTTACTTTTCGTTAACCTAAACATGCACAGGTCTAGAGAATGATTTAATTCACCATAGATACGAGACAAAAATTAGGGCAAATAGGGGCGTTTGAAAGGTATAAACAAGTAGTATTTATGATATTTATTTCAGGTCATGGGATCGAGTATATGCACAGATTCAAAGCAAACAAGGGGTTTGGGTGCATGAAACATACAGGGTTTTGCACATTTAATTCGCTCTCATAGATGAACGAAAACGAGCGAAACAAGAGGGCTTTTGCAGAGGGTCATGAAGACTTCCTAAGGTAATTTTTACACGATTTTAGCTTGAGAGATTACCTACCTTTGATGCTTTTAAGATCCTAGGGTTGAAAACGTGAAGAAGATGGAGCTCCCCCTTGATCCTAGCCTTCTTCTCCTTGCTCCTTAGGTCCAATAGCTCCTTCTCCTCATGCTCCAAGCTCCAGAAGTCGTTCTATGGGTGGTAGGGACGAATTTGGGGTTGTATTAGCTAGTTTAGGAGTCCTATTTAGTTAAAACTCTAACATCTCCTCCCAACTCCAAATTCCCACTATTATCTCCATATTTTCTTGCATTTATCCACCTAATAAGATAGAGAGATGTCTAATTTCGTGGGTAATGGGTTTGGATGGGATGATGACTCCTTTTTAGGATAATTACCATCCATTTAGGCATTATCTCACTCTCATTTAATTTATTAATCAATTAACTCCGAATTTCTTATTTTTCTCCCCCTTTTCTATCACTTATCCACCCATTTGGTTTGGGGAGAACACCAATTTCGTGGCTAAGGGATTTGGGTAGTTCTAGGATTTTTTTTGAGATAATTAAGAGTCATATTAGTGCTTTAGTGACCCCTTTTTAATTAAGAGATATTAAAATTACGAATTTTTCTATTTAATATGAGTCTCCTATATTTGATCCCTATTTCCTCTTATCCAAATTCCCTTTTTAGATTAGGATAGAGTCCTATTGAGTTAGACTAGGGTTAGAACTCTTTTTAAGATAATTTAGGAGTTAAAATAGTCATTATATTAACCCTTTTCATTTATTAATAGTTTAGGTACGAATTTTAACTTAATTAACTCCCATCCAACTTGGGCTCTACACATTTGGGCCCATCAATCTATACTTGGACCACTTATACAACCCATACTTAATTTGGCTTAATGAGTTTTTAATTATCCTTTTATTTAGAGTATCTATTCATGGCCAAAATTGTCCATTGGTCCAATTATCGTAATGGGCTATCAACCCATATTATTTAAAGTCTATCAACATATTTATTTTCATTTATAATCTACTTTGGCCTATAAAATAATGAGTTCTCCGACTTATTCCTTAATTATGCTAATAAGTCGCATAATTTCTTAAACTTGGTCTAAATGATTTTTCTATGCCCAAATTAAATGATGGGTCATTAGAGAATATTATTTAAAGTATAACTATTATTTTTACGACATTTTTTATATGGGTTTATACGCATGTGATAATAATGCGTACCTTTCAACTAGTTGAATTTATTAATTGATAAAATTCAATTTATCCATAATTCTTAATTAATGAATTTTACGGGGTACTACATCAAGTATAACATGATGGGATATAACAAATTTCAAACATAATAAGATTGCAAGAATCTGAATTCAAATGCATCAAATGGCATCTTCAAATCTCTCATGGGGATGCAAAACATATAACTAACCATCCGTTGAAGCAGGATGCGAACATATATATGTATATCTAAAAGTGCCTAGCGAACTGAGCCTAATCACCTACTTTTTGAGTAGGATATTGATAATTACATAATTGTTATAAATAATTATGTAATTATATTGACAAATAATTGATGATTTCATAAATTTCTATTATCATTTGATTACATGTGTGATAATTGATTAAATCTCTTTTGTGTTGTGTTTGCAGGATTAATGGGCCAAGAAATGAAGTTTCAAATGGGCCAATGGATTTAATTGGATCAAGAAAAAATAATGAGAGATTCTAATTTTAAAATCTTCCCTCTCTCTCTTTCTTTTCAATTTTTAAAAACTCCCTCTTATTTTTAAAATCCCCTCTTCTATTTTCCAAAAATCCCTCCCCTTTAATCTCTCCTCTTTCCTCTCTTCTCTCCATCTATTTTAAAAAGATATATATATATATATATATATCTCTCTCTCTCTCTCTCTCTCTCTCTCTCTCTCTCTCTCTCTCTCGGATCCCCTTGGCCGGCATCTATCCCTCTTTCCTCCGATCTCTCCCTCCTTCTCTTCTTCCTCTTCTTTTCTCTTCCTCCTCTTCTTCTTTCTCCCTCTCTTCCTTCGCTCACTGGCAGTCTCTCTCTTCAGGCGCAAGGCCCCGCCCGCGCGCCCCCTTTGCCCCTACGCGCGCGACCACGCCGCCTTGCCCGCGTCGCACCAGCGAGCCCAGGCCCGCGCGCCCCCTGCCGTTCCTGCCTCCACGCGGCCGCCTGCCCGCGCACCTGCTCGCCTGGCCGCCATGCCGCTGCCACCAGGCCGCCTGCCGCGCGACCCCGCCTGCTGTCGCCTACGCCCCGTGCCCGCACGCGCGGCTCCCCTGCTGCCCCCCCAGGCCATGCCCAGCTGCCCTACTTCTTCTACGTGCATGCTTTTGCATGCACGTAGAAGGCTTCCCCCCCTCTCTATCGCTCTTTTCTCTCTCTCCTCTCGCACCTCTCTCCTCTCTCTCTCTCTCTCGTCTCTCTTCTCTCTCTTGTTCTCTCTCCTTCTTCTATTCTCTCTCATCTCTCTCGATTTTCTATTCTCCTAAATTGTGTTGTTAATTTAATTTTAACGTTTGAGCACTCTTTTGTTAAACTCTTTTGCTTGTTAGTAGAATTTAAATTTAAGCTTTGTTAATTTAGTTTCTTTCAATCTCTATTTCTCTCTTTTAACTACTCTTCTTAGATTAGATTTATTTATCAAATTAATCTTAGGATTTAGTTCTAAAATTCTCAACATATGTTTCTAATCAAAGAAACTCAAGGTTTTCAAAGTTAATAATCTTTTTTCCCGTGGATTCGACTCGGTCTCATCACTTAACTATTGTTAAAATATTTTGTGCAAACCGATTATTTAAGATTGATATCCACGTGTTTAACGACGCATTCGTGAGCTATCAATTTTTGGCGCCGTTACTGGGGAATTAGATTTTTAGTTTTGATAATTTTGAGTTTTTTTTGTACACACATTCTAACATTTTTTTTTCTTTTGCAGTGTCAAAAAAAAAGGGCTGGAAAGCTTGGAAAATCACAGAAAAAAATTGTGCAAAAAACTGTCGCTGAAAGCAGAATCTATAGGTAACAAGTTTTGCTTTGGAAAAAAAATCCAAAAATTACAGAAAAAAATCAGAAAAAGGTAAGTTGAGGTGAGTTTCCTTCTCTCTCTCATTCTTTCTATTTGTTTTCATTTCCAAAAGAACGAGGGATTGGGTTGGAGGTAAGTACCCGTAAAACCCTCATGATTGAGTTTCCTTTTCCTAGTTGCTATGTTTAGATAATTAAAAAAAATCAATATCTTGAATCCAATCAAAAGATGTCATGTCAAGATTAGAAACTTTCCATCTTTAGGACATGCATCATTTAGACTTTCATCTTTAGGTATTTTCCCTTTTGAATAGTTTTCTTTCTTGTCGAAGATTGCAAGAGGCAAGGTGAGAGTTTTGAAACTTTCTTTAAAAAACATGATCATGCATTGCCATGTTTGCATAGAACCCCTTGCTTGATTTTGTAGTGTGCACATCATTGCTAAAATAGTTTAAGGGCAATTTTCCTAACAAGATAAGGTGGGGATTTGATCACCCTTCCTTAGCCCACAAACCACAATCTCTTGCATCTTTTGCATTCCCAAACCTTAATAAAAATCAGTAAACATTGGCCTTAGGGTTCACACTGAGGTTTAGGTCCACTTGGGCCCACTAATTGGTTTTAGAAACTGGTGTCTAAGGCTAGAGCTTAAAAGACAAACGCCTAAGCGGGAAAGTGGTTCTCTAATTAGGTCCCTACGAAAGTAGGGGGAGCCTCCCACTACCCCACCTCTTACCTGGCCAATGGATATACCTAATAGTGGACTTAAGTTGGTCTAGACCACTTTGTGAGAAATCTCACTTTCAAGTCTAAGATCTCTAGGTCAAATAGGGTAATTGTTTGAAACTTGTTTGTCTTTGTTAAAAAAAATAAAAAAAAAACAAAAAAAAAAATTCTCTCTCTTCTCTCATTTGGTCCTAGTGCATGCATGGTAGGATATCACAAAGTCCTAATTTGCTAGGACCAATCCCAGAAATTGAGAGAATTCTCCATCCAAGGAAAAATCTTCTGAAAAATCAAATGGCTGGAAATCAAGATAATCAAGAAATCCCCAAACAGATGAAGGATTATTTCATTCCCAATCAATATCAACCTTCATCTTGTATTAACCTTCCACAAAATCAAGCTCTTCAATATGAAATCAAATCCAACACTATTCAAATGCTTCCATCATTTTATGGAAATACCAATGAAGACCCTTATAAGCATATTGATGAATTCTTGGAAATATGCTCATATGTTAAAATTCAAAATTTTTCTGATGATGCCCTCAGATTGACCCTCTTCCCATTTTCTCTAAAAGATAAGGCAAAATATTGGTTGGGCACTGTGGGGAAAACCATTAGAACTTGGGCAGAAATGCAACAAGAATTCTTAAAGAAGTTCTACCCTATAGGCCGAATCAATACCATGCGGAGGGCTATTACTGGATTTTCACAATTACCAGGGGAATTAATTCATGAATCTTGGGAAAGATTGAAAGAGTTGTTAAGGAAATGTCCCCATCATGGTCTTTCAAAATGGCAAATAGTGCAAGCATTTTATGAAGGATTAACTGAACAATATAGGTAGATGGTGGATGCATCATGTGGGGGAACGTTTATGAGCAAGAGTGAAGATGAAGCTTATGATCTCTTTGAAATGCTAAGTGAAAATTCAATTAACCATGCCTCACTTTCGTCTTATGAGAGATCTATTGGGCCATCCAAGCAGGCTGAGTTGTATGAAGTGAGAAATCGGGCTGAATTGGAGCCAAAATTTGAGAATAATTTCATGGCCCAAAAGTGTGAGAAAGTGGATACTATGGCCCAAACTGTTGCCTCGCTGGCTCAAAAGATGGACCAAATCTTGTCTAGGACCCATCAGGATTCCTTTGGCCCATCCCCCTCAAGCCCATATGTTGGCCCAGACTCCTATCATTAGGAAGTCTGTAGCTTGTGTGCTAGTCCAGCCCACCACATTAATGAATGTCCAACTGCAGCTCAACTCCCTCCTTTCATCCAAGAACAAGTCCAAGAATAGGTCCAAGAAGCCCAAGGATTCCCCAAGCCCAATCTGGACCCATTCTCCAATTCATACAATCCAGGCTGGAGAAATCATCCTAATTTCTCTTGGAGAAATCAACAAGCTCCACCTCAAAGACCAAACCCCTCCATGCCTCAAGTTTCAAAACAACCATTCCAGAACCAATTTCAGCCCCAATCTAATCCTTACAATGACACTTATGCTAGAGGGCCTTAGGCCCAATTCTCTCAGGCAGCCCAATACCCCCCTCCTCAACCCAAACAAGTTCAGCCCACCTTTCAACAACCCCCTCAACAGAATTTTGAAGAACAATTTAATCAACTCCAACAAATCATCTTGGCCCAACAACAACAATTGCACCAACAACAACAACTCTTGGCTACAAATCAACAGACCATGGCCAGGCTAGAAGCCCAAGTGGGCTAGATGGCTGAAACCACCATGAGAAGGGAAGTGGGCCAATTGCCTAGCCAACCTGTGTCCAACCCAAGGAACCAACCACTAGGCTTTGCTTCACAATCAGGCCTCCTACCTCAACCTGCCCAACAAGCCCAACCAAGAGGCCCACAATTGGAGAATATAAAAGCCATTTCAAGCCTGAGAAGTGGTAAGATGTTAAGTGACCCACATAAGGGAAAAGAGGTTGTGAATAATCCTGCTCTAGAAGTCCAAGATGATACTAGTGATAGTGAAGAGGAACCCATTCAAATTAAGTTGGGGGGAGAGAACAAAGGGAAAGAGAAGGCACATGAAGATCCAAATTCTTACCAACCAAAGGTGCCATTTCCAAGTGCTTTAGAATCCAAGCCCATTAAGAAGAAAAAGAAGAAGTCAGTGCAAGATGAGGAGTTGTTGGAATTGTTCAAACAAGTCCACATCAATATTCCACTCTTGGATGCCATCAAGCATGTCCCGACTTATGCTAAATTTCATAAAGATCTTTGCACTCCAAGAAGGGAGTCCAAGACTGCAATTCAAAAAATCTGGCTCTCTGAAGATGTTAGTGCAGTATTAACAAACCACCTCCCTAGGAAGCTGAAGGACCCTGGTGCTCCCCTCATTTCATGTGATATAGGTGGTATAACCTTTGATCGTGCCCTTCTTGATTTAGGGGCAAGTGTCAATCTTCTCCCCACCTTCATTTATGAACAATTCAACATTGGGGAACTTAAGCCCACGTCCATCATTCTGCAACTGACCGATCGTTCGGTCAAGACTCCACGAGGATTGATAGAGGATGTGATTGTTAAAGTCAATGATTGTTATTTTCCCGTAGACTTTCTCATCCTTGATATGTCTACCAACCAGGAGTTGAGACACACTTCTATCATTCTTGGTCGTCCCTTCCTCGCCACTGCCAAAGCCAACATCAACTGTTGTAAGACCCAGCCCCCTTGGGCCCTTGGCCCCGTCCTCAGGGTCGCGATAGGCGCCCTGGCCGCGACATGATCACGCCAGAGTGGCCTGCCGCGACAGGTTTGGTGTCGTGCCGACCTCGTCTACCGTGACTTGATCCTTGTCGCGACGCTCTGGGCTGTCGCGACTGTGTTCTGACAGGACTTGACCGCTGTCCTATCTGTCAGAACGGTCGTGTCGGGTGGCAGGTTCGTACAGCATTGACGCGGCCTGCTAGACCGTCGCATTTGCTTTTCCGGTCTTCGAGGTTTGACCGTGCTTTTGGTGTCGCACCTTGGCGGGCGGTCGCGAGATGGTCGCGACGCTTATGGGCATCGCGATAGTGTTATTGTCGCGTCGGGCCGCTACTCCGTGTTCTGGGGGCCATCGGTTCAAAACCGAAGGCGCGCCCCCATTTCCCTCTCTCACCCTTTTCACTCCTTCTTCTCCATCTCGAGCTCTCTCGCAGTTTTTCGGCGTTTCCCCTTACTCGTGGTGCTCGTGCTGAGGCGTGGACGTGCCGTTCATGCAGGGCGCGTGCTCGGGTTGTCTGGCGCGGGGAGGAGGCGTTCTTTCCTACGAGAAGGCCCCAACGGGGTGGTTCTTCGCGTGGAGATAGGGACCCTTGATCCTCTTGCCCTGAGCATGCTCCCTTCCCCCCCTAGATTGTGTTTCCTCTGTGGTTTGGGGTTTGGGAGTGTGAGGACTCCATGCTCAAGTTTGGATGAGGTTTCCTTCGAGCGTAGATTTGTATAAATCCATGTTTTCGTGGGGTTGTGGGTGGTTTGGATGCTTTAATGGCTTTCTTGTATGTTAAGCATGCTCCCCTCCCCCTGTGGAATGCTCGTTTGGTGTTTTTGGGGCGATCTCCGGAAGAAGCGCTCCGGAACCCTCCTCTGCTGAAGACGCGACCCTTCTGGAGGTCGCGATCTTATCGCGACGGCTATGCCGGTCGCGATAGGATCGCGACTCTCTTGGGCGTCGCGACCTGGTCGCGACGGCTACGGCCGCCACGACAGCGTCGCGACGGGGTAGGGCATCGCGACCAGGTCGCGGCGGCCCGCTGCGTTGCGACCCCGACCGAGAGACATGTTTTGGTCTTTCCCGTTTCCGCTTTTCTTTTACTGTACCCGTGGCACCTGTGCTAGTTCCCTAGTACGGTCTACACTAGTCTTTCGCCTAGTGCTCGGCACTTGAGGGCTTGTTCCGTGTGAGAGGTTGTTACCGTTGCCTGGGACCCCCATCCTCGGGCGCCTTTGAGGGAGGTATCAGGGCGACGAGTGTGCTCGAGTTGGCAGACCAGCAGGCAGACTCCGGAGCTCAGGAGAAAATGGTGGTTTGGACGGCGGCGTCGAGTCGTTTGCAGAGCTCTCTTGGCTAGGCCTGGGACACCGAGGACGACTGGAGTTCTACCCGGTGCAGGTTAGTCAGTCCTTTTCTCACTGCCTCACTCTTTACGGCCCCGAAACTGCTTAGAGAGGCCAGGCGTGGGACCGTAGTCTGGACAAACTATGGCGGTTACTGTTGTGTGCTTTGTGTCCTACCTCGCTCTGACGAGACGTGAGGGTTAGGACCTGGGTCGAGGATAAGACGTCGGTGGACGCACCTGACCTTGACTAGTGGTAGCGTTTCCATAGCTAGGGTTCATTGTCCAGGCGGAGTTCCCTCCGTCTGTGTTTACTAGCCGTGTGGTGGTCACGACGAGTAGTCGTACGAAGTTTCCGATTGTGTGTACCTTCCGTACCGTGCTAGTTGTAGTTTCGCTTCTGCGCTTCAGTTTGTAGGTAGAAGATATAAACTGCTGTCATTCTTTTCATATTATTATTCTTCTGCCCGTTTAGAGCCAATAGGAGATTGGTAGTCCCTACTGAGCTTCTGTTGTGAAGCTCATCCCTCCTTTTCCCAGGTGAGACTTCTCAGCAGCGGCAGGGCGCGTGCCGGGCGGAGGAGACGGGGCGGTAGTCGAGGTCCCCGTAGCTAGGGCTGTTCATTATTTGGTCCAAACCGAAAAACCGAACCGACCGGTTCGGTTCGGTTTCATGGGCTGGGTGGTTCGGTTCGGTTTTTGATTGGGAAACCGAAATAAACCGAATACCTATATATAATTATATAAATAATAAAATTAAACAAAAAAAATAAGGTAGCGCAGTGGAGGGCCGCTTCGCGCGCCCTCCACGCGCCTGGCGGTCGCGAGTTCGAAACTCGCGACCGCCAAAAAAAGTCTCTTTTAACACATTTTGCCAAAAAATGTCATAAAAACCCCCCAAAAATGCCATAAAAATATTTAAAAAATCAGAAATGTAATATTTCGGTTTGAACCGAACCGAACCGGTTCGGTTCGGTTCGGTTCAAACAGTAACTTCGGTTCGGTTCGGTTTCTCCCAAAAATGGAGAAAACCGAACCGAACCGAACCGTGAACACCCCTACCCGTAGCTAGCAGTGGTCCCCCTTTTTCAGTGTATGTCACCCTAGGGGTATGCCCCTAAGGGACTTGTTCTTCCCCTGCCTTTTACTTGTACTAGCGTGCGTGCGTTGGGAATGTACTTAGAGTGGTACGCGGTGGTCTCACTCTCTTTTCTGTTTCCGCACGTACACTTCTAGATTAGCAGTTGACGTTTACTTACGTTACATATCCTGTTAGACGTAGTTTATAGCCCTTCCGGGTCCCCGGATCCATGGGCGGCGACAACGAAAATCGGGTCCTCGACGTGGGCCGAGGGTCGGGTTCTCGGGTCGTTACAACTGTGCTACGGGGATGATGGACATTTCATTTGGGAGACAAAAGGTTTCTCTCAGTGTATTCAAAGCATCTCAATATCCAGACCACGAAGAAGAATGTCATTCTGTAGATATTTTGTGTAACGTTGCGCGTTTTTCGGATCCCCGTGGATCCAGGTTTAGCGGGTTTGGTGGCCAATGTGAGGCCCATTAGTGTTGTATGTTTCTTATTAGATCCTTACCGGGCTTGGTTATGGGTCTGTGTTGGTGTTCAGCTCGCTGGACATCAACAGTGTGTTGGCGTCCAGGTGTGTGACGTCGACTGTGTGTTGGCGGCAATGGTGTGCCGTTAACATGTTTTTGGCGTCCATCGATGTGGACGTTTACCGTTGAACTTGGCGGCCAAAGATATGGACGCCTAGTTGGGTGGCGGTGTGGTTAACGACACAGAGGTTGACGTTAACCTGACGCATCTGTGTTTTTAGGGCTGACCCGAGCCTTGTTCTTTCCCCTCTCTTTCCCCTCCTCTTCGCCCACCTTCACCCTTGAGCTTCTTCGCGAGTTCTGACGGTCGGCGGGAGCTCATGGGAAGGCTGTGGTGCGCGTGGTAGCAGCAGATCGGGCGGGGAATGGCGAATTGGAGCGCGGTGTTCGTGGGGCGTTCCTCGGGTTTCGGTGTGATTCAAGGTTCTTCGAGGGTTTAATTGCGTTTTTGAGGTAGGGACTGGACCCGTTGATCTTCTCTGGTTAAATTGTTATGCTTTCTTTGCATAATTCGGATGTTAATTGAGTTTTTGGGAAAATGGGTTTTCATGTTGGGAAATCGGGTGGTTTGATTGATCCAAGCGTTGGATCATGTCTTTCCGGTTTAATTGTGGTTGTTAGATGTAAGAGGAAGTGTTTCCCCTTGTTTTTTCTATTGTATTTATGGCTAGAGTGCCCGTGTTATCGGTATAGGGCCATTTTGTGTGTTCTGGCGGGTTCTGCAGTGAAGATCTTGGCGTCAACATCGGTTGACGCATAGTTCTTCGTTAAGAGATTAACAGCTAGGTATCTAGCCGTTGATTGTGGGTAAACGGCCAAGTGGTGGTCGCTTACTTGGTGTTGACGGCAAGGGACAATGTCGTCTATATTCTTTGGATGGCAATCGATGTCGCCACCAACCTGTGCTTGTGCATGCGTCAGCACTGTCTGTTTTACGTGTTTGTGTGTGCATGGCGATGACCGGTGTGAGCCAGTGCACCTGTTATACTCTTGGAGCATACTGCTCATGTAATGGGCATATTTTACGTAGATAATGTGTGATATATTTGTCGTGAGATATTATACACGTGATATCTACGAGGTTTGGATGCCATGTATATGGTTTGTGTGTTCATGGCATACCGTGCGTTATTGTGGTTAATAATTAGTGAGGTCAGTTTGCGTATTGCGACGATGAGGTTCCTATGATCCTTTAAGATCTCTTGTGAATTATCCTAGATGGATTATTAAGTGTGGTCGTGCTATTATGTTTAGTATGGCAGTGGAGGTCACCGTGTGACCAATGACAAACTGCGGTGTTATCTTTAATATGGTTAGTATATGTAGTTGTGCAAGTTAGCTTGTGAGTCACAGGGTGACTAGGACAAGCTATCCTTAATGGTGATTTGTGTACCGTGATCGGTAACAGAAAGTGTTTGTGTAAGTATCGTGGTTTGTGCTAGCCGAGTGTGGTGGTCCGGCGCCTATTCCGGAATGCCTCTCTAGTCGGGTACCCCAGGTTCTTTGTGAGCCAGGCACGTGTGTTTGTTGTGCTCGGGGTTTTGTCCCGGTACTTGTGTTGTACCGTCGAGGTCTGTGTCGTCTTCCTGGACACCCTCACTCCTGAGTTTGAGTTGTACGTCCGGCTGAGGGAAAGACGGCAGTGGGGCAGCGACTTCCCAGAGTTTGTTCTTTTGTCGCTTGTAGCGCGCTCGTAGTTGGGGGTACGGAGACCAGTAGACGTCACTGGTCCCCAGCTAGTCCTGTTTTCCAGTGCCTCACTTTAGGGTGCTCCGGCCAGAGACCCTAGAGGTGCCAGGCATGGGCCTGCAGCTGTGTGTCTGTAGGTGTGGTGTTGGTTGGTCTCCACAGTTGTTTGACTTGTTCTCGTGGAGTGGCAGTTGGACCTTTCGTCTGTGACTGCGAGGCTGAGAGGTTGTTCTTGTGTTGTGTTGTCCGGGTTGGATACTGGCCTGATCAGCCAGTAGACCGTTCCCGTGTGGTGGCGCTGTTCTTTCTGACTCGTGCTTTGCTAAAGGCTGTGGCTTGACTCGTGCTTTGCCACTGGTTGTAGTTCGTGAGTTTGTGGTTCGTGAGTTTGTGACTCGTGGTCGAGGTTTGACCAGTTCGAGGTGTGACCTGGTATTGGCACAGTTATGACTGAGTTGTGGTTTGTGTGACTTGCCGGTTGATGTTTTACCTGTAATATTGTGCCTAAATAAAGGTACAATATAGTTGTGGTTCAGTGTGGTGTTTATCACCTACTTGTACCCTTTGTTCGGGTGTTTGTGTTGTGGTACCTTGAGATAGCAGGTACTTGTTCCCTTCGTGGGTTATTTTATAGTTTTGTGGTGGTACATTGTGTACCAACCTTTTCTGGCTCTCGTGTGTTGTGGAGGTCTTGTGGTTTGACCTGCCACTTGTTGTATCCTTTCCGTTTTAAGTAGATCTTTGTTTATAATTTATCGTGAATTAGTTGTGATTGCCAATTATGTTACCATTTGTAGGTAATTTGCCGATGAGGCTTATGGCCTAGGCATACTGTGGTTTGGTGGAGCTGTGCTCTGTGGAGGTCGTGTAATGAGACCTTCCACTTGTGATGTTTCACCTTTCTTTAGGTAAGCTTTCGATTATGGTTTTAGTATGTGATGGATTGGCTTCGTGGTAGCCAGTCCTGTTACCTTGTGTATAGTTTCCGATGTAGTGAGGTTTGAAAGTATAATGGACCAACTCTTTGTTAGCAGTCCTGTTACTCAAGTGTTTGAGGTTCGCCTGTATAGTTTGCAGCCTAGGCAGTGACTTGTCTATGTGACTTATAGCTTAAGCAACCAATTGTTGTAGCAGTGTGCCAGTGAGACTGTGGTTTAGGCACTTTAGTAGTTGGGCTGACTAATGATATTATATTAGTCCTGTAGTCCCACTTTCCTTCTGAGGACTTTATGTTTATTATCATGCTTATGTTTAATTGTTATTTATTGTTATGATGTGAGCATGAAATAGTTTGGCTATTGGTGTTGCCAATGAAACCCTTGGGGTTGAGGTGTTTGTGGTTTTGGTGTTGTTTTGGGTGGCCCCTGCTAAGCCGGTGACTCGTTGAGGCTCACTCCCCTACAGTTCTTTTCAGGGCTTGCCGAGTGTTTGGCTTGCAGCAGCATTGTGTCAGACTTGTACCACCAGCAGTTGTGTAGTAGTTAGTTTGTGTGAGCTTGTGCTCCCTCGGGGTATGCCCCAGGTAGTTGTACTTTTTAAATTGGACATGTATTAATGTAATGGGACAGTTGTACAAATTATGAACAGATATGAGCACATGTACTTTCTTGTGTCTTATATTCTTGTGGTTTGTCTTTTATACTCTTACTGGACACTTGTGTGAGCTATCCCTTGCGAGACTTCGGTCCGTTCGCGGGAGGCGGATCTGGATATGGAGCCTTAATGGGCATGAATACCCCGGTCCGTCACAGTTGGTATCAGAGCAATGTCCAGTTAGAATATGAAAAGACATTGAAAGTATAATGTCCCAATACATGGATTAATGTCCACTGCTGGTAGTAAGTCTGCGGTTTTGTGTGATATAAAGTAATTTTTACGTGAGCTTTGGGCACGTAAACCGTGTGTTTCTGTTTGTTAAATTAGCAGTTGTGAGCAGTTGTTGAATCACAACGTGGATAGTGGCATAAATTGCGTGATAGCACCCTAGTACTAGTGCAGTTAAAGTATAGTATTTAAAAATTTTCAGTTATAGAGATTAGAGGAGAAAGGTAAAGTAGTGCCCTGAGAGGGATATACTTGTTATATGTTAGTAAAGTACAGAATTAGTAGAGACAGGTGTATGGTAACAAGGTGATAAGGATCAGGTCAGTGTGTGTGTGATAAGTTGCAGTTGAGAATCTCAGCAAATATATTGTGGTATTAGAAATTTGAGTCAAAGGATATTAAGAAACAGTGTGGATGAGAATGTGATTAGTGTTATGAAGAGTTTGATATGATTAAGTAAGGCAGATGAGCTTTAAAAGAGGTATTAGTACATAAAAGAGCAGTGATTTATGGCAGATAGATTAAGTATGCCTGAGATCAGAAATTTGAGAAAAATGTTGTTATGAATAATGATGGTAACAGGAAGTGTGATATGAAGATTTGTATAAATATGTATTGAAAGAATTAGTTGAAAAAAAGAAAGAGAGAAAAGAAGAATTAGTGTGCAATAAGAATTTGTGAGAATTGCACAAGAGGAATATTTAGTTGATGAATGGCAGATTATGAGAAATTTTTCAGAAAGAACATTTAATGAAATAAGAGAGGTAATTTGCAGAAAAGATATGGATTAGAGAAAGGAAGAATTTAGCAAATGATAAAGTGAATAAGGTCAGATGAGTCAGGAAATGTTAGTTAGAGTTTGTATATCAGTGCAAAGAAATGATTCAATTGAGCAGAAAGGAATTGTTATTAAGATATTCAGAGTTTCATGCAGGAGCAGGAACAGACTAATTAAAGAATATTTAGAAAGTTTATGCAACAAAATTATGAGATTAGCCAGAGAATGTCAGTAAATTAAGAAAGATATATAAAGAGCATAATATATCAATAGTGGTTTGGCAGAGCAGAAATTGCAGTAGTTTCTTCAGCATGAATTAATTGAATAAGATGATTTGAGAAGCAGTTGAAGCCAGAAGAAAGCAATTGAAAGTAACAATGTGAGCAGAAATTATGGAATATTTTGCATAAGTGTTCAGTGTGATCAGAGTAGTTCAGCGGAAGCAGAAGCAAAGAAAGATTTAATATTCACAGATTGTTTAAGGATTGCTTGAATAAAGAGAAAGTGTAAAGTTTTGCGCAGCAGAATAAAGGAACAGAGTTTATTATGGTTTTTAATCAGAGATTGACTTAAAGTGGTATGAGCAGAATAGTATGAAAGGACAGAAAATTCAAAGATGGAAATTGGTTTTCTTTGAAGAGGTGTCAGTTGTGAATATAAATGCAGATGAGACAGGATAACAGCAAACAGTGATAAATGGAAAAAGAAAATGGTGGTATGAAAGAATATTACAGTGTAAGATATTTGAGAAAGATAAAGCGGCCTCGAAAGAAATATTGCAAACACAGCTGGAAAATTGTGGAAGCAGGTTCAGTCCAAGGAGATAAAGCACCATTGGCAAGGTAGGATCACCTACAATTGAAAGGTAAAGAAAGGCAATGGAATCGATAGAATGAAGTAATTGTGAAATGAATTGAAAGAAAAGAAAGGAGCAAAGCAAGGATGGAAATGGACTGATGAATTGAAAAGCTGATGCAGAGAAAGAGTATCCTTCTTGTTTTGTATATGGTTTCATTTCTTTTTAGGTGATAATCCAGATTGTTATGATTTGTTTTATATGTCGAGGACGAAATTTCTTTTTAGGTGATAATAATGTAACGTTGCGCGTTTTCCGGATCCCCGTGGATCCAGGTTTAGCGGGTTTGGTGGCCAATGTGAGGCCCATTAGTGTTCTATGTTTCTTATTAGATCCTTACCGGGCTTGGTTATGGGTCTGTGTTGGTGTTCAGCTCGCTGGACATCAACAGTGTGTTGGCGTCCAGGTGTGTGACGTCGACTGTGTGTTGGCGGCAATGGTGTGCCATTAACATGTTTTTGGCGTCCATCGATGTGGACGTTTACCGTTGAACTTGGCGGCCAAAGATATGGACGCCTAGTTGGGTGGCGGTTTGGTTAACGACACAAAGGTTGACGTTAACCTGACGCATCTGTGTTTTTAGGGCTGACCTCAGCCTTGTTCTTTCCCCTCTCTTTCCCCTCCTCTTCGCCCACCTTCACCCTTGAGCTTCTTCGCGAGTTCTGACGGTCGGCGGGAGCTCGTGGGAAGGCTGTGGTGCGCGTGGTAGCAGCATATCGGGCGGGGAATGGCGAATTAGAGCGTGGTGTTCGTGGGGCGTTCCTCAGGTTTCGGTGTGATTCAAGGTTCTTCGAGGGTTTAATTGCGTTTTTGAGGTAGGGACTGGACCCGTTGATCTTCTCTGGTTAAATTGTTATGCTTTCTTTGCATAATTCGGATGTTAATTGAGTTTTTGGGAAAATGGGTTTTCATGCTGGGAAATCGGGTGGTTTGATTGATCCAAGCGTTGAATCATGTCTTTCCGGTATAATTGTGGTCGTTCGATGTAAGAGGAAGTGTTTCCCCTTGTTTTTTCTATTGTATTTATGGCTAGAGTGCCAGTGTTATCGGTTTAGGGCCATTTTGTGTGTTCTGGCGGGTTCTGCAGTGAAGATCTTGGCGTCAACATCGGTTGACGCAGAGTTCTTCGTTGGGAGATTAACGGCTAGGTATCTAGCCATTGATTGTGGGTAAACGGCCAAGTGGTGGTCGCTTACTTGGTGTTGACGGCAAGGGACATTGTCGTCTATATTCTTTGGACGGCAATCGATGTCGCCGCCAACCTGTGCTTGTGCATGCGTCAGCACTGTCTGTTTTACGTGTTTGTGTGTGCATGGCGATGACCGGTGTGAGCCAGTGCACTTGTGATACTCTTGGAGCATACTGCTCATGTAATGGGCATGTTTTACGTAGATAATGTGTGATATATTTGTCGTGAGATATTATACACGTGATATCTACGAGGTTTGGATGCCATGTATATGGTTTGTGTGTTCATGGCATACCGTGCGTTATTGTGGTTAATAATTAGTGAGGTCAGTTTGCGTATTGCGATGATGAGGTTCCTATGATCCTTTAAGATCTCTTGTGAATTATCCTAGATGGATTATTAAGTGTGGTCGTGCTATTATGTTTAGTATGGCAGTGGAGGTCACCGTGTGACCAATGACAAACTGCGGTGTTATCTTTAATATGGTTAGTATATGTAGTTGTGCAAGTTAGCTTGTGAGTCACAGGGTGACTAGGACAAGCTATCCTTAATGGTGATTTGTGTACCGTGATCGGTAACAGAAAGTGTTTGTAAGTATCGTGGTTTGTGCTAGCCAAGTGTGGTGGTCCGGCGCTTATTCCGGAATGCCTCTCTAGTCGGGTACCCTAGGTTCTTTGTGAGCCAGGCACGTGTGTTTGTTGTGCTCGGGGTTTTGTCCCGGTACTTGTGTTGTACCGTCGAGGTCTGTGTCGTCTTCCTGGACACCCTCACTCCTGAGTTTGAGTTGTACGTCCGGCTGAGGGAAAGACGGCAGTGGGGCAGCGACTTCCCAGAGTTTGTTCTTTTGTCGCTTGTAGCGCGCTCGTAGTTGGGGGTACGGAGACCAGTAGACGTCACTGGTCCCCAGCTAGTCCTATTTTCCAGTGCCTCACTTTAGGGTGCCCCGGCCAGAGACCCTAGAGGTGCCAGGCATGGGCCTGCAGCTGTGTGTCTGTAGGTGTGGTGTTGGTTGGTCTCCACAGTTGTTTGACTTGTTCTCGTGGAGCGGCAGTTGGACCTTTCGTCCGTGACTGCGAGGCTGAGAGGTTGTTCTTGTGTTGTGTTGTTCGGGTTGGATACTGGCCTGATCAGCCAGTAGACCGTTCCCGTGTGGTGGCGCTGTTCTTTCTGACTCGTGCTTTGCTAAAGGCTGTGGCTTGACTCGTGCTTTGCCACTGGTTGTAGTTCGTGAGTTTGTGGTTCGTGAGTTTGTGACTCGTGGTCGAGGTTTGACCAGTTCGAGGATTGGCACAGTTATGACTGAGTTGTGGTTTATGTGACTTGCCGGTTGAGGTTTTACCTGTAATATTGTGCCTAAATAAAGGTATAATATAGTTGTGGATCAGTGTGGTGTTTATCACCTACTTGTACCCTTTGTTCGGGTGTTTGTGTTGTGGTACCTTGAGATAGCAGGTACTTGTTCCCTTCGTGGGTTATTTTATAGTTTTGTGGTGGTACATTGTGTACCAACCTTTTCAGGCTCTCGTGTGTTGTGGAGGTCTTGTGGTTTGACCTGCCACTTGTTGTATCCTTTCCGTTTTAAGTAGATCTTTGTTTATAATTTATCGTGAATTAGTTGTGATTGCCAATTATGTTACCATTTGTAGGTAATTTGCCGATGAGGCTTATGGCCTAGGCGTACTGTGGTTTGGTGGAGCTGTGCTCCGTGGAAGTCGTGTAATGAGACCTTCCACTTGTGATGTTTCACCTTTCTTTAGGTAAGCTTTCGATTATGGTTTTAGTATGTGATGGATTGGCTTCGTGGTAGCCAGTCCTGTTACCTTGTGTATAGTTTCCGACGTAGTGAGGTTTGAAAGTATAATGGACCAGCTCTTTGTTAGCAGTTCTGTTACTCAAGTGTTTGAGGTTCGCCTGTGTAGTTTGCAGCCTAGGCAGTGATTTGCCTATGTGGCTTATAGCTTAAGCAACCAATTGTTGTAGCAGTGTGCCAGTGAGACTGTGGTTTAGGCACTTTAGTAGTTGGGCTGACTAATGATATTATATTAGTCATGTAGTCCCACTTTCCTTCTGAGAACTTTATGTTTATTATCATGATTATGTTTAATTGTTATTTATTGTTATGATGTGAGCATGAAATAGTTTGGCTATTGGTGTTGCCAGTGAAACCCTTGGGGTTGAGGTGTTTGTGGTTTTGGTGTTGTTTTGGGTGGCCCCTGCTGAGCCGGTGACTCGTTGAGGCTCACTCCCCTACAGTTCTTTTCAGGGCTTGCCGAGTGTTTAGCTTGCAGCAGCGTTGTGTCAGACTTATACCACCAGTAGTTGTGTAGTAGTTAGTTTGTGTGAGCTTGTGCTCCCTCGGGGTATGCCCCAGGTAGTTGTACTTTTTAAATTGGACATGTATTAATGTAATGGGACAGTTGTACAAATTGTGAACAGATATGAGCACATGTACTTTCTTGTGTCTTATATTCTTGTGGTTTATCTTTTATACTCTTACTGGACACTTGTGTGAGCTATCCCTTACGAGACTTCGGTCCGTTCGCGGGAGGCGGATCTGGATATGGAGCCTTAATGGGCATGAATACCCCGATCCGTCACATTTTGACTGAGCTCATTGATAATGATTTGGAAGTTGGTCAGTTGAAGGAGACCAAAGCCCTATATGATTCACCACTCCATTCTACTCTTTGGCCCAAAGTTGAACCTTTGCCGGCCTTGCAATCTGAACCTGCTCTTCCATCACTTCAAAGCCCTCCAGATCTTGAGCTTAAACCTCTTCTAGACTCCCTCAAGTATGTATTCCTAGGCCCAAACCAAACTTTGCTTGTTATCATTGCCTCCAACCTAAGCCCTACCCCAGAAGCCCAATTGATAGAAGTCTTAAGGGAACATAGGGGTGCCATAGGTTGGACAGTGGCCGACCTTAAAGGGATCAGTCCATCTATTTGTATGCACCACATCTACTTGGAGGACAATGCTAAACCAAGCCAGGAAACACAAAGGAGGTTAAATCCCAACATGAAGGAAGTGGTGAAGAAGGAAGTAGTGAAGTAGCTAGATGTTGGAATTGCTTATCCAATATCAGATAGCCAATGAGTCAGCCCAACCCAAGTGGTTCCCAAGAAGTCTGGGTTGACAGTTGTGAAAAATGAACAAGGGGAGGAAATACCCACTAGATTGACCACGGGATGGAGAGTGTGCATAGACTATAGAAAGCTCAATGCCATGACCAAGAAAGATCACTTTCCACTTCCATTCATGGATCAAATTCTTGAGAAACTAGCGGGCCAACAATTTTTCTACTTTTTGGATGGTTATTCTGGGTACAATCAAGTGGTAATTTACCCAGAAGATCAAGAAAAGACTACTTTCACTTGTCCTTATGACACATTTGCTTTTAGGAGAATGCCATTCGGACGTTGCAATGCACCAGCCACTTTTCAAAGGTGCATGATGGCCATCTTCTCAGATACGGTGGGAGAATTCCTAGAGGCATTCATGGATGATTTTTCTATATATGAGAATTCATTTGAATAATGTCTGAAAAATTTGGAGAAAGTTTTGGCTAGATGTGTGGAAACAAACTTGGTGCTCAGTTGGGAGAAGAGCCACTTTATGGTTCAAGAGGGCATAGTCTTAGGCCACATTGTGTCTAAGCAGGGTATTGAGGTAGATAGGGCCAAAGTTGGCCTCATTGCTGATCTTCCTCCTCCAACCTTTGTGAGACAGATTCGTTCATTTCTTGGCCATGCCGGCTTCTATCGCCGCTTCATTCAAAACTTTTCCAAAATTGTCCGCCCCTTAACTCTTCTCCTAGCGAAGGATGTCCCATTTCACTTTGATGATGCTTGTTTAGAAGCATTCACTACTTTGAAAGAGGCTTTGACCAAAGCTCCTATTCTTCAAACTCCTGATTGGTCATTGCCCTTTGAGATCATGTGTGATGCCTCTGACTATGCCATAGGTGCTGTTTTGGGACAAAGAGTTGATAAACGTCCCGTGGTGATCTATTATGCGAGTCGCACCCTCGTCGATGCTCAATTGCATTACACCACCACAGAAAAAGAACTTCTTGCTGTAGTCTTTGCCCTTGAAAAATTTCGATCGTATCTTTTAGGGGCGAAGGTTATCATCTACTCAGATCACTCTGCTTTGAAATATCTCTTAGCTAAGAAGGACTCCAAACCAAGACTCATCAGATGGATCCTTCTTCTTCAAGAGTTTGATTTGGAGATTCGGGACAAGAAAGGAACTGAAAATGTTGTTGCTGATCACCTATCCCGAATTCTCATCCCTGAAAGTGCTCCAATGCATGATTCTTTCCCTGATGAACACCTCCTTGCAATTTCTCATAGGAGAGCCCCTTGGTATGCTCACATTATCAACTATCTTGCTGTGAGTCAAATTCCTGAAGGATGGTCAAAGAATGAAAGGGATCATTTCTTCTCTATTGTCAAACACTATTTTTGGGTCCTGATCAAATCATTAGGAGGTGTGTCCCCGAGGAAGAACAACAAAGCATCTTAAATTTTTGTCACACTCTAGCTTGTGGGGGACACTTTTCGGGGAAGAAAACTACTGCTAAGGTCTTGCAAAGTAGGTTTTACTGGCCCACATTGTTCAAAGATGCTTATGAATTTAGCAAGACATGTCTTAGATGCCAAGCTGTGGGCAACAATTCTAGGAGAGACATAATACCACTCAACCCCATTTTGGTGGTGGAAAATTTTGATGTCTGGGGAATAGATTTTATGGGCCCATTCCCTTCATCCTTTGGCAATGAGTACATCCTTGTGGCTGTTGATTATGTGTCTAAATGGATTGAGGCCATTGCCGCCCGCACCAATGATCATAAGGTTGTCATGAAATTTGTGCGTAGGAATATCTTCTCCAGATTTGGGTGTCCTCGGGCCATCATAAGTGATGGGGGATCTCACTTCACTCATTCCCAATTTCAAGTTTTGCTTAAAAGATATGGGATAACTCACAAGATTGCTACCCCCTACCATCCCCAGACCAGTGCCAAGTGGAAGTGTCCAATAGGGAGATCAAGAACATTCTCCAAAAGACCGTTATGCCCGATAGGAAAGATTGGTCAGAAAGATTGGATGATGCTTTGTGGGCCTATCGGACTGCATATAAGACTCCCATTGGCATGTCCCCCTACAGGTTGATTTTTGGTAAAGCCTGTCACCTCCCTGTTGAGTTAGAGCATAGGGCTTATTGGGCCATTAAACAATTCAATCTTGATTTAGCCCAAGCTGGATCACATAGAGCCCTCCAACTGCATAAGCTTGAGGAATTGCGCAATGAAGCCTATGATAATTCCAAGATATATAAATCCAAGACCAAAATCTTTCATGACAAACATATTTTGAGGAAATCCTTCCATCCTGACCAAAAGGTCTGGCTCTTTAACTCTAGGCTGCGCTTATTTCTAGGTAAATTGAAATCTCGATGGGACGGACCGTTCATTGTTGTCAAAGCTTTTGACTATGGTGTTGTTAAAATTCTTGATCCTAAAAATGGTCAAACCTCCACTATTAATGGTCAACGTCTCAAACCTTACTTGGAAAACATGCACATCTCACCTAAAGAATCCATTCCTTTGAATGACCCTGAGTAGATGCATTGAGACTTATTGTGTCTGACTGAAGACATTAAACTTAGCACTTGTTGGGAGGCAACCCAATATTTTTAGGAGATTTAACTTATTTATTTCTTCTTTTCTATTATGTTCTAGGTTTTTGGAAGCCCATTATCCTTGATGAATGAATTCAGCAAAACGTTTCCATTTAAGACATCAGGTTGTATCTCTCCTTTCCTAACTTCTGATGGTTTTATTATCTGTTTGCCATTGAGGACAATGTCATTCAAGTTGGGGGGAGGGAAACTTGTGAAAATCTTTCAAATTTTAAAATCCTGCTTAACATCTCGAACATTATACTTCATGTATCATTTTTCATGCAAGAAAAGAATGTCTCATTTTAGAATGATTTTACTTTGAGTATATACTTGTGCTAGTGGTAAGTCAAATGATGAGTTTTGTGGTTATGTTCTTAGCATTTTCCTCAAAATACGTTTGAAATTTTGTTGAACCTACACACATGAATTAAATGAGGAATAAGTGTCATTCATGAAGGTGATGAGAGTTTTATCTAATACCCAGGTTGATGGTTGATATTCTATACTCTTATTGAAGACTAATTGTGGGGAAAAAGCTACCTGCCTGCAAGTTAAAAAAAAAGTTGAAATGAAAATGAAGAAGGAAATCCCTAGCCTAGTAACCGGGCTTCGGCACCTCAAGAAGTGTAGAAGTTCGCATCAAACGGTGAAAGGGTATCCAAGTTTACAAAATATTAAAAAAAAAAAGAGAAGAGAAGAAAAAGGCAGAGTGAAAGCTACCTGTAATTCGAGGATTGGATTTAAGAAGTGTAGAGTTGATATCATCTCTAAGTAATAGGTAAAAAGCCCATGCACCATCTTAGTAATGCCTATTAATCACAAGCACATTCACGAAGGAAATGATAATTTCAAGTGTATCTTGAGGAACTGTCTAATAACATGAACTGACATGTTTTTCTTTGGCACTTGCTACTAGAACTGGAAATACTTATGGTTGATCAGTCTTATCTCTGCTTTCTTGACATGAAATATGATGTTTTGAGTAGGGGTGTTCACGGTTCGGTTCGATTCGGTTTGCACCTCTTTTTCCAGAAAACTGAACCGAATTTAAGGTCAAACCGAACCGAACCGACCGAATTGAAAAAAAAAAGAAAAAAGTGTGTAAAGGAGGGGAGGGGGTTGTGAGCTTTGAACTCACAACCTCCCCCTTGATACCAGGCGCCTCCAACCACTGCGCCACTATTTTGTTTATTATATATTATATTATTTATATTATATATACATATATTCAGTTCATTTCGGTTCTCCAGCTCCAAACCGAACTGAATTGGGCTGCTCTCCAAACCGAACCGAACTGAACCGAACCGAACCGGTCGGTTCGGTTTTTCGGTTTGGACCGATTTTTGAACACCCCTAGTTTTGAGTTCTTGTTAGTCCCAATTTTTCACTTGTGTGCATTGCTAAGGGACTAGCAATGAGTAAGTTGGGGATGTGATAATTACATAATTGTTATAAATAATTATGTAATTATATTGACAAATAATTGATGATTTCATAAATTTTTATTATCATTTGATTACATGTGTGATAATTGATTAAATCTCTTTTGTGTTGTGTTTGCAGGATTAATGGGCCAATAAATGAAGTTTCAAATGGACAAATAGATTTAATTGGATCAAGAGAAAACAATAAGAGATTCTAATTTTAAAATCTTCCCTCTCTCTCTTTCTTTTCAATTTTTAAAAATTTTCTCTCATTTTTAAAATCTCCTCTTCTATTTTCCAAAAATCTCTCCCCTTTAATCTCTCCTCTTTCCTCTCTTCTCTCCATCTATTTTAAAAAGATATCTCTCTCATTCCCATCTATCTTCTCTCTCTCTCTCTCGGATCCCCTTGGCCGGCATCTATCCCTCTTTCCTCCGATCTCTCCCTCCTCCTTCTCTTCTTCCTCTTCTCTTCTCTTCCTCCTCTTCTTCTTTCTCCCTCTCTTTCTTCCTTCGCTCGCTGGCAGTCTCTCTCTTCAGGCGCAAGGCCCCGCCCGCGCGCCCCCGTTGCCCCTGCGCGCGCGACCACGCCGCCTTGCCCGCGTCGCACCAGCGAGCCCAGGCTCGCGCGCCCTCTGCCGCGCCTGCCTCCACGTGCCCACCCGCCCGTGCACCTGCCCGCCTGGCTGCCACGCCGCTGCCACCAGGCCGCCTGCCGCGCGACCCCGCCTGCTGCCGCCTACGCCCCGCGCCCGCACGCACAGCGCCCCTGCTGCCCCGCCAGGCCGCGCCCAGCCGCCCCAGCTCTTCTACGTGCATGCTTTTGCATGCACGTAGAAGGCTTCCCCCCCTCTCTATCGCTCTTTTCTCTCTCTCCTCTCGCGCCTCTCTCCTCTCTCTATCTCGTCTCTCGTCTCTCTTCTCTCTTCTCTATCTCGTCTCTCTCTCTCTCTCTCTTGTTCTCTCTCCTTCTTCTATTCTCTCTCATCTCTCTCGATTTTCTATTCTCCTAAATTATGTTGTTAATTTAATTTTAACGTTTGAGCACTCTTTTGTTAAACTCTTTTACTTGTTAGTGAAATTTAAATTTAAGCTTTGTTAATTTAGTTTCTTTCTATCTCTATTTCTCTATTTTAACTACTCTTCTTAGATTAGATTTATTTATCAAATTAATCTTAGGATTTAGTTCTAAAATTCTCAACACATTTTTCTAATCAAAGAAACTCAAGGTTTTCAAAGTTAATAATCTTCTTTCTCGTGGATTCGACTCGGTCTCATCACTTAACTATTGTTAAAATATTTTGTGCAAGCCGATTATTTAAGATTGATATCCACGTGTTTAACGACGCATTCGTGGGCTATCAGATACCAACCACCCACACTTAGAATTGTGGGATAAAATCGTCATTACGGTCGACAACTCATGTATGACGCCAACCATGAGAAGTCCTAACCACCCCAAAGAGAGAGAGTTCACATATCTTGCCAAGAACATTAGAACATGGAACACAAAAGTACTTGTTGCATGAGAAGGGGAGGGGAAATCAGAAAGGACCTGTGGAACATACATGCAAGGCTCGCCTAGAGTTCAAAAGAGTTAGAGAAGTTTCAAAAGGGCAAAGAAATGACTTGGTCATGCCTACCTTTAGAGTTGAAGAACCTAGCCTAGAGATCCTTTGAGACGACTAGGGGGCCTACTCCCCCAAGACACATCTCTTCGACCCCAAGCTCTGGCCTTCAGCTTTCCTCTAACAGCAAGAGGAAAAAGGGTCAGTGATAAGGGTGGTAACGAGGGTTTAATAGGAGTTAGATGATCGATAACAACACGAAGGTTTAGACACCTGGCCAACATGCAGGTCAAGGGAGGTGACATTAGCCAAGCGGAGATGATTGATGGAACTAAGAGCAGAAGGATTTGAAAGACATGCAGCGAAACTTTGAGAGAAATCATGATTATCCTACCAGGCATTGAGGTCGAAGTCAAAAGTTTGGCCAGTCAAGGGGCTAGATGAAGCTGACTTCCAACTAGAGTCAAAGTTGAAGTCAGTCACATAACAAGAGTCGAGGTTAAACAAAGGGAAAGCTAAAGTCGAAGGTATCTTCATCATACACGAAGCAGCACTTCGTTATACACGAAGCAGAACTTCGTTATACATGAAGGAAAAGCTATACGAAGTAGTACTTTGTCATACACGAAGGCCACTTCATCTTACATGAAGCAAAACTTCATCATACACGAAGGAAAAACTGAAGTCGAAAGTATCTTCATCTTATACGAAGTAGAGCTTCGTCATACACAAAGCAACACTTCGTCATACACGAAGCAAAACTTCATCATACACGAAGGAAAAACTGAAGTCAAAGGTATCTTCATCGTACACTAAGTAGAGTTTTGTCATACACGGAGCAACGACACTTTGTTATACACGAAGCAGAACTTCGTCATACATGAACAAACTTAATTTTGATGAGGTCTTCTAAGGCTGGGGTTGGAAACCCATCAATGGGGAACTTATTCTAAGGCCTAGGAGGAACAATTTACATTAGAACCCTGGCTTCTAGCTTGAAGTATGAGGTAAACTAGTTAATTCAAAAAGGGTTCAAAGTTCTGAAATAATCCCAAGAGAAAACTAAAGGTCCTGGACCTAGGCACATGCTATTACATCATTCTACTCTTTTCAATAAGCCTAAGTTCTAGATTTAGAATTGTGTGTGATGAAAGCTATAACATCCTCAAGTTGGCAGATTCACACTTTCACATTGTGGAGGTGTAGCATAAGTGTCGACACTCTTATGATATACTTGCGATCTGAAAAAAAAGATTTGGAAGATTTTTGGGCATACCAAAGTTGGATTTTTTGGAAACATCCCAACCCTTTATTTTAGGAAATGCGGTCATATCATGATATGAAGGTTCTCGGATCACCCTAGAGTATTTAAACATATTTTGGAGGATGGCAGGTGGTTGGCTACTAGAAAAACTCTTTTGCTCTATTGCAGTCAGGTTCATGAACCTACTGCTATATCCTATAATGATCTAAAGCTTCTCCTTCATACTAAACTCGAAGATCATCTTGGAGAACACACCAACAACATCTATTCTTTAGATTTGCAATCTCTTTCTCATATAAACTTATTATTATTTATTTGATTGAGAGCTTGAGTGTGGCCTTCCTTCATCAATAGTGCTTGTACTTTAACATGTGTGGTGTGTGTATGTGTGTGTATGCATAGAAAGTAAGCCAACACCTTGATGTTTGACGTCTGTGTTTTTAGGAGCTAGGCCCAAGTATTCTTGTGGAAAGGATATAGGACAGTAATTCACTGAGTTGAACCTTTTTAAAAGTTACATTATCTCTTTGTATGATTGACACTCTCTCCTACTTCCCTTCTTTGTAATTGTGATGTTAAGATTTCTTTAAAAGACTATAAAACATTTATTAACACTCAATTCACCCTTCTCTTGAGTGTGTCTCATAGCTCTCGACCTATAAAATGCATTGTAGGAATAAAGAGTTGCTTGAAAGTTCAATCCAATCTTTATAGTTTAACTAAAATGTAGTTTTATGAAGACTGTTGGGTTACATGATAAATGTATGTATAGATTCCTGGGAATGGAAACTCCATCAATTTGTGGGAAGATAATTGGTGTTTTGGCAAAAGCTTGAACAAGTGGCCATGGAAGTTTAACTTCTGTGAGATGCAAGATGAAACTAAACTCACCTACCTCTTGGATGGAGCAGGAAGTTGGAATGTGGAAAAAATAAGAAGTGTCTTCCCAAGTCAACTCGCAAAGAATGTAGAGGATTGCCCTACTCTTAATGCAAATAGACTAGATGAGAGGTCATGGATTCATAGCAAACATGGTACTCTTTCAACTCATAATGTCCATAATTGGATCTGGGGTTCCCAAAGTTCCTAAGAGGATATTCCTTAATTTAGTGGATTGGGGTAAAATCTGGAAGTGGCCGGTTCCCAACAGAATTAGATTGCTTCTGTGGAAGATTGCTTGGGGCAGAATTCCTACTAAGGATTACCTTATTCATTGAAATATTCAGGTCACAGCCACATGCCATAGGTGTTGGATAGAAAAAGAAGATTTAAATCATGCTCTCATTACTTGCTCATCAGCTGCCCAAGTTTGGAAGGAGATTTCAAATCAGTTGCAGTGGTCAAGCTCACCTCAAGACCTTGCCAGTCTCTGGGGAGAAACAGTAAAACTCCAAGGTATCAACCTCTTTTTTCTTTTCAACAAATCGGTGGTGGGTTTTACTTGTGATGCAGTACGGAGAGAAAGAAATGAGAATTTTTACAAAAGTGAGCAAAAGTTTTTTAAAGCAAAAAATGATGATATCATTCAAAAGGCAATAAGTTTCTTGAATGCAAGCTGGGACAGATTAGGGGACGACAGAATTGTAAATGACAATCAAAAGGAATTACTTGCGCATTGGGGTCTTTATAATAAATGTCAGACCAAGAAGTCTAAGGAGATAAAATCTCAATGGTCCAAATCAAAGAGAGATTTGTGCAAAGGCAACTTTGATGGGGCTTGTAAGCAAAATAAGGAAGGTGGAGCTGGATATATTATCAGAAACTCGGTTGGTACTTGTATACAGACAGGAGCTATTTTCTTAGAATCTACCTCTGTCATCAAGGCAGAAGCAATAGCTACTCTGTTGTGTGTCAAGAAAGCTATGGAGATGAAAGAAAGAATCAATTGTACCAAGCTCTGGTTAGAAGGGGATAACAAATAGGTCATTGAAGCAATCAACAAGAGAAACTTTGAAGCTATCCCTGAAATCAAATTTATAATTGCAGAAATTCAACAACTATTGGCACAATGGTAGGAGATCAGAGTTACATTGACAGAATGGCAAACAGGGCGATTGGCTGGCTAAGGAAGCATACGCGGCTAAGTTCTCCATCAACTGGGGATTGGATATTCCTTTTGAGCTGTCACAGATCTGTGGTTAGGATTCCATTAATTATGTTGTCTGGGATCCACCTTGATCTCATGGGCAGGGGTGAGACCTGTGCCTATCCGGTTGTGGGTCTCCTTTTGAGAAACCACTGCTGTCTTGTTCAATTCAATGCTTGTTTTTGCTTCTTGTATTAACTTGTACACTTTTTTTTTCCCAGGGGCAATGTTTCTGCTCCTTTCCAACTACCAAAAAAAAGAGAAGAAAATGACCATTTTCAAGTGTTTAAATCAAACAATGCTTGACATATATCTTAGTTGTGGTCCTCGATGTAATGGTCTTATTACCAACCTACAGATGAAATAAATAAGGATTTTTTTACATATAAACTATTGTTAAAAATAAATTTACAAAAATATCATTCCTCGAAATGCATCAACATACATATTCTTAATGCATGAAAAAACTTTTAAATATACCATCACCATCACCCCCTGTTCAAGTAACCATGGTTAACATATAGCATCAGTCCCCCTTGTGGCCACCTTGCTCCACAACATGGCCCTCCACTGCCTGTATCTCTCTCTCTCTCTCTCTCTCTCTCTCTCTCTCTCTCTATACCAGAATTGGAGGGGAACCCTGGAGAGGGAAATCAACTACTTTGCCTTCTTCAATGGCACGATGGTTGTGGTGCCCCTCTATGTCCTGGCCCATGACCTGTCCGAAAGCCACGACGATGTCTTCTTGTGAGTGTTCACCGTTGTGCTTTTGGTCTCGATGGCGACGCCTTTGGGGTTTTCACTCTTGATGCTACCGTGGAGGAAGTGGTCGAGTAGATAAGAGACACATGTGGAAGAGGAGGAACACCCTGATGCCGCCTCCATAACTACTATAGTGGAGGAGGAACACACTAATGCTGCCATCAGCGACAGTGTGCATGAGCCACTGTTATTGATCCGGTGTTCCCCCTTGTCCCATTTCCTCCAGAAGCTCCTGCGTAGCTTCTTGGAGAAGCTCCTTGATTGGAAGCCACCACCTTGGGGAAGGACATCACTTAGGGTCCATTTGGTTGCATGTAAAACAGAGAAAAATAATTTTTCACGGAATAATTTTTACGTGAAAATAAAAACGTATCTATTTAGTTGTTAGGAAAATATAAAGTTGTATGGAGAGATATGAGATCTTATAATCCACACAAATGAGAGAGAGTCATATACTCATTGTGTACTAATACTATTCATCAATTTTTATTTTATTTTATTTTTTTTATTTTAAATATTTTTTTTAAAAATAAAAATTTAAATAACTAATAAAAAATAAGTAACTTTGACAAAGACATTATAAAGTAGGAGAAATAAAATAAAAACATAATTTGAATGAATAGTGTTCTATACATATTTTAATAAAAATAAAAATTAAACTAACTAATAAAAAATAATTAAATTTAAAAAAGACTGCTTAAATGAGTGGAAATAAAATAAAAATGTAACTAAATAAATAGTGTCTCAACAAACATCACTGTAGATGTCGAGGAAAATGGCATCCGCATGAAAACGGCGGATGCCAAAATTTGGGATTTCGGCGATACAATTTTCTAGATTTTGGTTTTCAAAGGTATCAAATGGTAAAAAAAAAAAATATTTTCCTGAAAACGGTTTCCTCGTGCGGGTTTTCCGTTCAAACAAACGGACTCTTAGTTGCGGCCATAGCCGACGGAGAGGGAGGAAAAAAAGGCTGCATATTTTGACGGCATTGATCATGCGGTGAGCTTCGTCAACATGCCCTTGGAATGGAACCTTGTCAGCATCAGGAACTTGCCAGTGTTGTCGGAGGAGTTGGAGGGGTTTTCTTTTAAAATAGCAGAGTTTGAAATTTTTTTAAGGAGAATAGCATGGTAAAACAATAAATTCGTAATTTAGCACACTTTTGATCATGGACCGCACTTTTGCGTTTAAAAGATAATAAAATAAAAAGTCGAATGCGCGCTATCCGACTTGAAAGTCGGATGAGATGCCACCGACTTGCAAGTCGGCCAAGGAGGGGCACCCAGGGGGTTTAGTCGTGATATCCACCATTTTTGTTTTTACTTTTCCTCTCACATTCGATATATTTAAGAGATCTAAATAGTATCTAATTAAGATGAAATTTAAAATATAAGCTAATTAAGAGATGATACAAATTATAATAATTTTAGTTTAATTTTTAAATTATTTTTTGTCAATTAAAATTATCTCAAAAATTATTAAATTGACTTAATCTCACATCCAAGGATTTAAATGATGTCTAATTGAGATAAAATTTTAAACATAAGTTAATTAAGAGATGATACAAATTATAGTAATTTTAGTTTAATTTTTTAAATTAATTTTTTGTCAAGTAAAAATTATTCAAAAATCATTAGGTCGACTTAATCTCAATATCTATGCATAGATGTCGAGACTTTTAAAAATTAAACTAAAATTATTATAATTTGTATCATCTCTTAATTAGCTTATGTTTTAAATTTCATCTTAATTAGACACCATTTAGACCCATTAAGTGCACACAAAGTTTGTCGCAGTACAGCGAACCCTCTGTGCACTTTAGCAGGACGACATTTGGTTCCAAAAATAAAGTCATCATAATTAATAAAAAAATGTGCTGATTCTAAACATATAAATATCAGGAGTTATTGATGCATAGATGTTGAGATTAAGTCGACCTAATAATTTTTGGGACAATTTTTACTTGACAAAAATTAATTTAAAAAATTAAACTAAAATTATTATAATTTGTATCATCTCTTAATTAGCTTATGTTTTAAATTTTATCTTAATTAGACACCATTTAGATCCCTTAAGTGCACACAAAATTTGTCGCAGTACGGCGAACCCTCTGTGCATGACTTCAGGAGGACGATATTTGGTTCCAAAAATAAAATCATCATAATTACTAGATGTTACTGCTCAAATAGAATTTTCTAACAAATAATTATATTAATTTTTTTTTAATCTGAGATTAAGTCGACCTAATGATTTTTGAGATAATTTTTACTTGACAAAAAATTAATTTAAAAAATTAAACTAAAATTAATATAATTTGTATCATCTCTTAATTAACTTATGTTTAAATTTTTATCTCAATTAGACATCATTTAGATCTTTAGATGTTGAGATTAAGTCGATTTAATAATTTTTGAGATAATTTTTACTTGACAAAAAATTAATTTAAAAAATTAAACTGAAATTATTATAATTTATATCATCTCTTAATTAACTTATGTTTTAAATTTCATCTTAATTAGACACTATTTAGATCTCTTAAATATATTGAATGTGAGAGGAAAAGTAAAAAAAAAAAATGATGGATATCACGACTAAACCCGTTGGGTGCCCCTCCCAGGGAACAAGTCAGCCAAACCTTGGGCGACTTGCAAGTCGGTGGCATCTCATCCGACTTGCAAGTCGGATAGCGCACATTCAATTTTTTATTTTATTATTTTTTAAACACAAAAATGCGATTCATGATCAAAAGTGTGCTAGATTACGAATTTATTTTTTTACCATGTTATTCTCCTTAAAAACTTTTCAAATTCTGCTATTTTAAAAGAAAACCCGAGTTGAAGTTAGGGTCATCCACGAGGAAATCCTTCAGCCTTAGAGGCCTCCTAAGGGGGCGAAGATGATAAAGAAGCCATCATGAGCCCTTTTCTTTTACTCTCGTCATGGAGATCAAAACCTAGATGCTGAAAGAGGTCGTTGTGAGGAAAGGATCAGCCTGTAGGAGATCAATTGGCTTTACAGGCTCTTCGGTTCCATTCCAGATTCCCTGGGTACCCTCTCTACCCTTTGCATCCTCCGACTCAACAGTGAGCCATCACAATGTGATGGAAGGGAGGGGGAGGAGGAGGAGGAAGTGGTGGAGGCCAGATGGGGGAAGAAAGAGATTAGGGAATTAATAGTCGAGTGTAAGGGTGTCAATTGGGCCGGGCCGGTCCGAAGGCCCGACCCGGTTTTAACCGGGCTTGGGCCGAAAAAATGAGCCCGCTCAAAGTTTTTGGCCTGGCTCGGAAAAAAATAGGGCCGGGCTTGGGCTTTGTGAGGCCCGGCCCGGCCGGCCCGAAAAAATAAATATAATTTGTGTTAAATATAAAATTTAAATTAAAAAGAGAATTCTATTCATTTTTTTCACAATAAATCTACTCCAAATATAATTTTTTATAAATTAAATATTAGTATAGATAAAAGTAAAATATATAAAATAACAAACCGTCTAAAATGTCTGATACATAACAAAACCGTCTAAAATTTTCTAAAAATTGATGGCAAAATGAGTTAGAGTAGATATATTATATATTATATAAATAAAAATAATATTTTCAGGCCGGGCCGGGCTTTTCGGGCTTTTCCGGGCCTGGGCCGGGCTCGGGCCGGCTTTTAAAAAACTGGGCCTGGGCCGGGCCCGGGCCGACTTTTAGAAAATCGGACCTGGGCCGGGCCTAGCAAGGCCCGGTCCAGACCCGGCCCATTGACACCCTTAGTCGAGTGAGTTGGGGTGGTAGGAATTAATTAAGGAAGGGTATGTTGGTCAAAATACAACAATCTAAGGAGAATATTAGCATCTTTCAAGAATATTAATCACTCTTCTGATAACGGAAGTTAACTACGATGACAGATTTGAAAGTTTTGAAGGTTTTTCATGCATTAAAGACATGCATGCTAATGCATTTTGAGAAATGTTATTTTGTAAACTTATTTTTAACAATAATTTATATGTAAAAAACCCAATAAATAAATCTAAAATGAAAATATTCTACCTCACTTGATATTTACTGGCCTAATACTTTTTTTTTTTTGCTAACGAGGAAACCCCACCCCGTGTGGTTTTGTGGGCTCAGGGATTGGTGTTCGTGAACTCTAAGATCAGAACTTGGCAGCTCCTACTTTCCATGTACCCGTATTGCTCTTACCCCACTTGACCGAAAAAACTCCAGATCTACACACCTCGAGAATTGCATGTAAATCAAGTAAACCCCCCCCAGGAATCGAACTCGGGACCTCCTGTTTTTAAGTAAGAGTTCTAACCGATCGACCCAACCGTGGTCCTCTACTGGCCTAATACTTAACAACTACAGACTATGACCATGTTCTATCAAGATGTTTTTTTTTTATAGTTAATAAGGTGTTTGATTGCACTTTTATCAATTTTTCTCTTAAATTTAAAAGAGAAGAAGAATAGACACGTAGACACGTTTGGTAAGTAGTTTTTTATTTTAGGGAATAAATTTTATCCCATGTAAATCTCTAAAAAAAAAATTGAAAACACTCTCCACTAAGCCCTTCCAACCCCCCCCCCCGACCCCTCCTCCTCCCCCAGCCGGCGCCCCTCCTCCTCCTCCCCCCTTGTGCTCCCTCCTCCTCCTCCCCCCCCCCCCCGCCGACGCCCCCACCTGCGCCTCCATCTTCCTCCTCCACCCCCACTGCCCCCCCCCCCCCTTCTCCTCCCCCCGCCGGCGCCCCTCCTTCTCCTCTCCCCCCCACGCCGCGCACCCCCCTCCTCCCCCCGTCGCGCCTCCTCCTCCTCCTCCCCCCCTCCCCCGCCCCCCCTGTGCCCCCCTCTTCCTCCTCCCCCTGCTTGTGCCTCCATCCTCCTCCTCTCCCACTACAAGAAAAAACGGTTTTACCACGGATATTTCTGACGGATAAGTTCTGTCGGAACTACTGACGGATATTCCGACGGATGTATTTCCGTCGGCAATATTAGCCGGCCCCCCTCTTCCTCCTCCCCCTGCCTGTGCCTCCATCCTCCTCCTCCCCCCCCCCCCCCCCCCCCCCCCCCCCCCCCCCCTTGTGCTCCCTCCTCCTCCGCTCCCCCCTATGCCCCCCTCTTCCTCCTCTCCCTCCCTCTGCGCCCCCCCGCCCCCTCCTCCCCCTGCCCGTGCCCCCTCTTCCTCCTCCTCCCCCTCCACCCTGTGCCGCGCCCTCCTCCTCCTCTCTCTCTCCCCCCTCCTCCTCCCTCGCCAGCACCCCCACCCCACCGCGCCGGCGACCCTCTGCCCCTCCCTCCCCTTGTCACTTTCATTATTATAAAAAAATAATAGTGAAAAGTGTCTGCCAAACACGTACTTACAAATTTTAAAAATTATACTAATTTTATCAAACAAATAGTAACCGCTTTTCTCAATTTCAAAATTTTAGTCAAAAATTGACAAACTATAATTTTTTAGTTAGAAATAGTTTTAGAAAAAAAATGCAACCAAACATCCTATAAGTTGACAGGCGAAAGAGAGAAACAACGTAGCAGCACAGGTTCGATCCCATGCTATCGCAAAGGGACCCCCCAAAATGGGGGTGGCGAGCCATTGCACCGAAGCGCAAGTTCTCTATCAAGATGTTAGACGTATGATAAAGTGAACGCACACCTGATCGACCTTGAGGAGAGAAAACAAGACATGCTGAAAGAACAAAACATAATCTATACTTAATTTCCTAAAGAAAGTTTTCTGTTGAGCTTCCCACATATTCCAGTCCTAATAAAAAAGTGTTCTTGAATCCTTATCTAACCAGTATTGAATACACCATTAGCTTGTAATGGTGCCTCCCCTAAGCTCAACTTTGGAAATGACCTTAAAGTAAGGACTGATTTGGTTGGCACCTAATTTAATGCCTGCTTGATTTGAGATAAAATGGATGTTTATGACAACTCCTGCAACACCTCCATCCTGAGTGAGCTATCTAATCAAGCAACACCTCCATTGAAAACTTTATCCCTGAAGTTTTTTGATCTCCTTCATCCTGAGTGAGCTATCTAATCAAGCAACGCCTCCATTGAAAACTTTATCCCTAAAGTTTTTTGATCTCCTCCATCCTGAGTGAGCTATCTCATCCGAACTTTCAAAGAAAAGATGCACTCCCTCTTGATGTGCTGCGTACCAAAAGCTTTACCGGGCACCTTGTGACATCATGGCAGGCGTCTTTCTGGATTCATAGCCAAGATTTTGGGCAGGGGAAGGGAGACAAAGGATAAAGAAGAGGGAAAAAGTTGAAAAAGGCCTTGTTCATACTGTGCAAGCAGACATTTAATAGTACACTGTGCATACATGCCAACATCTTGTATGGTAAACAATTGTGCAGAAGATGCAGAAGCTAATGTCATCATCTGCGAAGCCATTTGATGAAACTAAGAGAAATTCCTTGCATGTTTGGGTATCTAGAGTCTTCTACAAACAGCTTATAATTAAGAGGTGGTAAAGGTGAAAACTTGGATATGATCACATATGGTAGACGTGTACGTTCTCGATCGGTGCTTTGCAAGTACAAGTCTTCTTGCAACCCAAAAAAAAGGAAAAAAGAAGAAAAGTAGAAGTCCTTAGAGGGTGTAGTCTCAGTTGTTTAATCGGCTACTTATAAGCTACTTCTTGCTTTCTTTTATTTGATCCACAACCACTTCGTATTTCTTCGCAGTATAACTCACTCAATTGAAATTAAGAACAGTATTATTTTGGACGGCCAAGGACCCTCCAAGTCCTGAATTTAGGCTCTTGATCTATCAAGATTTTTGGGGAAGCATATATTCACTGGGGGAATGCCTATCAATCCATGTCCTCGATTCAGAATTTCTCTTTTTGCCAGATAATCTGAGCACCTAGTGAAGCATCTGGTTTTGAGTAGAAAGAATATCGACAAAGTAATGTCATTGTGACATCTTCTCCCACTTCCTGGATGAAATGCACATAAGTTTTTTCCTTTAAAAAAGATGCTTCCAGTTATCAGGAGAATCTTGAGAGATGACTCCTATATATCTTTTAATTTAATGGTTATATATATTGCAATTCGGGATCGAGGTTGCCCTGGCCGATGTGTTTAGTATCAATTACGTACCGTGGTATATATTCGGCTATCTTTTGTATGTTATTGCCATGATGACAAATTTAGTAGGGGCATGAAACTTCTTCGAGGACATCCTAGCTTAGCTCTTCTTACCCTCAATTCCTATAATCGCCACTATTTCCATGTTTTCCTCCTATGTTTGTCATAACATTAGTATTTTAGGCTTTAAAAGTATTAGCATCAAAACACCAATATTCCAAGTACTAAAGGGGTGTATATATATAGCGTTCGAAGGTTCAATGAGTATGTTTGTTTTTTGAAAGGAAATGTTGTCCCAAAGCTAATATCAATCCAAGTGGGGGATGAGTGCGACAATATTTGCTAAGATCAATTAAGTTAAACCAGTATATAGTGACAAACGCACTAATGCCTGATTGATTACATCATATAGGAAACGGATTAAATAATCCCCTAAAATTTCATACATCCGTACTTCTTTCCAAGTCGTTTTTTTTACTATTCTTTCCAAGTCGTTGATTCCACCATATGTTGGGATTTTATATTTCTTGATGGGCAAATGGTAGATAGCTAGTATAGATTAAGAGATAGGGAACATGGGTATCTAATGCAATGTTGGGTTGGCAAAAGCCGGTTCCCCTATGCTTTAAGTAAGCTTTTGTAGGTTTGGGTCCATATGGAGGACTAGGCCGAGTTAGCCCCAGCACACACCCACTCTTCACGCTTGCATTTAGAATCCTCAGGTACACGGCAAGTGAGTGGTCACGGGAAGACGTGCACCACATGAAAGAGTACTCTATTAGAAATCTAATTTTACAAAGTTAGAGCCACATATATATATATATATATATATATATATATAGAGAGAGAGAGCACCACATTCTTACTGTTCCTCGATCACCACGTCGGGTGACTCTCAAAATATATGCTTTCACCTAGAAGGGGTCGTCCATGGTGTATGATGTCTCATTATGTTCTGTTTGAATTGGAAGATTTGCTTTGCATCCCGGCCTGAACCCACATGCGCACCGTCACCTTCTTCGTCACGATTAGGGCCTTTCGATCGATAGGCATCTCTAAGGAAGCTTTTAGCTTGTAAAATATTGTCTGGTTGCAAAGTATAAAAGGTGAAGAGAACGACGGTCGTGCAGCAAGTCTGAAGTGGCCGATCGACTTGATATGACGGCAACCGGTGGCGATCGGCCAAAATCCTGACTTTCTCAATAAAAAAATCTGTAGTTTTAGGTAAAATCAAAGTTTCTCATCTAAAAGTTATTATTTTTCAGCTTAAAATTAATATTTATTAGCCACAATTAGTACATTTAAGAAAAAAAATATTTTTAGCCAAAATCAATTATGTTGGATTTGTGGTGTTCAACGTCTCCCTATAGATTAGCTGGTACTATATGTATGGATTATGGACGTAAAGATGGTGCTTAATTGACAGCCCATCCCATGGTAGGTACTAATTGTCCTATGTAAAGCCTCGCAAGCTTGTCCGTACAGTACACGTATAGATGTGGGGGTTCACTATCGAGTTGAGATTTTGGTGACTGGTTGGGGCTTGATCCTAACAATTAATTAGGTACATATACATAGCCGAAAGTCAGCATTTTTCAGTCTAAATAGAATGCTTTTCAGCCAAAAGATAATATTTTTAGTCCAAATGGATAACCATTAAAATTCTTTTTTTACCTGATAATAATATTTCTCAGTTCTCAGCCTAGTCAAAATTGTTACTGTGAAGCCCAGGTCAAATTTTGAAGCCCTCATGGCATGTCTCAATCCAAGGTCATTATTTCTTAATAGTATCTTTAGCTCAAATTCAATATTTTATCTCTATCAGGAAGCCGCTGCCACCCTAACAATCCTAACAATATTTCTCGACCCAAGATATTTATCATTCTTAACACATTATTTATCATTCTTAATTAGAACTCTTAATTTGTTATTTGTTATTCTTAATATTAATTATGATAAATAACAATTTAAAGATGATAAATATCACAACCTAATCCCATCATAGATAGGTAGAAAAATTACCCAAATGAATAGCTAGCATTTCTTTTCCTTTTGGATGCGGAGAATTTCTGCCGAGGTGAAGGGCATTTATTCTCAAGTTCGAATCCAACCATGATCACTAAGGCAAAACAAATTGCAACCTGATTAATTTAAAGGAGGAAAATTTTAGGAACTGATCAATTGAACAGGAATAAGTTTAAGGGGGAGAAAGTGATGGATGATTCCGAGGGGCACTGCTCATAGTTGAAATTTGATACTGGGAATCATCTGGGATATCTTTGTAGGAAGCCAGAATTATATGCTCCCGATATGACAAATGTCTATTTTAGTTGGGTGGGTTGGGGTGGTTATTTATCCACCAAATTGGAAAAGGAATATTTGCAAATATATTATTCTTAGAGTTTATTTATGGAATGGACAATCTATTTTGATATGATATTTGATAATCTCATTATATGATAACAATTACGAATTTACCTTTACGGTCTTGTCAGTATTTCGTTAAAGTTTTTTTTTCTAATTTAATTAACCTTGGTCAATTTTTAATTAGATCTAGAAGAAAATCCAAGTGCCTGCAATCTCTCATAGGTGTTTTGTCTGCTCTATGTCTATCTTTTTCTTTTTAAATTGAAATACTAATCTATTATATTATTCAGATGAGTTGATTAATCCTTGACATCATTTAGAAAAATCATTGAAAATTCTTTGTAAATATGTTATTAATAGGAGTTGAATCTCTGACCTTTTCTTAATATACATAGAATATCTCTGTGTCTATTTATTTGTCTATGTAATCGATCTTTCTTCATCTCTCTCTCTTGAGGGCAAAAAAAGGTCAATTGTGTCAAAGTATTTTTGTGCAAAACCCCAACTTTTATAGCTAAGGAATGCATTCTAGGTGTTGCACATGGAACAAGGGTAAACTGCAAGGGTATTATTGTAAAATATATTAAAAAATCAATAAAAGGGTAAGAGGGATAACTTTCTGAATAAATGCATAAGAAAAGGTGTACTGTTTTCACAAGAATCTCATTAGAGACGGGAAAAAAAATACAAAGTTTGCATAGAGAAGGTGCAAAAGTAGATTCAGTAGGAGTTTGGACACTTGAAGCGAATCTAAAAAGTTAACTTTATTTTGGATTTCCATCTAGAAGCAGCTTAAAGATGACAGACGTTCAGATTCCCCTCCCATCGGAGCAAAAGAATGGTGCGGGAAGAATTGGGGATCTCGAAGAGCGTGAGATAAAATTTCTTGGTGCTTTCGATCGATGTAAGCTCTTAAGATAGTGGCATCTCTACTTATTGGTGTTTCATGTCTGACAGTACTGGGTACTGGCTCTTCTTCCCCATCAATGAGATGAAAGAGCAATACCGTTTAGACAGCAATGCGTGCATGTTCTTGGGACCCTCCCCTGGGTTTCAGATTCCACCACCCTGGAAATAATGTAACCCAATGGTGGCCGTACGTCATTCCCATTTACAAATGTCCCTTGAGCTCTCCTCTCTTTTGCTGCAGGTGAGTACGTAGGAAGATTAATATCAACATGCACTAGCAATATTATTCTACCTTCCTCACTCCATCTGTCTTGTCTAGTTTCAGTTACGCATGCATATGCTGCCTGTAACATCCAGAAGCCCAGTGATGCTTCCCGTCAGGGTAGCCAAGCATATAATCTAGAGACGAAAGTGAGCACTTAGGAAATTAAGCCTTCATAAGCGTAATAAGATAGGCCACCATGCGCTTCTAATAGGAAAAGTCCCATACTAACATGACAGGATAGACAACATTTTTTGACCCTCGTTCATGATGCCCTTACGAAGGAACGACGAATGCCGTGTGCTTGGGTGATCTTTCATGCTTGTCGTGGTTGGTGTTTCGGCACTTGAACCTTTATGTTTTCTTTAATGCAATAATTAATTTAATTTGCCGTGCAACGATCCCTAATCATCTCTCTGTCGTCCATGGTCCATTGTCGACGACGTCGTCGGGTTTGCGTACATTAATTAGGGGGATTATAAAATTAAGAGAGAAAATATTGCACATAAATAAAATTCAAGCGTAGGCACATTTGGTAGATTAAAATGGCAGGTGAGAAATAAATCATGCATGATTGCCGCTGAATTGTTCCCAGAACAAAAAGGAAGGGTCCACTAATTCTGGCGCGGATCTCGCTATCCTGAAAAGATTGTGGACAAACCCAAGTGGGGAAATTGAACCAAGACGATCGAATTACAAGCTTTGCGCATGTGACTTGTTGGTCAGAGAATCCGATATGTGTACCTTTTACTAATGCGCAGAAGCTAAAAGATTTAATACATGCAGAAGTGGTAGGATCATTCTGTCCACATGGAAGAGCTAGCGAAGTCGTCCACAAATTTTACATGCCAGATTCTAAGACTCTAGGTGGTAGCCCCAGTGTGTGTGTGAGAGAGAGAGATTTACAGAGAAACGTAGGGTGAGAGAGGGAAGTAGTTTTTATGAGTTCCCCGAAACTCCATATTTATAAGACCCTCTAATTTAAAAGTCTTAATTGTATAGAGATCTCATATGGATATGTTACACTCAAACATCATATGAATCTAAATTCATCGCTCCTAAAATTAAGTGCTCTATACCTATCTGGTGTAGATAGATTCAACCATATCAGGTTACATGGAAACAAATAATTTCATGATCAATTGATCACTTTCAATATCTACTAAGGAGACATATTACTATCTTTCATGCCTCCATTGGACCTGAAGTATATCTACAAGCCTATCTTATCATGCTCGCTCTTATAGCAATATGATGATCGTCCATGTGAGAGTACTGACTATAAGCCTTGTGACATTTAATAACCACATTCATATACATAGTGTACTAATTTAAACAACGATGCAAATAAATTATCATGTCTCGACAATTATAAATGTTGAAATGTAACGGAACAAGAAATAAGGAAAAATTCAATTTCGGTGGTTGGAAAATTTACACGGGTTTCACCCTTGCATAATTGTTAAATAATAGTAATCAACTGTCATTTCCTAAAGCTGGCACATTCACATGGTTCACCAAGAACTAAAATTTAAAAGAGGTGATATAGCAGGGGTGGAACACTCAACATATATACAGTTCCCAATGTCCTGTCTTTTAGAATTGCTGATCATCTGGGGAAAAGGAACAGTATGAGCAATTATGTCTAATAGGATTTACCCTCTATATGCAAGGAAAAATTGCAAGGAATGAATGGAATAGAAGTATGTTCAATACACCAAGAATTTGTAACAAGTATATCAGAAATGTAATTGTAAATGTTCAATACCAACATGAAAGCATTGGTTTGAAGGAAGAATTAATAAGAGTTGCCCTACACAGAGTTCATCAAGCAAGCAATAACTTGTTCAAATCATTTAGTAGAACATGAAAATGTCGACTAATATAGCATATAGTGGTGTCATGTTAATACACCAGTAGATCCATTATTATTCCGCGTAGTCAGTAAATAAATTCGGATACTCCTTCTGAGACGGGATCGTGCCCCACATGCACAAGCGTTAAATCCATGAGAGTCTAAAAACCCAATAATGTGTCATCTCATTTCCATTCGTATCAAACATTCAAATGTGGTCCTTGGGCAACAAATACGGACAGTGGTGTTCCATAGAGAATTTGACATATTGAAAGTGAAATAACAAGAAATATAACATAAGCTATAAATTGATGTCTGAAATGTGTAAAAGTTGATTCTTGTGAACCTTTAAAAGTCCCTTCAGAAGTGTTAATAACTCAGTGCACAAGATATTTAACTCAAGTATCTCAGGATTAACTCTAGCATATCAGGTTTGACACATGTATCTCGGGTTTAACTCAAGTATCTCGGGTTTGACTCTATCTCGGTTCACTTAAGTATATCAAATTTTGCTCTATCTCAGTTCACTCAAGTATCTCGGGTTTTGATTAGTTATCCCGGGTTCAACTCGCTACCTTGGATTCAACTGATTACCTTTGGTTCAAATGGCTACTCTTGGTTCCACTGGTTGCCTTGGGTTCAACTGGTTATTCGGCATGGCTTCAAATGGTTACTCTTAGTTCAACTGGTTATCTCGGACTCAATTGGTTACCTCGGGTTCAACTGGTTACTCTTGATTCAACTGGTTATCTCAGGTTCAATTGGTTACCCCAGGATTAACTTGTTACCCAACGCTCAATTGGTTATCCCAAGTTTACTGGTTACCTAGGGTTCAACTAGTTATCCCATGTTTATGAAAGAAACTTGTTTTCCAAGGAGATTCGATAGGATCTAGACTTGGTATAAATTTAAGAGAATGGTCAACATCAAAGAATGATCAAAGGCATGAGCAAGGGCGATTCATGAACTGATTAGAGTTAGAACAAATTTATAGTAATGTAATAAACTTCTAGGATGTGGGTTATCTCCATAATGAACTCATACTCAAATTTAAGACAAGAAAATTTCAATGAACTATGCTTTTAAGACTTTAACTTTAACTATCAAGAAGTGAATCTTCAAGAAGCAAATATGTTTGTTTCATTTGACAACATTATTTGTTCACTACATCATTCTCAAATATGTATACAAGACAATATGAATGAAAGGAAGATTGGAAATAGAAAAGATTTAAGAATATCGAGAATAGGAAAGATTCGTAACTTAGCTAATTATTCTAAGATACATATGAATAAAAGGAATGTTGGAAATAGGAAAGATTCAAGTTTTGGCTTGATTAAAAGCACCTACATGATGATATGTTTCTGAAAGCCTTCTCTACTTCTTCTCCCTTCTTAGGTCAAGCCTTCGACAATAGCAAGAGCAATAATGACAGCATCAAAAGGGGATGCATTATATAAGTTTTTAAAGTTGCACACATGAAAACACGTAGGGGACGCCGATTCTTCTCATTCCCCCATAACTCACTATTTTCAGTCATGTTAGAGGATATTTTCTGACCTTTTAACACGTAAACTCCACACATATTGCAAGTCCCTTCGGGGTTAAGAAAGGAACGAGTTTACGTAACTATTTAAATAAAATAAAATTAATTTGTTTAAGTTTTTTGGGGACTTTAATTTTATATTTAAATGATGTCCTATAACGGCTCCGACGCTTGGACCCCCGGCTCCCACTAAGGATCCGACTATCGGCACCGCCGCCCACGGGCCCGAAGACCTGGAAGGGCTAACAGATCAGTCTAACAAGATATGTAACGGGAATAAGTAACAACAACACGCACTAAAATGTACCAACAAGTGGAGGAAAAAGCATCCAACTCTGAGTACAAGTCTAGTACAGTCCCAACGTAAGAAAGTACAAGTACATAAAGAAATGGGATAACAGATCCCTTAGGGGCATACCCCGAGGGTGACGTAACAAGTAAGAGGGAAAACTGCTCACAGAAGATGCCGTCTACCACGGCCCCGTCTCCTCAGTCCGCTGCGGAGGGCACTGCTATGAAGTCTCACATGTAAAGAAGGGAATGAGCTTCACGAAGAAGTCGAGTAGGAACTACCAATCTCCCACTGGTTCTAACAGCAGAATAGATATAGATGTACATAACTGAATTAAAACAAGTAAATCTATTCTACTAACAGAGTAAGTGCGGAAGCATAAAGTAACTACATGGTCATCGATCTAAGCTAAACGTCGGGACCAGAAACCTGTGTAAACCACGACACTGGGAAGAACCCAAGGCTACAAACACAGACAGTATACAACTGCCTGAACAGAGGCACTAGCCACGGAGGGCCACTACCACTAGTCAAACCGGTCAGGTGCGCCACACGCCTTACCCTCGACCGCCAGTCTATGTCTAGCACCTCTCGTCGGAGTGAGACGCAGAACTACAAGTAACCACAACTGCCATAGTCTGGCCGGACTACGGTCCCACGCCTGGCCCCTCTAAATGGTTCCGAAACCACGTAGAGTGAGGCAGTGAGACGGACTAGCTAATCTGCGCCGGAAGAGCACCAAACCACCTCGGCGTGCCAGACTCAGCTAAGAGAGCTCTACAAACCACTCTATGCCGCTGTCCCCACCGTTTTCCCCTCTGCCACCAGAGTCCGTAGACTCGAGCTCACCCACCACCTGGAGAACTCCCTCAAACAGGCGCGTGGGGACCAGGGGTCCAGGTAATGGTAACAACCTCTCAACGGACAAGCCCACAAGTGCCTAGCATCGGGCGAAAGACTAGAGTAGGACAGTGCTAGAAAACAACACAGGTGCCGAGAAATCTGAGAAGGCGACGCAAGGCCTGTCGCCACCTGAAGGTGACACCTTGTCTGTCGCGGCCTGGGTCAGAAGGCGACAGGGGACTTGTTGCGACCTGGTCACGACAAGGGCATTGTCGCGACCACAGACAGAAGTCCAGGTGACCACCTGAGACCTCCCACAACCCACTGTAGACACCCGATTCTGGCCCATAAGTCGAACCACATTTCTTGTTATCTTAATGAGCCCCAAGTTGGTCATTCACCTTGATCCCATCATTAGCCTTGCTTTGAGCCCATTAAAAGCCGAATTTTCATGATATTCAGTCCATTATCCCTTTAAAAGAGTCCATGTGCTTTAAGTCCTCATTATTCTCCCATATGATTGGCCAAATTTTAAGAATATTCGATATTCATTAACGCGACAGGTCGGGGCGCTGCATTAGCCGTGTCGCGCCCCCCATGGCCGTCGCGATAGCCCATGCATATCCATGCACGTGGCTTTAGAGTTGCGGCCCTCATGGCCGTCGCGACTATGCTGTCGCGCCCCTACGATCCGTCGCGACTACAGCCGAGTACACTGGCCTCCGCAACCACCTCCTATTTATCCTCCTTTGGCCTTATCTTCATCCATGCAACCTCCCAACCCCCTAAGCGCGGTTTGAGGTTCTAGAACCCTTGGAAACCTCCCTAGGACTCTCCCATGCGGATTTACATGCATTTATCATCTTATTTTTGGCCATTATCTTCTATGGATGGGATATTCTCTCTCCTATCCCATATAAGCAAGGCCTCTCTTCAGAGGAGAGGGGAGCCCCTTTCTACCACGAAGTGCTACCGAATTCTCTCCAGGTCAGACACTTAGCCCGTAGCTCTCCCTTTCCCTCTCATTTCTACCTATCTTCTTCATCAAACTATGTTTATCTCTTCATCCATGGAGCTTGGTGCGTGAGGAGGGTGACTTCCACTTCGTCTGAGGCTTCTCCAGCACTCAAGGACAGCACACAACAGCCAGGGAGTCGCCCATTTGGGGCTCCTTCTTCCCCTCCTTCTTCATTTCCCTTTTCATGCATTTTATTTACTTTCTTAGATAGGAGCATATTCCATTTTCCTCCTACATTTTCCATACACGGGTTAAAAAACCACCCCCAGGTTCGTTCCCCCCATGCTCTCATCTTTCTTCTCTTTTGTGGAAAGATTCTACACTTAATATGTTCTAACTGGGTTTTATTTGTTGTTTTCTTTGTATTGGCAGGCGTCCAAGCATCATTCTATGAGTAGCCCTTGTCCCCTTGCCGACCGGAGGATGGGAAGAAGGTCCAGCCACATTTCTCCCGCACTGCAGAGATCGCGGCCTAGGAGGGCGTCGCGACAACGCTAACGCGCCCTGTTCGGGCGTCGCAACATCAGCTCTATCGCGGCGGGCTTCCCATCGCGACAAAGGTCAGGTCCTCGTTCTCCTTCCTTTTCCTAGCGTAGTTAGCCTATCTATTTATCTATTCTGGCAACTATCTAGGTGGAGATCACTCCCTCCATATTTCCATGCTTTTAAGTTGATATTTTAAAACGTGCTTTGTGTTTCGAGGGGTGCACAACCCCGTGATTACACCTTTTGGCGATTACGGTGGGACCTTCAGTGCTACCCTTGTGGATTCCTTGCTTGCATGCTTGCCATGATCATTTGTTTTATTGCTTTATAGAGCCCTGTTAGGTATTTCTGTGTTTGTTTCCTGTGTTTCTACGCTCTGTTGTTATCGCGGCGCATCGCGTGACCGCGACCGCATCGCATCCAGGAAGGCGGACGCGACTAGTGGTACGCATTCCCCCTCTTTTCATGCACTGATTTCCTGCTCTATGGGTGCATCCATGTCTTCTGCCTGCTGTTCTACCATGTATATTCGCGTTTGTGTATGTTAGAATCCTGCTAGGGTACAGATTTTCCTTTTATTTTTGACTGTTTGATTTCGGATCTGGTCGCGGTTGATCGTGCGGTCGCGACATGGTCGCGTCTGTTTGAACGTCGCGTCCGTAGGTGCACATTGATCTATGCATCGTTTCTGTGGTTTAGTGACTCTTTCTATGTTGTTTAGTTTATTCTATGATTGTATTCACCCTAGGGTAGTCTGTTTGCAATTGTTTGCGTGTGACGGTGGGTTTCTGCGCTCAGTTATGATCGCGGCCGCGTTGGCGGTCGCAATAAGGTCACGACGGATCTGGGCATCGCAAAGTCAGCCGAGACCTGCCAATTGCTGTTTGTTAGCTTAGGTTAGACTTGCATGCACCTTGGTGCACCTAGGCTCATGCATACACTTCTGTCTCGTGGAGATTAGGTTTTCCTTCTTGGTAGAGTCGACCCTCTCACCTGCGAGCACTCGTGGGCTGACCAGGGCCACCTACCGAGGGCCTCCGTAAGTCCCCGTGGCCGTACGCACGTTGCGGTTCGCCGGGCTGGTTGTACCTGTTGTACCCTTAGATCAGGCCGTGTCACGCGTGAGTTGTGTGTCCCCTTTAATGTCACCGGAGTACTTGAGTTCATACCCATTAGGGTCATTCTTTAGCCGAGTGTAATTCAATTAAATCAATACATTAAAAGGCTAAGTGATAATCCTAAAACCCTGACGCATATCATGTTAACTTGGGTGTTTACTTGAGAACTCCTTTTCTCATCCCCTTCTTGTGTGTTCGTAATTGTTGTTGTACCCCTTATTTGTATTTTAGTGTATCCTTTTTAATCCTTCCTTTTCTCATCCTCTCATGGCTCCTTTCCACTTCACCTATCCTCCAACCTCTCCTCCTCATGTAGCCCCTTTGTCTCATGAGTCTGTTCCAAATTCGGCCCAGTCCCGGGCCCATTGGGCCGACGGGAGTGCCTGTCCTCAATCTGTTCTATCACCATCCTCTTCTAATGAGGCCGCTGAATTGGAGCGCCTCCTACTTGAAATGGGCCCTGACCAGGCCCGCGGATTATTGTCCACCTTTGCTCCACAATCATCTTCCAGGGAGGGCCCAATAGGCCCACACTATCCTACTTGTTCTAGATCCACTCACATTGTCACTCTTGGATCGGTCCATCCTTTTGTTCAACCCACATCATCACAACCTGCCCATTATACTCAATCTGGTCCGAACCTTGACTCTCAACTCCGCTCTCATTCCCAAATTGGCCCTCGCTATCCGCAATTCACCTCGACTCAGGACTTCCAATCCGAGTTCGAGTCCATGAAGCGAGAGCTTAGCCACCTGCGGAGGCAATTAAATCACAAACCCTCCTTCAAAAATATACTCCCTGATTTCCATGGTCTTCGGATCCCTCCACTTTCTCAGCTTCCTGTCTATCGCAAATATTATGGAGCGAGAGACCCTCACATCCATCTGAAGGAGTTCCTCTATGTCTCGATGTCCTACCAACATGATCTCCACTTATTGGCCTACCTTTTTAGGCGGTCGTTGGATGGGCCCGCTCTAGAGTGGTTTTATTCCTTGCCTTCCGATGAAGTTGAAAATTTTGAAGTCGTCAAGGTCAGATTCATGTGACAATATCAAGGCTGGGCAGGGCCTGTGTATTCGATGGCCGATCTGGTGGCTGAGCAGATGAAGCCTGATGAAGAGTTCGCGACCTATGCTGACAGGTGGCGCCAAATGTCTGCCCATGTCCAAATGCACATCCCTGAAGAGGAGAAAATCAAGCTCATTATTGCCAATGCAACACGTATGTACCGCCACATCCTGGCTATGAACAACATCACATCCATGCAACAATTATACAACCGTGCTCGCTTTGTTAAAACCCAACTCAGTGACTCTCCCGTGCCATCCTTATTTGAGGCCCAACAACCAGGCCCAAGTTGATGTTATTCACCATCCCACGCCTACCCACTCCACTGACCATTACTCATCCCCACCACTTCCACCAAGCCAACTCAAACCACTTCCACAAGAACAACCCCCTCGCCCATGCCACCGCACCACACCTCATCCATCTCGACATCCACTTGGCCCAAAGCGAGCCCATTATCATCCGTTGCCTGAATCCCTCTCTGATGTCTTCACAGCCTTGATGTCTATCAATGCATTACAACTCCCTCCAGAAAAGTCAAGCTGAGACATGACAGTGGATCGATCAGAATATTGCACATATCATCGCCATCTAGGGCATACAGTCGCGAACTGCTGCGAATTCCGGGATGTGATCTATGATCTGGAGCACAAGATAGATTGGGCTGAAATGCATAGACTCATCCTGCATTGTCAAGAAAAAGGAAGAGCACAAGGCCAGGGGCACCATCCCTCTCCATCACAGGCAGCGGAGCAGCCACCCAAGCAACCAACAGCACAGTTAAGACAGTGAGCGCAAACATCAAGGCAATCGCCATCTCCATCGGCTCAAGGCCAGAGGCATTTCTTCACCTACCCTCCAAATGCATCATCCACTCCGTCACCACCACAACAGTCTTCCCCACCAACCTCTGCTCAGGTTATCTCCACCACACCTACCCTTGGTACTGCATTGCATCCCGATGATAAACTGTCGGCTCAACATATTGTGTCGGTGCGCCATTGGTCATCTTCCCCAATGCCACAAACCATTGATCCCTAACCTCCCACAGACCCTCCATCCTTACCCCTCACTACTATCTCCACCCCACCATCACTTTCACCTGAGCAAGCCATTACCACCACACCAAGGCTCGAGCAAGCTCCACTCACCTCTCAGCTGGAACAAGAGTTTCCCACTCCTAATATTAAGGCTGATTCAGCCTCTGAGTTGGAAGAAGAGCTCTCTCCGCACAAGCCTGTCCTTGCCACCCTCCAATCACCTCACATTAAACCCTTCTCATCCAACGAACCCACCATAGCCACCATACATCCCATCACCATATCCACCCAACGGAGCGGGTGTGAACCACCAAGATCATGCTTCGGATCTACTTCCCATGTACAAGATGGACCGAGTAAAGGTAGCCCAATTCCGGTCATGTGTTTCGACCCTCACAACTACATCAGTCGCATGCCGGTCTATGTCCTTATCTCGGGCACATTCGGGAAGGGTGAGCCTTCATTCCCTCATGAGATGATTGTCAAAAGGAGTTCCCAAGTATTAGTGCTGGTCAGATCCAAAGCAGGGACGGTAGCCGTTACACTGCTCATTGGAGATGCTACCATTAATGCCATTATTACCCTTCACTCAGTTATACTACTAATGACCGGACAAAAGAAGCAGTTTTCTACAAATGTTCTCCTATCTCACACTGCTGCCAAAGCTGTCATGAATCAGTTTTCGCTTAAGGGACAAGAAGTCGGGCTGCCCAAAGCATCCAAAGCTTTCCATGCCATGTTCCAGTTAAACCAGGGGCAAGTTGCTATGCCACCAAAAACATTCAAGGTTTTTCCAAGAGTCCTTTGCAATCTGCCTCAGCCTGTTAGTCAGTTGGCCGTGCTAGTGCCACCTATCACACTCCCAGAAGCCTCCCCTCTTCAACTATTAAGGGAGTTGGTCTTCATGCTAGACTATCAGGTCAAGATGCCAAATCTCAGGCTTATGGTACCCCGCATCAAGTTCCCATGGGTCTGCATTATTCACATGTTAAAGGAAACCTTCTCAGTAAAGAAGCCAATTTATGACATTCCCCAATGGGAGTCTATAGAGGTTGGGCATGCGAATGATGACCAAAGGACAACGGCACTTGGAGCAGTCATGACAATAGATGAGAAAGCCATGTGGCTGCGAAGAAGGGCGAGACCATCCGCTGCTTGGTCCCGCTATCTGAGGAGACATGTCAAGAGGAAGTGGTCATATCTGTCTGCAAGGGCAAAGAAGCCACGACACCACATGAGGACGTCCGCCAAGAAGTGAAGGAGGCTGAAATCAAGATTGAAGTTTTACAAGGAAAATGTCAATCTCCCTACCTTGTCATCTTCCGACCTTGATCTTTCAATGCTACTCATTCTGGTCAATCTTGTCCCAAGAGGAGATGCCCGATCTCGCATTCATGGGCTATTTTCACATTCTTCTCCTTTCATTCCTTTAGGGTCGTTGGACCCTCACTTATCTCCTCCACTTGAGCTGCCTGATCATCCTTTGGGTACTCCAGGTATCTTTTCATCCCCTCCGCCTGAGCCCCCCAATCGTCTTGTGGGCACTCAGGATTCCCCTCACTTATCCCCTCCTCCTGAGCCACCTGATCGCCCTCTGGATTCCCAGGACTTCTTTCCATATCCACCTGGGTCATTTGACCATCTTTCCGGTGCTCAGGATTCCCCTCTTCCTCTTTCACCCGAGCCTCCTAACTGTAGGTCGGGTCCACCTTCTCTAGGGATGTCCGATCTTGGTACCCGATTCCCTTCCTTCCACTTCACCTTCTGATCCTCCAGATCCTCTACCCTCCATTCTGAAATTCATTCCTTTAACCCCTCCTGATCTCGAGTTCGACCCGATTCCTCCTTCACTCCCTACTCGGGGTCCTGACCCTTTCTCTCACTGTTACCGGGGTTTCAGTCCTCACTAACATTCTCCTCCTCCTTTGTAAATCCTTTTGTTAGAGGGTTCTTATCCCTCATATTCTTGTAGAGTCTTGTCTCCCTCTTATTTGTGATTGAGTTGACTCCAATTCTTGTCATCCCTACCTTTTCCTGCAAATGAGCTAATTAAAATCCACCAAAATCAAAGTTTGAAGACTAATGCTGGTCGTTCTTTCAATATAGGGGTCGCAATGTGCACCAAATAACTAGGTAAATATTTGTTTCAACACAAAGAACATCAAAGAGAGTCATTTCAGTTCGCAACTAGAGTGGTCGAGTCAGTTTTAGGTTTATTTTACTTCTGCAGCACTCAAGCTAGAGATTGCTCCGCGCTAGGGAACCGACGTTTATTCCCTGTCATTAAAGGTCGCCTTAAACAAGGATCATCACACACTCACATGGCAACCTTAGTCGGCTCCTCTAGCAAACATCGCTGCTACTTAGGCCATACCTAGGAGGTGCAAAAGTTGTTCCCCTCTTTACTCGGTCGAAGTGTAAAGGCAAAAAAAAAGGCTATTTGGGCGAGGAGACCGACCTAAGCGCACCTTATTGAGAGGAAATCTCAAATAGGGACGGTCAATTAGGCCTGCAAAAGAAAAGCAAAATCAAAAGAGAGAAGAAGAACAAATGAAAGAAAATCGAGGAATAGGGGCATGGCAAAGAGTGGCAGTACAGTTCCCCACGGGACATCATTGAGCCCGGTCGTACGCATGCCCCAAACAAGAAACATGCACAATAAAGTGACCAAAAGTCCTGATGAACAGTCTATCCCCATGTAATTAAAAGTAATTACAGTTCTATTTTGGTGATTAACAAAACCATATCATTGTGATAATTATCAAACCCTTAATTAAAGGTTACTAACCTATTTTCTACAAGTCTTAAGCACAAGAATTAATACCAAAGGAAAATAAGTCAAAACAGGTAAGCATCTCTACATTATATCTACATCATCATATTTGTCTAAGTACACATCAGTTTCTTTTATATAGATCATAACGATTACAGTAGAACTGTAAATGATTTCTTCATAGATTGAAACTTCTTCTGATTTCAAAAGAAATCGTTCCTACAACGACTTCTTAAAGAGAGCGTAACGATTTGCTTGCATCGACTTCTTTAGTCATCGTAACGACTTGCTTTCATAACGATTCATTTAGTCATCGTAACGACTTGCTCTCGTAACGATTCCTTTAGTCATCGTAACGACTTGCTCTCGTAACGATTCCTTTAGTCATCGTAACGACTTGCTTTCGTAACGATTCCTTTAGTCATCGTAACGACTTGCTTTCGTAATGATTCTTTTAGTCATCGTAACGACTTGCTCTCGTAACGATTCCTTTAGTCATCGTAACGACTTGCTTTCATAACGATTCCTTTAGTCATCGTAACGACTTGCTTTCGTAACGATTCTTTTAGTCATCGTAACGACTTGCTCTCGTAACGATTCCTTTAGTCATCGTAACGACTTGCTTTCATAACGATTCCTTTAGTCATCGTAACGACTTGCTCTCATAATGATTCCTTTAGTCATCGTAATTACTTGCTCTCGTAACGATTCCTTTTGGTATCATAACGATTTGCTTGTCATAACGATTTTCTTGTCACATCGATTTCTTTAGTGATCATAACGATTTGCTTTGCGCAACGATTTCTTAAGTGTTCATAACGATTTCCTTAATGAACACAATGATTTGCCTTCTACAACGATTTCTTTATCGATCACAACGATTCTCTTGTAACTCATAACGATTTGATTATATCGTCTTGATCATAACGATTCTTTTGTAGAAACATAACGATTTGATGCTAAGTTACAACGATTTGACGGTTAGTGCATAACGATTTCATAAGTCATGAATGCATCGATTTCATGTTTATAACGACTTGATGTTTAACAGCGTTGAATAGTCAAAGTCTTCACACATATCTTTCTGACATCTGTGCATTTAATGAAGACTGAACGTATCTCTGCATGCATACATACGATATCATCTATTATCGTGTCTACTCCTTATGCATCCTTTAGAACATCAAAATAGCATTACTATTTTGGTGAATACTCACACCAATGATGACTGACAACAAGAGACAGCCTAGCTGTCTACTGTTTTAGCATTTAATATATGCAGGTCTCTGACAACATTTGTCATACAACGTTGGACCTTGTAGAAGCCAAAGGACAGTTCAGAAGATCCTATCTCTTTGCGTGCACAAATGGATAAAAGACTGTTGACTGGAAGCTTCCAAGTGCCACTCAGTCTAACGTCCACCAAAAGCTAGAGGCAACAGATACTTCAACGTTCGGATTTCAAATTGAAGCTATATATTGAAGAAAGAAGCTTCAGAAGCAAATATACACATAGAAAGAGAACGACAGTCATAGAAATCACTCTGATCATCAAGTCTTCTGCGAGTTCTCAAGAAAGAGCTAAGCCTCATTCCATTAGATTAGCTCTTTGCTCTCTGCATTGTTTGTAGATTTTCGAGAGAGCTTGTTTGGTTCTGAGAGTGAGCTTTTGTTTGTAGATCTCATTGCTCTCAGTCCCTAGCTTCAGATCTTGGCTTGTCAAAGCTTGATCTAGGGGCTTAATCTCCTGTTTACTTGCTTCTGTGCTTGTACCCTTCGTGTATGAAGGAAGACCTGATGGTATCCAGGGTGTGTGTGTGCCCTTCTGGTGTGAAGGAAGACCTGGTGGGATATCCAGGGTGTTGTTCCTCTTCAGGCTGAGAAGAGAAGACCAGCTGAGCTGGGTGTTGTAGTGTCCATAGGGGGACTGTACCCTAGTTAGTGAAATCATGAGTTGTTGCTCATGGACTGGACGTAGAACTCCTGTGGAGAGGAGATCCGAACTAGGATACATCTTGTGTTGTGTGATTGTCCTCTTGTGTTTGTTGTTTTTCTTTACTAACACTAACAATCTTCAAAGTGTATTTCTTTGTGAACGTTTTTAGTGAACATGTATTAATTGATAAATTTCAAAAGACCCATTCACCCCCCCTCTGGGCTACCTAACTGGGCAACAAGTCCCTCCTCAACAGATTGAATCTCTAAGAGGTGTGCCGTGGAAGGAAGCTAAGCCTAACTTGTCTTTTAAAACTTGCACGAGACTTATCCTCAGACTTTCTTCCCTTTCTTCCTATAAGGCTCGAACGTCTCCCGGATATGGCCTTTATAGCAGCACCGCAAGTTAGGGGCAACCAACTACAGGACGCCACCTCCTTAATGCACATCCAATCTTTTGGTGGTCTTTAATGAAAGGGGAATGAATGGGGACCCCTTGCCAGTAGTTTGATCTTGCTTTAGTGCTATAATAGCAAGTGTGAGTACCTTCCATTTCATGTGTTTTTTAGGAAAGACTATGTTGGCTTTAGGTATTATTCAAAAAAAAAAAACAAAAAAAATGAAGATGAGCAGCACAATAGTGTACTCAACTTCCTTTCTCTCTCTCTCTCGGGCCTCATGTCACACTCGTGTCAATCTCAAATCATTCCAACCACAAATATTGGCACAAAAAAAAGATAAAAGATCCACTAACAAGAGCATCATGTACAAAGATAGGGGGGAGGTGGATCACAAGCTCCTCACTGTCCGCCGCCACTCTCCCCGAATCCCTCGTGTCTCTCGGGTGGAGGTAGCATCTCACCACCACCCCTACCACTCCTAGCGCTCGTCTCTCCTGCTAAGTGACTCTCCTCCTCCTCGTTCCTCCGCCGACTGGAGGAACCGGCTAAAAACTGTCTGGCCGAAGTACCACTCGCTCTGCTCACTCCGGTCCTGCTCCTGCTTCTGCTCTGTGTATGACCTATGTCTGTCACTATGCCTCGAAGCTCCCGGGCTAGGGATTACTGCACGACCAGCTCGGTGTGAAAGTGGGACAACTCTGCCTGATCTACTGCTGGCCCCTGCGTGCGCAGCAACGCCAACTCCCTTGTCAGCTCTTCTACCTGCGTGCGCAGCCGGTCCCTCTCTGCTACTACCATCTCTGTCTGGAGGCGCTGCTCGGCAGCCGACGCTGTCGCCGCATCAACCTACTCCTGCAACTGGGCCGCCCGGTCAGTGGCAGTCCTCAACTCGGTCACCTGTGGCAAATCAAGTCAGTACCAAGCATAAGTCAAATTTAGATCAAATTACTGCCATACTTACTCTCTCTGTTAGCTCGGCCTGTGCCTCCTCGGCCCTCCCCAATGTGCTCGCCAGCCGGTCCTCTAGATCAGACTGGGAGCCCTCTGCTGCTGCCCTAGATGAGGATGCACCGGCCTGTGCCCTCTTCACACTTGCTAGCTCCGCACGCTGCACATGCAACACTTATTAGTTTCTCAATTAGCTAAAAGAATTTGGTGAGTTACTGAAGTCTGAGTAGGTACTTACCAGCTAGTCCACCTCCCTCCTGGCTACCTCCCGATCTTGCACCGCCGAGTGCAGCAGGGCCCGAAGCAAGGCAATCTCCCCGGTCACGTCCACCTGCAATTCATCCACATCTGTCAGCTCAATTCAATAAAGAACAATTCATGGAGTCTGAGTTTAGAGATTTACTTGTCGTATCGCGCCCCTGTAGACCCTCGCCCCATATTTCAAGGCAAATGCTTGTAGGTAAGCGTCGTCGGATACAACATCGGACCTAACCCGTCTGCCTCGGTGCTCCCAGTCATCAATCTGCTCGCGGGCCCTCATGCGCCAGTTAGTGGTGTCGTGGAGTCCCCGGAAGCTCCGGCCAGGCCTAGGGGTCCGGCCTCGGCTAGAGAACTCCACTGCACTCTGACGTAGGCTGAGCGACCTCTGAGTCAGATGCAAGTGGAGAGGTAGCACCAGGTTGAGAGCATGAATCCACACCGTCCTACTGAAGTAGGGGCGGGCTGGCTCCAACCAGGGTTGTCCCTCATCCACCTCCTCCATATATGGCTGCCACACCACCTGCACATCAAAGAACATTTGATTAATATTCAATTCAAATCAAATTGAACTCAAGAAGGGTAGAGTACTTTACATCAAGCTGAGGGTAGACGTCAATCGCGTCCTGGATGGACGCCAACTGCTCCTCCAGAGGGTGCGTGTCTCGGCACGACACCTAGCATCGAGCTAGGGGCACGAGGCCCAGTCGCTCCAAAGTCCCCCTCCTCAGGCCGGGGAGGTGAAGGTAGGTCCAGACCTGCAAGAACATGAAGCCACAGTTAGATCACAATTATAATGTCAAAAGGCAGTTTAAGTAAATGGGCAAGAGAAAGAAGAGTACCTGAAGGAAGGGGTAGAAGCCGCTGATGGCCGTCTGCCGGTCAGAGGACCCCAGGCTCTCGAACTAGTGCGCTAGGAACGCCGCACCCCACGCATAGCTCCCCACCTGGTCCAAATCCTCTAGCAAGGGCAGGAACCGACAGTGGACTGGGTCACCCCTCGTGGCAAACAAGAGTCTGCCGAGGAAGAAGGTGAGGAAGCACCGCAAGTCCAGATCTGCCTGAACCCATGGCTCTTCAGCTAGTACCTCCCTGCAACCCCTCGCCAACCTCTGCAACTGCTCCTCCACAGTCTTGGCCACCTCCCTACCTGTCAAGAAGAGCCCTAGACTCTCCTGCAGCTCCACTCTAGAGATGAGAGAAGACCTGGGACCTACAGTCAAGTCTAGAAGTCTACGTGCCAATCCCTGGTAACATGGGTAGGTGAACCCACTCACCGGACGCCCATGTACCCTCAGACCTGTGATTCTACTGACGTCCTCCAGGTTGGGGATCATATGTCCCCATGGAAGCACGAAGGCAGTTGCCTCCGCATTCCACCTACTACGCAGGGCCTGAGTGAGAGAGGCATTCGCCCTCATCCTCTCCATCCTAAGTACCTCCCCAAATCCCATGTCATCCAACCTCTCTATCTGGAACCTAGGGAAGGCTAAATATACCGCCAAAACCAAGAGCCAGGAAACCCGGGCCCTCATTTCCCCCTGCAAGCACAAATCAGTCCGTTGGTCAGTATAAGCATGCTCTGGTTTGGTCTCTCGGCTAAGGTTGTGTCGGCCTAGTAGGCCGCGACCTTGTCACGCCGCCTCGATGCGTTGCGACATGGTCGCGACACCCCGGTGGACCGCGACCATGTTGCGGCGGCCTTGGCCGACGTGACAAGGTCGCGGCCCCTGACCCCGTTGTGATAACTAGTGACTGTAGACACCCGGTTATGACTATTGGGTTGAACCACATTTCTTGTTATCTTAGTAGGCCCCTAATTGGTCACTCACCTTGAGCCCATCATTTGCCTTGTTTTGAGCCCATTAAGCCATTAAAATGCCTTGAAATCCCGCAATTTATCACTTGAGAGAGTCCTTGGAGCATTATAATCTTATCTTGTCATGTCGTTAGGATGATAATTCAAGATAATTCGGATTTATTGTCGCGACGCATCGTGGCGCCGCGACTCTAATCGCGACGGTTTTGGCTGCCGCGACAGCCCATGCATTATACATGCACGTGGGCAACGCTGTCACGTCCCCCCACACCGTCGCGTTTCTAGTCACGACCCTACGATATGTCGCGACAATGACCGAACCCTCTGGCCTCCACAACTACTCCCCTATTTATCCTCCTATGAACTTGACTTAATCTTAAGGATTATCTCCACTCCTTGGGGCGAGTTTCTGGCCCTAAGAACTCTCCTAAGGTTCTCCTAAGGACTCTCCATCCGATTTTAATAGAGCTTTATCTCCCATTTTGAATTTTTAAACCATTTTAAGGAGATAATGTCACTTATTTTCATTCCAAGCTCTATATAAACAAGGCCCCTCCTCAAGGACGAGGAGAGTCTCATTTGCCATCCCGAAGGGCTGCCGAAATTTCCTCTTGATCATACTTAGCCCCGTGGTCCTCCATTCCTTTCATTTTTCCTTCATATTCCACTCCACAAAGCATCTCTTTTCACCATCAATGGAGCACGGAACGTGAAGAGGGAGACCTCAACAATTTTCTGGAGCATTTGCACGTCTTTGGAACTACATCCACGCCAGGGAGTCGCCCCAATGGGGCCAATACTCTTCCTCCTTCCTCCCTCCTATTTCTACATGCATTTTTCATGTCATTTTTAGATAGAGCACATTTGCTGTCCACCCACATTTTCCCACATCCATAGGGGTTTAAAACCACCCTAGGTGCATTCCCACCATGATCTCCCTCTTCTTTCATCTTTAGAATAGGTACTATGCTTAACATGTTATAATGGGGTATTTTCTGTGTGTTCATTTTTGATTGGCAGGCAAGCAAGTGATGTCTACGAGAAGCTCTGGTTCTCCGGCCGGCTGGAGGACGAGAAGAAGGTCCCTACTCCAATTCTCCCACATTCAGAGAACGCGACGGCTAAGGGTGACGCGACCATAGACGCGTCGACGAAAGCTGACGCGATATCAGTCACCGCGGTAGCCATGGCAACCGCGACAATAGGTCCATTTTTGTTCTCTTTCCTTTTCCTAGTTTAAGTTAGCCATCATCCTCTTTCTTTTATTAGGCAACTTGCTAGGTGGCGATCACATCTTGTTCATCATGCTATCATATTTGATATTCATGTCTGTGTTGAGGGGGGTACAATCCCTGTGATTACAGTGACGTGACGGGCCGAGCCGTCGCATTCTCAGACGCAGACCGACCAACGCTTTTCTTGTTCGGCGGCCGTTTTTTCAGGCAAATCGCCCTACATTGAGCCCTTCGCGGGCTTCCTCATCCATTCACATCCATAAATCGCAGTGATTAGGGTTTGGATACCTACCTTCTTCATGGCTTGCTCCCGAGCCCTCGCCGCCGCCTCGAGGTCGATCGTCGGGACCTCCTCTTCCTCCATTTCAACCTTCGGCGCCGCCTCTGCCGCCGGAGGCGCCACCTCCTGCCGCCGAGAGCTCCTCCTTTCCGCCGTCCACTTCCCCTTCCCGCTGGAGGAACCAGCACCACCATCGCCGCCTCCTTTCATCGCCGGGCACTCTTGGGAGAATGAGAGAGAGGGAGAAGAGAGAGGGAGAACGAGGGAGCAAGTGAGAGAGAGTGAGAGAGGGAGAGTCGGAGCAAGTGGAATCGCCGGAGCTCAAGCAAGAGAGGGAGAGTTGTGAGCGTGAGAGGGAAGGAAAAGGGCTTCCAGCGTTTTGAATTCTCGGGTAGAGTCGCGTCGCTTAGTCAGGCCACGTTCATGTCGCACCGGCCGCGCACGACGCGACAATGTCGCGGAGCACCTTCATGCCGTGACCCTAAGGCGACCGCTTCCTTGGTCGCGACAGCCAACGACCTAATCACTGCCTTCAATCCATTAATCAGGAATGTCCATTTATGTGTTTAGTACTAATTGTGTGTCTTCATGTGTCTGTATATGGGTTGTTTATGATTTTGCAGTGTGTATGTATATATTTGTTGTTCTTTGCTTTAATTATTTATCAGGAAAACCACAACAAGAAAAAATCAGAAAACCACAAAAGTCACAAAAATTAGAAAATCAGAAAAAATGGAACGTCACAGGTAAGTCAGGTAAATATCTCTATCCCTACTCCCTTGCATTACTATATAGTGTCCTACTTATTATATCGTTTCAGGGACCGGCTGGTTCCCAATGTGCTTTGGGATTTGAGTTTCCCATTGCCAAAAACAATGATAATCTAGGTGCACATTGTTAATTGTTGGATAGGACGTTAAGTTGGGTGAGTTTGGGAACGACGGACTCTGTCTTGCACAGCGATTGCAGGAAGACTCTTGACCCATTTTTGTCTGACTTGACAATATTATCCTTGATATATTTTATATTTTCTCCTTTTCTTTACATTTGATTTAATGATTTCTTTTCTTTTAGCCCAGCATGCATCATGTAGGACTTTGAGCTATCATGACTCATCCCTGGCTAATGGTGAGCTCTTGTTGAGTGCCCAACCATTCTTCATGATCAACACAAGAAATCCTATTCCACTCCGAATCGGAAGGTCTGCCTCCGAGTGAGTTGTTCTTGTCAGTTTATCAAGAATTTCCCTGTCTGAATTCTCTATATGATTTTCATCCTTATTCCTTTTGATCCGTTTTGGTTGCGAATCGCTCCCAGGACAGAGTCATGAGTTACATGCCTGACACGCACATGTCCCTCCAAAATGAAATCTGCAGGCCAATCGGCTAGGGTACCTCTCAATCGAGAGGTTGATCGTCCTTCTCTTTCCTCTTCTCATACAGACTTGTGTTTTCCTTGCATTCTGCTCGAGCAGCTAGCTCGGGGTTTTTAAGAAGATTCCAATTGCTTATTAGTTAGATCGGGTGTCTCTTTACCTTGGCTCCCATCTTTTCAGTCCACTCCGCATCCTTTCTGCTTCACCGTCATTTCATGACACCTCCGCTACACTTCCGCTTCGCTCCCCTACAAAGTGGAAGCCAAGGAGGGGCAATCTGTAGACACCCGATTCTGGCCCATAAGTCGAACCACATTTCTTGTTATCTTAATGAGCCCCAAGTTGGTCATTCACCTTGAGCCCATCATTAGCCTTGCTTTGAGCCCATTAAAAGCCCAATTTTCATGATATCTCGTCCATTATCCTTTTAAAAGAGTCCATGTGCCTTAAGTCCTCATTATTCTCCCATATGATTGGCCAAATTTTGAGAATATTCGATATTCATTAACGCGACGGGTCGGGGCGCCGCGTTAGCCGTGTCATGCCCCTTATGGCCGTCGCGACAGCTCATGCATATCTATGCACATGGCTTTAGAGTTGCGGCCCTCATGGCCGTCGCGACTATGCTGTCGCGCCCCTACGATCCGTCGCGACTACAGCCGCGTACACTGGCCTCCGCAACCACCTCCTATTTATCCTCCTTTGGCCTTATCTTCATCCCATGCAACCTCCCAACCCCCCTAAGCGCAGTTTGAGGTTCCAGAACCCTTGGAAACCTCCCTAGGACTCTCCCATGCGGATTTACATGCATTTATCATCTTATTTTGGGCCATTATCTCCTATGGATGGGATATTCTCTCTCCTATCCCATATAAGCAAGGCCTCTCCTTCAGAGGAGAGGGGAGCCCCTTTCTACCATGAAGTGCTGCCGAATTCTCTCCAGGACAGACACTTAGCGCGTAGCTCTCCCTTTCCCTCTCATTTCTACCTATCCTCTTCATCAAGCTACGTTTATCTCTTCATCCATGGAGCTTGGTGCGTGAGGAGGGCGACTTCCACTTCGTCTAAGGCTTCTCCAGCACTCAAGGACAGCACACAGCAACCAGGGAGTTTCCCCATTTGGGGCTCCTTCTTCCCCTCCTTCTTCATTTCCCATTTCATGCATTTTATTTGCTTTCATAGATAGGAGCATATTCCATTTTCCTCCTACGTTTTCCATACACCCAAGGGGTTAAAAAACCACCCCCAGGTTCGTTCCCCCCATGCTCTCATCTTTCTTCTCTTTTGTGGATAGATTCTACACTTAATATGTTCTAATAGAGTTTTATTTGTTGTTTTCTTTGTATTGTCAGGCATCCAAGCATCATTCTACGAGGAGCTCTTGTCCCCTGGCCGGCCGGAGGATGGGAAGAAGGTCCAGCCACATTTCTCCCACACTGTAAAGAATGCGGCTATTGGAATGCGGATTTTTCTTTATTTTATTTTATTTTCATTTTTATATCTTTCTTCTTGAGAAAATGAACTTTGGTCACCCCGGAGGATTCCCGTTCATTCGCTTCTTTTCGCTTTCTTGCGGGCGTGCCAGACTGTTTACGAGAAACAGACAAAGATTTATTTTATGAGGGGTACCGGGTAAAGGCCCGGCACCCTCGAATATTTCATTTCATTTTTTCCGCGTGCGCTCGCGTTTTCAAGACGATTGGAGTGATCGTGTACTGGACCGTTCCCCACCGACTGAAGTCGATGTTTCATTTACATCGAGTATGACACTCGAATACATTCGATGCGCAATGTTTATTAAAAGAACATATGCCGAAGTTTAAAGAAAGACAGATGACAGATAAATTTCCACAATTTTACTCAAGCTCATGTCATTTATATTTATGACATTTACATTTACGCCTTTAATGGGGTTTTGAACCTCCACTGGGCGTGTTTACAGCAAGTCATGTGCATAGGCGTCGACGACGGGGTGTTTGTGCCTCCGTCAGACGTTTACATGGTAATGAATACATTTGAGTTACCAATGGGGTGTTTGTGCCTCCACAGGGTAACATGCCTCTACGCGTGTCTTTTACGACACCGGAGGACTTAACATGTGCCTCAACGTGTGTCGTTTCATGACACCGGAGGACTTAAACATGCGCCTCTACGTGTGTCGTTTCATGACACCGGAGGACTTAAACATGTGCCTCTACGTGTGTCGTTTCATGACACCGGAGGACTTAAACATGCGCCTCTACGTGTGTCGTTTCATGACACCGGAGGACTTAAACATAAATGCTAGGAGTCATATGACAACCTGTGGTGTCTTCTCGCGGACGAACGAGGCTCAGGAGGGCCCGAACGTGGAGGACAGATCACCAAAGGACGCCAAGGACTTTCCCCCTAGAACGTGCGGCCTACTTAAGCTCACACACGGACACACACTAAGCACGGGCTCGTGAGTGTGAGACAAGTGGCTTTTAGGCCTTGAAGCGTCTCTGAGTCTTTTGGGCTGAAAATGGCGTGGCTCGGTGTGTTTTTTGCAATGGGGGTATGCCCCCCTATTTATAGGATTTGAGGGGGGCTAACCGGAGGGGTACCCTCCCCGGCGGAGGTGTCGCGGGCACGAGCGTCGAGGGCGAGCGCGAGCGTCGAGGCAGAGCGAACTGGCAGGATTGCTTCGCGAAGAGTCGGACTGGCGGAGGGGGCCGCCAGTCAGGTGCCCTGACCGGCGCCCCTCCTGCCTGGCGGCCCTTCTGGCTGGCGGGGGGCTGACCGGCGGGGGTGCCTGCTAGCGGTCCCCCCTGTTGGCGGCCCTCTTAGCTGGCGGGGGGCCCAACCGGCGGCCCTGCTGGCTGGCGAGGGGGGCCCAACCGGCGGCCCCTCCTGGCTGGCGCGGGGGGCCGAACCGGCACCCCCCCTTTGCTGGCGGGGGGCTGACCGGCGGCCCCCCTGCTGGCGGGGGGCTGACCGGCAGCCCCCCTGCCAGGGGGCCAAACCGGCGCCCCTGTGGGGGGGCGCGAACCGGCGGCCCCCCTCACTGGCGGGGGGCTGACCGGCGGCCCTCATGGGGCCTCCCTTTGGCCCACCACTATATAAGTGGGGCCTCCTTCATTTCTTTGGCCATTTTCTCCGTACTTTCCGGGAGAAAATTCGGGAGAGAGCTCTGTGGGCCTCCCTTGCCTGGTTTGTTGGTTGACGGCCGTGCCGCGCACGTGCACACGTGCACCGCTCGTGCTTCCTCGGCCGTCCCCCGTGCGTTTGTCCTCGTTTTTGAGGGACACGTGCATTTGACTTCCCGGAACTCTTCGGCTTCAAGCGCGGCTTCGAACTTCATTCCGGACGCGGATTTTCTGACACCCGGAGTACGTGCTCTTCGCCATCTGTAAACTTCTCGGGCATCTCGCTTCCGGGTCGCCCCGGATTGCCGCGAGTACTCGGACTCGTTTGTTTCCGACGTCCGAGCGGGAGAGGTCGGGAGTTTGTTCCCGGTTCCCCAGGGTGTATTTGTCGCCCGGGGTTTATTTAAGCCCCGATTTATTTCAGGTTCAACAAATGCCCCCCACGGGATATCCGTCAGAGACGAAGGCGACGGCGGGTATCCCGTGGCGCCTTTGAGATGGATTTCTTTTCCTTTGCATTTGCTCTTCCCTGTCTTGTTGCAACGTCCTTTTGTCTGACGGTTGCGCTATTTGATTGACAGGGTCGACGATGCCTCGTAAGGGTCGCGACAAGAGCGGCAAGGGCGGCAAGAGTGGCCAGGGCAGCAAGGCGCCACGTCACACGGAGGACGATGTCGAGCGAACCGACGACCTCATGCCGTGCTTCACTTTGTCCCCGGTCTGGGTGGAAGACCTAGACCGACTCGAGAGCAGTGTTGGGCCGTGCGTCCGCAGTCCGTTGGAGGAGCCTTCGCCCGTCGAGGGCACGGTAGACATCGGCCGGATAGACCGTAGTAGCTTGATTTACCGCTATCGGCGGGGAGCCGGCTACCCGAAGCATTTTCCACTGGACGAACATCTCTTCCTGTTCATCCAGAATTTTACGCCGGCCAACTGGGAGGGTCCCGCTGATCTTCTTGTTATCGAGCGGGTGCGGCTGGAGCGGGCGATCTTGGCCGGCCGTGACAGCATGATGGGGACCTGCAGCTCGCATCACCCCAGCTTTCCTCTCGACCATGAAGCGCAGGCACATTTCCCCAATACGGCTTTGCTGGGGTTATTTGCGCCCGAGCCGGCTCGCCGCGTGACAGAATTACGGCTTTCCCAGGGCCTGTGGGAGGTGCAGGGGCTACCCAAGACTGGTGTTACTTTCATCGGGCACACTCTACCACCCTCGGGCCGTGACTTCGTGAAGGACGGCTACGACCAGTCGTGCTTTCTCGACCGGATTTTAGGTGGAGGGGCCGCCAGCTGGTATGACCGGTGGTCGGTCATTTCGTCGCACCGGTTCCGCTTTGGCGCGACGGAGTGGTTGATGGGTATCTTGTACCATTACCACCTGATGCTTGAGCGGGCCGGCATTCTTCAGGCCGTCGTCGCTGCTCTTCACAGCTACCCCTGCAACCCCGGGCTTCTGCAGGCCCTGGCGGAGAGGTTTAACCGGAGGTTGAACACCTTCGGGGTTGCTGAGGGGGAGACCAGCCTCGACTTGTGGGCTTTGCACAGAATTTCTGGTCTCCCGATTTCCGGCCAGTTTTACGAGGAAGCCTGCCTGAGCGATTTGGACAGGGATCGATCTTCCGGCGCCGGCTCTTACTTCCTGTCCCACAGCTTCCGCTATCTGGCGCGAGTCTGGCGTGACTTAGCCAGATGTGGGAGGAGCGACTACCCCAGTGCTTCGAAGGGGACAGTGCGGGTGAGTTGTGACGCCTGGGTCTGTTTCTTCTACAACGGGCCCTTTTGCTTCCACAAGGAATTTTCCGGCGACAACTACGACCCAGCGGTTTATATGCAGTTGAAAGTGCACTTTGATGATGGCTCCAGGTATCTTTATGCGCCTCAGGATGTCAACTGGAACCCGAGGCGGCTCCCGGACCGCACCCATCTGGCAGCCTACCTTGTGTACTGGTTGTGCACTTTTGTCCTCCCATTTGGGGAGGAGGGAAATATCAGGCCGGAGGCTATTTACCCGGCCTGCATCTTGGCCAGCGGCGTGCAGCTAGCTTTGGCTCCGGCGGCTCTGGCCAACATTTTCCGCGGCTTGGGCGAGCTTACCGCGAGCCCTTCTCCTCGTGACAAGAGCGTCACTTTGGCGACGCATTATCTGGGTGCCTGGGCCGGTCTTCTGCTGCCAGAGCTGTGCTATACCATCAGTCTGGAGCGCCCCTCCATGCCACTCATTTTCATGTTCCGGAATCGTCCGGAGCGAGAGCAGCAGAAGCAGCTGAGGGAGGCGCGCCGGCGGCTTTCTTTTGTGCCGGCGGCCGGGCAGCCGGGACTTGACCTTGCTTACTACTCACTTGGCTTCAGGCCTTGGGTGGAGGAAGGCCAGGGGAGCCGTGTTCATCGCCTTCCCCATCATGCCGCACCGGTTGCTACACTTCGCAAAGACTGGCTCTGCTGTATCCGTCCCAGCGTCTTGCTATTCCGCAAGGGGAGCTTCCTTTTCATGGAGCCATATTTTCCGCACCGCTTCGCTCGTAATTTCGGGTATGACCAGGACGTGCCTCCGAATGCTGATTTTGCACTACCGACCCGGGCGTATAAGGGCCCGGACCGCCATCTGGTAGCCTCCAGCTGGTGGTGCTACTTCATCAGGCGCGACCTAGCTCCCGAGTTCTTCATCCCTGAGCTGCGGCACGAGGGGCGAGTGGGCATTTTATATGCCCGGTGGTGGTCCCGGCACAGCCAGGTGTTCCGGGAGCGTGCCGACAACCTCAAGAAGGCGGAGAGGGATTATTTGTCCCAGGCGGGCACCCCTGTCTCCACGATCGCGCCGAAGTTTCTCCAGAGGGAGTTTGCTGACATAGCCAAGACGGTGACGACTATGGGTCGCCGCCGTGCGGTGGCACAGGCCGCTAGCATGGCAGACAGCGAGGCTTCCGCGGGGGCTTTAAAGCCCTTGTCGCGCCCGGAGAGCAGCCTGGCGACTTCCGGAGACCGCGGGGAGCCGCCACTTGTTTACTTTTGGTGGCGCCACTTCCTGCTGGACTGCGGCTACCGCGTGGACGCGGCGCTCACCAGTCCCATCCTCCCGAGCGTACCACGGGCTTGGGAGCGGCATCTTCAGCACTCCATCGTCCGTGTCGGGCTGAGGGAGCATATTAGCTGGATTGAGAGCGGCACCACCCTACGGCATTTCTGGAATGCGATTGCCGAGGAGGGCAAGGCCATGAAGGTCCCCTTTGACCGAGTGGTGCTTCCGCCAACATTTTCTGAGGCCCCCCGCGGTATGTCGCCTCCCTCTTCATGAGCTTGGCTTGCATTTTCTTGAATTTGTGGCGCTGATTTGGGCTCTCCTTCCTTTGTTGGTTTGAGCAGAGAGCTTCATTTCTCCGAAGGATTTGCCGAAACGCGACACCCCGCCGGCCCGGAAGAGGCGTGCGAGCGGGGAGGCCGGTCCTTCGCAACCGGCGGCTCGAGGGAGGACCCCCGAGCCTTCTTCCCCGGCCGTGGCTGGTGGGTTTTCACGCCATCTGTTCGCCTGGCCAGCATGGTGTTCATACGTGGCTCACAGGTCTCTTCCCTTTGTTTCCTTTGACGAGGGATTTGCCGTTTTGGCGTTTTCTTTTTTTTTTTTGCACAGCCACATCGACCTCTGGGGGCGAAGAGTTAGCGGAGAATATTCTGCGAGAGGATGTGGCTCCTCAGGGCGACGAGGATTACAACCCCACGTTTGATAGGACGGCCTCTCCTGAGGGGGCAGACATTCACCTGGTAGCTTCTGCCGAGCGGGGTAGGATGCACACCCTCTTCTTGAGTCGGCTTTGTTTGCTCTCTCCCCCTTTTTTTTATTTGCCCAGCATGGTGTTCATGCGTGGCTCAAGTCTGTTTCGCCCCTATTTCTTTACAGGGTACGTTCCGGTGGAGGTCGCTGTCGCAGAGGGCATTGAGCACCCAGTTCAGGCTGCACTGGTTACAGGCGAGACTTCCTCGCTACAGGGCATTCAGGACCTATTGCTGTCTGGGTCGGAGACAGAGTTGCCCGGCTTTTCTGACTTTGAGCCGGACATACTCGAGGGAGGGGGTTGGCAGCGAGCCCTGCACAGCGCGAGTAAGCGATCCCCGCTTCTCTGGTCCCGCTTTTCCGCTGCTTCTGCTTTTTCTTCTTTATGCAACGAATGACCTTTGCCCTCTCTGCATTTTAGTGGTGGTTACTTCCGCGGCCGTGCTTCCTACCGCTTCTCCGCCGGAAGAGGGCGAGGTCGCCCAAGGAGTAGCGGGGGACGCCGATGGTGGGTGTTCCTCCACGACAGCAAGTTTTTCGCCTTTCTGTTTCTTTAGCTCAACGTTTGCCCGGGTGAGCGAGAAGGCGAGTGTCCTTACACTTAGTGTTTGTTTTCATCTTTTTTGCAGATGGCGCCGAGATTGCGGCGGAGATGATGGAGACAAGTCCTCCCGGGGTTGCTCTTTCTTCCGCCGCGGGTACCCTGCCTCCACCGGAGGGTGCGAATGGTGCTTCTTTGCCATCCGACACGCAGGGTGAGTTACCCGGGTCCCAAGCTTTTTATGCTCTTCGGCCTTTGCTTTCCTTTGTGTGTTGTAATCGCTCCACCTCCTTTCTTTGGGCAGCTGTCGGTGGCGGTCTGCCCTCCCCGTCTTTGAGCGAGGCGCCGCTTGAGGGACCCTTTTCGTTTCCAGAGCATGGCATCTCCTGGCCCGACGCTCCGCAGAGGGGTCAGGCACGCGGGGTTGAAGGGATGCTCGACTTCTTCACGGCGTCTGCACATACGGTCATGGAGGAGGGTAGCCCCCCATCCGTTGACGCGGTGCGGGACTTCCTGGAGAGGAGTACTGTCTCCTACCACTTGATGGGCTGCCCCCAAGATCCTTGGATGGCCACTGTGGACTCACTTTGGAGCGAGGTAAGGCGGAGGCACTAGGAAGCGGCGCGCCACAGGGTTCAGGAGCTCACGGCGGAGATTGCCTTGGCGGAGCAGCGGTTGGAGGCCCTCCGCTCGCGAAGAGGAGGCGCGGCTAGCCACGTCGAGTCTTTGAGGGCCAGTCATTCTGGTTGTCATGCGGATATCGCTGCTCTTCGATGGACGCTTGAGGAGGTCTCGTCACTCCTCGCCGAGCGCGAGGCCGCGTCTCTTGGGTTGGTCGAGGGAGTGGTGGCAGCCGAGGCGGAGTTGACCGCCATAGAGCGGGAGTGCGCGGATTCCCAGGCCGCGCTTTCTGCTCTCCAGGCCAGTTTGGCGGACTCCTGGAGAGGAGGGGCTTTGTAGTTCTTCTTCTTTCCTTTCCCTTTTTGCTTGTGGTCGATGTATATATTTCACCAGCTACCCCGAGGGCTTGTCTCGGGCTCCTTCATACTTAGTTGAAGGACAAACCACAGGTTGCTGCCAATACTTTTCTTTGACGTTATTGCAACTTCTGTCTGCATTCAGGTGATCTTTTAGGGGCTTCGTTTGGGACTCCCCCTTTTGAGCGCCGTATTTCTGGCACTCTTTGGTATTTGGGACGAGCTTTTGTCGCCGAGGCTTGGCTTGACTTGTCCCATCCCTTCCTCAGTTTCTCGGACTGGAGGGTTCGAGCGGTGTCCTTTTCTTTTTGGACTTTGCATTTCTGTATTCCTCCAGATCTGGTGCAACATTTCGGGTGCTGGGGTTGGCCTTCTCGGGGCTTTGTCCAGCAACCTGACTTTGATCCTTAGTCGAGATGGCTTTCCTTTTCTGGCTTTGCTCCTCGACCCTGATTTTGTATTTCTTCTTTCTGAGATTTGCCTTATTGGCTTTTCCCAGGCTTGCTCTTGGCATCTTCTGCCTGAATTTTGCATTTCTCGCATTCATCAAGCATTTGATACCAGAGTTTGGTGTCGAGGCTGGCCTGTTTAGGCTTGGCTCAACAACCGTTTGATATTTCAGGTCGCTCGACGGGTGCGACCCGTTAGCCCGAACGACACTTCCTTCCCCTCGGAGGGGTTGGTTTCATTGCATCCTTTCATTTCATTTCATTTTTTTTTTTTTTTACATTACCATCCCAAGCGCCCTTTCGGGTTTTCACCGGGGATGGCCCCCTCTAGCTTTTTCCGGTGCGCCCTTTCGGGTTTTCACACCGAGGGGTTGCCCATTTTTGCCTGAGGCGCCCTTTCGGGTTTTCACCTCAGCCGGGTTTGGGGCCTTTTTGCCCTTGAACATCCCTTTTTGGAGGATGATCAAGTCTGCCAGGACATCTCTATTTTTAGTCCCTTTTCTTTTCTCTCTTTTTACTTTAGGACCCGGGGCCAAAGCAATTGATCACGGGATCTACCACTTGGGCGTCGCCTACCATTGCGGTTTGCTGGCTAGGGAGATTTCGGTTAGCCTACCACTTTGGTTTGCCGGCTAAAGGGGCTAGGTTTGACCGACCACGGAGGTTTGCTGGTCAAAGAGAATAGCCTACCTTCTTGGGGTTTTCTGGCTAAAGATTTAGGTTCGACCGACCACGGAGGTTTGTTGGTCAAAAGGGGTAGCCTACCTTCTTGGGGTTTGCTGGCTAGGGTTTGGGTTTGACCGACCACAGAGGTTTATTGGTCAAAGAGGGATAGCCTACCTTCTTGGGGTTTTCTGGCTAAGGGTTTAGGTTTGACCGACCACGGAGGTTTGTTGGTCAAAGAGGGATAGCCTACCTTCTTGGGGTTTGCTGGCTAAGGTTTAGGTTTGACCGACCACGGAGGTTTGTTGGTCAAAGAGATGGCCTACCTTCTTGGGGTTTACTGGCTAAGGTTTAGGTTTGACTGACCACAGAGGTTTATTGGTTAAAGAGGGATAGCCTACCTTCTTGGGGTTTGCTGGCTAAGGGTTTAGGGTTTGACCGACCACGGAGGTTTATTGGTCAAACAGGGATAGCCTACCTTCTTGGGGTTTTCTGGCTAAGGGTTTAGGTTTGACCGACCACGGAGGTTTGTTGTTCAAAGAGATAGCCTACCTTCTTGGGGTTTACTGGCTAAGATTTAGGTTTGACCGACCACGGAGGTTTGTTGGTCAAAGAGATAGCCTACCTTCTTGGGGTTTACTGGCTAAGGTTTAGGTTTGACCGACCACAGAGGTTTATTGGTCAAAGAGGGATAGCCTACCTTCTTGGGGTTTGCTGGCTAAGGTTTAGGTTTGACCGACCATGGAGGTTTGTTGGTCATAGAGATAGCCTACCTTCTTGGGGTTTACTGGCTAAGGTTTAGGTTTGACCGACCACAGAGGTTTATTGGTCAAAGAGGGATAGCCTACCTTCTTGGGGTTTGCTGGCTAAGGGTTTAGGGTTTGACCGACCACGGAGGTTTATTGGTCAAACAGGGATAGCCTAATCTACCATTTCGGTTTACCTACCAAGCAGAATAGGGGCACAGCCTAGCATTTTGTTTATTGGCTGCGCGAAACATGCCTTGATAAGTAATGATTTATTTTGATTTTGATTTTGATTTTTTTTCATTACTGACTCCTGCGCCCTTTCGGGTTTTCGCAAAAGCCAGCCCCCTCTAGCTTTTTCCAACGCGCCCTTTCGGGTTTTCACGTTGAGGGGTCATCCATTTTTGCCTGAGGCACCCTTTCGGGTTTTCACCTCAGCTAGATTTCAGGCATTTTTACCCTCGGGCACCCCTTTTGGGGAGTGGCCAAGTCCGCCGGGACATCTCTATTTTTAGTCCCCCCTTTTTTTCTCTTTTTTTTTTTTGAACTTGGAGTCCGAAGCGAGGTTGTGGAACCTCGACCAGAGGATTCGCCGTTTCGGCTTTAGCCCACCATTATGCTTAGTGGGCCAAAGACGGCACAGCCTACCATGGAGGTTTACTGGCTGAGGGGGCATTGCTTAGCCAACCTTCTTGAGGTTTATTGGCTGAAGGTTTTGACTTGGTCGACCGGGATGGTTTGCTGACCAAGGAGGAGTTTTAGCCAACCTTTTTGGGGTTTATTGGCTAAAGGTTTGACTCAGTCGACCACGATGGTTTGCTGACCAAGGAGGAGTTTTAGCCGACCTTTTTGGGGTTTATTGGCTGAAGGTTCCGACTTGGTCGACCAGGATGGTTTGCTGACCAAGGAGGAGTTTTAGCCGACCTTTTTGGGGTTTATTGGCTGAAGGTTTCGACTTGGTCGACCAGGATGGTTTGCTGACCAAGGAGGAGTTTTAGCCGACCTTTTTGGGGTTTATTGGCTGAAGGTTTCGACTTGGTCGACCAGGATGGTTTGCTGACCAAGGAGGAGTTTTAGCCGACCTTTTTGGGGTTTATTGGCTGAAGATTTTGACTTGGTCGACCAGAATGGTTTGCTGACCAAGGAGGAGTTTTAGCCGACCTTTTTGGGGTTTATTGGCTGAAGGTTTCGACTTGGTCGACCAGAATGGTTTGCTGACCAAGGAGGAGTTTTAGCCAAGAGAAATTTCGTCATCATCCCTTCTTTCCCCCTTTTTTTGTAGGCTCTTTTGCCCTTGGGCGCTCCCTTCTGGGGAGTGACCAAGTCTGCCAGGACGTCATTATTTTTCTTTCAGTCCCTTCCCTTGTTTGTCTTTTTTTGACATGGGAACATATGCCCAACCCTAGCCTGATTCGGCCGTAAGGGGATCAGAGGGCGGCAGCCTAGGGAATTCATGCTCAGGGGCGAAGTACATTTTCAGATGCTTGCCATTTAGTGGTGGAAAGGGGCGATCGCCGGCATGTGTTTCCAGCGTGTATCCCCCGCCTTCATACACTCCAGTGACCACGTACAGTTCGCGCCAGTTTGGCTAGAGTTTGCCACTTGATTTGCCTGCCATGACTTCTCTTTGCTTGACCATGACGAGGTCACCTTTCTTGAAGACACGGGGCCTGACTAACTTGTCGTAGGCTCGAGTCATGCGGGCTTGATAGGATTGGAGGTGTTTGTATGCTTCCAACCTTTTGCCCTCTAGGTCGGACAATTCCTCCAACCTTCTTTCAATTTCTTGTCGCTCCTCGGGCTGAAGACCGGTATAGACGGCTACCCTGTAGGATGACATTTCAATTTCGATGGGGAGCATGGCTTCAGCTCCGTACACCAGAGAGAAGGGAGAACACCCCGTAGGGGTCTTGTAGACCGTTTGGTATGCCCAGAGCGCTTCGTGCACTTTCTCCCCCCAATCACGTTTGCGGTTGCCGACTATTTTGGCAAGCAGTTTGCAAAGGGTCTTGTTGAAGGCTTCCGCCAGACCATTGGCTTGAGGGTTGTAGACCGTTGACGTCCTCCAATCTCTCTGGAATTTGGCTGCCAACACATATATCGTTTTGTTTCTGAAGGGTGTACCATTATCTGATACGATCTGATGAGGGGTGCCGAACCTATAAATCAGGTGTTGCTTGACAAATTTGGCAACAGCTACCCCTGTTACCTCCCGTAGAGGGATTGCCTCTGCCCATCGGGAGAAATAGTCGGTGGCTGCTAGGATAAACTTGTGGCCGCCAGAGGATGGTGGGAACGGTCCCACGACGTCCATTCCCCATTTGGCAAAGGGCCATGTGGGGGCAGTTGGGTGTAATTCGTTCGGCGGCTTTCTTGGCACCGAACTGAAAGTCTGGCATTGATGACACGTACGGGCGTACTGGACACAATCCGTATACATGGTCGGCCAGAAGAAGCCTTTTAGCTTGATGTTGATTTTCATCTTGTCTCCTGCTTGATGGGCTCCGCACAGTCCAGAGTGGACTTCGTGCATGATGACTTTGGCTTCTCTGGGGGAGAGACATCGGAGGAGGACATACTTGTCTTTTTCATGGACAAGCTGATATAGTTGGTCCCCGATCATTTGATACGATGTGGCCCACCGTAGGAGCCGGACTCTTTCAGCCCGATCCGGGGGTAGCCAACCGTTCTTTATTTGGATGATCGGCTGGCGCCAGTCTTCTTCTTGGCTGGTTTCTTCTTCGAGGGCGTTGACTTCTTCATTTTCTGGGTCAGAGTCGTCCTCAAGAACGCTGGGCATCAGCCTCCTATGTCGGACGGTTATGCCCAGTTCTCCTTCAGGAGGGAGCTTTAGAGCCGACGCCAGTTTGGCTAGCGCATCCGCCTGAGAGTTTTGCCCTCTAGGGACATGTCCGATTTCGAACAAGTAGAATCTCTCGCGGAGCTTCATTACTTTGGCATGATAGGGGATCAGTTGCTTTTTTCGAACGTCGTAATACCCCAGCACTTGACGGATGACCAGCTGCGAGTCTCCGTAGACTTTTATGCATTTGATGCCCATTTCGGCAGCCAGTTGAAGTCCCACGATCAGCGCCTCATATTCAGCTTGATTGTTGGTCAACGGCTTCATGAGTGCACATGAGTTGTGCAGTATTCCCCCTTGTGGAGTCACCAGGACAATGCCCGCTCCGGAGGTATAAGTTGTGGTGCCGTCAGTTTGCTTGAGCACCTGGGAAGCGCCATCAAAGTAGAGTTCCCAATGTGGTAACTCTATGGCGAGAGTATTTCCACTTTCTTGGACGGGGACTTCTTTTTGTTGGGTCCCCTCCCCGTGAGGGGATGAGAGCGTTTCCTCTTCCGGAAGCTTGAACTCGAGGGGAGAGCCGGCTGGGAGCGGATGTGCCGCCAGGAAATCCGCCATACCTTGCCCTTTGATTGCTTTTCTCGGGACGAAGGTGATATCGAACTCCATAAGGAGAAGGGCCCATTTTCCCATCCTTTCTGACAACACAGGTTGGGTGAGGAGCGCTTTTAGTGGGTCTATCCTCGAGATGAGGTTGACTTGATGGGCTAGCAGATAGTGCCGTAATTTCTTGACGGCAAATATCAACGCCAGGCACACTTTCTCCACTGGGGAATATCGGTGCTCCGGGCCTACCAGCATCCTGCTGAGGTAGTAGAGCGGTTGCTCTTTGCCTTCCTCATTCACTTGCGCCAGAAGCGCTCCCAGCGACGTTTCCATGGCCGCGATATAGAGGATGAGCGGCTTATCTTTCACCGGGGCTCCCAAGACGGGAGGAGCAAGGAGATACTCTTTGATTTCTTCAAACGTATCTTGGCACCCTTGGTCCCATACGAATGGGGCTCCTTTCTTCATCAATTTGCTGAAGGGGGCGCACCTGCCCGCGAGGTTGGAAATGAACCGCCTTATGTAGGCGAGTCTTCCCTGGAGAGATTTCAGCTCCGTTAAGGTCTTCGGCGGCGGCAGCTCTCTGATAGCTTTGATTTTGACGGGATCAATTTCTATCCCGCGGTATTTGACAACAAAGCCGAGGAATCTGCCGCTCGAAATGCCGAAGGTGCACTTCATAGGGTTCATCTTCAGCTGGTGCTGGCGGAGTCTTTCAAAGACCTGGCATAGGTCGCCTAGGTGGTCTTCCCGCCTTTTGGTTTTGACGACCAGATCATCAACGTAGCACTCGTCCGAGTCATGGAGCATTTCTCCAAAAATCTTGGTCATGGCTCGTTGATAGGTGGCTCCGGCGTTCTTCAAGCCGAAGGGCATTCTTTTATAGTTGTAGATCCCTTTGGGGGACCTAAAGGCGGTATGACCCTTATCTTTGGGAGCCATACGGATTTGATTATAGCCTGAAAACCCGTCCATGAAGGATAGCGCTTCATGCCCGGTGGTCATGTCGATCATAGTTTCCGTGATCGGGACCGGGAAGTCATCTTTTGGGCAGGCTTTGTTCAAGTCCCTGTAGTCGATACAGATCCTGACTTCGCCGTTCTTCTTCTTGACCGGCACTATATTGGCCAGCCAAGTTGGATAGATGCATGGTTCGGTGAAGTCGACTTGGAGAAGTCTGTCCACCTCGGCATTTACTTTCAGCTCCAGCTCGTGGCGCATACGCCGTTGGGCTTGCTTGACCGGCTTCACTGCGGGGAGTATGGACAACTCATGTTCAGCCACGGAGGGGTCCAGGCCTGGCATTTCTTTGTATGTCCACGCGAAACAGTCTTTGAATTCCAGCAAGAGCTGCCGGTATGACTGTCTTTCTTCCTCGTTCAAGAGGGCACTGACGAAGATTGGTCGGGGTTCTTTTGGTTCCCCGAGGTCGAGTTCGACCAATTCGTCGACAGTAGCCTGTCCGCCGTCTTCGAGTTCACAAGGTGCTGGCTGTAGGTCGATGAAATCCTTTTCTTCATCGGAGTCAGCAACGTGGACGTCATAGTATTTGAAGCCTTCTTCTGTGATCAGCCAGAAGGGTTCCCCGCCTTGAGGTGCTTCTTGGCGCGCCGTCCCGTTTGATAGGACGAGGGCGGCCTCCCCTTGTTGCGGCTTTGTAGCGGGGGCAGGAGATTGCCCATCGAAAGGGCAATGATTAGGTGAGGGTGCGAGCCCAACGGTGTTGACCGTATAGTAGGCCTTGCATTCCACCGCCTGACCATAGCCCAACCCCCGAGTGTCTTTTGCACAATAGGGGGGTTGCCCCCGGAGTTGCTTTGGGTACCACAGCTGGTGGAAGTACTCCCGTCGAGAGGGATCTTGCATTTGTGCAATCTTTTGCCTTTGACACAATTGCTTGATGTGCTCGGGCATGTCGTCCATTTCTTGGACGGGCTCTGGGGCGGCTTGAGTCGTTTGACTCCAGCCGAAGTCGTCTTCGAGGGGCCCATATGGAAGCGGGTCTCCTTTGTAGAAGATGATCGGCTTCGAGATCTCGCCTTTCTCGAGACTATCATTTCTGTAATGGGTGACAATGAATGTCTTTAGTCGTTCTACCCATTGCTCCTCCCTATGGAAGGGCAGCCGCATGTACGCCGGTGGCAAGGAGATGCTTCGGTTGATGATCTCGCCGATGGCGTTTGCCTCATGGTTGATCTCACGCCTTTCTGGGCAACTTGGCCCAGGCGTGGTGGATTCGGCGTGGCGGCTGAGCCGGCGAGCTTCAAGGAGGTCTTTGTTGATGTCTTTTCCGAGCATTTTGGTTTGCCGTCGGCACTTGGCGGCGTGGCACATTTGCCCCTGCCTGTTGTCCTCGCTCCGTCAGGAGATTGGCCATTTCAGCCTGCCAACGCTGTATGAAATCATACTTGGTGTCGTCCGTCATTGCTTGGAAGGCGGCTCTGGTTGGCGGCATGAGGAACACTTCAGCTTGCTCCCCGTCAGCCGACAGTTGTTGATCTCCGAGGTGGAGGCTGGCGACTTTGTCTTCTTCCCCTCCTTCGAGGTCCAGCTGGACCTGCCTCGGAAGGGGTCTTTGATCATGATCAAGTGGAGGCTCGAGAACTTGCCCCAGGTTTGAGGGTCCAGCTTGACTGCCTTGCTGCCCTTGGAGAAGTCTTCTGGCAGCGTTCCGGGTGTACCGGAGGACGGTTTCGTCATCCTGTCCGGATTCGTTTATCCTGAGCACTACCGCAGGGATGCCGGATGGCCCAGGTGCTTCCCTTCCGGAAGCATAGCAGGTGAAGATTTTCATGCCTCCACCTTCTTCAGACGTCTATTGCACTCTCCGCTTCGTGGGCTTCTGAGTGCTTGGACGGATTGCCGCTCCCAGCCTGGTGAAGACCGAGGCGCTCAGTCTTTCAAAGATCGAGACTTAAGGTGCGGAAGCTCCAACATGGCTCGAGGTTTCCCCTTCAGCGGGTTCCGCTTGGGTGGAGACGAAGTTGGGCTTCCGGTAGACACCCCTCCTTTTCTGCCCGCGAGGACGAGGAGGTTCGGGGTCCTGAGCTTTTTCTCGCTCAGGAGCAGCCTTCTTGGAGCGTTCGGCGGGTTGATCCGCTCTAGCCTGTTTGATTTGGCGGGCTTCCTGCTTGGTCACCCACATTTGCCTCATTTTGCGAGGCGGCTCGGGCGCCGAGCTTGATGCCTGCCCCTGTCGGGCTCCTTTTGGGGAGTCTCGATCTTCTTGACGCATCCCTTGGAGGGGAGCGTATTTGTTGGAGGTTGCCACCGTGGGGACGCTTCTGTCCCGGGGCAATATCGGCTCGCCTCCGTCGAGCCTGACGCGGATGTCTCCCACGAGCACAGTCTTGCCGGAGTTGGAGACGACCGCGTGGGGTTTGGTGCCCCTACGTCCCTGGCGCTGTCCCCGTTTTCTAGGGACTGGATGCAAGAGATTGTATTTACCGAGAAGACTCGGCCTTGGCTTGAACGGGGTTTGGTGCCCCTAGTTGCAGTAGCTTTGGGTGCCGCCTTTGGAGTAGCTTGGACGGCGGGGACCCCCCCCAGGAAGTAGGGGGATCCCACCACTGTAGGAAAATCGCCGAACACGAGCGGGACGGAAAGGTAGCCACATTTGACGTGGCATGCGATGACTTGAGGGCCGTAGGTGACGGCGGCCATCGAGCAAGCTTGAGTTGCAGGTGGAGATGGGCTTTTGACGCCGGCTTTCGCTCCTTGTACATGTGATGTGGAAATTAGTCATCTTTTATTTCTTCGGCATACGGTCTTTTTACATATGCATGGAAGGCAGGAACAGTCCCACCGGGCGTGCCAGATTGTTGGAACGCGGATTTTTCTTTATTTTATTTTATTTTCATTTTTATATCTTTCTTCTTGAGAAAAATGAACTTTGGTCACCCCGGAGGATTCCCGTTCATTCGCTTCTTTTTCGCTTTCTTGCGGGCGTGCCAGACTGTTTACGAGAAACAGACAAAGATTTATTTTATGAGGGGTACCGGGTAAAGGCCCGGCACCCTCGAATATTTCATTTCATTTTTTCCGCGTGCGCTCGCGTTTTCAAGGCGATTGGAGTGATCGTGTACTGGACCGTTCCCCACCGACCGAAGTCGATGTTTCATTTACATCGAGTATGACACTCGAATACCTTCGATGCGCAATGTTTATTAAAAGACCATATGCCGAAGTTTAAAGAAAGACAGATGACAGATAAATTTCCACAATTTTACTCAAGCTCATGTCATTTATATTTATGACATTTACATTTACGCCTTTAATGGGGTTTTGAACCTCCACTGGGCGTGTTTACAGCAAGTCATGTGCATAGGCGTCGACGACGGGGTGTTTGTGCCTCCGTCAGACGTTTACATGGTAATGAATACATTTGCGTTACCAATGGGGTGTTTGTGCCTCCACAGGGTAACATGCCTCTACGTGTGTCTTTTACGACACCGGAGGACTTAACATGTGCCTCAACGTGTGTCGTTTCATGACACCGGAGGACTTAAACATGCGCCTCTACGTGTGTCGTTTCATGACACCGGAGGACTTAAACATGTGCCTCTACGTGTGTCGTTTCATGACACCGGAGGACTTAAACATGCGCCTCTATGTGTGTCGTTTCATGACACTGGAGGACTTAAACATAAATGCTAGGAGTCATATGACAACCTGTGGTGTCTTCTCGCGGACGAACGAGGCTCAGGAGGGCCCGAACGTGGAGGACAGATCACCAAAGGACGCCAAGGACTTTCCCCCTAGCACGGACACACACTAAGCACGGGCTCGTGAGTGTGAGACAAGTGGCTTTTAGGCCTTGAAGCGTCTCTGAGTCTTTTGGGCCGAAAATGGCGTGGCTCGGTGTGTTTTTTACAATGGGGGTATGCCCCCCTATTTATAGGATTTGAGGGGGGCTAACTGGCGGGGTACCCTCCCCGGCGGAGGTGTCGCGGGCACGAGCGTCGAGGGCGAGCGCGAGGGTCGAGGCAGAGCGAACCGGCGAGAGTGCTTCGCAAAGAGTCGGACTGGCGGAGGGGGCCGCCAGTCAGGTGCCCTGACCGGCGCCCCTCCTGCCTGGCGGCCCTCCTGGCTGGCGGGGTGCTGACCGGCGGGGGTGCCTGCTTGCGGTCCCCCCCTGCTGGCGGCCCTCCTGGCTGGCGGCGGGCTGAACCGGCGCCCCTGCTGGCTGGCGCGGGGGGCCGAACCGGCGGCCCCTCCTGGCTGGCGCGGGGGGCCGAACCGGCACCCCCCCTTTGCTGGCGGGGGGCCGAACGGGCGGCCCCCCCCTGCTGGCGTGGGGCCGAACCGGCGGCCCCCTGCTGGCGGGGGGCTGACCGGCGGCCCCCCCTGCCAGGGGGCCGAACCGGCGCCTCTGTGGGGGGGCGCGAACCGACGGCCCCCCTCACTGGCGGGGGGCTGACCAGCGGCCCTCATGGGGCCTCTCTTTGGCCCACCACTATATAAGTGGGGCCTCCTTCATTTCTTTGGCCATTTTCTCCGTACTTTCTGGGAGAAAATTTGGGAGAGAGCTCTGTGGGCCTCTCTTGCCTGGTTTGTTGGTTGACGGCCGTGCCGCGCACGTGCACACGTGCACCGCTCGTGCTTCCTCGGCCGTCCCCCGTGCGTTTGTCCTCGTTTTTTGAGGGACACGTGCATTTGACTTCCCGGAACTCTTCGGCTTCGGGCGCGGCTTCGAACTTCATTCCGGACGCGGGTTTTCTGACACCCGGAGTACGTGCTCTTCGCCGTCGGTAAACTTCTCGGGCATCTCGCTTCCGGGTCGCCCCGGATTGCCGTGAGTACTCGGACTCGTTTGTTTCCGACGTCCAAGCGGGAGAGGTCAGGAGTTTGTTCCCGGTTCCCCCAGGGCGTATTTGTCGCCTGGGGTTTGTTTAAGCCCCGATTTATTTCGGGTTCAACAGCGGCCTAGGAGGGCGTCGCGACAACGCTAACGCACCCTGTTCGGGCGTCGCGACATCAGCTCCATCGCGGCGGGCTTCCCCGTCGCGACAATGGTCAGGTCCTCGTTGTCCTTCCTTTTCCTAGCATAGTTAGCCTATCTATTTCTCTATTCTGGCAACTATCTAGGTGGCGATCACACCCTCCATATTTCCCTGCTTTTAAGTTGATATTTTAAAACGTGCTTTGTGTTTCGAGGGGTGCACAACCCCGTGATTACACCCACGGAGAAAAACCAGGTCAAAAGGCGACGATCACCCTGTCGCTACCAGAACGTGACAGAGTCAATGTCGCTACCTGACCAGAAGGCAACGGGTCAGGCTATCGTGATCTAGGTCGTAACAAGAACCTTGTCGCGATCACAGACAAATCCACCCGAGAGTACCTTCCCCAAACCATACACCCCAATTCCGGAAAACACCAAGGGGGAAAGCATGTAGAACGATGTAAACATGTAAAAAAAGCTCAAACCACCCTTATTCACACCCATGCATGCCAAGGAAATGTATCTACACTCAAATACCTCACATGGAAGCATGGAAACTCTCATCACCCCAAACCCCAATTCAAGCACCATGGAAACCATCAAACACACATGCACAACCTAGCACGGTTCTAAGGGCTTGGAGAAGAGGATTGAAGTCCCTAGCATGATAGAACTAGGGGGAAGGAAAGGTGTAACGCCCCGACGTGGAATATCGGAGCGGAATTACAGTTATTTAAATAGTACAGAGTGATAAATAAATGACAAACCATTGCACAATCGGAATAATATCAAATATACTCCAACTTCATTAATAATTTATCAAACTCCATTACATTCACTAATCAGAGCCAAAACTAGGGCTCAAAGTACTTTATTCAAATCTAGGCTATTACATACTGACTAACTGACGATTAACTCATAGCTAAACTAACTATCTACTAAGCAGTGGTTGACGAAACTGGTCACTCTTGTGCATTATCCTCATCGCCCTCCTCGTGAGTGTGGTCATCACCACCCGACTCACCTGAAACACATGGAATAATAACGCAGGATGAGCGAATAACACTCGGTAGGACTTAATATCTCGTGAGAACAAACATGCTTTAAATGATTAATGTCTTAAATGGCAGGATAACTAGAGAGCATAGTCATGTAGAGTAAGGCAACGATAGCAAGCGAACAATAGCACGTGTACAAGGAGAATAGCACATCAAGTACGATAAAGGATTGGCCATGTAACGATATAGCACGTAAAGTCACACAACGGTGCACTAGTAATGATAGCACTTGTAACAATAGCACTTTGATTGTCATATATTAAATCTTGATAATATAATGGCACTGGATGTATGCTAACATCTTGATCATTTTAACTCCCATGGGCAAATAGCACTTTTCGGGCGCTCCTCCCAGGACCAGATCGGGCCCTATTGCACTGGCATAAGTTATGTTTTTTATCTTAAATAATCATAGGGATGGCCAAATAGAGTACCAAGAATAGATGAGAATAGTAGATGAATAGGCAAGAGAGTAGAGAGAAAGTGAACTGGTGAGAATAAAGAGATAGTAGATGAGATAAGGGTATAATCATAAAACATCGTTAAACACATGATAGTCACAGTTGCACGACACTAGGTCGGGTGCCGGCAGTATGGTAGAAGTCACATCCGCCCATTAGCTGTGCTATGAACACATGCTAGATGGTCCGGCGTGATCACAAGGTAAGAAGGAAACACACTAAGGCCGTTGGATCGTACTGATCCCTAAGGGTGTAAAGGGTTTAAGGGTACAACCAGCTCGTCGGCAATGGATGTGTGCCAAAGCCAAGGAGACATACGAAGGCCTTGACAAGGAGTCCTTGGTCCAGTCAGAAGTATTCCCAACGGAGAGGTGGTCCATGCTAAGAGAAAGTGTGTAACGAAACGTTGTCCGTCTTGCCTCGAGTGCTCGATGGCAGAGGGACGCGATAACGGTGTACAAAGCACGCAAATAAAACGAAGACAAGTGTCAGTTAAATAATAGGAAAAAGTTAAGTGAAATTATTACACTTAATTACCAGATATATTATTGAGTAATTTAATAAGATCTCATTGCAAATAATAATGTTTAGTGTGTGCAAGTGTAAAGAAATCATGAGAGCATGTATAATCGTGCATTTGACTTTTAATTAATTGAATTTATGAAATTATTACCCAATATTAATAATCAAATTAATACTAATCATTAAGTTTAAACAAGGGTCAAATGTTGTAAATAGTAGGGGTATATATACAATTTAATGTTCTGGCCGCGTTATTGAAATCAATGGTCAGGTCGCGACGTCGGCTGTCGTCGTGATGAGGTCGCGACAGAGCAATCCGACGTGTTCTCTGTGCCAGCCGAGACGTCGACGCGACAACGAAAGGATTGTCGCGACGTGTCGGGGCGGCGCGTCCAGGTCGGGCCGACAAGCTGAGCAGGTTGCGACGCAGGGTCCCGTCGTGTTCATAACGTGACATGACACCCTGCCGCGACGAGGTTGAGAACGTGGCCTATCGGGTCGTCGCGTTCTCAGAACCTCGGCCCGAGCTCTAGCAGATGGTGCAGGACCCTTTGGATTTGGTCCATGCCATCCAACTTGACACAATGCACTTCAAAAATCCAGAACAAATCGCATACACCATGAAAAATCATGAAATCAGTCTTGTACGAAACTAGACATGTAGTTCTATCACTAGACATGAGTAATTAGAAAATAGACAACGAATTAATTGACAATGGATACATGGTGAAAATTGGGGAAACTAGGGGCGTTTGAAAGCTAACAACATGTAGTATTTATGAGAATATTCGCATAACATGGGATCATGTACATGCATGGATTGAAAACAATCAAGTGGGTTCGGGTGCATGGTAAGAATGGGGTTTAGAACATTTAATACTCCATTATGGAGCCACGAAAATTAGGCAAACCATAGGGCTTTGATAGATGGATGTATAGGCTACCTATGACCAAAGTTAATCGATTTGTGCTTGAGAGATTGCCTACCTTTTCTTGCTGATGAGAAATCCTAGGTTTTTGATGAAGAACGAGATGAATCCCCTTTGTTCCAAGCCTCCTTCTCCTTGCTCCTTCGTTCTTCAGCCTTTCCCCTCGTCTCCTAGAGCTCCAGCAACGATCTATGGGGTGATAGGGCCGAATTGGGGAGTGTATAGCTTGTTTAAGAGTCCATACTTCCTAAAACTCCTTCCTTTCCCTAAAACTCCAAATTTTCTCATTTATCATCATATTTCTTGCCTTTATCTCCTAATTAGGATTGGAGAGAGATCCAATTTCGTGGGTAAAGGGTTAGGGTAAGTCTAGGACTCCTTTTCAGGATATATATGTTATTTAATATTTATCTTAACACTTTTACTAATTATTACTATTTTTAGTACGAATTTCACTTAATTAGCTCCCATCTCATGATGTGCTCTTCACATTTGGGCCCATTCTATTAAGTTTGGACCAATAATACAACCCATTCTTAATTTAGCTTAATGGGTTTTGATTTAATTTCCTTTTATTCCACTTATTCTTTATTTATTCTAATTTAATTCCATTTCTCACATTTATTAATTTAATTTTTATTTATTTATTTAGGGTTTTAAAAATCAAGGTTGCTACAAAAGGGGTCCCTACCTCAAAACGAAGAGCTAACCTGTTGGGGTCTTCTCGTGTGCATGGCCACCTCCTCCTCGCTCCAAGCTCCACGAAGACCCCGTCCACGAGCAAGAATCGTCCTATACGCCAAAGAAGGGTCACCAACACGAAGAGGGAGCCACGCCGAGGAAGAACACTACGCCGGGAAGAAGAACCACCCACACACACACCCAACACCTCTCAATCACTCCCCACGGAGGCACCAACAGCAGAGGGGTCGGAGGAGAGGAGAAACAGCCGAAATGGGGAAGAAGAAGGGGTGTTCTACGGCCTGTGCACTTTTATGCCTCGGAGTTGAGAATGCGACACCTTACCTATTGCGTTCACTTACCTGAACGCGACGCATAACCTGTCGCGATCCCAACGCCCTGGTCAGACTGACCACCGGAACCACCACGTGTCAAGCTCGTAGACCTGACAACCTGAATGCGACACCTGACATGCCGCCTTCACGTTGTTAGGGGTTGACACTTGGCCGGTCTGTCCCGACAGCAAGACGACAAAAATGCATGCTGCAGTCAGAGGCTGAACGCGACAACATGCTTGTCGCGTTCACAACAAGAACGCGATAGCTATCTTGTCGCCTTTAGAAGGCGACGGCCCGATACGTCGCGACCTTCAGCAGAAGGTGGCTGACCAACAAGAGGGGGATGTTACATGTCCAATCAAGGTGAAATTTCAAACACAAGCTAATTGGAAGATAAGAATTTTATGGTGATTATAGTTTAAATTTTTTAGAATAAAATTTTGTCGAGTGAAAATTGCTCTGAAAATTAATAAATCAAATTAATCTCGATATCCATGCACCAATAATTCTCGATGTTCCATATCCAAAATTAGCATATTTTTTTTGAGAATTATGATAGTTTCGGATCTCAATTCCATTATCGAAGTTTGGTGACGTCTCATCAAGATGCGCACGTTTGAAGACACTACCATGGGTTATATTAATAACGTAAGAGTATCTTTAAATAAAAAATAATCATATTTTATGTAAATGGTCATGTCCCATGTAAGAATCATTATCACTTTCAACTATATAGTATCATATTAATATTATTTTAGTATTATATTTTGAGGTGTTATAGAAATAATCATATTTTATTGCATAAAAAAGATGCCCATACTAAGACTAGCCTAAGTGTGAATGCATATCCCAAAGTGGACTTGTGTTCATCTCTATCTGTTGACCTATCAACATCAGAGTATCTAATCAGCTTAAGATTTCCACCATAATAGCATAGAGCAAGGTTCATAGTACCTCGTAGATATTTAAAGATCATTTTGACTACTTGCCAACATATAGTACTAGAATTACTTTGATATCTATTCACCATGCCAATCGCAAAGTAAATGTTATGCCTAGTACACGTCATGGCATACATCAAATAGCCGATTGCATTGGCAAAGGGAATTCTTTTCATTTGTCTATTTTCTTCTTCTATTCAATGACATTATTTATTACTAAGAATTAGATCTTTCTTCATTTGAGTATCAACGGACTTGGCATTATGCATAGGAAAGTGCTCTAATATCTTCTTAATGTTTAAGTCTCTTGAGACAAACATAGAAGTCTCTTGGATAGATCAATCTAGATCCTCACTCCCACTATATATTTTGTCTTGCACAAGTCCGTCATCTCAAATGGACTTGAATTCTTTTCATTTGTCTATTTTCTTGAATTCTTTTCATTTGTCATCTCACTCCCACTATATATTTTGTCTTGAATTCTTTTCATTTGTCTATTTTCTTCTTCTATTCAATGACATTATTTATTACTAAGAATTAGATCTTTCTTCATTTGAGTATCAACGGACTTGGCATTATGCATAGGAAAGTGCTCTAATATCTTCTTAATGTTTAAGTCTCCTGAGACAAACATAGAAGTCTTTTGGATAGATCAATCTAGATCCTCACTCCCACTATATATTTTGTCTTGCACAAGTCCGTCATCTCAAACGTGGAGGACCATCACTCTTGAGTGGTTCTAATCAGCTCCATATTATTCTCAACTAAAAGAACATCACCAACATATAAAGATAGGAAGAGAACACTTTTCTCAGCCTTCTTAGCATACATGCAATAGTTTTCTTCAATAAATTGAAAATCCAATCGAAATTATTGCTTGATGAAACTGATGATACTGTTGTCTAGATGACTATTTCAATTCATAAATTGAATGTTTTAAGTAGTACACTGTGAACATCCAAAAAGGCCTAAGGGCTAGAACACAAGCAGTGTCGGAGACACACCTATGTCCATGTTACAAGTCAAAGAGTCCAGCAGTCCGATGATGAATTAAACTTCAAACAGTCACATACTAAACCCCCACATGGCATCATATCAAGCCAGAAAACAATGACGCCACGATAATCTACACTTCTGCGACAAGTCGGGGGCCTGTGTATCAGCCACAAGTGAAAGACCAGCAACTATACACTAAAAGTTAGAGGCTTGCAAGAATGCAATAAGCTGTTAGGAAGCCACTGTGCAGTAAGTTTGAAAGACCCGAGGCATCCAGTGCCTCAAAGTACTTCAGAAGCTGGACCAAGTAGGAACTCTTAATATCGATACCAGTCCATGGAGTAGGCCTGATGTTGTTTGACTCTAAAGCCTTGGGCATCATTTGAAGATCATAGCCCATGCATTGTTTGACATTTCAACCTTGGCGTCGTATGGCCCCAAAGACCCAGGTGTCGTTTGGCCTCAAAGCGCTCATGCGCCGTTTGGCCTCAAAGGCCTTGCCCCAATTGGGCCATGAGAACCTTGCACCGTTTAAGGCCTTAAGGACGTAGCATTTTTTTAGCATTCAGGTCCTACACCATTTATTGGATATAAATGTCCTACATCGTTGGACACACTAAGTAACGTGCGATGATTGAGATCAACCTCTGTGTGTTGGTTGGAGGGCCAAAGGGCTATGCTGTTGAAGAGGCTTGTGTCGTTGGGAAGCTGTCTGGGCTCTATAAATAGAACTTGATGGGGTTCTTTTTGGGGGTTTTTGGTTCGGTCCATTCTCTCTCTCTCTCTCTCTCTCTCTCTCTCTCTCTTGTCTCCCTCTTTATCTCGAGTCTGAGATTTGTAAAGGTGAGGAGGCTACCACATAAGGGCTTGTTGTAAAGGGGAATCAAAGAGGAAGGTAGGCCAAAGGGTCTTGTACAATTCATCTTCTTCTCATGGCTATGTTACCACTATGTACCCTTCTTAAATGTGTAATGCAATGATGATTTGTGGATCTAAGTTCATCTTTTTTCCCCCCTCCTTTCATGTTCGTTTGCTTTGGGTTCTTCATGCCTCATGATATGAAGCCCCTTCCCCATGTTTTCTTTTATCCTGACTAGGCGAATATTATGCTTCATCTTCTCCTCCATATCGTACCATCTCTCCATAGTTGCAAATACACTGCCACATACATATTCTTATCCCTGCAATTTCACTCGAATTCCAGACCATCCTTTTACTACTTAAATGCTCTTGTGATGATTGATTTTGGGTCTCATTTAGATCTATGGACTTGGGGTATGCTTAATAAGTGGGTATGACTCCATTGTTCCAAATGATCATACAAAACCCTTCATTACTATTATGTTTTTCGGATCCAAGTTACGTCTTTCGCCTGATACTTTGGCTCTCTAAACTTGATTTGGGACCGAGGCTTGCCCATGAAATGAGCATGGCTTCATGCTCCTGTAAGATTGCATATCAATGCCCCTGCGAAGGAAGAGAAAGGAGGGGTGCGGGGCGCTGCGGAGTACTGAGTGAAGGGAAGAAGCTCTGAAGCTCTGTTCTTTCTCTTATTCTAAGTCATCATCTACTTATCGGGTAGGAACCTTGTCTTCCCTTTTCCCTTATCGCTTGTGCTACTTTCTTTTTCCTTCTCGCTTGTGCTACTCTTCAAGTGTCTTCTGAATACTCGTTCTTGTTAGAGGAGACCCTTTTTGTATCAGGTCACAGCCTTGAAATCTCCTCTAAACTCTCATTTACCACTGCAAAGAAAGTCTGTAACACCGCCGAAATCGGTTGACCAACTGATTATTTTGGACGACCGATCCTACCATTCCGGTCGACCAATCATACCATTCCTGTCGATCGATTCTGTGATTCCGGTCGACTGATTCTACCCTAGAAGGAAGAGATCTTATGAAACAGAAAAAAGAGAGACAAAGAGATAATAAAATGAACATGTGAAACAATTGTAATCGTTGCATGAAGACACTCAATGTTTATGAAGGCAACCGATGTTTATGAAGACAATCAATGTTTTATGAAGACAAGTGATGTTTAAAGACAATCGATGTTCAAGATTAACAACAATCGATGTTTAAGTAGTCAGCAATCAATATTTAAGGTAATCGATATCTGAAGCAAACTATGTTTGAATATAACAATAATCGATGTTTAAGGAAGACAACAATCGATGTAAAATGTTCCACAATTGATATGACAATTCGACAGAACTAAATATAACATGGTCGACCGAAATAGACTGCTTCAACTGGCCAAGATATAACATAGTCAGTCGAAGTGAGCTTTGGGTATGACGAAGTATAACTTCTAATATGACGAAGTGAACTTTGGATATGATGAAGTGAGACTTTGACTAATCAAGACAAAAACAAGCATGACAAAGTTTCAACTTCGGATATGATGAAGTAGACTTTGGATATGACGAAGCTAGCTTCGTATATGACGAAGTAAGCTTCGACTGAACATAATAAAAACATGCATGATGAAGTGAACTTCTTATATGACGAATTAAGTTTCGACTGAACATGATAAAAACATGCATGACGAAGTGTAACTTTAGATATGACGAAGTGTAACTTCGGATATAACGAAGTGAACTTCGGATATGATGAAGTAAGACTTCGACTGATCAAGACAAAAACAAGCATGACAAAGTGCCAGCTTCGGATATGATGAAGTAGACTTCATATATGACGAAGCTAGCTTCTGTTGGGTTCACATTCTATAACATATAAGTCACAATTGCAACATGTTTTTTGCTGATGATCAATGATGAACAAAGTAAACAAGTGAACAATGTGAGTTAAGTTTAGAATTGCAATGCAATAACTTGTCACAATGTGTTGATATGATATTAAGCTTTAAATGACTAGAATGTCTCACTAACTATGTTCACAATCTTAGGTGAGATGTTGAGCAAGAGTTGTACGAAGAACAAAGCCAAAATGATGAAGATTTATATGTAAAGCAAGCATCTGTCGACAGCAGGCAGTGTCCCTGTCGACAAGCAAACTCAAGCCAGAAGGCAAATCTGCAGAACAGATGAGCCTGTCGACAGCAACCCAGATGCCTGTCAACAGGAAGAGGTTTCCAGAACTATGAATTCTTCTGTCTGCCTGTGCCTGTCGACAGCACCCAGTCTCCTGTCGACAGCAACTGCCTTCCAGAAGCCTTGTATGTCCTGCTAGCTTGCGCCTGTCGACAGGAGCACCCAGTGCTGTCGACAGACGGGCAGAGTCGTCAAATACGGGAAGTCTTCAAGTTGCCATAGATGGTGTTTCCACAAACCACGATTCTCCATAAGTAAACACCTCTATTTAAGCATCCTTTTGAGGGCAATCACAAAAACAAGCAGCCTCCAAGCAAGAACCCTAAAAGTCTCTCAAGAAGAGTCTTGCCCTGCTGCTCTGCTTCTACCTGCTGCCCAGATTCAACAAGAGAAGTCCTCCGTGCAGCGGTGAAGTCTGAACGTCGTGGATTCGAGCCTCTCCATCAACTTCTAATCATCAAGACGAAGCTTGAAGCCTACTCAGACGTTCATGAGAAAGAGTTTTCAATTGGATTTGATTCTCAACTCTTAAACTCTTCTCTGTTTTACTATTGTCTATACGTGTGTGTGTGTGGTGTGTTTCAAGCAGTCCTTGTGCTTGATACACGCGTGTGTGTTGTTCTGATCGTGGCTATACATCAGAGAACACGTGTGTGTGAGTTGTAGTTCCTGAACTAGCTCATAAGCAGATTGTTCTGCGTGTGTGTGTGGCCCGTGGATGTAGGATACACGAGTTGTGTACTCCGAACCACGTAAATCGTTGTGTCTCGTGGTTTGAACGTTTCTACGTTAGATGTTTGGTAGGCACGGCGCATTTACACACGTCCAATCATCTGTTTAATTTCTATCATCGAATCACACACATCCACACCAAGTTTAGTCCTTGCCATAACTTCTAGTTATTTGTGTTCTATCAAAAAGAAGGCAACAAGTGATTTTAACAGACAGTAATCTATTCAACCCCCCCTTCTAGATTACCATATAGGGAATTCCGCTACACTTCAATTGGTATCAGAGCAAGGTTTCTCCGTTAACTGTCACTTTTACTTGATCTTACGATCAGGAGATCCTTGATCTTATGATTCTAGTAAGGGGTATATGGCCGAGGGACATTCAGTCACTAGGCCACCCTTCTTTGATGGCTCTGACTATCCCTATTGGAAAAACCGCATGCAGGTGTTTCTACGAGCACAAAACTATGAATTGTGGAAGATAGTCAGAACAAGACCATATGAATTGCCTCAAGACGAAGATACATAGGCCAAGGACCAGATTGCCAAAGGGACTCTCAATTGGAGCGCCCTCAATATGATGCAGTGCGCAGTCCATCCAAAAGAATACTCGAGGGTCTCCACATGCACTTCAGCTAAGGAGATGTGGGACAAGCTCAAGTTAATATATGAAGGTACGTCTGAGGTGAGAGAATCTAAAGTAAGCATGTTAGTCTCAGAATATGAAATGTTTAAGATGAATCATGATGAGACAATATCTGACATGTTTGTGAGATTCATGGTTCTGATAAATGGACTAAAAGGTCTTAAGAAGGAATACTCAGACAGTGAGTTGGTGAGGAAGATACTTCGGTCTCTTCCATCCTCCTGGAACACCAAAGTCACTGTCATTGAGGATTCTAAGAATCTTTCAACCATGAAGGTTGATGAGTTGATTGGTTCACTTATGACCTATGAGTTGAATGTGAAAAGGAAGGAAACTGAAGAGAACCCAAGGAAGTCCATTGCCTTGAAAGCTTCCAAGAAAGTCTCTTCAGATTCCAAAAGAAGTACTCAACAGGAAGGTATTGAGTCTGAATCCTCCAGTGATAGTGAGAATGACGAGATGGCCATGCTCACTAGACAATTTAAGAAGTTTCTCAAATTCAAGAAAAGAGGTTCAGGAAACTCAAAACCGTTCCAAAAGAGTACGAACAGATTTGATTCTATTAACAAAAAATCGGATGTGGTTTGTTATGAGTGCAAGAAGCAGGGACACATGAGAGGAGAATGTCCCGAGCTAAAGAAGAAATTGAAGAAAGATAAATTCACGTTCAAGAAAGCCAAAGCAATGTTGGCTTCATGGAGTGATGAAGATGAGGACAGTCAGGGCACCTCGGAAGATGAAGAGATTCAGTGTCTCATGGCAAAGAGTGACGATTCAACCGAGGTAAACTCTTCCTTTGAGAATTTTTCTATTGATGAATGGGAAGAGGCTTATACTGTGCTATTTGAAAAGTTTTGTGAATTTAAATCTGAAAACAAGGCACTCAAAAAGAAAATGAATTTCCTTGTTCATGAATCAAACAACAATGAAGAAATTGAGTCTCTGAACAAGGTAATTGAATTGATGAAAATTGATGAACAAACCCACATGGATGAGTTGGATAGCATGAAACTTAAGTTTCAAGAAGTTCAAAAGGAAAGAGATGAACTAATAAACTGTCTTGAAATTCTTAAAAGTGAGCATGCTAATCTACAAAAGAAATTTGAGAAAGCTGAAACAGAACTAGCAGGTAAATCAAAAGATCTATCAAATTTTGTAAAGAGCAAACAGAACTTGGATGCAATCTTAGGTTCAAATGTGTTTGTTGCAAGACATGGGATTGGATTTCAAAATCCAAAGCCAAAGGTAATTGGCAAAAATCTGATGACTGATTTCACAGATCTAACCCCATGCTCTAGCAAACCAAACCCTTCAAAGAAAAGGAAAAATCAAAACAAGGGTAAAAAACAGGAACCTAAAGTCACCAAATTTGTTCCTAGTCAACATGAGAAACTTGCTAAAAGCTCTAAACAGAGCCGTCCTCAAGAAAAACAGCAAGTCCCTAAAGCTAGACTTACAAGGGAACAAAAAGGTAAGATGCCTATGGATGCCTCCAAAAATGTCAAATCCAATGTTGTTCTTAAATCATCATCATGCAATATCTGTAAAAAAATTGGACATAATGAAAAGCAGTGCTGGAATAACCCAAATCATATGAAAATCAAACAAGTTTGGATTCCTAAGCATCTCTTATTTTGCATGAATGATACAATGGGACCCAAAGTAATTTGGGTACCAAAACCTCTTGTCTGATCCACATGTGCAGGAATGCCTAGCAGCTCACAATCAAAACAAATGGTACCTGGACAGTGGCTGCTCGAGGCATATGACGGGCGACAAAGCTAAATTCAGTTTGCTCGTGGAAAAAGACGGAGGTCAAGTGATATTCGGAGGTAACAACAAAGGCCAGATCATCGGCTCAGGTAAAGTCGGTAAGTTTGCCTCTAATTCAATAGACAATGTGCTACTAGTTGATGGCCTTCATCACAATTTGCTCAGCATAAGTCAATTGTGTGATAAAGGTCATAAAATTGTTTTTGAATCCAATTCTTGCCACATTCTGGATAAGGAAACAGGGAGCCTAAAATTTTCTGGAAAAAGGATGAACAACATCTATTTGGTAGACTTAGATGATCCAGAAAATAACGATTTGTGTCTTGTAGCAAACAAACAGGATGAGCTTACATTGTGGCATCGTAGGCTCGGTCATGCCAGTTACAATGTTCTGCACAAGATAATGAGGCTTAAGTTGGTAAGTGGCCTTCCTGAAATATCCTTTAACAAAAATGAAAATTTCTGTGATGCGTGTGCACAGGGAAAACAAACCCGAAAATCCTTCAAATCAAAGGCACCGGTAAGTACTTCCAAAGCCTATGAACTCTTGCACATGGACTTATTTGGACCTACAAGAACACTCAGTCTCAATGGCAAGCGTTATGGCTTTGTCATTGTGGATGATTTCTCTAGGTTCACTTGGGTAAAATTCCTTGCTCACAAGAATGAAGCAGTAAATGTTTTTGAAGATTTCTTCAACAAGATTGAGCATGGAAGTGTCCATAGAATCTGCTCAATCCGCACTGATCACGGGGGAGAATTTGACAATAATTCCTTCTCCGAATTTTGCAGGAACCAAGGTATAGACCATCAGTTTTCCTCCCCAAGAACTCCCGAGCAAAATGGAGTTGTGGAGAGAAAAAATAGAACCTTGGTGGAAATGGCTCGTACGCTTCTGGTCGAGAATCAATTAGCACGCACTTTTTGGGCAGAAGCAGTAAACACATCATGTTACATTCTCAACCGAGCCATGGTAAGACCAGTATTCAAGAAAACTCCTTACGAACTTCTGAAAGGTAAGAAACCCACCATTGGGTACTTTAAAGTTTTTGGTTCCAAGGTGTTTATTCATAACAATGACAAAAATGACTTGGACAAGTTTGAAGCCAAAAGTGATCAAGGTATTTTTCTTGGATACTCTGAACATTCTAGAGCTTATAGAGTGTTCAATCTAAAAACCAGAAAGGTGGAAGAAACTCCACACGTTGTTTTTGATGAATCTCAAATCACAACTAATAATTCTACTCCTTACAGGTTTGATGAAACATCTGAGGATCTACAAAGCAAAACAAATGCAATCTCTAAGTCAGTTCCTAAAGCTAAACGTGGATATCTTCGCAGGTCCGATGATGAAGATGATAGTCATCTACTTAAAACTCATGAAGAGATACCTGCACAAGACCCACAACAAGAGGATGAACCCCAACAAACTCCTCCAGCAACCCCTCCTCCGGAACATCATCCTCAAATACAAGATCAACCAGGTCTTTCAACAATCACCAATGTGAGGTACTCTAAAGCTCATCCACTTGAGAATGTCATAGGTGACATAAATGATTCAGTTCAAACTAGGTCACAAGTTAATCAAATAGTTGAACAGGATCATTTAGCCTTTGTCTCTCAAGTGGAGCCTAAAAATGTTGAAGAAGCATTAAAAGAAAGTTCATGGATTGATGCTATGCATGAGGAGCTAGGTCAATTTCAAAGAAATAATGTCTGGAGTTTGGTTCCTAAAACCCCTGAAATTTCTGTTATAGGAACAAGATGGGTCTTTAGGAATAAACTTAATGAAGAAGGTAAAGTGGTGAGAAACAAGGCAAGACTGGTTGCAAAGGGCTACAATCAGGAATTTGGTGTGGACTTTGAAGAATCCTTTGCACCAGTAGCTAGGTTAGAAGCAGTTAGGATCTTGCTAGCATTTGCATGTTCTAACAAGTTCAAACTATATCAAATGGATGTTAAGACTGCTTTCTTAAATGGCTACATCAAAGAGGAAGTCTACGTTTCTCAACCACCCGGCTTTGAGGATCATGATAAACCAAACCATGTATTTAAATTGCACAAAGCTCTCTATGGTTTGAAACAGGCACCCCGAGCTTGGTACGACAGGCTGAGCACCTTCTTGGTAAGTAAAAAATACTCAAGAGGTAAGGTGGACCAAACTCTTTTTACAAGGAAAGTTCACAATCACATAATTGTTGTTCAAGTTTATGTGGACGATATTATTTTTGGTTCCACTAATCCCACACTGTGTGAAGAATTCTCACAACACATGCACAGTGAATTTGAGATGAGCTTAATGGGGGAGCTTCAATTTTTTCTTGGTTTGCAGGTCAAGCAGCTAGAAGATGGATTCTTTATAAGCCAAGAAAAATATGTAAAAGAACTGCTCCAAAGGTTTCAGTTCACACAAGCCAAGCCCGCCTCAACACCGATGAGCACAAGCATTAAGCTAGAAACTGATGAGAAAGGTAACCCGGTAGATGCCAAACAATTTCGAGGTATGATTGGCTCACTCCTTTATCTTACTGCAAGTAGACCGGACATACAATTCAGTGTTTGCCTTTGTGCTAGATACCAATCTAGTCCAAAGGAAAGTCATCTAATTGCAGTCAAGAGAATCTTCAGGTATCTCTCAGGTACGCATGCCTTGGGTCTTTGGTATCCAGCAGGTAGTAGTTTTGAGTTGATTTCCTATTCTGATGCAGACTACGCTGGTTGTAAAATAGATAGGAAAAGCACTAGTGGCTATTGTCAAATGCTTGGTGGTTGTATGGTTTCGTGGGCATCCAAGAAGCAACACTCGGTTGCACTCTCCACTGCAGAAGCAGAATATGTTGCTGCAGGGAGTTGTGCAACACAAGTGTTGTGGATAAAAAGTCAGTTGTGTGATTACAACATTGATATTGGATGCACACCTATCCTGTGTGACAACACTAGTGCAATCAATCTATCAAAGAACCCCATTCAACATTCTAGGACGAAACACATAGAAATTCGTCATCATTTCTTGAGAGATGAAGTGGCCAATAGATCCTTCGAAATCAGTTTCATACCCACGGAGAAACAGTTGGCAGACATCTTTACCAAACCTCTAGCTGAAGATAGATTCACCACATTACGAAGAGAGATGGGGTTGTGCAAATTACAATGAAACTTAACTCCAATATTAAGTATTTGCTCCTTGTGTCCATTATCTATGCGGTATATCAAATGGTGATGTGTGGAAGAACAAGTCATGCTTGTTTGGAAACTCTCATTATGCGTGAGAAACATTCTCCGCCAAGTATCCATGGTTATGTGACATACAAGGGACATGTACTGTATATTTGGACTTAGTTTCTTTATAACTTGCTTATTCACACTCTCTTTAAATTTCAGATACATATAATTGGTTTGTCTCTCTACATGCTTTGTGTTATTGAGTGCGCGGTCATTGTCTGCAAATATGTCTTCATGAACTTGAGTCCTTTGTTACAAATGTCACACTTTATGGGGGAGCAACTTAAGTTTCTATGAATTCAAAATGTGGAGGGAATCATTCAAACTTTGTCTCTCTCAATTCCCTCACATTAGTTGTTCACGTCTGCTCTTCATTCTTCCACTAAAACTGATCTGACCAAGTCCCTGTCGACAGGCTAAAAAGGCTCTGTCGACAGCTAAGCCCAGACAGAACACTGGTTCATCTGTCTATGTCCCCCTGTCGACAGGCCCTCCTTTCCTGTCGACAGGTGCTCTGATATATGACTGCTTATGATCATTCTTCACCCAGTTTGTGAGCTTCTTCCTGATTAATAACTAAGGTGTCTATAAGATGTAAAAGTATGATTGACCATACTACATACACATGATAGTTAAGCTATTTCCTATTTCCCTATGATTTTTACATACTATTCATGTAGAGTTTAGGCTACATCATCTAGAAAACATCTCACAACTCTAAGGGACATCCACCTTACTCCTTTATAGTAATACTCAGTGAGCCAACATAGTCTCAATATAGTTCATAAGTCTTTTGGTCATGAAAGTGAATATCTAGTATTTATTGGTAATCATATCACCACCTTGATTTTTGTCATTACGACAATACTTGGAGAAAAGCTACCTATTTCCACAAAAAAAAAAAACAAACCAAAAAAAAATAAAAAGAAAATCAAATAACAAATAATGCCAATCACCGTGAAGTTTGGGATGAATATAGAGCAATGTTGGGTTATGCTAAGTAACCGGGGAGATGGGCATCACAACTGTCTGCCCTCGCGTCAAAAGGACAACTCATCAACTCTATACAACGGTATGTTGGAAAGTTCCACCAATTGACTGGGGGTATGGGCACGGGTAATGTCTATCCTCACTTCAAAAGGTGTGACGTCTTCTTAAGTACCATTTCCTCCCATTGTACTTCCAAATTAAATCCTTGGGAATAGTGCGAAGCCTCCACTGAGTCATACTTTCAAAGGTCATTGGTCTTGTGATTGTCTTGACATTTAGATATCATTTCATGCATCATTTGTCTATTCTCAAAATGGGGATTGTGTTGTCTTACAGTGTATTTATACAATAACGGGTAAGCGTGCAATGTTCTTCATTTAAGTGGGTGCTTTCTTAATGCTTTAACCTTAAATTCCTTGGATATTATGTTAAAACCATTGGAGAATTGGTATGGTTTTTTATATCCTTGTATATGGTAGGTTAACATACTTGATTCATCTCTTATTCACCTTAATTTATCACCTGGAAGAAATTGCTCACAGCTCAAGTTCCAAAAATCACAAACTGGCCATTTTCTACAAGTGCATGTCGACAGGCACCAGGGACCCTGTCGACAGCCGGCGGCAGATGTGTTTTTGGGAAGTCCAACGGGCTAATCCAAAATCAGATTTGGTGGGATCCGACTCTTCATCTATCCTCACCCCTTCTATAAGAGGACCCCACACCCCTTTCCCTCTTTCTTCACTTCCAAAAACCCTTCCTTCCCTCTCTCTCTTCAAATCCCTTCTCCAGGGCACCAGGAACGCACCTCTGCCTCCCTGGTGTTTTCTCCTCTGGTTCCGTCATCTTCTTTCTACCACAAATCTCCAACTCAAGCAGCTCGAGATCATGGCCCCTCCTGCCAAGAAGATGGCCTCTCGTCGCCGTCCTCGCTCTCCTCGCGCCAGACAAGGTTCCAGGGACTCTCTGGAGCGTCGGTCAAAGCATCGAGAGGATCGTCTGCCAGAGCTGTTCATCCCTCAAAATCTCCAATTCAAAGTCACCAATGCCACTTTCACGAAGGTCACGCAGCCTCGCTACGTTGACTTCATCTCCCTCCAGGACCTATTTCCCAGTCTTTTGCCTCTCTTTGACACACAGGGTTGGTCCCCTTTCTGTTATAGTCACAAGAAATACTCTGCCTCTGCTGTCACGGAGTTCTACCGTAATCTTCGGGAGACTACTACAGGTGATATCTATACCCGTGTCAAGGGAAATTCCTTTCGCATTTCCCCAAATCTATTTTCAGTCTCCCTGCAAATCCCAAACACCGGGGTAGACATCCTTGCTCATCACCCTACTCCAGAGGAATATCATGCCCTCATCACTTCCAGGCCTTACGACCCCACGGACCATAAGCCAATGAATGCTAACTCCTTTCCTCCGCTTCATCGTCTCATCCACCACATTTTTACCACTCTCATTGTCCCGAAGGATGGAAGTAGGGAACTCGTTACATCTATTCACAAGTCCCTCCTTCATAAGTTTTTACGCTGTGAACAAATCAATCTACCTCAACTCATGTGCTCCGTCCTTCGACTATGCCTTGGCAATGCAAAGCGGTCCATGCCTTACGCATGTCAGCTCACCTCCCTCTTCCTGTTTCTTGGCATTCTTATTCTAGAAGGGGAGATGACCAATTTGCCGGGACGTAGCTCCTACGATCTGACTGCTGCAGAGCGGATGGGCTACAAGTTTGTGGATGGCGTAGTCACAAGGGATCTTAAGGGAAAGGGTCAAGCTGTCCCAGTGGATGAAGAAGAAGCTGATGCGGCAGCTGACGAAGATGTTGCTGAAAATGAAGACGACGAAGAAGCCTCCCTCTCCGAGCCACAAGACGCTCTGGGAGAAGAAGAAAGTCAACCTATGGATGATATTGCCACTGAGCCCTCTATCCGTGAACTCTTGGCTCAGCTGCAAGTGCATATGACCACTGGTTTTGCAACTATCAATGCACGCTTGGACAAGGTTGATAACAGCTTGGAAGCATTGGCCGATAATCAAGTCCGGATCACTCACCGGCTCAACAGGCTGACTCCTCAGGCCCCAACACCACCGGGTCCTGATGATGATTCTAGAGTCTAGGTGTCCCGGGTCTTGTATTCAGTCTTATGTTGTTTTTCTACGTTGATGGTCATGCAATGTCTTTCCCTTTTTCAAGTTCTGTTCAACCAATGTTCTGTATGCCTCAATGATATATCAATGAAAGAACTTGTCTTTTTGCCTACTACCTTGGTCTGTGGTGTATGCTTTTTAGATATTGCCAAAAGGGGGAGAAAACTCAATTGTGCAACTTGCTTACACTTGCTTAATTGGTTAATTTTGTCATCATCAAAAAGGGGGAGAATGTTGGGTTCACATTCTATAACATATAAGTCACAATTGCAACATGTTTTTTGCTGATGATCAATGATGAACAAAGTAAACAAGTGAACAATGTGAGTTAAGTTTAGAATTGCAATGCAATAACTTGTCACAATGTGTTGATATGATATTAAGCTTTAAATGACTAGAATGTCTCACTAACTATGTTCATAATCTTAGGTGAGATGTTGAGCAAGAGTTGTACGAAGAACAAAGCCAAAATGATGAAGATTTATATGTAAAGCAAGCATCTGTCGACAGCAGGCAGTGTCCCTGTCGACAAGCAAACTCAAGCCAGAAGGCAAATCTGCAGAACAGATGAGCCTGTCGACAGCAACCCAGATGCCTGTCGACAGGAAGAGGTTTCCAGAACTATGAATTCTTCTGTCTGCCTGTGCCTGTCGACAGCACCCAGTCGCCTGTCGACAGCAACTGCCTTCCAGAAGCCTTGTATGTCCTGCTAGCTTGCGCCTGTCGACAGGAGCACCCAGTGCTGTCGACAGACGGGCAGAGTCGTCAAATACGGGAAGTCTTCAAGTTGCCATAGATGGTGTTTCCACAAACCACGATTCTCCATAAGTAAACACCACTATTTAAGCATCCTTTTGAGGGCAATCACAAAAACAAGCAGCCTCCAAGAAAGAACCCTAAAAGTCTCTCAAGAAGAGTCTTGCCCTGCTGCTCTGCTTCTACTTGCTGCCCAGATTCAACAAGAGAAGTCCTCCGTGCAGCGGTGAAGTCTGAACGTCGTGAATTCGAGCCTCTCCATCAACTTCTAATCATCAAGACGAAGCTTGAAGCCTACTCAGACGTTCATGAGAAAGAGTTTTCAATTGGATTTGATTCTCAACTCTTAAACTCTTCTCTGTTTTACTATTGTCTATACGTGTGTGTGTGTGGTGTGTTTCAAGCAGTCCTTGTGCTTGATACACGCGTGTGTGTTGTTCTGATCGTGGCTATACATCAGAGAACACGTATGTGTGAGTTGTAGTTCCTGAACTAGCTCATAAGCAGATTGTTCTGCATGTGTGTGTGGCCCGTGGATGTAGGATACACGAGTTGTGTACTCCGAACCACGTAAATCGTTGTGTCTCGTGGTTTGAACGTTTCTACGTTAGATGTTTGGTAGGCACGGCGCATTTACACACGTCCAATCATCTGTTTAATTTCTATCATCGAATCACACACAACCACACCAAGTTTAGTCCTTGCCATAGCTTCTAGTTATTTGTGTTCTATCAAAAAGAAGGCAACAAGTGATTTTAACAGACAGTAATCTATTCAACCCCCCCTTCTAGATTACCATATAGGGAATTCCGCTACACTTAAGCTTCGTATATGACGAAGCTAGCTTCGTATATGACGAAGTAAGCTTCGACTGAACATTGATAAAAATATGCATGACAAAGTGTAACTTCGGATATGACGAAGTGAACTTCGGATGTGACGAAGTAAGACTTCAACTGATCAAGATAAAAACAAGCATGACGAAGTGCCAGCTTTAGATATGACAAAGTAGACTTCAGATATGACAAAGTTAGCTTCGTATATGACAAAATAAGCTTCGATTGAACATGATAAAAACATGCATGACGAAGTATCACTTCGTATATGACGAAGTAAGCTTTGACTGAATATGATAAAAATATGTATGACGAAATGAACTTCGAATATGACGAAGATACAGACAATGGAAAATATAATAATCCTGTTAGGAAATGATACCTATAATAATCATGGGTTTTGTCATCACCAAAATAAAAGGATAAAATATAAGAGTGGTTCAACACCAAGCGACTAGCTAGCCGACTGAGATCTCCTGAACGGTCGACCGATTCTCCTGTTTGTTCCAGCTTGTCCTTTTCCCAATTGTATTATATTCTTCTACATTACTTAAACTTGGGCCAACCCAACTTGCTGGTCTTACCTTGTCCTGCTATCCTGATACTCTTGCATTGGGGTTGCTTTAATATTAATGTTATTCTGAGATCTCCCCGAACCATACTAAAAGACTGATCAAATGAAAATGATGACACTATGGGTCTTCAGACTCTACTTGTAGCAACTCTCAATTTTAAATTGACAAAAATAAAATTTAATTAAAAGAAATTGTGAATAAATGGAAACCCATTAAGTAAAAATAAGAGATAGGCTATCCTAAAAGGTTCATGCATGAGTTAATGGGTCACAAAACTGAAGCCCAATGTTGGAAGGGAGATAATTAAGCCTAAATTCGTGACTAAATTATTAATAAATTAAAAAGGGATAAGATAATCACTATTTTGGCTCATAAATAACCTAAAAGGAGTCCTAACTCTATCCTAACTAGTTGACCATGGATTTGGAGTCCACCTCAAGCCATTTGGAAGGATAAATGCAAGAAAAAGTGAGATAATTATGGGAAATTCGGAGTTGGAAGAAGGAAAATAGTTTTAGGGGATTTGGAAACTCTAAACATACATATACACCTCTATTCCGTTCCTAGCCGACCCTATTAACTTTCTGGAGCATGGAGGATGAGGAAGAGAAGCTTTTGGAAGAGGAAATCAAGGAGGAGGAGGCTAGGAACAAGTGTTCTTCGTGTTCTTCAAATTTCATACCCTAGGAATCAAAAGTGCTCAAACATAGGCAATCTCTCAAGCAAAATTAAATTAAACTCGACTCTAGATAGATCATGATCCCATCTTCGAAAGCCCCATATTTTCCCTAATTTCCATCATGTCGTTTATTATTAATTTTATGCTCAAAGTTCTGTTAAGAACATGTACCTGACTCTATATGTTCACCTTAAATCCCTGGCTATGCTTGATCTCGTGCCCTGAAACTTTTATTGTACAAACTACATGATGTCAGGGATCTAATGACATATTTTTCTCCAAATTTCTATCAAGTACTCTTTTCGAATTAAATCATTTTTCATCACAGTGTCAGATTTTTGGTTCTTCATGATGTACCATGTTCATAGCATGATCATACCATGAAAGAAGTCTAATTACTCTTTAGTGTTGATACCTCTACAAGTCTAGTTTCATTTAAAATTGATTTCATGATTTTTCATCATGTATATGATTTAATATTAAATTTTAAAGACCCCTGTGTCAAGCCCTTGGAGGATTGGACCGCAACCCACGGTGCAAAATTTACTTTTTGGGTTCGGGCTAGACCTCTGAGAATGCGATGACCGATCGGTCACGTTCTCAGCCTGGTTGCGACACAGGTGCGCGTTGCGTCATGTACGTGACGATCCATCGCGTGGCGTTTCCCTATTCCGTACCGATGGCCCTGAACGCGACACACCACCCCGTCGCGTTTCAGTGCTTCAATCGATTGGTCTGTTTCGATTCCCTTAAATGCGATAGCCATACCCGTTGTGATTTGAATGTAATAGGTACCCCCGTCACGATTTAATTGTGTATTCCAGAACCATAAATTGTCAATTAAACCTTGCTAGTCATGCTCTATAATCATGCTTTAACTCTTTTAAAGTGTTGTTATGAACAGTAACATCATGTCAACACATTTTTGATAATATTCACATGATTTTATTAATTAAAAGATGTGTGCACGACTCTCATATGTTATCATTGATTCTCTCTCACATGCACACACCAAATTACTCAATAATGTATCTGGTAATTAAGTACAATTATTTCATGATAATTTCTCCATTATTTTAATGGACTTGTCTTCGTTTTATTCGCTTGATTTGAATACCGTTATCGTGTCCCTCTGCCTTCGAGCACTCAAGGCATGACAGACAAACGTTTCTATACACACTTTATCTTGGCTTGGACGACCTCTCCGTTGGGAATACTCCTGACTGGACTAAGAACTCCTTGTTCAAGGCCTCCATAAGACTCCTTGGCTTTGGCGAACGTCGTTGCCGACGAACAGGTTGTACCATCAATACCCATGATACTCTTAGGGATCAGCATGATCTAATGACCTTAGATTGCTCTCTCTTACCTTGAGATTACGCCAGACCTCTGGACTGTGTGCGTAGCGCAGCCGGTGGGCAGTTAGTAACTTCTACCAGACTGCCAGTACACAATCCTATGTGTTGTGCAACTATTATTATCGTATGTTTAACATTGTTTTATGTGAATTGACCTATAGTTCTCATCTATTCCTTATTCTCTCATCTATTCACGTTCTCTCTATACTATCGTCTATTCTTCAATTACTCTCATCTATTCTTAGTACTCTATATTGGCCATCTACTGATTGTCGAAGATAAAAACATAACCAATGTCAGACAACATTATTAAGGGGCCGATCTGGTCCTGGGAGATGCGCCCGAAAGTGCTATTTGCCCATGGGAGTTAAAGGATTAGGGTGTTCGACATTACATCCAAGTACTATATTATCTAGATTAATCGACGACAATCAAAACAAAGTTCTATACTCTCTTGATTGATAGATGCAACGTCGCGTGTTTTTCGGATCCCCGTGGATCCAGGTTTAGCAGGTTTGGTAGCCAATGTGTGGCCCATTAGCTTGTGTTTCAGGTGCCCGCGCGTGTTGTGAGGCTTGGTGGGCCGTTAGATTGGGTCCAAAGCGCTCACATGTTTTCTGCCTGTGAACGCGACAGGGGTAAGTGTCGCGTTGTGAATGCGACAGACCTAGGAGTCGCGTTCACGTTGCCGCTGGTTGGCGGTCTTCGTCTGCATGGCTGCCGCGTGTCGCTCGCCGGGCGGTCAACTAACGTCGGCCTTGGGAAGGTGACGGTCGCCTACGTCGCATTCAGGTAGCGACGTCTGACTGCGTCGTGATCCCAACCGCTGTGCTGTTTTTAAGAACCCCAGCCGAACAGAGCAGGGGAAGCTCTGCACGGCCAGGGGGGGAGCTGCTGCGGAATTTCCGGGCGATTCGAGCTTCTGGAGGTGTTTTTGGCGCGCTCTCGCCGCGAGGACGTCGCGTGGAGCGGGGGAGATGCCGTACCGTGCATGGTTTTCGCGTTCTTCACGAAGGTAGGGTGTTCTACCTTGATTTGTGTTGTGGATTGCAGGTTGATTTGTTTATTGCTTTGAAAACACTAGATACCATGCTAGGGTATCCATTAAAGCATGAAAAATGTGAATTAAGCATGGTTTGAATGGTCGGGAATGGTAATCCGTGGAGTGTCTCCCGGATTAGGGTTTTCACCTGTGAAGGCGACAGCCCAGGGTGTCGCGACCTGGTCGCGACAGCTCGATCCGTCGCATTCTGGTTTCCGTTGCGACGTATAGTTGGGTCGCGATCTGATGGCGGCCCAGGTTCCTATCGCGGTCTGTCGGGGTGTCGTGATCAGGTAGCGACAGTCCTACCTATCGCGACAAGATTTCTCGTCGCGCCATGTCGTGGTGTCGCGATCAGAAGGCGGCCCTAGCCTCTGTCGCGATCGCAGCCGAGGATGTTATTTTGTATGCTTTTGGTAATTTGAATATCCGGTTGGTGATATTTGTTGTGCATGGCAATGACAAGTGGAGCCAGTGCACTTGTTACACTCGTGGAGCGTATTGCTCACGAGGTGGGCATGTTTTACATGATTATTATATTATGTACATAATCTGCTTGGTGTTTACGTAATATTTGTGGTGTGTTGACACCCGTAGCGCCCTTGGAGCATGCTGTCCATGTGTTGGACATGTTGTTTACGTGATTGATGTGTGGTGCACCTGGTTGGTGTATTATACACGTGCTGTCTATGTGGTTTGGGTGTGTGCATGGCACACACATTGTCGTAATGTAATTCTTATGATTTGTTGTAATAATTGGGCAGTGAGGTTCCTGTGTGAGCCTAGCCATGACTTTGTGGTGTGTGGGCAGTGAAGGTCATGTGAGGACCTAACCCTGGTTCATTCTTGTCCTTTAGAGAATATTATACTGATTTATGTGTTAAGTGGTGTGTGTGTAGCCATGGAGGTCATGAGTTGATCGATGATAGGCAAGTTTGTGGTTCAGGTATGTGTTTGTGTAGGATAGCTTTGGGGTCACATGGTGACCGATGTTAAGCTAATCCTAACACATGTATATTGTGAATTATAAATAAAGGCTATATATGTAAGTATCGTGGTTTGTGCTAGCCGAGTGTGGTGGTCCGGCGCTTATTTCAGAATAACTCTCTAGTCGGGTACCCCAGGTTCTTTGTGAGCCAGACACGTGTGTTTCTTGTGCTTAGGGTTTGTCCCGGTACAGTGTGGTACCGTCGAGGTTTGTGTCGTCTTCCTGGACACCCTCACTCCTTTGCTTGAGTTGTACGTCCGGCTGAGGGAAAGACGACAGTGGGACAGTGACTTTTGTACTTGTCTTTTAGTCACTTGTGGTGCGCTCGTAGTTGGGGGTACGAACACCAGTAGTCGACACTGGTCCCCAGCTAGTCCTGTTTTTCAGTGCCTCACTTTAGGGTGCTCCGGCCAGAGACCCTAGAGGTGCCAGGCATGGACCTGCAGCTGTGTGTCTGCAGGTGTGGTGTTAGTTGGTCTCCATAGTTGTTTGACTTTACCTTGTGGAGCAGCAGTTGGGCCTTTCGTCCGTGACTGCGAGGCTGAGAGGTTGTTCTTGTGTTGTGTTGTCCGGGTTGGATACTGGACTGATCAGCCAGTAGTCCATTCCCGTGTGGTGGCGTCGTTCCTTTCCAACTCGTGCTTTGCCACTGGCTGTGGCTTGACTCGTGCTTTGCCGGCTCTAGTTGTGGCTTGTGTAACTTGCAGGTTGAGGTTTCACCTGTAATGTTGTGCCTAAGTGATGGCACAATATAGTTATGGTTTTGTGTGGTGTTACCACCTACTTGTGCCCTTCGTACGGGTGTTAGTGTTGTGGCACCTCAGAGTAGCAGGTACCTATACCCTTCGTGGGTTACTTTGTAGTTTTGTGGTGGTACATTGTGTACCAACCTTTTTGGGTACTTGCGTGTTGTGGAGGTCTTGTGGTTTGACCTGTCACTTGTTGTATCCTATCCGTCTTAAGTAGACCTTAGTTTATAATTTATTATGAATTAGTTTATGGTTGTCAATCATGTTACCTTGTGGGTAATTTGCCGATGAGGCTTGTGGCCTAGGCATATTGTGGTTTAGTAGAGCTGTGCTCCGTGGAGGCCGTGTGAGACCTTCCACTTATTGAGTTTTACCCTTCTTGGGTATGGTTCCGATTATGGTTTTAGTGTGTGATGGACTAGCTAGCTGTAGCCAGTCCTACCACTTATGTGTGGCTCTCGACGTAGTGTGGTTTGGAGTATAGAGGACCAGCTCTTTGTTAGCAGTCCTGTTACTCAAGTGTTTGAGGTTCACCTGTGAAGCTTGTAGCCTGGACAGTGATTTGCCTGTGTGGCTTATAGCTTAGGCAACCTGTTGTTGTAGCAGTGTGCCGGTGAGACTGTGGTTTAGGCACTTCAGTAGTTGGGCTGACTAATAGTATTATATTAGTTCTATAGTCCCACATTCCTTCTAAAAAACTATATGTTTATTGTCATGATTATGTTTAATTGTTATTTATTGTTATGATGTGAGCATGTCATGGTTTGGCTATCAGTGTTGCCAGTGAGACCCTCTGGGGTTGAGGTCTCTTCTGTTTAGTTGTCTCTTCTGTTTAGTTGCTATGGTGGTTTTTGGGTGGTCCCCTACTGAGTCTGTGACTTGTTGAGGCTCACTCCCCTACAGTTCTTGCAGAACTTGCCGTGTGTTTAGCTTGTGGAGGCGTTGTGTCAGACTTGTACCAACATCAGTTGTGTTGTAGTAATGTTAGTTCAGTTGTGTGAGCTTGTGCTCCCTCGGGGTATGCCCCAGGTAGTTGTACTTTTTAATTGGACATGTATTAATGTAATGGGACAGTTGTACAAATTTGTGAACAGATATGAGCACATGTACTTTCTTGTGTCTTATATTCTTGTGATTTATCTTTTATACTCTTCCTGGACACGTGTGTGAGATATCCCTTGCGAGACTTCGGTCCGTTCGCGGGAGGCGGATCTGGATATGGAGCCTTATCGGGCATAAATATCCAGGGCCGTCACAATAGAAGTCAATCAAAGTGCTATCGTGATTATCGTGACGTGCTATCTCGTGATATGGCCAATTCTTGAATGTGCTTGTTGTGCTATATTCTTTTGAAAAAGTACTATTGTGCCCTTGTTACCATGTACTATTACTCTCTTGAACATTCTATCTAGTTATCTTGCTATTCAAGATATTAATCACTTAAAACATGCATATTTTATGAGATATTAAGTTCTACTGGGTGTTATCGCTCATCTTGCGCTATTTATTTCATGTGTTTCAGGTGAGTCTGATGAGGATTATCACATGCATGAGGAAGGGGATGAGCAAGTGCAAGAGTGACCCGTGGAGTTGTCAACCAAGTCTTAGTATTAGATAGTTAGTTTATTTTCATTTGAATAAAAGTACTTTGGGCCCATAGTTTTGGCTCTGTTTAGCAAATGTAATAGTGATTAGTGGAATTATCAATAAAGTTGATTCGTTTGACATTAATCCAATTTGTGAAATGGTTTGATGACTATTTACGCTCTATACTATTTCTTTAACTATTTATCGCTCCGATATTCCGCATCGGGGCGTTACACTACTGGACCAATGCCTGTGTAAATGGGGCCAATTCAGTCCCGGGAGGAGCACCTAAACTTGATTACTGAATCGTACAATTTGAATATGTAGTAATCAAAAATAGATCCACTTGGTGTTTGGTATGACACCACCTACTGCTAAATTTAATCTACAATTCCATGAACTATATTATAGCATGAATTTTGTTACTGTTTGGTTTTGAGAAAATTCTATTATAATATCATCATTGCACTGTATTACAGTATCACTGTGTGTAACAATTTGTATTCTCCCATTGACTGGTATGCATGTTTTTCTTTCAATACTACCTTCATGCCCTACTTTTATTATTGAAGGCAATTTCCTATGTCACGTCCTACTCATATACTATTTTCGGAGGTGACATAAAGGTCGTGATGATATAAATAGAAATTGTCGTTCATATTCATAAAGAGTGCAGCGAAATAACAAATTACATGTGCCGGTAGTTTTAGAGTTAAAAATATACAACAGCTTAGGTGACTGAGTCTAAAAGACGTAAGGTTTGCTAATTTATGGATTACTCGACACACAATCCCTTGGCGAGTCAGACCCATCTGAGATTCCTGAAAGAAAAGTAGGATTTATGAGCAATTATGCCCAGTAGGAATTTGCCATCAATAGTAACAATAAGGTATGATATTAGCATGAAAGAACAATATATACATTAGCCAATGAGAGGATACTATTGTCACACTCAAAGATATTGGAATACAGTTCAATGAAGATATCATAAAAGAATTTGCCTGGAGCCAAATAGTAGTAAAATTCATGCCATAATTACAGTTCATGGAAATGTAGACTAAATTTAGCAGTAGGTGGTGCTATTCCAAACACCCAGTAGATCCATTCTCGACGGGTACAATTCGAATTGACCAATTCAGTGGCCGAGTTCGGGTGCTCCTCCCGGGACTGGATCGGCCCCATTGCACAGGCATTGGTCCAGTAGAGTCCGAAGACCCAAGGTGTCGCCATTTCCATTTGATCAATCTTTTAATATAGTTCAGGTAGATCTTGAAGTACCATTAATATTAAAGCAGGTTCAATGTGAGAGTACAGTGATAGCAAGCCAAAGTAAGGCTAGCTAGTTAGGTTGGTCCAAGTTTAAATAATATAAAGCTATATAAGAAATTTGGGAAATAAGCAAGTTGGAACATGTATAAACTCAAGAGGAAATCGGTCGACTAGAAGAGTAGGGCATGTTTGACTGAAGTCAATGTTTGAGTGAAAAAAAGTAAATCAATGTTTTAAGTGAAATCGATGTGGAACTGAAATCGATGTTTGGATGGAGTCGATGTTTAAGTGAAAATGATGTGGGATTGAAATCGATGTTTGGATGGAGTCGATGTTTAAGTGAAATCGATGTGGAACTGAAATCGATGTTTAGATGGAGTCGATGTTTAAGTGAAATCGATGTGGAACTGAAATCAATGTTTAGATGGAGTCGATGTTTAAGTGAAATCGATGTGGAACTGAAATCGATGTTTGGATAGAGTCGATGTTTAAGTGAAATTGATGTGAAACTGAAATCGCTATTTTTGTATAGTAATCGATGTGGACTTTTAAAACAGTAATCGATGTGGACTTAGTCAGTAATCGATATGTATTGAACACCAATCGATTTAGCTTTTCAGTGCAAGTTATGAAATGATAGTGCCATAGTATCTTGTATTTTCGAGAAAAATATGGTATTAAATATATTCATGATATTTAAGTTAATCATGAGTTTTGTTATCACCAAAATAAAAGGTAAGATATAAGAGGGGTTCAAACGGTGAGTTGAGGGTATAATGCCAAGACTTTCTTTGACACTAACAAGTCCTTAGAGCAGTGATGTTTGGGGAATAACAATTGAAAAGGGAGAAGAGGAAACGAGATTTCTTACATTGTTCCAGAAGAGGTTGAGGTTTTAAGTGAGGGGTTGAGGTGGTGATAAACATGGGGGTCTCTTCCACAGGAACAACTAGTTAGAAGAGTACCAGGTGAAGAAGAGAAGAAGGCAAGAGTTTCCTACGTTGTTTCAGAAGAGGTTGAGGTTTAAGTGAGGGGTTGAGGTTTCCTACCTCTGTCAGAAGAAGATGAGGGTATTTTCTCAAAGAGGGAGAGCTTCAGAACTCTAGAGCCTTCTTCCCTACCAGCACCCAACATCTCGCTTCCTTCACCTTCTTCTTCAGACTTCATCGAAAGTAGCCGTGAGTAGTCAGTTCTGGCTAAGGATCAACCGGATCTTATAGATCTTGTAGATTTTTCCTCGTGCGAGATGGCCAAAACAACTGGACGATGGCGATGAGCTTGATGGAGAGATTTTACCCCGTGTTAACACGTAAGGGGGGGTAATACGTAACCATTATTACGTAGGTGAACAGTGATTAGCCTACGTAATCACTGTGTCATAATTTAAATATATATATATATATATGTATATATAATCCTCATATATTTCTTTAATATAATATAATCCTTTTTAAATCCTTTTTCTCTTGATGAAATTTTATTTATTTAGGTTATTAATTTATGTAGTCTCATGTGTGTTTATTTCCAAGGTTTATTTTAGTAATGGCAGGGTGTGTAATAATCAAACTAATTGGAACGTCATCATGCATTATACACAAATGTCCAACTATTTTTATAAACAAAATCGAGGTGTTACATCCTACTGGGCAAACTTTGCTCATGTCCCCTACTCTCCTTTCAGGTCTTCCAAATGGGGCTAGCTCTCTAGGGGATTGTGCACCGAGTGAATCTTAATTCTAGCAGACCCAACTTCCCGTAGAATTTGCCACTCAAATTATTGTATATATTAAACTCAAAATTATTAGCTTATGTGATGTAATATTCCGCTGCACTGCCTTATGAATACAAATGACGGTCTCTATTTTCTTTATCTTATTTTCCTACCCCATCCGAAAATAGTCAATGATTAGGACGTGACATACTCTGTTAAATTCGTAGTTATTTTTTGTTAAAGTAGTAGTTATAGTGTGTTAAAATAGACGAAGAAACCAGTTAAAGTAGAAGAAGAAACTTGTTAAAGAAGAAGAGAAAATTAGTTAAAATATGTGAGATTTAAAATAACTGTTGATATGATTTAAAGTGTAACTTGAAAGGTGTTAAAATAAGAGTTAAAATGCTTTAAAATAACAATTGTTTACAGGTAGAAGACAAAAAATATTAGTGATCTCTAACAGTCAACACAGATCCTAATGAAATAGGAAGTAAAAATTAACATCCTTAAAAATTGCTGGATTGTTTTGTGTAGTCATTTTTGACAGGACTTGCAATTAAGTTCTCTGATAGTGACTTATAATTAATTTTTACTAACAATAATTAAAAGAAACTCCATGATGGTGCTTCACAGTTTCCGAAGAGTCTTTGAGAAGTAAAACTTGAGACACTGGCTAGCCACTAACCACACACATAATAATGCAAATATTTTATTTTTTAACATGATATGTCACCCTCCATTTTTTGGAAAAATATTTATATAAACTTGTAAAAATATTCTAAGAATATGAGTCTTTTAAAGAAATACCATGGGAAATCCAATAGCATGCTTATTCAGCCATATCCCATACCCAAACGTAGTATAGAGCATAAATAAAATAGAAGAAGTAGACAACTTTGAAGTTTATAGGGGCATATCAACAAATTGATTAAAATGTAAGGTGAAATCGTGAAAAGAAGTCATCTTCTTCCTCCCGATGGGTTCCGTGTAACCTTAAAACAAAGGCGGCGATAGTTTTCATGGGGAAGGTGGAGTAGTGGTAGATGTAAAATCTTAATCCAGTTAGGTTTTTAATAATACACCCATAAACTATATTTGTAATCCAATGGAGTTTTAAATAATAAAAATTTACATCCCAATAATAATTTTTCAATCCAATGAGATCCTATGACCCCACTATATGGGGACCATGTAGGTCCACCACTGGAGCACACATGGTGCCGGCTGGAGATACCATCAGCGAAGCCGTCGATGCAAGTGATGTTGTCCGGTGAAGGGTTGCCCACTAGCTACCCTAGAAACCTCTTCTTCGTTTTTTTTTTTTTTTTAAACCTGAAGAAAAACTGATCTGGCTAGATACACATGGTTGGTGTTGTTAAAACAGTGGGTATATGACATGAAGTATGGTATTTCATCAACAAGTCATTCAGTGCAAATCATATGACAACCATAATAAGAAAGAACATGTTTATAAGTATACCCAAAAAATACAGATATAACATGAGTATATTCAACATAATGATGGTGATTACATGATAATCAAAAGATGAAATCAAACTGTGGAGGCGATCCATAATAGAACTCGCCTTAGAGAAAGTATCGCCCCCACTATACGGTACGATTGGGGTCCGACGACCTTCTCCCAGGGTACAACTACTAACAATGAAATCAGTCTCGCACAAGAGTGATTTTGAAAGATGAAAGCTATATGTAAACCTAGTTCCTCATCAACAAAACGAAGGGTGATGGGGTAGAGATGCATGCACCAAACACCGAAGCGCAGTTCCTGATACGGCCGTATCGCAGCAGCACCGCGAGGAAGCCCAAAGAGAAGAAAGCAGCATGTCGGAGAAGCACCACGAGGAAGAAAAGTGATGACCGCGAATGATCGTCCGTCCACAAGGGGAAGTTGAGAGAGAGAGAGAGAGCGTCTAGCCTACGAGCGGTTCCTCCGAGAGTCAAAACCGCACCCTAGGGAAAAATCATAATTAAGAAAATCTTAATTACATCCTTTTAGAGCCCATGCGCGCGACGGTCTACCTCCAAAGCGACGGTCTAGAGACCCAGTCAGAAATGTCTCTTTCTCTCCAAGAATGGGGGAAAAACGCAAAAAGAAGAAACAAAAAGGTACTAAGGCAAGCCGATAGGACCGTGCCATCACATGCGCGTGCCCGCCCAACCCGACACCGCGCACGTGTGATATTGTCTAGCATAACCCTATCATTATCTATAAGACATAGTCTCATAGACACTTGGAGTTATAAAGCCCTACATCATGTTAGGATCGGATATTCGGTTATGGCAAAGCTAGAAGGGGGGCTTGAATAGATTTGCAGCGGAAACTTAAGGAATTTAAAAATTACTTCGGATTAAAAGATCTACTCAATTAAAACCCCTTTTATATGATGTAATGTGTGTGAACAAATTAACAGTTAGTGTGTAGACGAAATCCCTAGGCATGCATCTAGCGCAACACAATGCAAACCACAAGTCAAACCACAGTGCACAAGAGATTTTTAGGTGGTTCGGAGATCACACCACGTGACTCCTACGTCCACCCCCTACACAGTGAGGACACACTACTCAAGAACTGAGTACAACACACACACGAGCACACCAGCTCAACCACACACACACACGCTAGATCAAGTCCACAAAAGATCAGATCCTCTAGCCTTGATCTGACCAACACACCACACACACGTTGTCTGATGCAAACACGCAATCAGAACAACAATCCACACGTGGATCAAGCACAAGGAACGCTTGAACCACTACCACACACACAAAGATATGAAAGGTAGAATAAAAGAAGAGTTCTGAGTTGAAGATCAAATCCAAATGAAGAACTCCTCGTGGTGGTCATCCAGAAGAACTTCAAGCTTTGTCTTGACAGGTATCAGTTGATGGAGAAGCTTGAAAGACAGACAAACCAACTTCAACTCTGCTCGTGAGATGGATCTTCCTCGTGTTGGATGAAGAGTTGAAGCAGAAAACAGGGGAACCTTCTTGTTCTTGTTCTTGGCTTAGGGTTTTTTGTGTGGAGGTTCCTTGCTGCGAAAATAGCCTCATATGATCCTTATATAATGGTGTCCAAACATAGAGAGTCGTGCTAAAAGAAAACACCCAAATATAGATCATATCCTGGCCATTAGATCTTCCCAAAACTCCGTCTGTCGACAGTCGACTTGCTGTTGTCGACAGATGCTGACAGGTTTGCAAAAACCAGAAGACTGGGCTTTCTGGAAATAGATTTATGTGTGGATCTGTCGACAGGCGAAAATCATCTGTCGACAGATGCACTATTCATCTGTTGACAGGTGCACTATTTCAGCAACTTGTCTTGTTCTTTTGCACTTGGATTTTGGGCTTTATCTTGCATGGAATCTCACTTACATTAAAAGACATAATTAGTGAGATATAATGAACATATAAAACATGTGTTTCATTTGCATCCAATTGTCATTCTCATCATGTTTCACACATTCATAACACATCAATTTTGTCTTGTTCATGAAATGTTCATCATCAAAAGCAAACATAACATCAATTAATATTGCTCATCATCAAAAACATTTAAGCACTTGTTGTAACCCAACATTCTCCAATATGAGAACCCAACATTCTCCCCCTTTTTGATAATGACAAAATTTTCAATTTATGCACAATTGATGTTTCTCCCTCTTTTGACAACATTCAAAAAGATAATGAGTGCACACAAGTAAAAGAATGAAGCAAAGAATTATGTGACCACATAATTGAATTGTGAAAGATATGAGTGGGGAATGAGTGTTCAAATGAGATTGCAAGGTTGAGAATAGGTTGATACCCACTACAAAATGTCATAAACACTAGTATTAAGACACATAAAAATTCTACAATGGTTAAGAGATAATACTCCGAGAATCTCAAGTTATAGCATTTAGAATATATCGTTCAAAAACACATGAAAATGAGATAACCCTTTTGAATAAAACCATTGAAGAAAATCATATACCTTAGTGGGTGATGTTCAGTTGGTAAATGAAGGCAATGTCTACATGAACAATTGATAATAGACAACCAATTGCCCTTGATTTAAATCTTGGAGGCTCCACTCTATTTCTAACATTTGAACAATTTAAGTGGTAATTAGGATCACTTTTACCTTTTGACGTGAAGGTAGACATTTGGGATGCCCGTACCCCCAGTTACTCAGTGTGAGTGACCATCATACCATTATGCAGAGATAATGAAAGGACTTTTTGACGCGAAGACAGACATTTGTGATGCCCGTGTCCTCGGTTACTCAGTGATACTCATCATTGCTCTGCCTTTGTCCCAATTGACATATTTGTTGTTTTTTTTTTTAATTTTTGACTTTAGAAATAGGTAGCTTTTCTATTTTTTTTTTTTTTTAAGTTGGAAAATCAAGTTCAAAAGGTTTATTAAGGTCAAAGGCCAATGCAAAGACATTAAGTTCAAAAACCTTCTTACTTGTCAATCCATATAGGAACATGATCATCCACAAGGGAGTTATTCAAGTGAGTTAGGTTAAAATCATTAGATTTGTTCAATGTTTTCTAGATGATACAACCTAGACTCAATCACAAAATATTATTTCAAAATCATTGTGATTAACCATATGTCTTTGATACTATGTGAGGATGAAAGGTTATAATGAATATTTATACCCAATTCTCCCCTTGCATCAATGATATGAACATACTCATGAAGAAATTATGAAGAAGGATGAAGAATTTACAAAAAATGTGTATCTGTCGACAGCAAGAATGTGCCTGTCGACAGATGCACACAGGCCTGAAAGGCTTGGTTCTGGGAGAGCATGTCTGTCGACAGATGTGATAGTGCCTGTCGACAGATACTTAAGAAAATCAGTTTTGAGGCATAGAATTGAGTGACATGAAGAACAAGATTTTGAGAAGTAATTACACAATGAATATGAAGGGTTTCTCTCAAGTATTTCACTCAACCTACCTTGAACTTACTCGCCCATAAGATGTGCATGTGATGAGACAACTTTCAAGCATGATATATATACATTCATGACAAGCACTTGCACATATATTTCATGAGCATTCATGAGCATATGAGCACTTTCAAATTTACTCCCCCATAACACATGCATAGTAAATGTATCAAGCAATTCACAAATTATTAAGCACTCAACTAGCCTTATGCATTACATGACTTTTAGTACTTGGCGGAGTATTTTACTCACGCATAATGATAGTTTCCAAACAGGCATAACTTGTTTTTCCACATGTCATCATTTGATATACCAAGAGGTCATGAGCACAGTTACACAAGCAGGATGGCATGATTCCAATTGCTAAGTGGCATTGTCATGTAGGGGTAGCATTAAGACACATTTTCATTGCTCAGATAAAGGTAAAGATCCATTTCAATTCTTGCAGTTCAAAACTGAAGTGATAAAGAGATTTTACCTGAACAGTCTTCAATCACAGTCTAAAAAAAAATTAACCTTTGTTCTCCATCATTTCTTGCCTTGCACAACCAATGGCATGAATTCATTTCTAATTTTTGGCTGCAAGACATCTCAGCTTGTTGATCAAGCTTGTTTTGGGACCCACACTTGCTTGGGTCCTGCAATGACATTAGTGTTAGGATCTAACAATGAAGATTTCAGAATCCAAAGTGATTTGGTTTTTGGATTTCTATTGTTTTGTGCAGTTTTCTTGTTCATAGATACATGCAATTTTTGATCTTTATGAACATGATGTTTATCCTTGTGTGTATGAACACATGGATTATTATGGAGCTTTGAAGCATGCACAGAATCATGGTTTTTATGCCAACAGTTCTTAGAAATATGACCAATTTTATGACATGTGAAGCATTGGACTGGTTTGGCATGATTATGATAGTGTTGACCTTTATTCCAACAGAAATTGGCGTGGTGACCAGGCCTATTGCATTTAAAACAAATGGGTTGAGCATTTACCTGAATCTTACCACAGTATGAATGCATTTGCTGGAATCTCTGAGATTCTTTAGAGTACCTTTGATTATCCTTGACTTGAGAAGAAGAAAGTGGTACCCGTTGATATCTCTTGGCATGATGTGGAGTTGGAGATTGCCTTGTAGCTTTGTGGACTGATGGAGTGGATGAGGAGACCTTGTAGATTCCTGTTTTCTTTTTCTGATTTTCAATTGAAACATGATTCTTCTTTTTACATCCTTTTTATTCAATTTATTACTCTATTTTTGAACATTTTTCTGAACATGAACTTTAGTAGAGTTTTGAATTTGTTTGATAGCCACTTCAAGTTCATTTGTCAATTTTTCTTCTTCAACTTTCAATGCAACAATTTCTTTTTAAGAATTTAGAAGTTGATTTTTCATGACATCCAGACCATTTTGTATTTCGTTCTTTTCAATTTCACTTTGAAAAACTTGATTTTCCAAGTTAGTAATTTTCTTCTTAAAATTGTTCCATTCATCATTTAATGGTCTGTCATGATACAAACTTTCAATCTTCTTTTTGAGATGATTATTTTCCTCAACCAGCTGATTGCATTTTTCTTTTATTTGGTGATCATGAGCCATGCTGGAGATTTGTTTGTTCAATTGATCATTATCAAATTTGAGATTCTCATTATGATCAATCAGTTTTTCAATTTCATTTTTCAAATCAAAATTTTCAGATTCAACCTGATCATGAACTTCTTTCAATTTAGAAAACATGATTTCATAGTCTTTGACTTCCTTTTCCAATTTTTCATTCTCCATTTTCAATTTTTCATTTTCTTCATAGAATGCTTGAGCATTATCAATTATCATTTTATTCTTCTCCAATTTTTCTTTTAACTTCTTGTTTTGAGATTTTACCTTCTTAAATTGATTGGACACTTGCTCATAGCATTCTATCAATTCAGCATAGGAAATATCATCTTCTGAATCAGAATTAGATATTGATGTGTCAAATGGGTCTAAATTGGATTTACCTGACCTTTGAGAGTTTCTTGACTTCTCTGACAGATATGATCTTTCAGATTTGTCTGAACTAGGAGAACTTCTAGAGCTGCCAAGAGCCATGAAGCATTTGTTTTTGGCTTTATTTGCAATCTTGCTTGTCTTCTTAAAGGAGTCCTGCATTTTATCAACATGGTTATCAAACTCAACAATCATTGGTCTATTTATGATACTCGAGAACTCAGACATATTTCTGAGTATGTTATAGATGAATAAACGAACAACCAAAGTAATCAGATCAGTTCAGAATCAATTATAAGCCCGATCAGAGCAATTAAGCACACATAAACAGATTTGCCAAATCACAATTTTTGAACAGAAAACCTGCTCTGATACCAATTGTTAGGATCGGATATTCGGTTATGGCAAAGCTAGAAGGGGGGGTTGAATAGATTTGCAGCGGAAACTTAAGCAATTTAAAAATTACTTCGGATTAAAAGATCTACTCAATTAAAACCCCTTTTATCTGATGTAATGTGTGTGAACAAATTAACAGTTAGTGTGTAGACGAAATCCCTAGGTATGCATCTAGCGCAACACAATGCAAACCACAAGTCAAACCACAGTGCACAAGGGATTTTTAGGTGGTTCGGAGATCACACCACGTGACTCCTACGTCCACCCCCCACACAGTGAGGACACACTACTCAAGAACTGAGTACAACACACACACGAGCACACCGGCTGAACCACACACACACACGCTAGATCAAGTCCACAAAAGATCAGATCTTCTAGCCTTGATCTGACCAACACACCACACACACGTTGTCTGATGCAAACACACAATCAGAACAACAATCCACACGAGGATCAAGCACAAGGAGCGCTTGAACCACTACCACACACACAAAGATATGAAAGGTAGAATAAAATAAGAGTTCTGAGTTGAAGATCAAATCCAAATGAAGAACTCCTCGTGGTGGTCGTCCAGAAGAACTTCAAGCTTTGTCTTGACAGGTATCAGTTGATGGAGAAGCTTGAAAGACGGGCAAACCAACTTCAACTCTGCTCGTGAGATGGATCTTCCTCGTGTTGGATGAAGAGTTGAAGTAGAAAACAGGGGAACCTTCTTCTTCTTATTCTTAGCTTAGGGTTTTTTGTGTGGAGGCTCCTTGCTGCGAAAATAGCCTCATATGATCCTTATATAATGGTGTCCAAACATAGAGAGTCGTGCTAAAAGGAAACATCCAAATATAGATCATATCCTGGCCATTAGATCTTCCCAAAACTCCGTCTGTCGACAATCGACTTGCTGCTGTCGACAAATGCTGACAGGTTTACAAAAACCAGAAGACTGGGCTTTCTGGAAATAGATTTCTGTGTGGATCTGTCGACATGCGAAAATCATCTGTCGACAGATGCACTATTCATATGTTGACAGATGCACTATTCATCTGTTGACAGGTGCACTATTTCAGCAACTTGTCTTAGTCTTTTGCACTTGGATTTTGGGCTTTGTCTTGCATGGAATCTCACCTACATTAAAAGACATAATTAGTGAGATATAATGAACATATAAAACATGTGTTTCGTTTGCATCCAATTGTCATTGTCATCATGTTTCACACATTCATAACACATCAATTTTGTCTTGTTCATGAAATGTTCATCATCAAAAACAAACATAACATCAATTAGTATTGCTCATCATCAAAAAACATTTAAGCACTTGTTGTAACCCAACATTCTCCAATATGAGAACCCAACACATCTCCTTAGAGATTTCTCATGTGTGACTAAGGCCCTCACATAAAGGATAAAACTTGCACACCTTTTAATTAATGCACCTTTTTAATTTATCAAACATTGTGTCTTTTCTCCCTATTTTAATATTACCCGCCTCTAAACCCCTCTTTTTACCCAACAGTTGGTTGTAGAACCTTCACTAGCCATTGCCAATGCGGCTGTCTGCAAGCCATGTGCCCCTTGCACAATGAATATGCAAAGGTCAACAGGATTGAGATGCTGAAGATCAACTGCTCGCTCCTAAAGATACTCTTGGAGGAGTCAAAGTGAGAGAATCTGTGTTGCAAGCGCACCTGACACTGTTGGGCCTATGGCTTTAATTAGGCGGCAAGGTGTAGTGCCGCAAAGGGCCATGCCCAGTGTGAGCCCTGTGCTCACAGTCGACAATGGACCTATGGTCACTGCGTGTCTCTGACTGTGGTGCCCCTTTTGGATGCCGGCCTGGGCACGCTCCCAATTAGGGCTGCAAATAGAACTCGATATATCGATATTCCGACCCGATTCCGATAAAAATTATCGGTTTCAGAATTAAAAATTGATACCGATAGCTTATCGAAATCGGTATCGGATATTCCGATAAATTATCAGAATCGGAATTAAAAAAATAATCAGAATCGGAATCGGTTATCCGATAAATTATCTATAAACTCAAAAGGTAAAACTATAGTAAGCATCTTAACTTATCAGAATTTCGGTTCCGATAATGTTATCAGAATCGGAACGGAATCGAAATTAACCATTCCGATTTTATCGGAATCGGAATCGAAACTATATTTTGATTATCAGAATCGAAATCGAAATCTGCGTTTCCGGTTCCGAACTCGACCCGATTGCAGTCCTACTCTTAATGACCACAAACACACAGCCCAGTATACTTGTGCCCGAGTGTTGTACCTCAATTAGTCTCACAGCTCTGCTACCATATATACGAGCTTGCAACAAGTATGGTGCGCACCGTCCACCAAGGCAAAGAGTCCGGATAAAATTTTGAAATTTTTTTCCCGCAAAAGCCCCTCTAAAATAGACTAATGCTTACTGAGTCTCTGATTTTCTCATATAGTGAGAGAAATTGTACTCTAGGGCAAATGCAACTGTTGCTGCATCTTCGTGGTTACCCTGTCATGGCCCTTGCGGCTGAACAAGTTATCACTATATACCGGGAGCGAGTAGACATGAAATCAACGTACAGCTGAATGAACAAATTTGGCTTTGATATCACTGTTGTTTAGAGAATCGGATATGTGCTTTCATCGATGTGCAGAAGCGGAAAGATGTGATATGGAAGTCGAAAGATCGTCCTCATCAACCTGGAATAATTATCAGAGTCATCCACAATTTTTACACTTCAAATCTTAAGACTATAAGTGGTAATCACAAGGGTATAAAAAAAGAAAAAAGTAGAGAGAGAGAGAGAAGTCTCTTTTCATGAGTTCGCGACACTCCAAATTTATAAGACCCTCTAACTTAAGAATGTTAATTGCATAACTAATGTGGATAACCACATGTCAAAGTGCTTAATGAGAGACTGATTAAAGGCCTTTTTGACAGTTGGTTAATCTACTAACCTCTATTTTTCCCTTGATTAAGTTAGATGAATCTTTAGTTACATTTTATTTTATTTAGTCAACTTCTTATTTTGACTCTATTTATTTTTATTAGAAAATAAAAAAAATAATTTAAGAGTTATATATAAAATATTATTTATAATTAATTTTTTTTTCCTAAAAAATAAATTTGTCCACCTTACCCACCCTCTGCCCCATCTCAAGAGATGAGGCAGAACTAACTTAGGTTAAAAGAAGATAAGAGAGATTGTCCGCGGTTAAACAACCCCCCACCTCAAAGTGTGGTACGGAGTTATCTCCCTCTACCCCCTTTAACTCCACTATCAAACCAATGAGTTTGAACATGTTAATATCAGATTTGATATATATTATATTATGGATATTACCACTGAAACGATAACGGGAGTGGATGGAAGGACCCACAAAGGTGAGTGCTCGGAAAGTGTCAAAACTCAGCAAGTACTCTTTCATCTAATAATTTATTATTACTCATTCATGGTGTACATCTAGGCATAAGCAGGGATGATGTGTGGAATTCTTCCACTAATCGTATCAAGCAGCTATATATGTGTTCACAGCCAGTGAACATAGCGATCGAGGAGCAAAACTACTGCTTGCACCCAAGTAAAGTGCTCTTCGGTCGATCGGCATCTCTCTCCCCCTCTCTAGGCGAGGGCAGTGGAGCTGCCGAGGCCGGACTTCTCAGCAAACGTGTTGCCCATAGCTGACGACGTAGGCAGCTCCAGCGCTGCCTCCTTCTCATTCTCCTTCTGCACAGCGTAGTCTTTACCCTTGGCCCAGATGAGCAAGTACAGGCCGCCGACGATGATGAAAGCGCCGATAACCCTATAGATCCACAAACATAAATTAATTAGCGGGTATCTACATACACAAATGTACATTTAGTGAGCATGGCATGCATACGCCCTCTTTTTACCGTTGTGAGTACTATGCCTTAGCGGGCTCTCCTTTATATATTATTGCATTCTTATTCTTTCACGCACGTCCATGGAGAGTACTACTTTTTTTTTTTTTTGAGAACCAGTTTTGTAACACCATTTGGTAACATCATTTGGTAACATCATCATTAAAATTGTGCCACATCAGCAACTGAAATAAAAAAGTTAAAAATACTTCATAAATGATGAGGTTGTGGTGTACTTTGATTGGTGTGTTACTTTAATATGTTATCAAATGGTGTTACTAAATTATTTTTCTTTTTTTTTTTTCCCCGACCGGGATCGGACAGGTGGAGTACTACTTTAGAAGCGTATGTGAATAGCGTATAGGCAGCACTAATTATCTCCTAATAACTAATTAAGCCACAGACTCTCATCCCAGACTTACCTTCCTAAGCTGATCTCTTCAGCTAGAATGAAAGATCCCATGACAGCAACTATGATCATGCAGAGAGGGTTGAAAGCAGTGACGAACACAGGACCCCTCTCCTTCATGACTAAGCCTTGGACGTAGTAAGCCACCCCGGAGCACATTATTCCCTGCAAGAACCATGACCAAGTTTTAGGGTTGTTACGGTGATGAGGTATGAATGTAGAAAAAGACAGCGTCTTCATGACCGTCATCTGAAGAGCTAGGAGATGGAGGATGCGGTTTGCTTACTGAGTAGACGGCGGTGAGGAGGCGCACGTCGAAACCAATTGCCCAGGGTTTGCTGCCGCGCGCCATCACGAGAGCAACTGCAGAGCCCTGTGCCGCGCCGAATAAGCAAATCCAGGTGGTCAGCGACAGCTCTGCTGGGTAGGATCGCAGGGTGTTGGACTGCGCCAAGATCGAACTGTTCAGTACGTGCATATGCACATATGGAAGCAAAAAAGGTGCTCTAATTACGAGCACACGGGTTCAAATGCAAAATGATGTCCTCCTGCTACTGTAAAACGCTGAATAAATTAATCAAGTATACGTCTTATGATTACTGTTCAGGTTAATGTATGTGTTAGGGGGTATCGTGTGTCCAACTCACTTGTACGATGAAGAAGGCAGACCAGGCACAGCAACTTCCGATCAGCATGAACGTGCCCTTGAGCCAGTTGCTGCCGTCTTGGCCAGCGGCTGCGGCAGCGTGGTGGGCTCGGCCCTTTGTCCACGCGAACTCTAGAATGGGGCCTCTGTAGATTATCATAACCAGAGCACCGGCTACGGTGATCAGCGTTCCCACGACCTTCGCCTGGCTGTGTAGTTCCCTGATCTTTACTTTCTCCATCCTAACAGGCGCATGCGCGACAAAGATAGATAATTGTACATCACTACTACATATGAAGAGAACAAAAGCTAGGAAACGAAATGAAGAAAGATTTTGCATATGTTTATACATATTTCTGGTATTCTTCATCTTTCAATTTAAAGTTTCAAATCAGTACGTACTATCTTCAAAGTACTTCTAGAATATGTACTGTGGAATATTAATTACGTTTTTATATCAAAGATTATTCCTTAAACGACGTGAAAGAACACCACTTTATTCCTTGCAAGTGTACGCTAATCTTTTTGGTTTTCTATGGGGTATAAAAGGTGAATTTCAATTGTAGGTTAATTTGTGGGAAGAGCTAAGCATGCATGCAGCGTTTGAATAGTCGCCTCGAATCCCCTGGGCATATACCCGACTAGAAAGAGAGTGTTGTATAACCATAAGACACCCAAGAAGAAAAAAAAGTACATCTGGGTATGATACAAGTATCCGTTCCTCCTTTCTAAAAGTGAAAGCATCTACAAAATTATGAAGGTTCGGTGCATAGTGAGTAATTAATTACCGAAGTACGAGGGCCATGACGAAGGTTACGGCAGGAAGCATGTTGTACAAGGCGGCTGCGAAGCTGGCAGACGTGTAGTTTGCCCCCACGTAATAGAGGTTCTGATCGATCACAGGCCTACATACAGAAAATTAGACGACAATAGCTAGCATCAGTGGAACGCAAAGTTATAAAGACCTTATCGAGTTAGGGTTATATGAAGGTGCCTACTCCAGCAGGGCGAGCAGCATTATCTTTAGAAAGCAGGAGACTGTCATCTTGGGTCTCACCTTCCTGTAAAAAGGTGGACATTAAGAACAATAAAATTAAGCTTTTCCCGTGTCCAGTACGTACGACAAGACAAATGACAGTAGTGTAAGTTGCGCCTTTGCTAGGACACAGAACATTAACTTAGATTTAGGTGGAAGGAAGTGGGAAAGTGGCTCCAAATGTCGAGGGTTAACGAAGCCGTGTGGGTTTATGGTAGTCCTAGTCACCTTCCACCCACGTACACTTCGCAAAGATTTGCCACCCTTTTTGATGGATCTATTTTTTGCAGGCTAGTACAATTATGATCATCAATAATGTTCCTATTACACTGTTCTACATACGAACTCCAAGCATATATGTCTCTAAATTCAACTCCAAATCTTTATTGCAAATCAATAGCACTTGTCTTAGTCAACTGAGTTTAAGCAGTACTGCTCTTAATTTCAATATAACGAGATTCGGATCTGTATCCGGTATATATAAGCAGTAGTTGTAGAGACATTACAAGCAACTCGTGGTAACCATGCATGGAGAGCACTAGTCCTGCCTGGGATGTTATATGCACACATGGATAACACAAGAAAAGTGGAGGACGGCAAAAGACTAGGGGTGGGGGTGGGGAAGAAGGAGAGACCTCTCGAACCAGAACGCGAACGGGGCGACAACGACTGCTGCAACGGCGTTCCTGTAGACGACCAGAACGTAGTGGTTCATGCCGCGTTTCAGGGTGAACACGGAGATGATGTACATTCCCGAGAATCCGAACTGTAGGAAGATCATAAGGATGTAGGCTTTCGCCGCCCTGAGGACGTCGATGCACGCCATCTTCTTGTTATCGGACGTACGTACACTCGCGTTCCTCTGTGTGTATGTGGGAGTGTGCTTTTGTGCGTGGAAACCTAGCTGTCTTCCTCTCTTCCTCTCTCCCTATCCTACCATGAGCTGCTCAGGGCTGAGCAGTGGTCTGCCACAATTGGTAGCTCGATGTGCTTGCTGGGCATTCGAATGGCTCACCTTATATATAAGGGGGGAGAAGGGCTGCCGTGGTGACCCAGCACCACTCGCCCGACACATATTCGAATACTTTTTCTAAAATGCTATCTTTGATCACTTTTGAGTTATCCATAAATAACCTGAAAACTCTATATCCTGCAGCCTGGAGCAATGGAATATCTTGGAGGGTGGTTCTCTTCTCTTATGGGGGAATGTAACTTGCAAGGAGGGTGAGCTACGTGGTCTTGTGGCCGCCCCAGCAGCACAATACTGCCCTGCTTTGCCAACTCCTTTTTCTTTCCTCTCTATGTTTCCCTTTTGATATTAATAATCGCAGGTGCAGCAGGAGGGGGAGGCCTTTCTTGGGGCAGCGCATTGTGTTGGGATGGTGACTTGAACCCCCACCGAATGGAATTAGGGTTTAGTGGATTCTGATGCATGCTGGGGGTTTTCAGTGGTGGCAGGGCGGACAAAACACTCGCTGGTGCGCTCAAGCTAGGATTCGCAAAACGCTCTGTTCTTGAGAGTTAGCCGGGGGCCATCGGGTGAGGGGGGAGAGAGAGAGAGAGAGGTATCCTCCGATTCCAACTTATCCAACCACAGGAATTATTTCGACAAGTCAAAAAAATTTGTTCCCCAATGCTGTGTCCTCGTGGGCATGCACAGAAGCCAAAAGTAAGGCCCCGTGGTGCTGTAACGAAGGATCGTATAATTATAAAGGGGTGGAGTCGTTGACAGGTATAGTATAGGCGTCTCTTCCATAGAAAGAACTCTTGAGAGGGCCGTAGAACATGTCGTACTGATCACACACACACACACACACACACACACACACACACACACACACACACAGAGAGAGAGAGAGAGAGAGAGAGAGAGAGAGAGAGAGAGAGAGAGAGAGAGAGAGAGAGAGAGAGAGAGAGAGAGAGAGAGAGAGAGAGAGAGAGAGAGAGAGAGAGAGAGAGAGAGAGAGAGAGAGAGAGAGTATGTGGGAAGACTAGTAGGAAACCATTACGTTAGTTTGGGAAAGGTCAGCGTCAAGCCCACTTGACCTCCGTGACGTACCAGTCCTCTCCTTCGGAAAAAAAAACATGCATAATTAAAGCATATATCGTAAGACAAGGTTTTACTGGAAGAATGAGTTGGTATACTTCCAATGGGTGACATTATTCAACTCTAAAACAATGACTAAGCCCTCTCTAGAAAATGACACGGATATGTAGGGAGTAAGAGATTAATCATCGGCTATATCTCATTATTAAATTAGTAGATCGTTCATTTTCTTTTATTCAACGCCATGCCATTCAAACAAAATAGAATGCGCTCACAGTCAGGTTCTATTTTATTTGGAATATTACTTTAAAGAGATTTGAGTCCAAGTTCATCTTATGCATTAACCATCTTTTAAACTTTTGTTCTCACATCCAAATTCATGCATGAAATAGGAATTCACCCATCTGGTCTCATGTGGACACATAAGATAAAGACAAAAGAAGAGACTTCAGAATCGCGGAACTCAACTTTTCTATATATAGATAAGTAATATTTGAATTCATTATTCAGACTAAAAAGCTCTCATATTCTTACATCCTCTAAAAATAATTTTAAGGTGATGAGTGGAGAGAATATTACTATTACAAGAAATAAAGATATACAAGTCAGTTTAGGATCTATCACATGGACCATAAATATATAGGCTATAACTAGCTAGACCATATCTTAGGCTTTAATATTATATTAAATTTAAATATTATTGAGTCTTCCAACTCAAAAATTTAAGTTAATTGACAAGGGGAGAGGACACCATTATTATAAACATTAGAGATATTTTATCATTGTCTAATGTGAGACTATTCTAACAGGACTAGAAGATCCTTACTTAAACCGTGTAGAAGTAAAGGAAGCAGAACCATGCAATTGTGGATAATAGCTTGAGATTGTTAGCAAAGGCTTTTGCTCAAAATTGATTGTCATATATATATATATATATAGTGGGACAACGCCGAGCAGGTTTGTTCTATATTCTCATGCCAAGCGACCTCGGCAACTAGAACCTATGATGCCAAGCGACCTCGTCTCTCACCCCACCTTCAGCTTCTACATGCTGTCCAACAAGTGCACACACTTGGGTACGAGGTTTTCTTCTTATTATCTTTTGGCATCTGACAAATTTGGGTCCCTGTTTCCTACAGGTAGATAATGTTCCGAACGGCTCACATTCCTCACACAGGAGTGCAATCGTCATCTAAATTCCACCAACAAAGAAAGATCATATGATTCATATCCCAAGCGAATCAAGTTCCATGCAGCAGTGTGCAGTCATCATTTCGTTGCCATCGGTGACGAAAGTGGATGAGGAATAAGATTTACTACGTACGTTAGTGTTCAAACATGACTTCCTTTCTCAGCTAATCAACAGGTTAGGCAAACGACATTAGCGTTCAAGCACCTGCCTTCTCAGCTAAAAGCAGATGTGCCGTGTGCGACGGACGAAATACTTTTAGCTCATCCTAACCATTCAGATCACCTCTCTGTGTACATGTCTGAATGTACGTGTGGTGTTTTTGCACCTAGACATGTGTAAGCGTATGCGCATATAATTAATATTTGTGCACGGGAATATGCGTACGTGTACATGGGTGCATATATATACACACGTGTCTTCCTGTACATCGTGTACATGGGTGCATATACACACGTGTCTTCCGGTACATGCATGCACGTGAATATACGTGTGTGAGAGTATGCATGCGTTCAACATAGAGTGGAAGAAAAGTAACATCATTAAGCTGTTATTTTAAACCCAAATCCCTTTTATCTCGACTTACCTCCCAAAGATAAGATGGGGAGAGGGAGTCAAGCTGCACTCAGGCACTTAGTTAATGTTAGGTTTCTCTTTAATAGAACTCTCTGAGAATGATGAGATGGTGACTAATGGGTGGATTGACGACGCACTCTGCATGTGACCCACCAGAAACCGTGAATACGCGACACATGGGGCGACAACAATCGTACTTTAACATCTATCTAGAGAGGGCCAGTAACTGAAGATTATATATCATGAAATCTTCACGAGAAATGTTAGGTGCCACTCTTATTTTTTTGGTTCGTCACACCTTCTTTTCATAAAAATAAGACACCTTAATGTACATTTCCACAACTAGACAGATTATCTACTTGTGAGATCAGAGGCCAAGATGAGAGTAAAACCCTGGTTCAGAAAGAATAATGTGGCGTAGTACTCAAATATTTGGCTGAGGGGGTGAAGGAGAATACTTGTCCCTGAATTGACGATCTGATCCCCTGTACAATAGATGTTTATCCCTAAAAAAAAGGGCCTCCAACAAATGTATATATATATATATATATATATATATAAAACTTAAACTTGGTTTATTTATAATGAGAGGGTAAAGGAGAGAATACTTCAACTGAAATTACTCCAAAAAGGTGCCCTGCCTCTAAAACGCCATGCGTACATAACGCCTAGTAATTTGTTATTTCGTATGCCCAAAGTGTAAGCAAAAAATTCAAAGAGATTGATGCCCGTGGCATCTTGATACTTCGTCTACAAGATTCCTCCGGCATTTCAGAGAGAAAAAAAATCCCTATAAGATATTCCAGGAATACAATAAGAACACAGCTTAGTCAAGCGCCCTCTTTCCTATATATCCTCTAGAGACCTGCCCGCTGTTTCGAATTAGTCCGACTGTATATATACCTCAGTAATAAGTGCTTTTTATGCATAAGGAAAATAGAACCCGTTGGCGTATCCGTTCATAGAAAACTTATACATGCATCGTTTCATGTTGAACAGTTTGAATAGTACTCTTCCAGCAGCCATTCTATTCGATCAATAGCTTTAGTACTCTTTGGTTTATAAAGTTTCAAGATTCCGGATAACGCATATACGGAGGTGATGGATAAGGTTAAGAATGCATTATTTAGTCGAATTACAAAGAAAATAAAAAAAAAAATTATTCTTCAACTTGATAGACTTGTTCATCACTAATCATTTGTTTGCAATTTATCTGAATTCCCTTGCAGAATATGAGTCAGCTGTCCACTTAAATAGAAAGTTAAGTGAAGTGCTTCTATGAGATGTAACCTTTTGGGGAGCTTGCACATACATCCTAGTATAACAAGAGCATTTTGTCCACCACACCGTCAGGACTCCAAATTAAACACGTACAATCTGTTTAAGAGGAGCAAACACTTGTTGATGACTTGACATCGGAACCACCAGCAGATTCGTTTGCTTTGAATGTTTTGCAGCTGAGTGCCCTGGATGATAGGGAATCTCTTTTTAATAGGCCATTTCACGTACACGCACTCATGTCCTTGCCTTAATTTAAAGGGCATGATCATGGTGAGATGATGAGTGGGATGACGAAAGATCGATACGTTATTTTCCTGTCCTTCCCTTTGATCAGTGTCACCATCCCTATCCTTGCATACCAAGAACCATTGGTTTCATGGGGAGGGGTCAAAACTCAAAACCATAGGCATACGTAACCAAGTAGTAGGAGTTAAGAGATGTCTGTTGCGGCTCAATCGTGTGCATGCATTTTTGTTGTGAAATGCCAGGGCATGAAAGCTTCATGGCCTGCATTAATGAAAAGGTTCCAACCACACTACAAGCCTCTGCATGGGTAAACAACTAATTTGGGCCCGTTGTTTTCTGAGGGCAAAGGTGATGATGTGTGAATTTGCTACCTCCCACAAGGCTAGCTTGTTGTTTTGGCTACCCATGTTGGACTCCAACTCTGGTTAATTTAATTAATATTCAGGATGCATTGTGTTTCTATCATTAATGTGCTAGGGGGGGGGGGGAAGAGAGAGAGAGGAGAGAGAGAGAGAGAGAGAGAGAGAGAGGAGAGAGAGAGAGAGAGAGAGAGAGAGAGAGAGAGAGAGAGAGAGAGAGAGAGAGAGAGAGAGAGAGAGAGAGAGATGTTGGATTCTTTTGTATACCTATCTTTTTTTTTGTATACCTATCTTGATCATTAAAGCTAATATATTGTAGATTTCCCATTGAAGGGATGTGATTGTTTAAATGTATGGTTAATCTTATTACAAACAGTCGATTTGCAAGTTAAAGCAAACATAATAAAGTTGCATGCTTTGTTTAGTTTACTTCCGCCCGCGTGTCGTGTACTTCGTAGTTAACTTATGCGACCACCGTGTAAAGGCCAAGCGCACAAGGGGATATGGCCAGATGAAAAAAATACGTACCCGGCCCGTAGTTTTCTATCAGATTTAAGGAACCCAGTGTGCGACAATGCTACCGTTCAAGGTAGCAGATCAAAGTTGGGTAATAGCTACTACATATATATACCAAGGTGCACAATGTGTAATTTATGTTGAGTTATTTTATAAACGCACTCATAATTGATTATACGAGAAACGAACGATGAGTTCTGAAGGACAAAAGGATCTAAGAAGGAAAAAAAAACAGAAAACAAGGCTATATGCCATTTTAATGGGTGTTCTCTTCTCTTTTTTTTTTGCTCACTTGGAATGTGTGTGTAGAGAAAAAAATTAAAACGAAATAAAGTATGGACTTCTTAATTTAGTTGTGGCAATTACCCAGAGCAATCCAACCACGAGCTTTCCTCCATGAAATGGTACTTAAATTAAGTAGTGTGTTTAAAATAGGGAAAGTCTCAACACTCGTAAGGCGGATCAGCGGTGTGCTCCATTTTCATTGTACTGTTTATTATATTGACGTGATGAACAGTGAATGGAGAGATGATGATGAAGAAGAATAGATTGTTAACACAGGGCAACTTTTCCCCTAAGGCTCTAGCGACTTTTCCCTAAGGTTCTTGCCGACCATGGCCGGCCTGGGGGGTGGGGGGTGGGGGGCGGGCCTCCCCTCCCACGTCTCCTTGTGCTCTTCTCCCTCATCCTCCCAGAGCCATGCTCCTTCGCTCAGGCCCTCTTGTCTTCTTTTGTGCTGCCTGTGCTTCAAATTCTGGTCCATGTCCCTGCTCACACTGATGGAGGCGAGCCTGCGGTGTTCTTCTTAGCAAACGAGTTACAACAGTCCCTTCATCCATTTGCCTTCACTATTGTTGCCAGGACTCCTCGTGGGCGTCCTCCGTTCCCAGAGATCAGGTCACACCCTGCAAATCGGTGTAGCTTTAACCGTGACTTCATGCTATTTTGGTGGACTAATTAGTCCTCAGAGACCAACAACATCATGAGGATGCACTTGAGGATCAGCATCAAACAGTAAAAGAGGTGCAGGTTCGTTGTTCAAATCAGGGTACTTTGTTGGCTTCAGAAGGTAACCAAGGGAAGTCTACCCCTGACAAAATCGCAGGTGCTTATCCTTAAAAAAATAAAAGAATTGTTTCTTATAAAGATGCCTTGCAAGGTGTTAAAAAGAGCACATGTGAGCTTGCTGTTTTGGGCACTGCCACTACTGCCGTGACTATTATCAACCAATCATCATCTCCCTCTGGTAGCTCATCTTCTGATCATAAAAAATTAATATCCCGTCCATCTCGTAAAAGAGGTGTCAGAATATGTTTACTCACACCTGGTCAGCATTCTCCCAGCCCCTTACATTAGGATACTTCATCCGTTCAAACTAATACTTCAAGAAGATTAGAATGACATGTCAATTTGGCAGAGGGTGATAGAAATGTGCTAAAGTTGAAAACATCTTTATGTCTGGATTTAAATTTAATTGTGAAATTTTTGATAAAGAGAGACTAAAGATGATGATGGCGAATGCTGTCATCGACGTCTGAATTATCTACATCCTCGAATTACTCTTGGTCGTACTTATTTTTGAGATAGAATTTCTATAGATTTCTAATTAGCCTATAGTTCTCTTTAATGATTTGTGCAATTCAGATTGTAACGGCCTTTGCCATTTTTATTTCCCCCATTATTATCAATAAAATGGTCGATATCAGATCTTTAGCTTAAAAAAAATGGAGAGATGATGCGCAAGACCCCCCTCTCTCGATATGCGTCAAGCAATTATTTTTGGAATATTATGCTTACCATTGGAACATCACTACTCCTACATCTTCCTATAATATACTCTTACTCGTAGGACTGCCACAAGGATTGTCTTTTAGGCACCTTTGTTCTATCTTTAAGGTATCTTCTTCTCATTCCCTTCTAATCTTGACTCCTACTCAGCTACAACCCACTTAAAGGTCGAGCATTATTTCCTTCGATGCGATATTGAGGCAGGGTTATCTAACTTACGGATTGATGGTTGTGCCATTGGCCATCCTTGATTAAAATTCATCACATTAATGATGGTTGTGCTTGTACGCTAACGAGAATGACCTTTACCTTTTAGTGAGACAACGTTTTCAAAGTGATTGCATAGATCAAAGTCTTTGGCAAGGATGTTCCACAAATGTTTCAAACGCATATCCGGGTGTCGTCCATTCAGAGATCCTCTTTTGCTGTGGCGTGCCAAACCATGCAGTCCCCACGTCGGCGTATGGAAGAGCGAGTCCTTTTGAAAGGCTCAAAGTTGCATGCATGTGTGTGTGCGGGTTCTCTCTCTAGTTTTCCTTTTTCCCTTTTCTTTAAGTTGGTCTGTGGTACGGATGTTTTTGGTGAAAATGTGATGTTCCGTAGTCTTGCCATGGTCTAGATTTCTTGTTATAGAATCATTCTGTTTCAAGATCATGAACATATATAAGTTCTCGTTTAGTTGACCACAAAAGAAAATTGTATAATTCTTTGCTTGTTTATTGCAAGTTCAAGCTTTTTGGGCATAAGATGTATCAAAATTGAGTAGAAAAATATTGAGTGCACATCAAAAAAATATGTATTCACTTCAACTTAATTTGTATATTATAATATCTTCTCCATCTCTAATTTTTTAAAATCTAAATGTGAGGTGGCACTAGGGATGTCAATGGGCCGGGTTTGGGCCGGACCTGGGTTGGCCCGGCCCAGGCCCGGTTTTTAAAAAGTCGGCCCGGGCCCGGCCCAGGCCCGGAGGGAGGCCCGGTATGAGTGGCCCGGCCCAGGCCCGGGAAAAGCCCGGCCTGGCCCGGCCCGGCCCAAAAAATAAGAAAAATATTATTTTTATATAATATATAATTTTAATATATGTACTATAATAATATATCTATAAAATATATATATATATATATTTTACTTATATCTATATTAATATTTAACGTATATTGTCTTGCCCAATTGGGCCGGCAGCTGCCGTCACTCTTCACATGCAGTGATGCGAGAGGAACACTAAAATGGACCATCACATCGTTTCAGATTTTAGCAAAAATTTTCACTTTTTTATTTATATAAATAGTTGCATCAGATTTTAGGAATCTGTTGTAAACGACAATAATCTGTTTTGCCAAACTTCAAAAAGAAATTGGTGTGTCTGGTCATGATTTTTTGTTTGAGAGAACAAACATTTGCCAGAACTGATAAGTCTATTTGAGGTCAAGAACTAAACCATACATTTGCCAGAACTGATAAGTCATCTTGGACCGATAACTTGGTTAATCTTTTGCATACCTTCCTAAAAACATATTAGCTGTTATTAGTGCCACCAAACAGTCTTATAAAAGATTATATTTTTTTAGTAGATATATTGTAGAAAAAATACATATAATTCTCTTTCTAAATATAAATGTTATATTTAATATAAAATATACATATTTTTCGGGCCGACCGGGCCGGCCGGGCCGGGCCTCACAAAGCCCAAGTCCGGCCCTAATTTTTCCGGGCCGGGCCAAAAAAATTTAGCGGGCTCATTTTTTCGGCCCAAACCCACATAAAACCGGGTCGGGCTTCCGGACCGGCCCGGCCCAATTGACACCCCTAGGTGGCACACCCGAGCCCACCTTAAGGCACACCAAATTAAAGTGTGCGTATTTCTTAATTTAATAATCCACTCAAAATTGTCGAACATATCATTTTGCGATTTTGCTTCCCCGTTGATTCGTAAATGATGCATAGGAGAACAGAGGCGGGACCCACTTTATAAGAGGGATAGTACTACAAAAGCCACATAGTAATAAATAAGATCCAACACCCATTAATTTTTAAGGGGGAAAGAACTATGACTGCCACTTACGAATAACTTGTAAGAATAAAACAAGTTGCTTGGGAAATGATACGTTAGTGTGGGCTCTCTCTCTCTTTCATCTACAATATGTACTCTTAACGTAATAGAAGAACAAGAAATTCTAGAAATAAAATGTGGTATAATTTAAAAATGAGATATGTTGCGCAACATATCTCAGGTTTTCTCCTTTAGGTGGAAGTCTTTTGCTCTGGTTTCTTATGTTTTCTTTAATTCGCTAGATAGCTATACACGTAGCAGGCAACCCATGAAGGACTTCTTTCAGATTTATGTAGGCTTTCTGTATATGTTTTGTTACAATTTGGAGGCCACTTGATTAATCATAGAATTACAAATGAACTAATACATTCGACAATGAATTTGAATTCTACTAGAATATTATTCAAATTTGATTTATTTAATAAGATAAATGAGTTAAACTCAAATAAAAATTTAAATTTATTTTATAAACGAATCGAGTGTAAGCAAAAGTGTACCCAACTCGTTTAAGCTGTAAATAAATTTATTTAAAATTTTAATTATATAAATTTAAAATATTATATTAAACAATTAAATTAAATAACTTATCAAAACTCTTGAAGTATAAGCTTAAAATAAGATAGATTTAAGTCTTAACAATATATATTTTTACTTGTAAATTAGATTGGACTTATATATATATATATATATATAGATTTAGATTATGTATAATTAATTTTTTACTTGTAGATTAGATTGAATTTATATATATATATACATTAACACTCAAATTTAATTGAACTTATTAGGATATTCATTAAGAGTTCGAGCGTGAAAAATATTTGAACGAATAGAATTTGAATAATTATTTTCAATATGTTTTTTAATTTAATTAAAAATTAATAAATAAAATTTGAGCAGCATAATATTCCGGCCCGGCTCTACTCATTTGCACACCTAATCAACCGGAGAAAGGGTCCCATGAGGACGAGCTGTAACAGCATGTAATTAAAGAGGAATCCCCCACGACCTGGAAAGCATATATTCTCTTCATGATTAAGAGGAACATTAAAGCCTTTGGGTCCAGTGCATACAGGGGATATTGGTGGACACCCTGCTGCCCCTTTAAGAGCCCAATCAACGACCATTTTGCGTGTTATAATCTCATGCATATATGTCTCTCATATGTCGTGCATGAAGGGGCCGGGTTCGGAGATTATTGTCGAGCTACACGACAAGACCAGCCAAGGAACGCTCTGCAAGAGAAAGAGAAAGTGTGAGAGGAACTGAGACCGGGCATAATTATATTCTACACATATTAAATTAAGTTAAAATTATCTAACATATTCATCCTTGAAATTCTCCATTCTTCCTTACGAAAACTAATACTTTTAGATCATCGTCTCAATGTCAATATGTACCCATTATATGTAAATTTTGTTGCATGATGATGATGCTAATTAAGATATGTGTGTAAGACTAAAAAAGAAAAGATTTGAAATGAGTGTTTCTGCGAGGACTTGAAGATAGCTCTAATACTGATAGTAAAATAAAATAAAATAGATTCAGATATATATATATATATATATATATATATATATATATATATATATATACACACACACCATCAGTGCCAGTTAAAAGATAAGAATGTATGTTAGTAAAATAGCTCGGGATAGGTGTAAAATGAGATAGTGTGATGTTACTACAAAAGACAATGACTTCTTGAGTTTAAATATAAATATAACATTTGATAAAAATCTTTGGTGGAATAGAATTCATGTAGTCAATTCTAAATAATAGAATAAAGCTCTGATGATGATGATGATTTTGTGAAAATAAAATAAAGTGTTTTTTACATATAACATAAAGTTACAAAATTATCATATCCATATTCGCATTTTTATACAAACTATTGAAAATGTCAAAAGTATGAAAAAAAGCCATCATGTCGTCTCTTCGTGAGAATAAACTTAGTACACAAATATTTATTCAATAGCCTTTTTATTATACATTTTGATAGGCTTGGATCAATAGCTCAGCCCCAAGTCTAGGCTTGAAACCAGATCCAAAAGACTATTAGTACAACAAAAGGGGAAGAAGAGAAAGACGAAGAGATTTAATCCCATATTACGTGACACATGCATAAGTAAGCGTGACATAGGATTACATGTGTCATGCCCCTAGCTCAAATCACTTATAAGGTAATTTGGGACTTCATCTAACATTACATCATCACCCGTTTTGGACTACGTCAAATGCTCACTAGAGACAATGGGATCCAATTGATCGAAAAGCACTTCCAAGCAAGGTGCATCAACTATGGCATAAGGCAACACTTCACCTCAATCACGCACTCCTAGGCCAATGGCCTAGTTGAGGTCACCGATAGAACAATTCTCTAAGGACTAAAAGTGCATACTTGTCCAAGCTAAGGGGAATTGGACAGATGAGCTACCATCTGTGCTATGGTCTTATCAAAGCATGCCAAGATCGGCCACTGTAGAGTCACCATTCAATCTGATCTTTGGAACCAAAGCGGTCCTCCCGATGGAAGTTAATGAGCCTTCACTACTATTAGTAGCATCATACTAGTCTGAGCTCAATGACGAAAGCATCCTCTATAACATTGAGCTTGTGGATGAAGTTTGGGAAGTAGTGCTGCTCAAGATGGCCGCCTACTAGCAAGGTGTAGCTCGGTTCCACAATCAAAGACCACGAAGCCGACATTTCCTCATCATCAACTTGGTCCTGAGAAAAGTCAAAGCCTCTGCCCTTGCCTAAGCTATAAGGAAGCTATCCCCACCTTAATTAGAAAGACCTTACAAGATCAAGGAAGTATTAAATCACAGTGTATATCACCTAAGAACCATTGATGCAAAGTCATCCTGAGGACATATGGCATGTAACTAATTTAAGGAAATATTTTGCATGAATTTTCTACTTTGGATAGAATATTTCAATTCATTTCTGAATGATGATTGATTTTTTGGCATAGTCCCTAGATTGGATGGATCATGATCCACCACCTTGGCGACATCAAATTGGCAATGCCACGCTGCCCTGCCTACAATCTAAGAATGTTCAAATCCTCAAGTCAAATGGAACATGGCCACTATCTTGGCAACGTCTGGTTGATGATGCCACACTACCCCACCTGCAATCTAAAAGTGTCAAGTCCCTAGGTTGGCTAGACCATGATTCACTACTTTGGATGCATCAACTTAGCGGTGCCATGCTACACCACCTTCAATCTAAAAGTGTTTAATTAGTGTCAAGTCGGCTAGACGAAGATCCACCACTTGCCACCTAGGAACATCAAATCCCTAGGTTGTCTAGACCACAACCCAACACCTCGACGACGCCAGGTTGACAGTGCTACGCTACCTGCTTGCAATCTAATAGTGTCAAAGTCCCTAGATAGGCTAGACCACAATCCACTGCGTCACAAGTGTCTGGTCGGTGATACCACGGTGTCCCCCTCTCATCTAAACATGCAATCCTTAGGTTGGTTAGACTATAACCTTGGTGGCATCATATTGGCGATACCACGTTATCCACCTATCATCTAATTTTTGAAACTTATAGGTTGGCAGAGCCCAAATTCGTCACCTCTCGCCTATGTCCATAGTATCTTACACATATTTAACAAAAATCACAAAGTGAGAAAGAACAAAAGTGAACAGGGAGCTTTTCATTTTACAAAATGTACTGGGTACAAGTATTGGAGGTTGGCCACATATAGTCATACTATATAAGCCAACCTCCCACTAAAAGAAGAAGGAAAAACAAAAATTTATAGCCAATCTTGACCCGCTCTCCCTCGTCATCTCTTGCCTCCTTAATTAGCCTCTCCCTTCTTGGGCTTCATAGAGGGCCATCTAGGTACCTAAGATCGAGCTATACTTAATGAGCCTGGATAGATTTTGCTCAAGACACGAAGTCTTCATATACTAACTGGCTTCATATGTAGGCATGTTGGCCTAGGTGAGAAAGCATTGAATTTCCCTGCTCACCTTGAAGGCTCAATAGGCCACTTCCTCTATCGACTCTAGATTCCAATGGAACTAGATTTGATAGGAGGGCAGCCCTTCAGCTAGGCCACCTTGGCAGTTATCCTGTTCTGACCATCCTTGGCCTTCGCCTCTACCTCTATGAAATTGTCGAAGCACTTGATGACCAAGCGATATATATAAGGCTATAAGGCAAGTCCCCTTCTTTAATTTGGAGAGAACCAACCCCGAGGTCAGTGTGGCCTCCATCTCCTCCAAGTTCTGAGGAAGGAAGTAGGCCTTCGCAAGCTCGACTACCACATTTGTATCATCTAGGCAGCAGCCCTTAGTAATTTTCCATTCTCGGGGCCGTAGGAGAGGCCTTGACCCTTTTGCTTCCATCACAAGGGCCTTCTTGGATGGTCCCTTACCTCCCCCCTTCGACCCTTGCTAGTGTCACTAGTGTCGGCTCCACCCACACCACACCCTCAAAAGTTAGTGGTGCCTTTGAGCCCTTTGCCTTGTTGGCCTTCTTCTATGAAGGACCCTCGATCCTGACCCCAACTTGGGTCTTCTTCTTCTCAATGGTCTGGAAGACCATTTCCAAGTCAACCATATCTTTTGCAAGGACATACTAGCTGTTAGATGGATGTAAGAACAAAGACCAAGTACATAAATGAAAATGAGAGGAGTCGAGCTTACCCTGCGGCCGATCAGGGATTGTCTTGCCCCCCACTACCATATATTCTACATTGTTCGATGGACGTAAGCATAAAGACAAAGTACATAAATGAAAATGAAAGGATCCGAGCTTACCTTGTGGCCGAGCAAGGTATAGTCCAGCCTACTCCATATTTTCCTCACTCAGAAGAACTCAAGCCAATCTTTTGACTGACACGAGTCATCCCAAGTCGGAAAACTCACTGCTCTTGCAAATAGATGTGGTCAAGCAACTTTTAGACACACTCTCTATCCAACACATGGGGAAAGGAGACGACTTCTACGGTCTTATCCTAACATAGAAGAACCGACTCTTCCACAAGTAATTGAGATTGGTAACTATATGAACAACATCTCATGCGTTAGACTATTCTTCAAGGTATAAAAATAAAGAAAATACCTTATCAGGGCATCCCCAGCATGACCCTATAACACATCACCAAAAATGAAAAAAACAACTATTAAGTGTTCTGGATGAGTTGGACGGGTGCTACACCAAATTAAGTACCATATAGCAACATGGTGATGAAGGGCAAAATGGGAAACATGAGGCCAAGCTATATGCCCCCCCTCATAAATACACAAATGGCCTTGTCAGCCAGTATTCACATGATCCCCGTCCCAAGATACCATGAGCTCAAACTCATTCAGGATCCTATAACTCCTCACGAATCTCTAATAGCCCCTCCTAGATGACACTTGATGCCAACTGCGTCACCACTTACATCATGCAGCGAGCCAACTTGACAACCTCCTCCTTCTCCTCCTTCTCTTCTCCCTCTACCTTAGACACCTACACTTAGACCGGCTATGCTTCATTGATAGCCACCTTCTCGTCTACATTGTCTACTTGAACCATGGCCCTTGCATTGAAACTCACCTCATCCACCTCTCTCACCTCGGTCGCTATCCTATGGCAATTCGGTCACTGAGTTGTTCAACAACTGAATTGAGACTGAATAGCGACCGATATGGTCGATCGCTATTTGCATTTTTTCTTGTAGTGTTCCCCCTATCAGATGCCTAGGATGAATTCCATGATATGTGTAACTCGGTCGTGTTGTTAATAGACCTCGACCTCAGATTGCTGGAAGATATACTCTCCCCCAAACCCTAATGAGAGTTGCTATGTGACATTTCCAACCTAGCACTTTAATTGACACTTACCAATGGCTTGAACCCCACGAAAGGGACATATCACACCGCGTTGCTACCTTCCCCACTACTAAGCCATGCTTTGAACTTTGCCAATGTCTCCTGACCTCCAAGCTCTAGCAAATATACAAAATGGTACCCGGATACATTCAACCATCTCTCAAATATCTATAGCTAAGCCTTAATGCTTGCCAACTATGATGCCTAGCCACTTCCCTAGCACATGTAAGTTTCAATGTGATTTAATCACGAGTTGCAGCAACCTACACGTGTCCACTTGAGTAGTCGACTCAAGAACCATAGGATCCGTGAGTGTGGTTCTCAACTTTGGAGGGGGGAGGTCTCATTCCAATAGCTCAGACTTGGCCCAGGTTCGAGAGAGATCCAAAAGACTGCCGCTGCAACAGAAGGGGAGATGAAGAGATATCCCGTACATACAAATCGCTACAACAACTTGCAAAGTTAGGGTTGCAAATGAACCAATACACTTGACAAGTAGTTCGAAACTCGGCTCGTTTATTAGATAAACGAGCCAAGCTTGAACAAAAATATAAGCTCGATTCATAAACGAGTCGAGCTTGAACAGAGATATACTCGACTCGAATACGATCGTGAACAGCTCGTTAAGATACTCAATAATATGCTCGTTAAAATATTCGATTAGTTACTCATTAATATACTCGAATTATATTAATTTCTTATTATAAATATGAAAATATTAATATTTATTTATTTTTAAAGAATTTTTATTTAGGTACGAAATACTTATGAATACTAAAATGTAAAAGATTAAATATGAGGGTGTAAATACACAAATTATGAAAAGAAAAGTTGTAAACGAACTAATACACTCGACAAGTAACTCGAATTCGACTCGGATGTTACTCGAATTCGGCTCATTTAATAAGGTAAATGAGTCAAGCTCAAACAAAAATTTAAACTCGTTTCATAAACGAGCCGAGTATGAGCAAATACTTACTCGGCTCTTTTAAGCTCGTAAACAAGTTCATTTAATTTTTAAATTATAAAAATTATAAATATAGTTGTTAAATATTTTAAACATTATACTAAAATAATTAAACAAGTAACTTATGAAGGATCTTGGGGTATGACTTTGAAATAAGATAAATTTGGATCTTATAAACAATTAATTTTTTACTTGTAAATTGAATTGGACTTATATATACATATAATATAGATACATATATATAATATATATATATATATATATATATATATATATATATAACTCGCAAATTTAATTGGGCTCGTTAAGATACTCGTTAAGGACTCGAACTCGAGAGTATTTAACGAACCAAGCTTGAACAACTATTTTCAATACTCGAAAAAGCTCGAGCTCGATTAAAAATTAACAAACAGAACTTGAGCAACATAATATTCGGCTCGGCTCGACTCGACTCATTTGCAGCCCTTGCGTAGGTAAGTGGGTCGAGGGTTACATGTGTCTTCATGTCATTCTATCTCTATATTAATTCTCATATCTTTTCCACTTTATTGCTCTCTAACCGAGCTCGGACTCATTTAGGTGTTGGAGGATTTTTTCTAAGGATCCTTTCCCAGACTCACCCTTATCTTTGTAGGTCATTTCCACCGAAGAACACAACAATCACAAGCTCCCACTACAAGAAATATTAGCTATGTCTACAAAAGTTGCTTACGGTTCAGTATATTCGTAAGCTATTCATATGGATAGACATATCTTTACTTACGGACTATACGTGTCGTAAGTATATCAGACAAACTTTGTTCTTAAACTTTTAAAATATGCCTATCCCTATGGCGTAATACCATAAGCATATAACATTATCATATACTTATGGAACGTGTTACCATAAGGAATAAGAACTAATAGTAGGTATAAACATCATCTGAATTTTTTCCATGTAAAAAAAACTCAAAACACCCTCCAAAACTTTTCACCTCGCGGCAAACTCGAAACATCCTTCAAACCTTCCCCGTTCGAGAACACCCCCAATACCACATCACTCCCCGCCTGTCCGTGATCTCCCCCCGATCCCTTCCCCTCACCTACGCCGCCGGCGATCTCCCCCCATCGTTGGCGTGCAATGTCGTCGGTGATCTCCCCCCTCTTGTTGGCTCGGGCGACATTGCCCCCGTTGTAAGAAGATCTTCCAGGCCGTCGAGGTGTGGACCGATGGTAGCGAGGAAGGTGAAGACCGTGGTGGGAAGGCTCTGCTGCCGCCACTAATTCCAGGGCTAGGGCAACCAGCTCCGGCAGGTCTGCCAGGACATCCATTTCACTGTCGACATCTAGGGTTCCCACTATTTCTAGGGCTCCCAGATCCCCCAGGCCGGTCCGACCCTCTAGACTTGCCAGCAGATTTGGGGTTCCAGCGAGCCACGAGGTCGCAATGCAGGCGAAGAGGAAGAGGAAGGTAAACATTGGGGGTCCATCAGAAGAACCAGAAGCTCTTCTTCCATCTCGACGACGCTGACGGGCTCCCGCGTCGCGGCGTCGACGTCTGCGTCTACAACGAGAGGACCACCTTTCCCTGGTGCAACTTCCTCGGCAGGGTGCGGGTGCACGGCTGCAGCGTCGTCGCGGAGGGCGAGGAGGTCCTGCAGAGCTCCCCTTGGAGAGGGGGTGGCTCTTCTCCTACGTCAGGGGTGACATCGCCTTGAAGGTTTACACTTGCGCAGAGAAACCCAGCTTGCCTTCTCCACCTCTCGGCATCTCCGTTGCTTCAAGCGCGGGTGACCCTGCAGGATCCACGAAAGCAGATCGAAACCCACCTGTTTCACTGCCTCCCGCAGTTGTTGGGATCGCCGTCCCTTCCTCTGTTCCACCCCCTGCCTATCCTCCTCCTCCCCCACCTGCACCTGCCAAAGAAGCAGATGAACAACACGTCAAGGAGCCCATAGAAGTGAAACCTGTCGTCGAGCCCGCTACCACCACCACCACCACCACCCAACAAATATACATACACAATTAACAGGTCACCCCACAACCTGGGAGATCGGTGGTAGAAGAGAGGGGCCCGGAGAGCGTGCCTTTGGTGACCATGCATCACCAGGTGAACCACCCCACACGGCAGGAGGACTTCCAGCTCAAGGACACCAACCCTCAGCTGGGTGAGCGGTGGCCCGTCGGGACGGGCCGCGGCGCCGCTGGATGGGCGCCGGGGGGTGGATCAACGGTGGCGACAAGCTGACCGTTGTTTTTACTGATATGGTCTAGATGGGCGCCGGGGGGTGGATCAACGTCGTCGAGATGGAAGAAGAGCTTCTGGTTCCAAAAACTCAGATGTTACCTTGCCTTGCCTGGCATGTTTTTTTTTTTTTGTTACTGTTAAATACTTATGAGATAAACTACCTACTTTATTTTCCTTGTTGTTTGATTTACTTCCTTTCGACAGTAAACTTATCAATGCTGCTGTCCCCGGGACAATAGATGAGAGAGCAATCAATACAAAACGGGTATTAAACCCTTGGGAGAGGATATGATTTTTATTGCATGTTAAAATGCCTCAGTTATTTGTTCTATATTTATTTTTGAACAACATACTCAATGGATCCACTATTTCTATGCGGCCTCACTTGGTGCTTGGATTGATCTCTCAAATCATTAAGGTATGGATTAGTTGCATAAGCTTCCCTAATTTGGATTTTCTTTTCTTTTACTGTCATATATAAGTTTCTAGTTGTTTTTAGTTCAAGACCCCTTTCTTCCCCTTTTGTGGTTATATTACTGTATGTTCAAGCAATCATGATACACTAGTTAATTGGTTAGTTTAGTTTTTCCTGATGTTTACATTTACATTGATTCTTATTTTACATCTAAGAATATTTGCTCCCCGAACTGCCAAGAGGGTAAAAGAATATTCACTTATTATGCGTGCTGTGTAAAGAACTTTGATCAGTTACTTGATGTGTTTTGTCTATCCACAGTGCTTCTCTGTGCTGCTTCATGAAAGTTACCTGGTAAAGCCCTTGATAATAGTGTCATCTACATATTGAGATGTGAACATGTGAGTTCAGAAATTCTGAACTCTGCTCAGAATTCTATGTTCAAAATTTCTAAAGTTCAGAATTCTGAACAGATTTAGAATTCTGAACTCTGTTCAGAATTTTGAAGTTCTCAAGTTCAGAAATTTCTGGAGGTGAAACCAGAAATCAAGGCGTGGGAACTCCACTTACTTTTGAAGTTCTGAAGTTGTATGCTTGTACTTGTTTGCTGATTCCATCTGCACATTTTTCAGTTTGTGTTATCTCTTCCATATTCCATAATATTGTAACCATCTTTATGCTTCTAAAGGAGCAGATTAGTAATGAAGACTGATTTTTGAAATGTTGAGTCTCTAAATTAATGATGTAGCAATAAAGTATGTGCTTCTTGGCCTTTGCTTTTAGGGATTCATGTGAGAAGTTTATGAAGATGGGAGCTTCGGAGCTTTTCCATATTTGAGCTTTGCAATTATCTCCATTTTTGAGACAGTTTGCTATTAAGATGTAGGAACCAAAAGTGCCTCTGACATTATCTGCACTTATGTGTATTACGACTATTGGCCTTCTCAAAGGACATAAAGTATTTCAATTTCAAAAAAATATGTTACATTGTACCACCCACTTTTCAAAAAAATAAAATAAAATGTTACAATGAACATCATGATGTTTCTTTGCAAACTCTAGATGCCATTTTGTAAATGCTGCCTCATTCCTGAATGGTGGTCCATTCCTATTTTCTCTATTATTTTCTATATAATTGGTGGTACTAGGCTACTAGCTCTTATTCTTCTCAAACCCCCCAACAAGCGAGAAGATACAAAACCATGTGCCTTGCTTCCAGGAATCTAAGATTAACTAAGAGAAGTCCTTTGTTACCATCCTCTGATTGTAGGAGGTTTTGCTATGGATCAAATATGTGGTAGAAGAGTGTGGAGAGAACATCACAACTGATCAACTGAAGGACTATGTCTGGAAAACGTTAAATAGTGGCAAGGTAAGAACTATTCTCCTTTGACTTGGGTGCTTGATCCTTGTCACCAATGTTTTTTTGTACACTTTTTTATCCTGTGTTGGTTCAGTTTATGTTGTAACCTCATTCACTGTCCATATAGCTTTTGAATGCACCCATTTCAGTAAATTTGTTAATAACTATGATTCAATCCTACATTCCAAAAAAAAAACTATGATTCAATCCTGGGAAGTACAAATGGATGCTACAAAAATTCTCCACATGGCAGTACATTTCACTTGACTCAATATCACTAGATTCTGGATGGTTACAAATACATCCTATGTGGATCCACTTTTTTGTACATTGTTGTCACAATACAAGTTGTCTCTTCCATATTCTGGGTAATGATCCTTATGGGAAAGGCTGGTACTTGGATGGTCCTTAGTCACAAAGTATTTCTATTCACGTATCTCCACTTTATTTTTGTTCCTTCCACACTTTAGGTGGATTTTGAGCCAGAATTGTATATGTGCAACCTCTACATCTCTGGCTTCCATATCCTTTGAGGCAACTTGCAGTCCTTGGTAACAATTTCCCACCTCACGAGAATAGGTTCAGACCATGTACCTCTTCTACTGGACACTAATGGAGACAGGGGGAAAAGAGGACCTACTCCGTTCAGGTTTGAGGATTTCTGGTTGCAAAGAAAAGACTGCCTGGAGGTTATCAAAGAAGCTTGGTGCAGAGAAACCATAGGCACTGGTCTGACTATGTTGTCTGAGAAGTTAAGAAGAGTAAAGTTATTCCTAAAAAAGTGGAATAAAGAGGTGGTGGGGAACCTGCAAATCCAAATCAACAGGAACCAAGTTGAGCTTCAATCGCTACAAGACCTAGAGGAGAAGAATCCAGGTAACAAAGCTCTGGGAGTTCAGTTGAAAGTAGTGGAAGGGAGGCTCATGGATCTACTCCATCTCGAGGAGGTCCTTTGGAAGCAAAAATCAAGAGCCCAATGGTTGAAAGAAGGGGACAGAAACACAAAATTCTTTCACCTATCCACTATCATAAGGAGAAGGAGAAACAGAATTGAAGAATTACTGAACAAAGATGACAGAAGATTAACAGTTCAAGAGGAAATTAGCAGAGAATTAAGAGACCACTTTCAGGAGAGGTGGACTTCTCAGAGGGACAACCTATCAATGTTGGACAGATCCCTTCCAATTAAAAGGTTGACTCTAGAGCAGGCTTCAGTTCTGGAGAGGAAAGTTACAATGCTAGAAGTGGAAGAAGTGATCAGTCAGTTACCAGGGGGAAGGCTCCTGGGCCGGATGGTTTATCAGGGAATTTTTACAAAAAGGCTTGGCAGGAAATAAGATATGATGTCTTCTATGCAATCCACTGTTTTCTGGCATTGGGGAAACTGCCTAGATCTTTCAACTCCACCTTCATTGCTCTAGTTCCGAAAGTTGAGAATCCTAGAAGATCAAGGGATTTCAGGCCTATCAGCCTCTGTAATGACTTCTATAAAATCATTGCAAGAATCCTTGTGAACAGGCTTAGAAAGGTCGATAGCAACTTGGTATCAGTTGAACAGACTGCCTTCATCCCAGGCAGATCCATTGTGGACAACATATTGGTAGCACAAGAACTGGAACAATCCATGAAAAGGAAAAGAAGACCAAGGGATTTAGTTCTCATAAAATTGGACATGGAGCAAGCTTATGACAGGGTGGAATGGAATTGCATAGACCAAGTAATGGAAAGAATGGGATTTGGGACAAAATGGAGAAACTGGATCCAAGTCTGCCTTAACACCACTTCCATGGCAATCCTGGTGAATGGGTCTCCTAGCAGTTGGTTCAAACCTTCCAGGGGGCTTAGGCAGGGGGACCCTTTGTCACCCTACCTCTTTGTTCTTATGTCAGAACTCCTTTCAGCTGGCCTCCACAAAGCTAATGCCCAAGGCTGTTTGATGGGTTACAAAGAGAAACCAAACAGCTCATCCATTCATCATATGCTGTACGCAGATGATGTTCTTCTGGTGGCAAAAGGTGTTGTACCAGAAATTGAAAAGTTCAAAGAAGTGATAGACAACTACTGCAGTCAGACTGGGCAGGCCATAAATCTTGCAAAATCCAAGTTGGAGATAGGTGGGGTGGTAGACAGAATTACTGAGAAAAGTATAGAAAAAAGTTTGAACATGAAGAATGAAAACTCTATTGGCAGATACCTGGGAATTCAGATCAATCATTTAAGGCCAGCAGAGAAAGCTATGGAGGATGTTTGCAGAATAATGGAAAATAAGCTAAAAGGTTGGAAAGGGAAAACTCTTTCCATGGCTGCAAGAGTGACCCTGGTGAAACATGTCCTCTCGGCCATTCCCACTTACTGGGCTGCAGTCACAAATTTCAAAAAAGGTCAGGTGGAAAAAATTGAAAGATTATGTAGAAAATTTATTTGGCAAGGTAACAAAGAAACAAAAGGCATGTACCTTGTGGGTTGGGAAAATTTAAAACTGCCATTACATTGTGGAGGTTTTGGAATTACAGATTTGGAGGACCTGAACTCCTCTTTGATGCTTAAGCTAGTGGACAGAATCAACACTGGTCAAAATAGTAACTGGACAGAAATGGTTAGAGATAAATACATGAGGAAAAGGAAATTGGAAAATCTTTACACTTCTATACCCATGTCAGATACTTGGAAAAGAATCAACAAGGAATTCAGAAAGCACCAACAAGATTTTGGTTGGATACCAGGTAATGGAAAGGAAATAAGAATCCACCATGATGGATGGTTTAAGGGAAGAGGTCTCAACAAATGGCTGATTGAATTCAACATAAATTCTGTTGATGAGGATAGCAAACTAGATAAGTTTCTGGACAAAGAAGGGTGGAAAGTGAATGAGCTTATACATGTGTTCCCAATGTCCATAGTGCTGGAAATCCTCAGAATCCCAGTCACTAGTGACAGCTATGAGGATAGAAGGATATGGCTACCAGGTAAAAATGGAAGGTTCTCCACAAGAAATGCATATGATCACATTAGAAGAAGGAAGTTGGAGCGGGGAAGAGAGTCCCAAACAGACTGGAAAGAGATCTGGAACTGGCCAACTGAACCAAGAATCAAAATCCAATTGTGGAAAATGGCATGGGGAAGACTTCCGATAGGGGTATACTTAAACAAATGCAACATACAAGTGGAGCCTATGTGTCAAATTTGTGCTGTGGAGTTGGAGGATCTAGAACACGCTTTCATCAAATGCAATGGGGTAGTACAGGTCTGGATAGATGCAGCAAAACATCTTAATTGGGATGGTATTCCAACAGGGTTGGAGGATTTATGGGATAGATGTACATCTAACAGGGAAAAGTGCTTTATAGGACCTCACAATAAAACTGTGGTAGCCTACATCTTAGAAGCTATTTGGAGAAGAAGAAACAAACATGTTTTTGAGAGAAAGGACAGACCTTGTGAACTAAAGTTCAGAAGCATATTAGAAGCAGCTAATAACTTTGCCAAAGCTAACTTGTCAGCCAAGAAGAAGGTAATGAATACTACAGTGAGTGATGACACAATGGGCAATTATGTAAGATTGTGCAGATCACAAGTACAACCTGTTCAATTCAACATCAAGAAATGGTGGGTTAAGCCTGAGAGAGGATGGATAAAGGGCAATTTCGATGGAGCTAGAAAGGAAGGCCAAGAAATGGTGTATTCTGGTGCTGGTTTTATCCTCAGAAATGACATGGGCACTCCTCTTGCAGCAGGGGCGTTTTATCTCAAGCAATCTACAATACTCAAAGCAGAAATCTTAGCAGCTAAACACTGCATAGCTAGAGCAGAGAAATTCAGAGATCAAGGGTTTGAAGGGTTAATCATTGAGGGAGACAATTCTGAAGTCATTAAAGCCATTAAGCAACCAGACTTAGCACCTTTGGAGATCAGAGAATTAGCGAAAGAGATAAGTATCATGCTAAACTCCTGGCTACTTCACAGAGTGTGTCTGATCGATCGGTCGGCAAATAGTGCTGCGGATTGGCTGGCGAAGCAAGCGAGGATTGCAAAGTTCAATATCAACTGGTCATATGCTTTACCTGAAGATCTGAGCACCTTATGTAGGGGAGAAGCTGCAAGAACCTTCTTGTCTGAATGGAAACCTCCTTAAAGGTGTGTTGCGTTTTCTTAGTTAGGTGCGGTGAGGCTAGAAAACGTTGGTTATCTTAGTTTCTGTGTTTTATGTCTTGGAGCCGGTAGAGCTCCACCCTATTACCAAAAAAAAAAAAAACTTGCAGTCCTTGGTTGTGAAATTTATTTTCCTTTGAGGTCATCTTTGTAGACAATTGAAAGCTTCCTCCTATTGGCACTTCCAGCAGCTGTATTTGGTGAAGGTCAACACCCAGATTTTAATTGATCTTTGGGAATCTGATCAATTCTTCATGTCTTTTACGGGAAGTATCCAAATAGGTAAATAATGAATCAGTTAAGAAAAAGGAGAAACTGTATTTATGTGATCTATGCAATTTAACTTAACAATGAAAAAAGGGCGATCCTTGTGATTTGAAGACAGTAAGCCTGAAAACTTTTAGTACTTTTATCATTATCTAGCGGTAGGCTAAGAAAATGTTATCTAGTAATGTGTGATAATGTCCTTTCAAAAGATTTGATTTTATGATTAGTCTCTATCCAAATTCTAGAACATTGCACCATGAGCTTAAAGTTCATGATTGAGAAGTTTGCTTTCCTGCCTGGCATCTGACAGTATGGTACTTATGATGAAGTCAAGAACTCTCCTGTCTGCAGTTACCCCAATCTGGTGGTTGACATCTCTCTGTAGTGGGTTCATGTTAGGTAGGCCAGTGAATCATAGAACATTTTCCAAATAATTGATTCTTCAGTTAGATTTCACCTGAGACTTAATTACTGATGCATTCCGTTTTCCATATAAATCTCAAACAGGCCATCAGCAATTTACCTGATATCTTCTCCCAGAGCTTCCTTACAAATCTGATATATTGGATTCACCTCTATATTGCATTTGATCAGGTAATCTGCCTTCAAAATTCTTCCCGTGCCATCTTCCACAATAGAATTCTGATTCTTGGAAGTGTGAGTCACGACCAGATTTAGAATGCTCATTCCCACTGAAGAAGGGAAAACTTCCTTAAGCTTATCTATGTTCCAATCTATGTTTAGAGTTGATTTATGTTTTCATTCTATGTTTCACTTTCATGACTTTTTTCTAATGATGCCCCTGCAATGATCAATTTTCAAGTTCCATAGTGTTGACTGGACTGAAGTGGCGAAGTAGAGGTTAGACCTGAGAGAAAATGCAGTGATGTCCGGTACTAAAGAAGCCAAAGTAGTGAAACCTCACATTGCAGTACCAGCAGAAATAGCACATGGCTCAATCCATAGAGAGGAGACTTGGGAAAACCCTTTGGTTTATTCTTTGTTTTGTCGCAAACAAAGTAGAACAGGAGAACCCTCCATTTGTATCAGGAGCAACACTGTACCAGTGTAAGTGTTACTAAACATCACTTTTATCAGTCTGTTTTGATAAAAATCTACATAAAATCTGCATAAAATCAATGATGTCGAATCAACCCCTACCTGCAGTTGAGAGACCATTCACTACAAGAAAATGCGCTTTTAGAGACCGAATCTCACTACAAGAAAAAGCGGGATTACCGACGGACATTTCTGACGGATTATTTTCCGTCGGTAATTCCAACGGCTATTCCGACGGAAATATGTCAGTCGGAATATCCGTCGGCCGTTCCGACGGAAATATTTCTGTCGGAAATTTTCGTCGGTAATGGAAACATACCGACGGATATTCCGACAGACATGTTTCCGTCGGAAATAGCCGTCGGTAAAGCTGCTATACCTTGTCCCGCGAAAACCCCTCTTTCCCTCTCCCGCTCTCTCTCTCTCTCTCTCTCTCTCTCTCTCTCTCTCTCTCTCTCTCTCGCCGCCGCCCCTGCGCCGCTCGTCGCCGCTCCTGCGCCGCTCGCCGCCGGCGCCCCCTCCCGGTGAGTTCCACCCGGCCCCTCTCCCCCCTGCGCGATGCCCCCCTCCCCCTGCACCCGGCCCCCCTCCTCCTGCACGGCCCCCCTCCCCTTCCCACCTGGCCCCACCCCCATCCCCCCTCCCCCCTGCGGATGCCCCCCCCCTCCACCCGGCCCCCCTCCCCTCCACCCGGCCCCCCTCCCCCTGCACCCGGCCCCCTCCCCTTCCCACCTGCCCCCCTCCCCCTGCACCTGGCCCCCTCCCTTCCCACTTGCCCCCTCCCCCTGCGGGATGCCCCCCCCCCCACCCGGCCCCCCACCCCTGCACACACCCCCCTCCCCTTCCCACCCGGCCCCCTCCCCCCTGCACCGGCCCCCCTCCCTCCTGCACCCGCCCCCCCCACCCCCACCCGGCCCCCCCCCCCACCCGGCCCCCCTCCTGCAATTGTTGGTATTTTCAGAGATATAATTTTCAAAATAACCACATCTTCATTTGGTAGAAATGATATTAGTGTTGGGATAGTCTTTATTTTTTTACCATGATATCGGCCTCTTTGTTTGTAGAAATGGTGTTAGTAGGATATATTTTCTCGAGAAGAATTTAGTGCACGTAAGTTTACACACTTTATACTTGTACTTTTCTATTTTTATTAGTCAATGAAAAGAGGACACAATGTACCCATCCGATGAGAAAAGCAAGAGACGCAAATGCAAAGTGCAAAACTCAAGTACACTAAATTATTCTCAATTTTCTCATCATCCCATCTCCATCTAAAGCTACTTTTTAAGCTAAGATAAAGAACATATAATCTCTTTGCATTTGGAGTGATTTGTTAGATTTGGTAATGCATATTGTATTTAATAATCTCATTAAAAAATTTTAAAATGTAAACCATCATTGTTAAGTTTTTGTTCCACAAGAAAATACTAAAATAAAAAGAAGAAACAAGTCGACCCCCTCCCTTTTTTAAGGTTCTGAAAAATCTTAAAATAAAAATAAGAAAACGGGGATAAGAGATGGGAATTAGGGGATGACTTATTCCCCACTTACATCTATTTTTTTGGGATATCTTAAAAATATTTAAATCACCTTTGTCCCCATTTTTTACATGCCAAATGTAGAGTTGGGTTAATTTCATCCTCCTATTTAACCCCACAACAAACGGAGCGAAATTCATATATCCTTGGAAATTAACGTATCCTCATATATGTCGTTAAAATCTGCACCTTATCACCTATCTCTCAGATTAGCTAGATGTAGAATGCAACAAATATTTCACAAGAACTTAGATGTAAACATCCTTACCCAACACCAAAGAGAGGGGAAAAAAATTTGCCAAAGAAATAACATTATCCATTAGAGAAGTGCTAGTTACTCGGGCGTCCGAGTAGTGGTGACGTGGATCGGCCGCACGGCCGATCCAGCTCAGCTGGGTGGGCACCCCATTTCATTAATGGGCCCAAACTACCGGCCCATACCCAAGCCGCTAGCACCGGTTTTAGCCCCTCATGGGCTGTGCAAAAGGCCAAAAGGCCCACTCAAAAGGGCACCAAGGCCCATCTGAAATCAACCCTATCTCACCCCATAAAGTGGGGGGTGAGAGTAAGCATTTGTGACACCTCCCAAAAGGGAGTGCCAAAATGGAAAAAGGTGCATCTGCCATCTCTCTGCGCAGGGACCAGAATTGGGGCTGGTTTTGGCCTCTTCCTCTTCTAGAAGGCTTGGAAAAGGGGCCAGCCAAGGGGGGTTACGTGAAGAGGGCCAAGAGGGAAGGGGGGAAAAGGGTCTTCTTGTTTTCTGAAGAAGCAAGCAACCAGCAGAAGCCAAGGAGGAGCCCCTGCGTTTTCCCTGCTCAACCTCTCCATCCCGTGAGAGCCTGCAAAAGAAAAGAGAGCAAAAAGAATAGAAAGAAAAGGTAAGAGAAGAAGAGAGAAAGAGAGAAGAGAGAGGGGGGGGGGTTTGTCTTGTCTTGTCAAAGGGAAGAAGAAGGAGTGAGGGGGTTACGTGAAGCCTCCTTCCTCCCATTTGTTCTTTGTGTACTTCCTCTTCATCCCTCTCACATTGAATACACTATTTTGTGCATTCCTCTTTTTTTTATGTGAAAGCTTGTCCATAGCATTTATGCATGTTTCTCTCCTCTCACTTGGGGTTTTCTAATGGTTTTCTTCCTTTGTAGTGGGGGTTACGGGATGGATGGCCTCTCTATAGAGGTACATCTCTCCCCTCTAACACCTCATATGAGGCCAAGAAGCCTCCCATGCCTCAATAAATGAGGTCATGGGGGCATGGGACCTCATGCCCCATTTAATGTATGCATAGCATACTAAATCTCCCCTTCAAAAAGACCATATTCCCCATCGTTTTGGGCCTGCAAAAGGGCAGTTTTCTACTGTTCAGCAGCCTTCAAGAGCCCCCCATAGTGGTTAATGCATGCCCTTTGGTGATGGTCAAGAGAATGAGCAAATATGCTCATATCCCTTGCCTAAACGCCACCTCCAAAAGACCCTTCAAGGGGATCACCAAGCCTTGGTTCGCCCCTCTCAGCAGACCACCCTCATTGCAGTTTTCAGCCCCCATTGATGTGCGTTTCAAACCAACACCGAATAGTCTCCAAAGAGCCCCATTTCGCTAATCAAGGAGGTTAGGCAAATGATGCCTAAATCCCTTTGTTTAGCCTATCTAGCATGGGTTGCAATACCATCTCAATATCCAAATCACCCGGCCATGAGCAAGGGCGTTCTGGAGAGAGGCGTTGTCACCCCTTGCACAGGTGACTGGCTGCGCCGATTCAGCCTGGTTCTGGTTCTGGCAGTCTTGTAAGACCAGAGCAGAGCTGCGCCGATTCGACGTCCTGGCCATCACGTTGGCCGAAATCACGTGAGCAAAACCATTGCTCTATGTGACACCGGCTGATAAACAGTCAAAAGACATAGTATTAGACCCATCCACATCCTCGGATCGGACAATATGATGTTCGTGTCCGGACGGGTGGGTTTGCATGTGATTCATCGTCGGTTGCGGGTTGTTGGCCGTAACTTGCCCGAATCTCCGTAGGCATGCCTGGGGGATCGAGGTCATGGGCCTTGGAGTTACGTCGTTCTACGATGTACACTCTCTTTTTGGTGCCATCTCCACTCGTGGTGGATGACCATCGCGCTTTCCCCTTATCGACCATGATAAGGGGAAATGCTGCCGAATTTTCCCTGCGAAGTTCGAGTTGGCGCAAAACTCCTAAAAAAGGGTCATTAGCTTCTAATTGAGTTGGCAACGTTGCGAGCGGAAGCCAATTCGATGATGTCTATGATTTTAGCCGGGCTGCGCCGATTCGCCTTTATCGTCAGCTGCGCCGATTCGAAGACGTCTGCGAAGCGCGTTGAGCTATCGAGCTCCGCCGAACGAATAGAACTCCGTTCCAAATGCTCAAAGGACCCAAACAGCAAATTAAAACCGTTTAATGCCTAAAAAAAAGCAAAAGGCAAATTGAACCCCTTTTCAAGCAAAGAGCAAAGAATCACCTCGGGCTTTACAAAGGATCAAATGGTCAAATCAAACCTTCTTTTAAAAGAGCAAAAGACCGTCTCATATTTTGCAAAAGAACAAAGGACCAATTTGAACTATTTTCAAACAAATCAAAAGGTCATCCTATGTTTTCCAAAAGAATAAGAGATTAAATTGAACCTTTTCTTAAAGTAACAAGAGATTGCATTATGTTGAACAAAAGACTCAGACCAAACCTTTTTAAGCAAATAAATGATCATCACATGTTTTGCAATAAAAAAAAAGGGAAATCAAATTGAAATGATTTTCAATAAAAAGACCAAATTGTATTTATTTTTAACAAAAAGTCAAGAGACCACCCTTTTCAGAATTGCCTTTCTCAAATAGATTTAAAAGACCGAATTGAACCTTTTTTGTGATAAAGAGGACCAATAAGTAAATAGGCAAAGAGATGGGTAGCGGTTGAGTGAAAGGTCTAACGGGTTCGATTAGGCATTCGTCTTGCTCCCTAATATTTCAGTTCAATTATGCTTCGCGCCCTTTATCGGATGTCCGTTCTAAGGTCATGAGGCTTTCTAATCTGGCGATTAATCAAGGGTTTTCTCTTTCTAAAAGAGATGTAATTAACGTCGTTGTGCTCAGGCAACGACGGGATTTTGGTCCAGGACTCGACCACTCACTTTCGTTTGACGAAGTCAAACGGCGCGCACAAAAGACTTAAAGCCCTCCGACTCTCGGAGGCAAACCAACTGATTGTCACCTCGGTGGCTGGCACGCCCGCGCTGCGCGGATTGCCGATTCATCTCACGTCACCATTGCTCGTGTAGCATCCGACGGGACTTGGATTGGCAATACGTGTACATCCATGAGAACATGAGACAACATGATAAATATGAACTTTTAAGATTTATTTTTTAAGGGAAATTTAAAATTTTCTATTTCCACACTGGGTTACCAGGGGCCCAAATAACCAGCATTTCTCTATCCATTATGCTTGGTGGGATTTTAAAGGGAGGGGCAGGTTAGTCCGTTTTCAACATCCATTTAATATCATTGGATAGATCTAGTAAATAAAACATATATATATAAGGAAATATAGGTAACTATGGGGTGTAGGCAATGAGATAAAAAATTTAGGGATATATATATATAAGAATTAATCGCATTTCATATATAGATATATATATTATTATATATATATATAGATATATATATATATATAAAGAAAATATCAAATGAGGATTAAAAATATATACAAGACGCCAGAAGAAGGATAAGAGTAACTCTTAGAAAATGTTATTCTACAATAATAGAAACTAAACAAAGGGACTATGCGGCAAATAGAATAATTTCTACAAATTAAAAAATAAATTATCTCAAAAAAATGTACGAAAAATATAGTGACTGATAGCCTGCTATACAGAACTTGCTCTGATGGTTCTTTTTTGATAACATGACTGCCCACGCAATCAGAAGTGTTTTAAAATATGAAAATTCGTCGAGTACAATTCGTCAAGTACAAATGCCCCCCCCCTCCCCCTCCCCGTCCCAGCACCCCTTCCCATCCTGGCGCCCCCTTCCCCTACAAGTTCCTTCTCCTAATTGCTTATATTCAAAGCTTTTGGTAAATTAAGTTATTTTTATTTATCTTGCTCGCTGTTATTTTTTACGCTTGACATGAAAATAAACAATGCAATGACTTTCTTTGTTAAACATATGTTTACTTTCACAAATTTCACACTGCAAGTTAATCATTCAACATTCGTATGTTTATTGTAGCCATTTGAGAGATTTTTTCATATTTACCATATTATGATTTAATTTCATATTTTAAATTACTCATGAATAAAATGTTATAATTTTTTTTTTGTAATTAGTGATGAGAGTTCGCGATTGGAAATTAGACTCAAAGAAGAACAAATGTCCAACGTATCAAAGTACTTGTTTGTTTGAACGTAAAATATTTCCGCTCGATATTCGAAGATTGCATGATGGTTTACTTTTGGTGAAAGAGAAGATGACGAAAATCATAAAGATTATTCGGAAAGAAGAAAGACAAAGTTTAGAAAATAAAAGTGGATTATCTGTTATTGTTCAAGATGAAAAAGGAGTGCGATATTCTGTAATCTTACGACGCAGTTGGTGTGGTAGTATGTACATGTTTATTGGAAAAGACTGGTGTAAATTTGTGAAAAATAATTGTGTCAAAGAACTTGACATTCTCAAAGTTATGTCTTCCCATTATGTACGAAGAGATGTATTTTGCAAACTATATTTAGGGATATCAGTGGTTAGTTCACTCCCTAGGAAATCTACTGAGAAGCTGGTGAATAAAGAGCCGATCAAGTGGTGGTGGCCTAATATGAAGACATCACGGTTTGTGTGTTTTTAATGTTCAATACCATTAAGTATTTATATAGTGCTCAAATTTATTTGATATTCATGTATGTTTACTCTTCATTTATCTTTACGTCAACGCTTTATTTCACCCATTAGCTCTGGGACTCTCCATATAACGTATATGGTACTTGAATGATGTGAGGGTGTGTTGGATTTTAACTCGGGACATGACATTTAATCTGTAGGAAAAATGTCGGAGAATCGGTCATGGATGTACCGTGGAATAGTGAATGGAGTTGTGACCGAGGAGTTTAAAGACGGAGTTGACAGTTTTATTGAGTTTGCATTGAGTAATACATCAGTAGCAGTTGATCCGATGGGTAACATCCGATGTCCGTGTTCGGCTTGTAAGAACAGAAAGTGGATATCGACATGGGATGTGCAGCATCATCTGTATACGAGAGGATTTGTTGGCCATTATGAGTTATGGTCGTGTCATGGTGAGTTGAATATTCAGTCGTCTGCACCAGCTAATTACTTTGCCTCCACAAGTACGTACGTAGACATGGTTGTCGATGCTGCTGGTCCGGAGTTCAATATTCATGAAGATCAAACAAATGAAGAAGTGCCGAATGATACAGCTCAGAGATTTTATCAGTTACTTCGAGATGCTGATGAGCCATTATGGGATGGTTGTGAGAAGCATACACGGTTGTCTGCAGTGTCGCAGCTATTGAATTTGAAATCTGAATTTCATATGAGCGAGAGTTGTTTTGACCGGCTTCTCTTACTGGTCAAGAGCATGCTTCCTCAATCAGAGAGGTTACCTGCTGACTTTTACCGTGCGAAGAGATGGTGAATGATTTGGGGCTTGGTTTTATGAAAATTGATGCATGTCCGAATCACTGTATGCTGTACTACAAAGAGGATGCAGATAAGACATCATGCTGTATTTGTAAGCATGATAGGTTCAAGCCCAAGAGAGGGGACAAGTCAAAGCAGAAGGATGTTCCGTATAAGTCATTGCGGTACTTTCCTATCACACCCAGATTGCAGCGATTGTTCATGTCCTCGAGGACAGCTGGACATATGACATGGCATGCGGAAAGAGTCCGTCGCGACGAAGGTGAAATGAGTCATCCTGCCGATGGTGAAGCTTGGGCTCATTTTAGCCGTACTCATCCTTACTTCTCAAGGGATCCACGCAACGTACGGCTTGGTTTATGCACAGATGGTTTCAATCCTTTCGGAGGCTCGGTGGCATCTTACTCATGTTGGCCAGTATTCTTAACACCGTATAACCTTCCGCCAGGCATGTGCATGAAGCGTGAGAATCTGTTCCTTTCATTGCTGATTCCGGGTCCAAAAAGTCCAGGAAAGAATATAGACATATATCTCAGACCGTTGATTGATGAGATGAAATTGTTATGGTCAGATGGTGTGCAGTCTTATGATGCATCCAGAAAACAGAATTTCAATCTGAAGGCTGCATTAATGTGGACAATAAGTGACTTTCCAGCCTACGGCGTGCATCTGTATCTGGCTGGAGCACACATGGGAGGTTGGCATGTCCTTATTGCATGGAGGATTCTAAATCATTTGTGTTGAAATCTGGGGGAAAATCTTGTTGGTTCGATTGTCATCGGCGGTTTCTACCCAGTGACCATCCTTTCCGAAAGCAAAAGGATTCTTTTATTAAAAATACAACTGTGATGGAGGAGGTAGATATGGAACGGGTGTCTGGTGGAAACATGGCGAGGCGGGTCCAGAACTTACCGACTGTAACACAACTGGCTGGTAGTACCCGACAAATCCCTGGCTTTGGGAAGGATCACAATTGGGTGAAGCAAAGCATTTTTTGGGAATTGCCTTATTGGTCAACACTTTTGATACGTCATAACCTAGACGTCATGCATATAGAGAAGAATGTTTTTGATAATGTGTTCAACACAGTTATGGACGTCAAAGGTAAAACGAAGGATAACGTCAAGGCACGTTTCGATTTGAAAGTACTTTGCAAACGTCCAGAACTAGAGCTACAGCATGTTCAAGGAAAAGTGGTGCAACCTAAAGCTGCATATGTGCTTGGGGCCAGACAGATTAAGGAAGTGTTGCAATGGTTAAAGCAATTGAGATTTCCGGATGGATATGTCTCGAATATTGCGCGTTGTGTAAATGTCAACGAGGGAAAAATATACGGAATGAAGAGTCATGACTGCCATGTTTTCATGCAAAGACTGATGCCTCTTGCTTTTCGTGAGTTGTTGCCGAAACAAATATGGGGAGCAATGACTGAGCTGAGTCAATTCTTCAGGATTTTATCTGCATCAGAACTCAAAATTCATGACTTGCAAAATATAGAGCAAAATATAATTCAGACAGTCTGCAAATTAGAGAAGATATTTCCTCCAGCATTTTTGATTCAATGGAGCACCTGATCATCCATTTACCATATGAGGCAAGGGTCGGAGGACCAGTACAATTTCGATGGATGTATCCGTTTGAGAGGTTATTTCTACATCTCAATTTATTGCCATTACGACGATCTTTTATATTACTTATGTATGCATTTTAATTATTGTCGTAGGTGCATGCACGATCTTAAGATGAAAGTCCGTAACAAAGCACAAGTTGAGGGCTCCATTACTCAGGCGTACCTCATTGAGGAGATATCGAACTTCTGTTCGATGTACTTTGACACGGAAATACGAACCCGACGCACTCAACCTCCACGTAATGATGATGGTGGAGATTCCGAGGTGTCAGACCGACTCTCTGTATTCAAGTGTCCCGGACGGGCGTTCGGATCTTCTTCTACTCGCGCACTCCAAGACAGAGAGTTGGTAGCTGCGGAGATCTACGTGTTCATGAATTGCGAAGAACTAGACCCTTACATTCAGTAAGCTCTCCACGCTTATTCGTCATCATTTGCGTGCATTGCTGCAGAACCTAACGGTTGTGTGACATTTACATTGCAGAGAGTTTGACTCGGTCATATTGCGACGGAATCCACGTCTAACTGACGTGCAAGTTGAAAAGGAACGGGAGAAGTCTTTTCCTACTTGGTTAAGATCTCGAGTATGTGTCTAATTATTTTGAAACATAAGTGTTATGTTTTTATGCAGACTGAGTTGAAGTCATTTATTCAATGTTTGTCTATTTATCTCATAATAGGTTGAACAAGGCTTCATTCCCGATTCAAGAGTACAACAGATCAGTTTTGGCCCCTCGAAGATTGTACGTGTCTATCCAGGCTACATTGTGAATGGATACAGATTTCACACGAGAGATTATGGACGGAATAAGTCTACGATGAACAGCGGTGATGTGTGAAGGGAAGTGCCTACAATGAAAATGAAATTGACTATTATGGCATTCTCGAAGAAGTCATTGAACTGCAATTTTTGGGACAAGACAACAATGTATTTCTGTTCAAGTGTCATTGGTTTGATCCGACATCTATTCGTCATGACACAACATATGGATTAATCGATGTGAAGCATAAGTCCAAATTGAGTACATATGAGCCATTCATCCTGGCGGCACAAGCCCAACAAGTTATTATTCAAATTACATCCCTCAAATTAAGAGATTGGTGGGCTGCATGTAGAGTGAAATCAAGACTATTCCCTGAGTATGAGCTTCTCCCGACTGATGATGAGCTCGAAGGTGGTAATGACAACTTTTTCAATCAGATCGGAGTGACGCACGAGAGTTGGCAGCTCTACGCAGTACAATGTTCATGATATAAATAAAACAATTTACTTACATAAGGATAACGAACAAGAAGAAGTGACCCAAATGTCGCTGAGCGGGAGGGTGAGTCTGATGTGGAGGAAGACTCCCAAGATGATGAGGATGAATTCCAGGATGTGATGAAGATGATGCTGAATTAAACATGTCTTCAGCATCTGATGATGAATATAGATAATATACTGCATATTTTGTAAGAAATTGGTGTTGTTGTTAATACATGTTCATAATAAATTGCTACTTCAAATTGAGTGCTGATGACTTGCTATATCTTTATTTGTATCAATAGAGATATGGTACGTGGAGGACGCAGTCGGACGGTTGCCACGTCCTTGGCAGAGGGACTGCCTCCCGTCCACGTCTGCCTCCAGGTCCGCGAAAGGTATATGCATATGTACACAAAAACCATATGGGTATCATTGTTTATATTGATTTCATGAGAACTAACGTACATACAATTTTACAAGGACTGCCCCCGTCCACGCCGTCTTCCCAGCGACAGGTAAATTTTATATTCTTGTTTATTTGAAATTCATAATTTCTAATGTGTATGAATTTTGCAGGGACTGCCACCCCATCCACGCCCGTCGTCCAGCGACAGGTAATTTCTACATTGTTGTTTATTTGAAATTCATAATTTCTAATGTGTATGAAATTTTGCAGGGACTGCCTCTCCGTCCACGCCCGTCGTCCCAGCGACAGGTAAATTCTATATTGTTGTTTATTTGAAATTCATAATTTCTAATGTGTATGAATTTTGCAGGGATGCCTCTCCGTCCACTGCCGTCGTCCCAGCGACAGGTAAATTTCTATATGTTGTTTATTTGAAATTCATAATTTCTAATGTGTATGAAATTTTGCAGGGACTGCCTCTCCGTCCACGCCCGTCGTCCCAGCGACAGTAAAATTTCTATATTGTTGTTATTGGAAATTCATAATTTCTAATGTGTATGAAATTTTGCAGGGACTGCCTCTCCGTCCACACCCGTCGTCCAGCGACAAGTAAATTTCTATATGTTGTTTATTTGAAATTCATATTTTCTAATGTGTATGAAAATTTTGCCTTCTGTCGACCATCCGAGCAGTGCCACCTTGTCTTCCTCACCACAAGGTAAACATATGTTTCAATAGATTAGTATGTTTGGTCTCTTGCAATTTATACAATAAAAGTGTACTAAATTGTTTTCAACAGGATGGAGAGCCAGCATCCAGCAGCTGAGGAGGGGCTCAGCTACCAGGACGACTACCATGCTGGATCTCAGGGTAAAGTTCATCATCTCAGTCTTACTGTATTTGTTCTTAGGATATACATTTCATGTAGAAAATTAATGTGGAATTGCAGGGGGGAAGATAGATCCAGTCCTGCTTCCCGCTATATTACAACCCTGGTCCACGCACATATTCCAGGACCAGTGGAAAGCATGGAGAGACTTCCCGGTGCCAGTCCGGGATTTATTATTTGACATGTTTACGGTATTTTTATTTTTTAGAAGAGTTGAAGTCATTTATTCATTATTATTAATTTGGGTTTATTCAGAACGTTGATTAATTATTTCTTTACAGCGGAGGTTCACGTTCACGAGACCGAGGATCTCCCTCGAGCTCGAGCCGTCTGGGAGATTACGGCCCAGACTAATTTAAGAAAGTCGATGTGGGAGGTACGGGACAAGGCAATGAAGACACAGGCAATCGGGATCCTATGGCTTGGGGGATTACAGCCCTGTTTGGCTGCGGAGGGACTATTGGGAGTCCCTTTGCGAGCGTTGGGCTGCTGGACCCTGGCAGCAGCGGTCATAGGTGGCAATACGCAACAGAGCAACTCAACGGAGAAGAATGTGCATACTAGTGGATCCGTATCTTATGCGACCCACAGTCAAAAATGGTAAGTATTTTATTGTTCGATTCAATATACATATGGTTATTATTGTGAAACTAACTAATTTTGTTGAATTTTAAGCATCACGACTGGAGCGTGCGCTACTTTCCGCGAGTTATTGACCGGACTCATAAGCGGAAGGGGACGGATGACTATTTACCGAGAGTGCCCGCACGATTGCTGTAAGTCAAGCTTTAAATTATGAATTCATTATGATATTAAAGTAATTTGTTTTCAATAATTTAATTTAAATTATTTTACAGGAGACGTACGACAGGCATGGCGGAGCGTACACAGAGGGCACTCCCAGCCAATTTGGATGCGGACGCTTGGGTCGAGGCAGCGGGAGTGCCGAGGAAGGGTCGATTGTACGCCATTGGGGACAGCTGGATACTCATCGAGTGTTGTCCATATGCCAGTTCGATCGCTCCCAAGGCACCGCGAGTTCATCTTCTGTGCCGATCGTCATGGTAGAGGACATTAGAGCATCATTGGGAGGAGCTACGTACAGAAGTCCAGAAGCAGCGGGGTTACCGCTACAGACGCCAGTTCAGTGATATGGTCAGCAGTTCATTCAGAATGCAGTGAGTACGCCCCACACAGCCCAGCGCTCAGGCCAGTATTACATGTAATTTCACTAAATGAGGAGGGGTGAGGGTGTTGCCCAGCTAGCTAGCCCAGAGGGGGGGTGAATGGGTTATTAAAACTTCGATCTCTGATTAAACCTGTTTACTGAAAGGATTGCACAACTTAATAACAAGGTTAGAGTTAGAGCAAACAAGACAACAATCACACAAAACACATCCACAAGACACAAGGATTTTTATCCTGGTTCGGAACTCCTCTCCACAGGAGACCTACGTCCAGTCCCTGAGCAATACCTCAGGATTTTACTACCAAGGGTACAATCCCCCTTAAGGATCCTTACACCAGCCTCAACTGGTCTTCCTTCAGCCTGAAGGGAACAACAACCACCCTGGATACCACCAGGTCTTCCTTCGTCCGAAGGGACAACAACCACCCTGGTACCACCAGGTCTTCCTTCGTCCAGAAGGGAACACAATCTAATAAGAAAAGGGTGTGGAAACAGGCTTCAGACTCTAGCTTGACCAGCTACACACTGAAGCTCTTAAGCCCCCGAGAGAGAAAGAGATTTACAAGGTTTTTCTCTCCAAGGACCACAAGCTCTCACAAATAAAAACTATTTTTGATCACAGAGAGCTAAGAGCTTAGAACAAGGTTGGAGTGGAAGCTTCGCTCTTCTTCAAGTTCTAAAGACTCTAAGAGATGGATTTCTTTCTTCTTCTAAAATCAAACGTTGTTTCTAACTGTCTTTTTTCGTCTTGAGTCTTCTATTTAAACTGCTGATTCAAATTCGAACGTTGAAGTGTCCGTTGTCTCTTATCCTTGTGTACGTTAGACTGGTCACAAAGGAAGCTTCTGAACGACAGTCTTTTATCCTTGTGTACACGCCAAGAAGATGTCATAGAATGTGTCCAACGTTGTCCAGATGAGTCTTGTCAGATATCTGTAAGCATATCATCAATAAATAGAAGACAGCTAAGACTGCTGTCTATTGTTAGTTGAGATGGAACAGATATTGCAGTATATAGCAAAGCTCCTTTCTGTCTAAAAAAGTACGTAGACAGAGTAGCATAGAAATGGAAGATATTGTCTGCATGCATGGGAGATACGATCAGAGAGCATTAATGCATAGCAGTCAACGGACAAGATATGACTTTGACTTTTCAACGCTATTAAAAGGCATTATACTGATGCATCAAGAAATTCGATAAAAAGAATCTTGCTGACTTATGAAATCGTTATGAATTATAGCAAGTTGTTATGAACTGTAAGGAAATCGATGTGATAACTTATGAAGTCGTTACACAAGCAGGTCGTTGTGAGTTCTGAAGAAATCGTTACAAGAAATCGTTATGACTATCGAGTTGTAAGGAAATCGTTACACGAAATCGTTATGACTGTCAAGTTGTAAGGAAATCGTTATACGAAATCGTTATACAAAGCAATCGTTATGATCAGGAGAATCGTTATGAACTCTAAAGAAATCGTTTGAAGTCTAAAGAAATCGTTATGACTATAGAGTCGTTGCGAATTCTAAAGAAATCGTTACGAGGTCTAAAGAAATCGTTAGACTATAGAGTCGTTGCGAATTCTAAAGAAATCGTTACGAGGTCTAAAGAAATCGTTACGGCTAGAGAGTCGTTGCGAGTTCTAAAGAAATCGTTACGAGGTCTAAAGAAATCGTTACGGCTAGAGAGTCGTTGCGAGTTCTAAAGAAATCGTTACGAGGTCTAAAGAAATCGTTACGGCTAGAGAGTCGTTGCGAGTTCTAAAGAAATCGTTACGAGGTCTAAAGAAATCGTTACGGCTAGAGAGTCGTTGCGAGTTTCTAAAGAAATCGTTACAAGATCGATGTTTTGAGTTTTTCGGTCAAAGAGGAAATCGTTCTGCTTATCAAAGAAGTCGATACAAAGACTTGGATAGAAGTGATGAGACTTACCAGATTGTCTTGACTTTCATTTTTCTTTTATTTCCTGTTCTCAAGGCTCAAGAAATCCATTAGTGTTATTTTGTTAATCATCAAAATTAATATATAAATAAATGGAAATATTATTATGGGGACAGTTTGGTCATCAATCTCCCCTTTTGATGATGACAAAATATACTAAACATCATACAAAAAATGAAATATGTTTTCAGATTTACGTTAGTTGTCTCCCCCATTTTGTCATTAAGCAAAAAGATAAGCTGTGAGACAAAGAAGAGAGAGATTATATTAGATGGAGAAAGATAATACAGAGGAGATAACAAGGAGGCATGCTGTGAGAAACAGCCCATGCCTTGATCTCAAGATCCTCAAAAATTTGCAGAAAAACGCCAGAGGCAACTGAGAAGGAGGGTCCCATGGAAGGGATGTTCCTCTGAATGTAGAGTTGCCTTTGCTGCTCTAAGAATTCTCCATACTGAGTTTGTCCAAAAGAATCTGTAGTAAGTACTCTTACCAAAACTGGCCCTATGGAGAAATCTGTCCAAGGAAATGGATAGTGGATCTTTTGATTTAACAGATCCTGCTTTAAGGCATAGAAAGCAGAATATCTAGATGCCCATACAGCATAGATCTCTGGTATGGGTGCGATGGAGTTTAGATCCATAAAAGCTTCTGCAGAAAGAGCAGGCTTCCTCTGACTAACTAGATCTTGATTGATAGCTTCCAATTGCTGATAAGAGGCCTGATAGAGAAGCTCCCATTCTGATGAGGTGAGTCTTTCACACTCAGAAATGAGTGGAGCTAAGTCTGAGAAGACATGCGGCCAGAGTGGTATTCTCTGAAGATGAACCGCAAAAAGGAAGGAGATCTGCCCTGCTTGGCTGACATCCTGCCCATCTGTCTTGCAAACATATCTAGAGCATGAGACCCAGCATCTGAATCAAACACTAAAGAGTGCAGCTTCGGCAGAAGAACTGGAAAATCAACCTTGAAAGAGACAAAGTCTACTTTAAGAGGAAGGTTGAGAGGGGTTTCTGATTTCAGCACAGTAATCTGCGAATGGAACTGGCAAAACTGAACTTCTGGAATTTTGTTCAAGTAACAGAAGTCACTGTACAGCTGAAAGGCTCTGGCAATGCGAATTTCCTTCAAAATGAAGGATCCCCAAGAGTTCTTGTGCTGGATGATAAACCACTCAGAGAAGGTGAGTGGGTGAGCTCTGTGAGTGAGGGATTCGGCCCTTGCAGTCAGGTATTTTGCATACTGAGCCTTATTTCCTTTGATAGCTGCCCACTGATCTTCAGTCTTGAACTCAGTGCCCTCAAGGATTTTGGATTTGAAAGCTTGAGATATCTGAGTAAAAGGAAGAACAATGTCCAGGTGTTCGGATAGGTTGAGAAAAGGAATACCATAAATGGTAGAAAGAATGCATTTCTGGAGGTATTCTTTGTAGATAGGTCTTCTCTTAGGATCAAGGGTAAGAGAGTACCATAAAGGAGGGTATAGAGGAACAGAAGGAGTGCTTAGAGATGAGGAGGTTTTTCTCTTTTCAAGGCAGGACTGGGAGGGTCAGTCCTGTGAATGTGAGAGGCTGTGGAAAGAATGGTGAGGAGGGTGTTCCTTTCAAAATTGTCTGGAACATTGGTGTCAAAGACACCAAGAGGCAGAGGTTTATCTGGAGGAAAGATAACAGAATTAGGAGGAGTAGGAGGATAGAAAAAATGTTTAGGATTAAGGAAGAGGTTGGTTGAAGAGGAGATGTTTGAATTTTAATAGGTGAAGGTTAGGAGTTAATGAGGATGGAGCTGAGATGTGAGCTGGAGTAGGAGAGAAGGAGGGTTGAGATGAAGTAGAGGATGAGGAAGGTTGGGTGCGAGGCATGGGATGTTTTATGGTTGGTGGAGCAGGAGGTGCAGTAGAAGGAGATGAAGGTGTGGAGAGGGTTGGAGTGGCAAGAGATGAAGTATCAGGGGCTTGGAGACTGACACTGGCTCTTTCCCTTTGGCCTGACTCTCTCTGACTGCTGGAGAGGGTCCTGAAGACCCTGAGGCTGCCACTGGTCCGGTACCTCACGACTGATGGCCCTGATGGCCCTGACCCTTGAACTGGTGGCCCTGTTGGCCGAGAGACTTCTGCTGGAGGCCCTGGTGGCCTAGGAACTTCAGCTGGACTGCTCTGAGTGGGTGCAGGAGGGACACCACTAGACCTTGAAAGATTAGCCAGCAAATTCTTCATATCAGACATTCTTTATTGAAATACCTCATTGCATTTCTTATTGAAGATACGTCTGAGGAGTTGAAGCTTGATTAGAAACAATGCCTTGTATGCTAGACTGGACTGATGCCAAGATCACTCCTTGGGCCTTAACAAGCCATAACAGGCTTCAAGTTCACTTTTCTAGGGCCCTTCCTTGACCTCTGTGAACAATTCTCTGCTTACCTTGATGAGTGACAGGCTCCTCAAGATTTATAGTTGTACTTGGGCCTTCACTAACATCAACCATGGCTGGAGCTGGAATTCCTGAGTAGGTGCAGCTTTCTCAGGAAAAGCTTCATTCTCTGGTTTCAATCTCAGCTTGCTCCCCCTGAATGGGAGCAGGGACTTCAATACTTTCTTGCTCCCCCTGAGCAGGAGCTTCTTCCAGACAATTTCTCAAGTGGCCTTCTGCCACTGATTCAGATGAAACTTCAGTATGGCCTGCTGCCTAACTCTTCATCAGGTCCACCTGCCTTAGAAGAGACTGAGATGGAGGGAATGGAATCCAATACCCTCTTAAAATAGAGGCGACTAAGGTGGTGGGCAAGGAATCTGCCACACCAGCTGCACCCTCTTCCAATTGAGCTTCGGATTGGCATCCCACAGCTGACTCTACTGGTTCTGCTCTGCTTGACTGCTGCTGCTTGCTCTGCTGGATTGCTTGCTCTTACTTCTACTGCTTCTTGCTCTGCTGCTGCTTCTGGAATATCTGCAATAACTGCTTCTCCTTCAGCCACAGAGGATTTGACCAAACTCCTTCTTGCACTGAAAAACCACTTTTCTTCAGGTTCTGGACCTTATAGACTGGCCCATCTTTTCAGCTACTGCACCTGACAAATCTACTCCAAAGTGCTTGAAAATCTTGGTCAGTAGATGAGCATACGGAAGGGAAACATTCAACTTGCTCTTTGTTTCCCATAACTGAGCATGTGCAAACATCATTCGCTCAATCATCACTGCGGCCAGGTTTATTCTTTGTTCTGGATTGCCCAGAACATTATGTCCGAATCTGCCCTAGTGCATGAAGAAAAGGTAGCACTACGAGGTACTAAGATTTGGCAGACTATAAAGTGAAGCAATCTATTGAATGCGGACATCTGATTAATATCAAGCTTCCCATCCTTTAACTTAAATCCTGGACCGATAATCCCGAGACCTTTGACTTCATCATTCACAGAGTGAATGCCACTAAATCCAGAGGTCTTCACTCCAAACAAATCACGCAAAAGCTCATGGGTTATTCTGATTTGGATGCCCTTGACAGAGGAACAAGGGACCCATCTGCTTCTGACTTCAGACAAATGTAGAAGGCTTTACCAAGTCCGGGTAGCTTACCTCACTGAAGGTGACCACATCCATCCACTGCAATCTTCTTAGAGTATCAACTAGCCTGGCCATGCCATTCTTCTCAAGATTCTGAACATCCACTGCCTTATTTCCGCAAATCTTCGTCTTCACAAACGTAAATCTTTCTTGCTCCCTTGGGGATAAATACTCAGCACTGTAGCCCCCAACACTTCCGGAGATCAACGGAGCGGCCATGGGTGCAGAGAAGAAAAGATTCTGGAAGGGAGGATGATGGAAGGGACGGAAGTTCTCGAAGGATTCTTCGCGGGAAGAGAAGAAGGCTTCGAAAGTTGCAGAGAGTCGATCCCAAAATCGTTAGGGCATCGGCTTTGGGTGAACAGATAGAGGATAAAAAGGGTAAAGGTAGAAGACGAGTCGATCTCAAAGCGATTTGGATAAAATAATTACTTTATTGAACGGAGGAGCGCCAAAGGCGGTAAAGATAGAAAGCGACAAAAAGATTTGACAAGTCAAACAACTTCCACACAGAAGCGGTCAAAGCATATAGATAACTGAGTTTTGCTTAACTTTAACGGAGAGAGAACTTTCATTTAATCTGAAAAATTTATAGTCAATAAAATCACAGAAATTCTTTCACAAATTGCACATCCCTAGTCCCTTCTAAGAGATGTAAATCTCTCTTCAGGTAGGGCTTTTGTGAAGATATCTGCCAATTGACCATTTGTATCTATAAACGAAATTTCTAAATTACCACTAGCTACATGGTCTCGAATAAAATGATATCTTACCTCAATGTGCTTCGTCCTTGAGTGTTGAACTGGATTTTGGTGAGGTTGATGGCACTTGTATTATCACACAATAGAGGAATTGATTTGATGTGAATGCCGAAATCTTCAAGTTGTTGCTTTATCCAAAGAAGTTGTGTACAGCAACTTCCAGCAGCAACATATTCCGCCTCAGCTGTTGATAGAGCTACTGAATTTGTTTCTTGGATGTCCATGATATTAGGCATCCTGCAAGAAACTGACAACATCCACTGGTGCTCTTTCTATCTACTTTGCAACCAGCATAATCAGCATCTGAATATCCTATTAGATTATCTCACAAGATCTAGGATACCAGAGACCTAAGTCATGAGTTCTAGCTAAATATCTAAATATTCTTTTACAGAAATTAAGTGAGACTCTCTAGGGTCTGCCTGATATCTAGCACACATGCATACACTGAACAAAATGTCTGGTCTACTGGCAGTTAAGTAAAGTAATGATCCTATCATACCTCGATAATTCTTTTGATCTACCCTTTTACCTTTTTGATCACTGTCCATTCTGGTTGATGTGCTCATTGGAGTTGATAATGGCTTTGCATCTTCAAATCCAAATTTCTTCAACAGCTCTTTGGTGTACTTTGCTTGACAGATATGAGTGCCATCCTTCCTTGCTTGATTTGCAATCCAAGGAAGTAGCTTAACTCCCCCATCAAGCTCATTTCGAATTCTCCCTGCATAAGCTTTTCAAAGTACTTGCAAAGAGATTCATCAGTAGATCCAAAAATAATATCATCTACATAGATTTGTACAAGAAGTATATGTTTACTTAGATTTTATAAATAATGTACTATCTACTTTACCTCTAGTGAAACCATGATTAATAAGAAAGTACTGAGCCTTTCATACCAGGCTCTAGGAGCTGCTTTAAACCATATAAAGCCTTATGTAGTTTAATACATGATTTGGAAATTCAGTGTCGTCAAAACTGGAGGTTGTTCAACATAACTTCCTCCTGATGAAACCATTTAAAAAGGCTGATTTGACATCCATTTGAAAAAGTTTTAAATCAAGTGCAGATGCATAAGCAAGTAAAATCCTAATGGCCTCAAGTCTAGCTACAGGTGCATAAGTTTCATCGAAATCTATGCCTTCCTCTGGGAGTAGCCTTGAGCCACCAATCTGGCTTTGTTCCTTAAGATTATTCCAGACTCATCCAGTTTATTTCTGAACACCCACTTGGTGCCAATAACTGAATGATTGGATGGTCTAGGAACAAGTGACATACTTGGTTTCTCTTGAACTGATTTAGTTCATCTTGTTCATCATTGCATGGCTAATATCCAAGATTCATCAGATAAAGCTTCATTGACTGTCTTAGGCTCTACTTGAGAAACAAATGCTAAATAGTCGCATGGAATTACATTACCTCTAGTTCTTACCCTACAGATGGATCACCAATGATGTTTTCAGGAGGGTGATCTTTCTGATATCTCCATTCCTTTGGAAGATCTTCATGTGGATTCTGTTTGCTGCAGTTCTTCCAGAGTTGGATCCTCTTTGTCCTTAATTGAAGTATTCTTTAATTTTTCGGACAAGTCATCTGCATCATCAATGTCACTAATTTCTTCCTTTTCAAGAAGGGTTAGATTCATCAAAAATACATGTACTGATTGTTCAATCAATAAGGAACGTTATTGAAAACTCTATAACCTTTGGTTTAGAAGAGTACCCATGAAGATGCCGTCATCTGATTTGCATCCAACTTACCAATGTCCCTTTTCCATTGTTATGGATGAAGCAAGGACATCCAAATATTCTGAAATGGCTAATCTTGGCTTCTTTTCTTTGTAGAGTTCATAAGACGTCTTTTTCAGAATTGGCTGATCATCACTCTATTTATGATATAACATGCAGTGTTGATAGCTTCGGCCCAGAAATATCTTGGCAGATCATATTCTGACAAACATGGTTCTTGCCATATCCAAAAGAGTTTGTTTTTCCTCTCAGCAATTCCATTCTGTGGAGGTGTCCTTGGAGTGAGAAGTTGTGCTCAATTCCTGATCATCACAGAACTTCGTAAACTTTTCATTCTGAAACTCACACACATGATCTGATCGAATAGAGACAAATTGAGAATTTCTGATCTTTCTGAACTTTCTTACTGAAGCTGACAAAATTTCAAATGTGTCATCTTTGTGCTCTAAAAAGGATACCCAAGTGAATTGAATAATCATCAACTATTACAAATCCAAAATTCTTTCCTCCCAAACTGGTAGTCTCATGGCCCAATAAAAATCCATGTGAAGTAGTCTAAGGGCTTGAGGAGGTTACTACAGTCTTTGATTTGAAGGAGCTCTGGTGTGCTTTCCTCTTGCACAAGGTCTGCAAATGCTATCCAATCTGAAATTTACCTTTGCAGTCCTTCAACTAGTTTCTCTTCTGAGCTTGTTCAACCCATCCAAGCTGCAGTGGCCCAATCTTCTGTGCCACAACTCAGTTGATTGATCTTACTAGCTGCCAAACACACATTCTCCTTGAGTTCTCGAGATATAGAA